>CM075071.1:77371347-78571347 GCA_037428765.1 Rubia yunnanensis | reverse complement strand
CTACAAATTCTTCAAAAAAGCCTCTTGATTCTACAAACTTATCATAGGAAGCCTTCAACCGGTCATAATCCTCACGCTTGGGGGTAGAACCCGAGGGAGAGGCGGCCGTGAGGAAAGTTGGCGGCGTCGGCAACGAAGGGCACAAAGTGGAACCATCAAGATGCCCCAACAACTTCTGAGATCTAAAGAGAAGTTGCACCTGCTTCCTCCACATCATGTAATTGGAGGAATCAAGCTTGATTGTCAATAGATGAATCATATTGCTGTAAGAAAGCTTGTCTTCTGCCATGATTGAAAGAAGTGAAAAAAAATCGAAGGAGGGAGGGAGAGAGACGAGAGGCGTCAGTTATGGAAGAGAGAAAGCCAAAAGGAACTGGCTGATACCATGTAAATGAGAAAAACCTCTGTGTCATTGAGGTGTGAGTTTATTAGACTTTTATAGGTAATACAATGCTTAATTAATACAACTTGGGCTTACAGCCCATTACTCAACTCCTATACATTGAAATGTCAACTTGTTTTCAAAACATAAAATCAACTTTCCATCTTACTTCAAAAATACATCCTGCTTTTAGAGTTGGCCATTTCCTTTTGACAGTTATTCAAACAACTAAAATTATTTATGAGTAAAGATTACTAAACACACCCTCATGCAAATAAATAATAAGTCTACTTTTTATGGTAATATAAAACGAATTCTAGTTTTAGGACAGGGGAAGTACAATCTACTTGAAGAGTTTCGGAAAATTTTATGAACATTTTCATAGGATATATGAACCTACACGAGAAATAATAATAGATTTTTTATGGATTTTTATTTTAAAGTCTAATTTATTACTCCTATTCACAGTGTATGATTCTCTTTTATCATATTGATAATCGGCTATTATACTATTATTGAAATTTTGAACTGTCTTTACTCTTATTTTTTTTCTATTGTATTCAATTTTTTCAAGTGCGATACATTGGGTTGAGATGGTATTCCGTGAGCCAGCCTAAGATTTAGTACTACAAAACTTTATCTTCCCCAAATTTATTTGCGGCTTTTAAAACAAACCTCATCCCAATCAAAATATTTAATTACCTAATGATCTTTAGCTAAATTTTGGCCGGTCTAAAATAAAACTTGGTGCAGTTTGATTTTTTATTTTCGTCAAAATAAGTTCGATTTAATGACTCCGTTGTGTTTATGAATGGAATTTCTGGAGGAACAGATCAAACCGTCCTCCAATTTGCTGGGAATTTCTCTTGTCCTGTTTCTTAATAGGTCTACTTGGGTACGTACAACATAGTACGGATGTTTCAATAGTTTGGTTTTTTTTCTTTTCTGTGTGATAAATTAAATTCAGTTCATTTTGTGTAGTTTTCTATTGCAGATGTTTGGCATGGCTGGGACATTGTATGCCTCACCTTCGCTTGCTTCCGCCATCCTCAACCTTACTCCTGGCTTTACTTTTCTCTTCGCCGTCTTATTGAGGTTTAAATTCTTCCTTAATTCTCTGTTTTCTATAATTGAACCGAATTGAATTTTGTATAAAAAACGACGCCCTACAAAAATTGTTGTTGATGGCTTAGGTTGGAAATGGTGGATTTCAGAAGCTTGAGTACCATGGCCAAGACCATTGGAACTATTGTGGGAATCATGGGTGCCCTAGTTTCAACCCTTTATAGAGGTCCCTCTTTGGTGAAGTTCACTTCAAGTCCTCATCTCAATATTCACTCTCTTAAAGCCTCAACACATTGGGTTCTAGGAGGGATACTTCTTTCAGTTGCTAGTGTGTGTTCTTCATTGCTTATCATAGCACAGGTGAGTGGAAGTCTCTAGATCTGGGCCGTGCAATACAACATTTTATTGATTAAAAGATACAATTCTAGTATTACTCCGTCCCACCCGAATGTGCACACTTTTTGGTCAACTTTCTCAGGCAACGATAACTTTAGTTACGTATATTAACGGTGCAGAGAATCCAACAATATCTCACATGATGATATTGGTATCTATATACTAATTGAAATTTATGGTCAAACGTGTCTTGAGAAAGTTGACCAAAAAGTGTGCAGATTCGGCTGAGACGGAGGGAGTAAATGATTTAATCATCGATTTTTCACTTGTTTTTATTATTGTACATTTTGTTCTCTCAGGCAGTTGTTATCAAGAAGTATCCCGTGGAGTTGGTGATAACGTTCTTTTATAGTTGTTTTGTGGCTACTCTTTCTGCTGCATCTTCTCTAATCATGGACAGGGACATTGACTCATGGGGCTTGAATTCTAAAGCGAGGTTGCTTGCTATATTTTTCGCGGTAAGTTAAGATGATTGAAATACCTCATAATACAATGTAACGGATTTGAATCTGTGGCGTGAAAGATTTTCATAAAGTATAGCGGGAAAATTTTCCGTTAAAGCCGGTTGTCGGTGACCGTGTTATAATTTCTAAAGCCAGCGCGCGTCTTGGGTACAAGCACTTTCAAAACCTTGAGGTTCGTAATAATACTTATAAGGGAACTGAGGATTATTCAGGCATTTCTTCCTTTTTCTTAGTTCGAGGGGTATTTTGGTCTATTCACTAAAAATTGCCGAAAATCGGAATTTACCAAAATCTCAGAGCTAATCAAGGTTATACATGCACGGAAAAACAGTTATTATTTAAACACCGTACAATTTAACTTAAACACGTGGCATATGCTGAATTTTGTATTAAACCAGGGGTTGTTTGGAAATGTATCTCAAGTGACTATAGTAGCATGGTGTGTGCGCAAGAAAGGTGCTCTGTTTGCAGCAACATTCTATCCCCTCGGAATAGTTATTGCAACTACAATAGGTGTTATTTTTCAACATGACATTTTTTACCTTGGAAGGTAACAATTTGTCCAAAGCTTATTATTTTTACAGTGTCTGAATTGCAAATTTACTAATGGAACCTGTCGTTCCATTTGCAGTTTAATAGGCTCTATTATTATTGTCATCGGATTTTACTCTGTCATGTGGGGAAAAGCTAAAGAAAACATGGTGGTTGATGAAAATGGAATAGCTCCTCTTCTGGATTCCAAGGATGGCATTAATGTTGCTTAATTTTACCTTTAATTATGTTTGTTTAAATAATTGTTGTTACATAAGCTTCATACAACACTACATGTGTTTCTAAACTCGTATTACAACTAAATCTAAGACAAAATTCCATCTACGAGTTTAAGTTTGTATATGATGAATCTGTGTTTATAAGTTACATTCTGCTTTTATATAAGGTGTTTTTTAGCCTGTAAACACCTGAGACTACGGCTTATAAGTAAAACATGTTATAAACTCAGAACAACAATTTTTCCCCCAAATCACATTCATTGTGGTCCTAGCTGATTTTCTCCCACAATATAATATGATCAACTAGTGTTTGTTTATCAATAATCAACATCTTTATCATAGTAAAAACAATGGCCAGTCAATTTTACCAAGTTACTCTCAATCTGGCTAGTTTTCAAATTTGATGTGCTGTTATGAGTGAATAACTAGAATAATATTATTCCCAGCTAACCAGATGGGATCTTCATGCTCCCAATCGAATAAACAAATGTGTTGCAAATTCACACACCAATGAACATCTAGTTTCTGCTCCCTGGCGTACAATTCCCAACATGATGGCACATTTCTCAAATCTTGGATTCAATCGAAAGCATCCTTAAACAATTCTTAACTTCTACAAACTTGTTAGTTTATCTTACTTGCTCTTCATCTTTACCATTCTGCAGTTTCATGAGTAGTTTTTGCCATTGCATAACAATGGAGAATCCTGCACTTCCTTATGTGGCTATGGTGGCTTCGCAGTTCGCTCAGGTCGGCCTTCTGATCACGAGCAAAGAAGCCATACTAAGCGGGATGTCCACCTTCACAATCACCTTCTATTCGAGTGTCATCTCCGCTCTCATTCTCCTCCCCTCTTCATTTCTCGTCTACAGGTACTGAACTGAACTGAACTGAAGTGTAGTGCAGATAAGTCGAAAAGAACATGACTGTGTTGTTTTTCCATGATATGTGATTCTGGGAGGAACAGATCAAACCGCCCTCCAATCAGCTTGGATTTTCTCTCGTGGTGTTTCTTGATTGGCCTACTCGGGTATGTAGCGCGTAGGTTTGAATAGTTGAGTTCGATTTCTTGTCTGTTGATTTCATCATATGACTGAGTTCAGTTCATTGTGTAGTTTCCTGTCTCAGGCGGTTGGCATGGCTGGCACAGTGTACGCCTCAGCGTCGCTTGCTTCAGCCATTATCAACCTGATCCCGGGCTTTACTTTTTTCTTCGCGGTTTTATTCAGGTTCAAACTCTTTCCGAGAGAATGAATGTACAACATCTGTGATAGAATGTAAAACCTGCACTGGCGGTGGCTGTGTGTATTGATAGATATCGATCTGATTAATGTACAACTTGTTCTGTATGGTTCAGGTTGGAAATGGTGAATTTCAGGAGCTTTAGTACCATGGCTAAGACCATTGGAACTGTTGTCGGAATCCTAGGTGCCCTAGTTGCAACCTTGTATAGGGGTCCCTCTTTACTGATGATCCCTTCAAATTCAAGTCAAAATCTCATTTTGTACTCTCTTAAAGAGTCATCAAATTGGGTTCTAGGAGGAATGCTTCTTACAATTTGTTGTGTCATAGCTTCACTGCTTATCATAGCTGAGGTAATTGATGTATCAATGAATCTGCTTTAATCGCCCGTTTTCAATCAAATCAAAAGATATAACGTATTTGCATCTGCCAGTTCCAAACTGCATCACCATTCTTCTGATTCTTCGACATGAATCTTAACATTTTTCTAACAATTTCAGGCATTTGCCCTCAAGAAGTATCCGGTGGAGCTGATGATAATGTTCTTCTACAGCTGTTTTGTGTCTGTTTTTTCGGCCCTGGCTTCTCTAGGCATGGACAGAAGCTTCGATCCGTGGAGGTTAAACTCTAAGACGAAGTTGTTAGGTGTTATCTTCGCGGTATGTTAGCGAAAAATTACGAATCTTGCCCTCTCCATTCATGAATTTTAGCAAAATTAGTCCTTTTTTTAAGTGTCTAATGTGTGCATTGTGTGTACTGAAATGTGAATGATTTAGGGGCTGTTTGGAAATGTTTTTCAAGTGACTATCGCAGCTTGGTGTGTGCGAAAGAGAGGTCCTTTTTTTACTGCATCATTTCATCCCCTCGGAATTGTCATTGCAACTACAATGGGTGTAATCTTTCTTCATGACATTTTCTACCTCGGAAGGTAAATCGTTCACTTTTGGTGTTACACTTTATATACCGCTCTTAGGACAGTGTTGCAGAGTTTTCAAGTTTATTTTCTGAAATGCGAATAAACTGATAGAACTTATCGTGTTATGTGCAGTTTGATCGGCTCAGTTATTATCGTCATCGGGTTCTACTCTGTCATGTGGGGAAAGGCTAACGAAAGTAAAGTTGTTGATGAAAAAGCTCCTTTTCTTTATTCCAAGGATGACGTTGTTGATCGATAAAAAGACATCCGAAAAAGAAAAGTGTGAAGATAATTGTGAGACGGAGGAAGTAGTAAATTTGCAAAGTTCAAAGTTGTAATCTCTTGCTTTTTAGACAATGTACAATCATGTTTGTCAGATCATCAACTGAACAGAAATTGCAGGCTCCATTTCAGATACATTATCCCTAACAAATGGGTAGAATCATTTTCTGAGGAAACACAAATCAGACCAAAATACACGCATGTATCCATTACCTAGTACAACTGCTAAATGTTCATCAAAACTTTAGATTCTGGAATAGGTTTCTCCGGGTTTCTAAACCTTACGAGCACGTGTTCTCTGCTTTGTCGCGTGCTGAACCACTTTTTCTTCCACGGGGAGACCTTTCCGACGTCTGACAGCATCAATGAGCTTTCTTGCAGTGTTGTGGGGCACATTCGATACACTGTGCCCGAACTCTTCTAGCTCCTCTTCAGTTTTCGGGACAAAGAATGGATCTTCCGAGAGCATTTGCCAGTGACTAAACACGAGGAGAGCGCTGCAAGCACCAGATGTCCATCTCCTCAGCTCATCTGCAAACCCGAAGCTCTCAGCAACAGGCAAGTATGCATGGACTTTGAACAACGACGATCCCTCCTGCATTTCATCCTTGACAACATCTCCGCGCCTCCTTGTCAGGACTGCGTGCATGGACCCCAGTTGCTCTGTTGGCGTGTTCAGCTCAACAAAGTACATCCCTTCCACAAGTCTAGGTTTTCTCTGGAGTAGAGCTGATCTGCAAGCGTCCTTCACGGCCGTCATCACTTGTCCTGCAAAAACCCCGGGGAAATCTTCTGATTCTGAGGACGAAATCAGGGCCTCAACCTCAAACGCCAGACCCCATATTGGTTCGTCGCATAAAGGTCCAGCAGCAGTAGCTAACTGAAATCCAGACAGCACGCTGCTCTCGAGACTCTCTGCTTCCATGGACAACTTTTGATCTGTGTCTGAGAATGCACCACTTTGATCCGAGTCGTCCAAGAATCCCAACTTTTCGGACACATAAGGGGATCCCTTGATTAGGACAGAGTTATCATCAGTACTTTTAACTTTCAATTCTGGGGTAAGCAGAAGATTAGGTCCCATCTGTCTAGGCCCTAAGGACCATATTCTCTTGAGAAGTTTTCCCCACAAAAGCCTGCATTTTTCAGCTTGGTCCTTATCCATCTCTGAGAAAAAATCACTCTCCACAGCATCTATTACACGCTTCTTTAACGCTTCGATTGGATCTTCTTCTTCCACAATGCTACCCCTCAATCTTTCCAGTGTCTTGCAAGCCTGGCCAGAACTACCTCCTATGATATCTCCGAGTAGGTCAGAACTGTCGTCGAGTAGCTTAGTGAGAGCACTCGGAAGCTTCATCACGCGCACACGAACCACGCACCTCCCATTTGGTGTGATTTTCTCGACAAACTCAGAGCTGCCATTCAATAATTTAAGATTTTCCAACGGATTCATCTCCCCTTCGATTGTCTCTCTGTAGGAGACAAGCGGGGGCGACACTTCCAGGCTTACTCGGGCAAATCTCTCCTTCAAGTCTTTGATGCATCTCTCGAGATGAACTTCACCTGCTGCAGCAAGGACTTGTTCTCCTCTAGAAGAGACTGTGACCTCAACAAATGGATCTGCACGGTTCAAAAGCCTTAGCCCTTTCATGAGCAATCCCATATCAGAGGGATTTGAAGGCTCAATGGCCACCTTCAGAGTGGGTGAAACTTGAAAAACCATGTTTGAGAAAGGCCAGCAGTTCTTCGTGGATGAAAGAGTTGCGCTTTTCAGAATATTCTGTCCAAGGCCTCTAATGGCAACAACATTCCCAGCTTTTGCAGAAGCGACAGGTTTCAGCCCCTGACCTATCATCAGATACAAAGACTGAAGCTCCACCTCTTGCACATGCTTCTGCATAGAGTCCCCCTCGCCGAGTGGATCATATAAAGCTGAAAGTACGAATACAGTCTGTCCTGCACGTAGAACTCCACTAAAAACCCTTGCAAATGCGAGAAAACATTCTTCAGATTCCCCGTTACTATCATCTCTATGGTCATCCAAAAGTTCTTCCCGAGGAAGCATTTTTGATGGCACTGCAAACATCTTAGAAACAAAAGCAACACACGGTGCATCAGGCCTGCGATCACACGACTCCACACTTTTCCTCACGAGCTCTGCTTCAGCAAGGACCTCCGAGTTTGAGCTAGCTACACCGTCAGGTATTACTCTTTTAGGAAGCAAACGGGATATGCGAAAAGTCTGAGCAGTGACAGGGTCAGGGATGTGCTTAACAACGATTGATAATATAGCGTCTGACAATGGAAGCCAACGACTCATGATAGACTGAAGAACAGCCTTGGGATCCTTGTTCTGAAGTTCACGAGGAGGAATCGACAATTTAAAATTTTTGATAACTTTCTGGAGCAACTCTTTATCACCATCTTCATCTAATGCACCATTGTAAACTTGCCAGAGTGGCTCCAATATCCCCTGAACAAACATGGGCTTCGCCTTAGATCCACTACTAATTCCCTTTTTTCCGACGAACTTCTTAATACTTTGATTCCAGTACCAAGGACCCCATAATGCTTTCTGCAACTTAGCAGGATTCATCCCAGCCCCAAACTTGGAAACATAAAACTTCACGAAATCCAAAATGCTGAATCCCCACCCATCCAGCGCGCAAACAAACGCAACATTACCCTTCTGTGGTTGAAAAGCATCCTCCTCATCATCCTCAATCAAATCAAAATCATCATCACCACCATCACTACCTCCCTCCGCTTGCTCACCAGAGGGCGCAGACAGAAGCGAATCAACATCAGACAAATACTTCTCCGACTTAAATGAGCTCACAATCCCATTAACCTCATGAACAATCCTCTGCAAACGAGTATATGCTTCCATAGGAGTCAGCCTCAGCTCAGTTATCAACCTGTCGATCTTATTCAAGACCAAACACGGCGTTAGCTTTTCAATCCACGCTTGCCTCAACACAGCATGTGTCTGAATATGAACTCCCTCAACAGCATCAACTAGTACCAATGCTCCGTCGCTCAACCTAGCAGCAGTTGAAACCTCACTACAGAAATCCATGTGACCCGGAGAATCTATCAGATTAATCGAATGCTCCTCGTACTGAAGACCAATTGAAGAACTCTTCATTGTAATGGCCCTCCTCTGCTCCTCATCTAAATAGTCCATAAATCGGAGCCTACCCGCTTGCTTCGGGTGGAGCACGCCGCCGCCACAGGAAGCAATAAGGTGGTCTGCCAACGTTGTCTTACCATGATCCACATGTGCAAGAATGCAAATGTTTCTAATTTTCTCACACTCAAAATCACCCATCTCTTCAGCTACACCTTCAAGATTACAGCTTCTTACAAATTCACAACAGATATAACAAGCCTACGTTCTACACTAACAAAACCTACAAAAATATATGAAATACTCCGATTAAAAAATAAGTAATTACTGAAGAAGAAAACTGACAAACTGGAAATATCTTTCGGAGTTTGTTTATACCGATTGCTTTAGTTCCGTGTTCCTTTCGACGGCGCGGCGGCGGAGGCGGCGGCGGTGTTTCAAAGATGTGTGGCGGGAATTGGGGGTTTAGGGATTTAGGAAGGGGGAAACAGGTTTCTAAGCTACTACGACGACGTTCTACCTCTTAGGGTTTTTTTGAGAAAAAAATAGAGGAGAAGTTATTGTTTAAGAGATTGATTACTTGTAAAGTATCAGGTTTGAATTGATAGTAGATGTCCGAATCTATTTATAGAGTTTTTATTTCGTTCCTGTTCCGATTCTTAATCCTTCCTCCGTCCCAAATTAAACTGCATACTTTCCACTTTTGGTTGTCCCAATTAAATTGCAATGGTCAGAACTTACTCAATTCATCTTATTTGACCATATGTGAAAAGACAAAAATGTCCCTGGACCCTTGCAAAATTACAGGGATTAAACCTGTTTAATCCATTTGTTAAGCATTCTCCGGGACGCGTGTTGCGTCCTAGAGAAGTGTGCTGACCCATTTGAAAATGGGTCAGACTTATCACATACGTAACTTTTGTTCTTCCCAATCTCCATTATTACTCTCTCAACGCTCCCTTTCTCTCTTCTCCATTACTGCAGAACGCTCAATTCACAGCTCATTTCCTTCTCTTATGTCTACAAAATCACAGCGACGCTCTCTACTCCCTCAAAGCCTGAAAACCCTAGCCCATCCCTATCCGATATATGTTGAAGAAATTGTGTTTCTGTTGATCCTCCGTTGTTAATCGATGCACGGTTTTTGTTTTTTATCACAGCCTTTTGGGTTTCCAATCTAGGGTTTTCTCAAAATTTTGTTGGCGGTTTCGAAAATGAACATGATTTCTGCTCCGTTGGTTTCTATCACACCATTTTCTTGTTCTGGTCTGCGTTTGAGCTTTTCATTTAGTGGGTTTTGAACTGATTTGATTGCTTCTTAACTTGTTGGTTCTGGTTTCTCAGTGGATTGTGTGTTCAAACCATTGAAATGTACACAGATCTACATTTTTTATGTATAAAACCGGCTGCATGTGAAGAATTTATGTGGTTTTGAATTGTTTGAATTGAGAAACCTAAATTTCTTGTGCTTTTTGTTGGATACGTTGAATCCCTTTGGCAGATTTGACATATATATGCCCTAGTATGTGGTGTTGTTCCTGATGTGGTGTTGTTCCTGATTTGGGTTATTTTCATCCTAGATTCGTTACATTTTGTGTTCTATGTCAAGAAATGCATGCTTAATTTGTGATTATTGGCGGCTTTGTTGAACTTCGTTGCCAGATCTGTGACTCAAGTGCCCCTGTTCTTACTATTCTTCCTCTATGGATTCTTAAAGTCATAGATCTGACTTCAGTAGCGTGTGAATTTTTTTTCCCCATGGTCTTTAAAAAGATGTGATATTGAAAGTGCTTGCATGTGATGTATATGTGTTTTTCTGATAATTTTCAATGTTAAATTATGAATAAGTTCTAAAGCTCTATTGGTTTCTTAATTATGTCCTTGGCCATCACTCCCATTCAATTTAACTTTACTAATACTGTATTGTTTTCCGAGAGTTCAGCCGTGTACAACTTTAACCTCACTGGTACTGTATTGTTTCATCCTGGTGCTAGTTTGCATTTGAAACCCTAGTCCCATCCCTAGTCATAGGCAACTACTTTTTTGCATGTCATTCTTTGCTTCTAAAAACCATTCCACACCCATTGTGTCTACCCTTACCTGATAGATCACGGTGCTACGGTCATGGCTCGGCAGGGTGAGTCTACCCCTTGCCAATCCTTGAGTGATTCCAAGTATGACTCTCAGTTTCAGGCGAGTATTGATCCTACTTTATTTACTGGCTTTGATGACATTGAGTCACAAACGAAGGGAAGTAAAGTCACCCCACCCCAGTATCCTGTCCTAGATACGGATTCGTTTGAATCTTGGGATACCCTTGTGGCAACAAATTTTAGTCTTATCCCTGAGGCAATCCTGTATCACTCAGATTCAGATCCTGATTCGGATCAAACACATCCCCTTCATCCACATGCATCACACTCCCCTGATTCTCATGAAACACAGCACCCTGATTCTGATAAATCTGATTCTGAATCCTGGTGTGATCCACATCCATCAGTGTACTTCAAGGGTAATGAATTTCCTAAGTATGGTGAGCCTGGTTTCTGGGAAACCGGGACCTGTCTATATCCTGGTAACTGGACTGGATATGTTCATCATAGTGATTCTGATGCTGGAAAATAGATTTATTACTCACAGGTTTGTAATAAACGCACGCTTTCATTCCTGCACTTACTTTGGAATTTAATATTATTGACAATGTACTAACATGTTACCTTTAAATGCAGGTTTGCTTGGTAGTGCAACTACTTGGTGTTGTGTTTGTCTGTGATATCTTGTGTGCTACTTGTCTGTGATAGCATGTGCGCAACTTTTTAATGCTGGGTAATTGAGTCTATGTGTTGTTTATGATCAAATGTGCAACCACTCAGATTTTGACTCGGATTTAGTTGAAACCCAGGTGGCTGTTACCCATTTTTCATCTGAATCCGATGCAGAACCTGAGTCAGGCAGGGTATGTTTCATATCAGGGGCAATAATGGAGCAGTGAAAGTTATATATGTGTATGTGTTTGTGGCTCTCATATGCAGCCATGCAGTGATGTTTCCAAAACTCACTGACCTTGGCTGGGCATATGGTAACTGCACTTTATATGAGATATTATAACTTCTTGAATTGTTTGTGATAGCATGTTTATGTGCTGGTTGAACCCTTGATTAATGATGTAGTTGTGATGAATGATTAAAACATGCAGCCATGCCCATCAGCCTCTAAACTGATTTGATCTTGGCGGGGCATGATGTGATTAAACCCAACTCTGAAATTATTTGCCCAAATCCAGAATGTTTAGGTCGGGTGATTCTGATGGTTGACACACTAACTGTATATTGAAACCATCTGAGGTGGTTGCAGCTAGAAATTCAGGGTCATTTGCAAATATGTGACAAGGGGCATTATCTTGTTATATGAAAATGTTTTTGCTTGCCCAAGCTGGCCATTTATGCTTGATTGCTGGTATCAGCTCATGAATCAGCTTGTGTCTTATGATGTCTCTAGTTATGGATGATATGGGTGTGAGAATCATGGTTCCTCTAGGTCTATTTACAGTGGTGTACTTGGCTGGTACATAATTCACGTATGGAAACACCCCTATTTTCCCATCAAACATTACATTACCCTCTAAGTCAAGTAAAGGTCTACACACAGCACATAAAAACATGAGTTTTGGAATGTAATGCTTGCTTTGTGTGATTCTGTATGGTTCAGGTTCATTGGGACCTAGAATATACATTGTTGTTACCTCTGTCAAGTAGAACCACTTTTCATCGGTGTGTATCACATTTTCCATGGGCTGGAACTGCATGTTACACTCCAGTTTACTTAGGCACCATTCTAGCCTTAATTCTTTGCATGCCAAACTTAGTTGTGGATGCACTGCATCAGTGTGGCTTCTGATTTCCTTGCTTGCTATAGCTCTATGTATTGTGCTTTTTCCAACCTGCAACTGTGCTGCTGTGCTCCGACAAGTTCGCCAGTACCTAAGTGGCACTGCCATTAAGGCCTCCACATCGATTGGTTTCTTGGTTCTGCCACAATGCCCATGCCTTTTTGAATGGGCATTCACAGCTTCTCCATTTTGAAGTTGCTGCTTCACACGCGCCCATATAGTAGAGATGGTCCGAACTGAACATGACCATCTCTCTGATGCAGTGCTGCCTCCAGTCTCTGTTGTCGCTAAATCTGCCCATTTTTTTACGTTTTGAAGTAGAAAATGGGCTATGTCCTACCTCTACTCATCTGTTAGGTTTGCCCCAACCATCACAACTATGCTCGATGATGAATTCAAACTGAAGGAGGGAGATTTTTTTTTTGTATCTGGCCAGTTCCTGAAGAACTGGCCAAAATATTTCTGAGAGCTCATTTTTTTGGATTGGATTGGATTGAGAGCTGTAATAAATGCCCCTACTTATAGAAGTTAGGGTGAAATTTTCAACCTTGTGAACAATGGCTTCATTTGGCTACAGAATTGAAATTATGGAGCCAAAAATTAGAAACAGGAGGGAATGGTTATTGTTCCCGCCAGGGATCAATAACATTTTAACAAGTTTTGAACAGTAAACCATCTCTCACATCAAAGTACAAAATTCAGCCTTTTGTACTGAAAAACTGAACAAATTTTACTGTACAAATTTGCAGCCAAAATTCTCTCTCATACCATTTAATTTGGGACGGAGGGAGTAGGAAAAAGATAAAAATAGTAATCCATCAAGCCCTCTAATAATAACTCTTTTTTCCTTTGAGAAAGTTTTTATATATTAATTCATTTCTTCTTTTAAGAAAATCAAAAATTGTTTGATCCACTTAATTTACTCTTATACTTTTAATGCAATTTTAACCATTTATTTTCCTACTTTTTACCCAAAAAAAAGTGTGTTTAAAATTAAGGGTCAAATACCAAGAATTAGAGAAATGAGTATAAACCCTCATTAGTCTTTATCTTTATGTTTATAAACAATTTAAAGATTTTCCCTCCAATAAAATTTATAGAATGTTAGTTTCCCAATAAAAATATTACTTTCTTATTTCATAAAATTTGTCGTTTTACGGGGCGAGTAGTTTAACTTATTGAAAATTCTTACTTTGTAACTCGTTTTGTTTAAAATATTTTTTTTTGTAAAATACTCTATAACAGCAACCACATTCCATTTTACCTTTCCATTTCATACACTACCGCAGTACAACTATTGCAGGCACCTTTCACCAGAAATTATACTCCCTCCGTCCCAACCGAATCTGCACACTTTTTGGTCAACTTTTTCAAGACACGTTTGACCATAAATTTCAACTATCATATAGATATCAATATCATCATGTGAGATATTGTTGGATTCTCTGCATGCTGTATTTTCTAAATATCAAATTTTAACACACCGTTAATATACGTAACTAAAGTTATCGTTGGTCAAACATGACCTAAGAAAGTTGATAAAAAAGTGTGCACATTCGGCTGGGATGGAGTAATAGTAAATTTGGATAGTGATTAAATTCAAAAAATACTTTCATTTGCAAGGATATACAAAATTTAAAATTCAAAATAGAAAAAAGAAAACTCAAAATCTTGATAGCAAAATACTACGTCCGTTTCATGGGATGTGATGTGCTTGGATTTAGGTGAATAAAATGACTAGATGAAATTAAATTTTGAATACTCTCTCTGTCCCAGGTTAAATTGCACAGAATCTTTTTCATGCTCAGCAAGAAACTTGTCTAACCGTTAATATGTTTAACTACATATAATAACGGCAAACAAAAAGCTACTTTTCAGAAACTAATTGTTACACGAATCCAACCATATAACATATGATAATATAATTGTTTATATATCTATTTTAATATGTAGTCAAAGTTGGATAGTGAATAGTGACATAAATTGATACGTGTAGTTTAACCTGGAACGAAGAAAGTATAAAAAATAGAACAAGTGGATGAAAATGAAGGAATTCCAACTATTTTCATCCATCGTCGTAATAATTGCTGCCAACCTCCACATTAACTCGAACTCCACTATCACATGCAATTGGGACCATGAGAACGAGGATATCGCCTTTCTTTCGGACTCCACTGTCACTAAAGTTACCCAGCCACCACCATCACCTAAATAATCGAGGTTGACGAATCCGTTGCAGTCAGAGTTTCACCCACAATCATTTTGGGAGTCGATAATTGACGATTTTTTAAGGGTGGTATTTGAAGAGATTGGCAAAATGAAGGGTGGTATTTGGAGAGATTGGCAAAATGAAGGGTGGGATTTGAAGAGATCGACTCTCATCGGAGTAGGTCGGCTTAAGTATTGAGACTTTCTTTAAAAGAGTCGTATTTCGAAATTACTTTACAAATATTCAGCGAAATTAATTTGGCCATTTTATTTTGAGTCCGTCTTTCGAAAGATCGTCATTTTTATAAGTTACAGAAAACTAAGGTTTAAAATACAAATTAAAAAAAATCAAGATTTAGATTGTATTATTTGGGTCATAAACTTATAATTATTGCATGTTACATAATAAAATTTTAATATTGCAACTAAAACTTTTTAAATTTTTATAATTTTATTTCAAATCCGTCTTTCTCATGACTTTGCCTTTTATTTTTCTGAAATTAACCACCATCACTATTTGAACAATTTAAAAGGAAGGCAAAATCTTGAGAAAAACCATCTTCCCATCAGCCTATGAAAATATGAAGTTTAATTAAAATAATAAAAAGTAAAAAACTTTAGTTGCAATATTAAAAATTTATTATGTAACGTGCAGTAGTTATAAAGTTTATGACTCAATTAAATTTTATCTTCATTTCTTCTAATTTACATTTTAAACATATCCTTTCCATGACTTATGTAAAGACCATCTTTGAAGAGATGGACTCTTAAAATAAAAGAAATGAGAGCCATGTCAGCATTTTTTGCCAGCTAAATTATTTTTTTAATCCCCTACAAAGTATCTTATACCATGTTTTGGTCTCCATTTGCAAATCAACCCTTAGACGGTACCCAACAATTCAAAAAAAATTGTTTGGTCCAGGCGATTTTCAGATAAAGTCAATGATAAAATTGATCAAAATATGTAAAATAACCATTATACCCCTAATTTTTAAAAATAAAAATAAAAACTCGCCTTCTTCTTCTTCGCATCTTCTTTGCTGCCGTCGTCGCCGTTGTTGGAATCTAGAACTATTTCTTCTTCCTTCTACTCCTAGTCGCAGCTCGCCAGCGACGAATCAGTATCATCATCATCATCATCCTACTACTCTCACTGCTCAATGCCCCGCTGATTTTTGTCGCAGATCCGGAAGCTTCACCTAGCCCCGCACCCAAACCTGGATCCGACTGCCCTTCCCTGACTCCGTCGATTTAGTCGCCTCCCGCCTAAATCGCCTCCCGCCCCTCCACCGGATTCCCCTGCACCCGCTCCGGCCGCTAATGACGCCGATGACTCTCCCCCTCTCCCTCCCTTGTCGGCACCAACCCCTTCTGAGGTCACAAGCGATGTGAGCCTCGAGAATATGTCTGAAGGGTAGAATAGCGGCGGTGGAGGATTGAGCAGAGCGCCCAAGGTGGGGATTGCGACTGGAGTGATTGAGAGAGTGCTCGTGGTGGGAGCGGGAGCAGTGATATACAAGAAGAGGTAGTCGAATATGCAGCGGAAGGCGGCGGCGGCCGAAAGAGGAAGGAAAATTAAAGAAAAGGAAACGAAAAGGAAAATTAAAGAAAAATAGCTGAAGAAAAAACTAAAATTTTAATTGAAAATATTTTTTAATTGGTAAAATTACCATTATACTCCTGATTATACCGGAAAACCATCTTTAGAGATCAAACAAATCGTTCTGAATTTGTTGGGTACCTTCTAAGGGTTGATTTGCAAACAATGACCAAAACATTGTATAAGATACTTGGTAGGATTTAGTCTTTTTTTTTTTCAATTGTTTTGTATCCCAACATCTTCCATTATTTATGTGCCTAATCTTTTTAATTTTTCCCGTAATTATTTGGTAATTTTGTCCTCGGTTCTTAGTTCTCAGCTCAGCAACCAATGGCCACAGGAAGACAGCTGATTTGACTTGAAAAGTCCGAACTTTTGCATCCCAAATGATCAGTAAAAATGGAGAAGCTGAAGAACTCCGCGCCATACGCAGCAATGGTGGGAGCTCAGGTAGCGCAGGTGGGCTTGATCATAATCTCAAAGTACGCCTTCTCAAATGGGATGTCTAATTATGTCTTCATCTCTTACTCCAATTTTCTTGCCGCCATGATTCTGCTTCCGGCTTCATTCTTCATCCATAGGTATATAGTGTTGTATTATGAGCTGATTTCTTGATAAAGATTGGATTTTTATTTTGTGGGGTTCTGAATTTTCATGTGCAGATCAAGCTGGTCTAGGATTAACTTCAGGTCGATTGGTGGGTTTTTCTTGCTCGGCGTTATTGGGTATGCATGTTGAATCATTGTTTAAGTGTTTGTTGGAATGAAAGTTGATAGAATCGTTGAAAAAGTTACTGACAATATAATTCGGATGGATGGAGAATTAAGTGTTATAGATTGTGTCTGATTTTGGGACTTCGATTTTTAGGTGTGCTGCTCAGATAGCTGGTTATGTGGGAATTGACTTTACATCTGCAACGTTTGCCTCGGCAATGCTTAACCTTTCCCCTGGTTTTACTTTTGTGCTAGCTGTTCTCTCCAGGTTTTGATCCTATGATGTTTATCGGTTTTACCATGTTTTCTTGCTGTTAGGATGAGTACGAGTGACTCGAATGTATCTGGCAGATGTGTGATATTCTGGTCAACTGGTGTTTACTTATGTTTCTGCATCGAATTCTGTTGTCGAGAATGGTTTATTGTTTTTTGTGGAAATTTTGAGATAGAATTTCAAACTAGTGAAATATTAGCTTAATGATTCTTTGCCAATTATCGTTTTTTTAGGATTGAGAAAGTAGATTTTAGAACCTCGAGTACCTTTGCCAAATCGATTGGTACCATAGTCTCAATTGGTGGAGCGTTCATATTAACTCTCTACAAGGGCCCCCGAATCTTGATTGCCTCACTGCCTTCGAGTTCTCAACAAAATCATCTTCATGAGCAGCAAACGAACTTGATACTTGGAGGACTGTTTCTTGCTGTAGACTGTTTAATGGCTTCAACGTTTACAATTGTACAGGTATGAAGGAGAAAGAAATGAATGGAAGAAAGGAAAAATAAACGTAAAAGTCAGTATATGATGTTGGAATGATGTTTTTGCAGGCATTCATTCTGAAGGATAGCCCAGCAGAGCTTATTATGGTTTTCTTCTATTGCTTCTTTGCTGCCATTCTATCCGCCCTGGCTTCTCTAGTTTCGGGAAGTGGTTTCAGTGCATGGTCATTACAATCTGGTACGAGGTTGCTTGCTGTTTTATACTCGGTAGGTGAAGAAATCCATTGGTTCTTGTCTTGCATTAGTGAAACTCCCTCCGTTTCACCTGAAGAGTCGTGTTTATGCTATTCTGCCTTGTTTTCTCAGGGGATTTTTGGTTCTGCTCTCCAAGTTAGCTTGATGACATGGAGTGTTCATAAAAAGGGACCTCTTTTTGTTGCCATGTTTAAACCCCTAGGAATCGTGATTGCAGCTGTCTTTAACATTGTCATTTCAAAAGATCCATTTTATCTAGGAAGGTACGTATGCTACATTTGCTCTTATGCATTCTGCAACAGCAACATTATATCTTTCTCTATTGTGGTTGTTCGCAGCTTGTTGGGATCGATTGTAATCGTTGTCGGGTTTTACTCTGTGATGTGGGGAATAGCCAAAGGAACCACTGTAACCAGAAGCCATTGTGAAGGAAACATTCAGGCTGATGGTGAAAGCTCCCCTCTCATGCAGAGTCGAGATAAGTGAGGAGCAAGGGCTGTCCGCATATGGAATAAACTTCTCTTTGGTCAGTCTGTTTGGTCCATTGTGAATATTTGTTATATTCCTGTAATTCAACTGCAAAGTTTATTTTAGCCAGTAAAAAATGACCAAATCATCTACTGGCTATTTGTAGTTACTTGAATAATTGTTGAAATGAGCTATCATGACTTCCAATCAAACTGGCTTTCTAATCTTTTAGGGGCTGTTTAGTTCATGATTATTTGAATGAGCAATTAGAACTACTAAAATGCATTGTGTTGGTCAATAGATAGGGAATTAGAACTCATTGAATCTCGATCCAATTAAATTCACTCTAACATCCTGTACCATTCAGATCTCAAGCTCGAATCACATCAGAAGCATTAACTAGGGTAGGTTCTTAGGGATGTAGCAAATAAAGTAGTATTAGAACAAACCTTTTAATATAGAATACTTCATAGCAAATAAACAGAACAATGTTGTACTAAGATGATGATAAATACTACTACCTCCCCAAACTTCAATAGCAAACTAACAATCTAAGACAGAATGCATCTTTATTTAAGACTCTTAGCAATCAGTTCTAAAATCATTAAATCAAGCCTTGAGAACATAAGCATCGAGTTCCTGGAAACTCTTGACCGCGAAGTCCTTGATGATGTCGGGACTCGGGATCTCCTCACTCGCCTTCTCGAACTCGCTACTCCACTTCACCACACTCCCATCGCCCTTGGGACTCACCTGTAGGGTAGCCTTGAAAACCTTGTAGAACTTCAGAAGGTCCCCTTCGACCACGCTGTAGGACAGCGTCTTGGTCCCCTCATCCACCGCCTCAATCTTCTCCTTCGACGAGGTAACTTCCGGAGACTCTGAAAACATCAGGTTCATGTTACATTGCAGAAATTTACACTAAATTATTTGCATTGCTTAAAATAGTTTTGTGACTTGCTGATAGATCTTGGTAACGTACCCGGGGCATACTTAACCAGGCGAATGGAGCCAGGGGATTTTCCGTTGCCTTCAAGAACCTCGATGCTCTTGTACTGGCCGGGGAGAGCCTTGGGGAACACGTCGCTGGCATCGCGAATGGCGGCCCAGAACTTGTCGGCCGGAGACTTGAGATCCACCTCCACCTCTAACTTACCTGCCATGTTCGTTATAGTTATTATTACACTAGAATGAATGATTTGTTTTTGTTTGAGGTTTTGTGTAAGAAGAATGGGTATTTATAGGGGTGGAAAATGTAGGAAATGGAGTGTGTCATGAATGGCGACCAGAATGTGATAATTCTGTAATAATGAGGCAGCTATCGGTTCACCTGCCACCAGAATGCGTTACGGGCTTCGTTTTATTAACCGACCAGTTTCATTTACTTTGTTATGGGTAACGGCTGTGCTGTTTTGATCATTTATTTGGAGCAAAGTACATTCTTGGCAAAAGGCGAAGATCCGCTCGCCCTCAGTGGCCCATTACCAACCGACATCCCGGCCAAGAGCAAAGTACAATCTTGAGTCTATGTGATCCATGATGGTTTTAGATCCGTCTCCTGAAAACGATATTTTTACAAGTTATGAAATTTACAATAGTTTACGCTCGATCATCAGATGAAGGATTTAGCAACCACTCTCTAGTGATTTCAAGATAATCGTAAATTGTGAAGATGGCATTCATAATAAGGAAGAGTAAGTTTTAGGGAGCTCGGCATTTTCAATAAACAAAAACTATTATATTTATTAATTTAAACATTATATCTATATTGTACTACATTATAAGTTAAACATGTTTGAAGTGTGAGAATATAAGTAATATCGTATGAAAAAAGTTACAAACAAGATTTAACTTAAAAAGTGTAGGGGTTATTCTTAGTTTAGAAAAAATGGAGGAGGAAAATTGCTTGGGAGAACTCCTCTATAATATAAAAAAGTTAAAGCCGGAATGTAATTAGATGGGCATTGATAGTTGGAACAAAAATAGGGAAGATGAAAGTCTTTATTTCAGTTACTTATTCAATTTGTTTTTAGAAGTACGTTACTTATTAATATGAGAAAAGTGCAGATATAACACTATATAATTGAAGAAAAATATATATAATTGTGCGCTAATCGAAAGTGCAAATATAATTCTATTTGATTTAGGTTATGTGCAAATATAACATGTTCAGCCGGTTGGAGGCCGGAATTCACTGAAATAACTATTCTGCCCCTCTGTAAAAAAATAAAAATAATAACATAAACAAACATTGATACCGCCTCCGATCCAATCTCTTCTTCTTCTTCAAAAATATTCTGGTGTCTCTGATCCATTCGTAGGGCTATCTCACGTCCATTCTCAACTCCGGCGCTTGGCTGATCGGCAAAGGGGTCTGAGCGGCCATGGGGCTGAGCGGCGGTGGGTGTTCAATTGGCGAATAGGGTTTTCGTAGTTCAATCGGCTGTTAGGATGAGGGGATAGAGCTGAGCAATGGATAGAGTTTTGTTGAGCGGTGGAGATAGGGCTGGGGGCGTGGGGCAGAGCGGGGGATAGGATTCTCGTCGCTGGTGATGAGCGGACGAGCTTGGTGACGATAAGGGAAAGCTTCGGTGGCGGGACGAGTGGTGGCGTGCTGATGGTGTCGGGGCTGGCTGAGCCAGGTGGTGACGGGTAGGGCTGAGCAGGTGGTGGTGGTGGTTGGTAGAGGATAGAATTATCCTTTTCATTTAATCCTTGGGGCAGAAGGGTATTTTAGTCTTTTCAAGTGGGTCAATGACGGAATTCGTTAGTCAACGCCGGAAGAATGGTCAGAGGATTATATTTGCACTTTCCTTCAATAGTCAGAGATATATTTACACTAAAAAATAATTGAGCATTATCTTTACATTTTAGTCAACATATAGGTTATTACCCTATTAATATTGTTTGTTGTTATTAGAAAGGCACATTCAATTCTGCCGTTATTGTGACCGCCAAAGTAGTTATAGCATCTCCCTTTTGAGCTTGGGCCAAGCATATTCTGTGGGCTTGTATGCAGATACTGGGCTTATCCACACGGGCTCGAAGGCCTATCATTTTGTCAAGAACAGGGAGTTTGAGAATTATAATATACTAGGGGAAAAATGAACTACTCCATCTGTCTCACCTGAATTTGCACCATCATTATTATCACGCTTATCAAAATATATATTTGACCGTTAATATGTTTACCTACCTATACGAATGGAAAAACAAAAAGTTGATATCAAGAAGCTATTTGTTACGATAAATTAAACAATATCATACACGATAATATTGTTATTCATATAACTATTCAAATATGTTGTCAAACTCTAGTAGCGAATAGTAACAAAAAAGTAAGAGTGCAAATTCAGTTAGACAGATAAAAAGTAAGAGTGCAAATTCAGTTAGACAGATGGGGTATTACAAATTGTTTTTATCAAAATAGTAACTTCCAAAAATTACCAAAGACACTCCTTGAGTGATGAGTTGTTACATTTTGATCCACGGTCACATTGAATTTCTTCGTGTTTCGGGACCTAATGGACCCCACTTCTGTCCGACGTCGATGTGACTATTTGTGTCGTGTTTAGGATGACAAATTCGAAGTAACATGATTGTCGCACCTTGATTTATTTACTTTATTTCGTATCGGTGAAAAGAATATGGTGTCAACTCTAAACTCTAAACTCTAAGTGCGTTTACTTACATGTATTAGAAACGTCGCGCTATGGGCCTTTGATTATCTAAATAAGAATTGAGAGCTATCTCCCTCTACAAGATACAGGAAAGAAATGGTAATACAGTGAAAACAAAGCAATCCATGTATTCGTGCAACAGAACTGCTCCATACCATTTCACTGACCAAACATGATTCTACAGAAGCACAAAAACATGCACAACTCTTTCGATGCCAACAACAATGAAAATGAAAATGAAAAAACCTTTTCAAGTCACAAAATCATGGGAAAAATAGAGTAGGGGGATCAGCTGATCTTTCCTTTTCAGACTAACTACCCTGCCATTCCTCAATGGAAAAGTAAGCAACAATTTGTCGCTTTCACTCCATGGTGTTCACTTTCTTGTTTAACAAGTGAGGATTCCGGGTTGTTGAACCATGGCATTCTGTATGTTGAGTACTTCTCAAAGCTGAACTAGTTGCTTCGTACGTACTCCTATGGGATTCTTGATGCTACATTGTGTCAAACTCAGCTAATTATACCTAATATAATGAGTAGAAATGAGGTCTCAAGTTTCCACCATACTAATTAATCACCATTTGTATTTCAACAGAGATATCACCACAAATCAATGCAGTGAAAGTAATCTTTTCATACATGTAAGACACTGTTTCATGAAAGGTCTGTGAATTAGGGAGGAACATCATGCCTTTTAGTGGTTTAGTCTCGGCTTGGAACAAGCGCCGGAGGAGCAAGTCTGAGGATCATAGTAATCCGTGTAAGTCTCTGCATCTGATTTCCTCGAATCCCATTTACCGATGTAAATGTGGGAGTTCTTATGTATTTGCTTCAACTGTTCAGGGATGTATAAGCCAGTTGAATACTGGCAACTGGAGGATAAAGCTCGACCTGCAAAGAGACACCATGGATCATCAGTGTACACGCTTAAAGAAATGGAGGAGGCAACGAATTTCTTTAGTGAGGAAAATTTTCTTGGAAAAGGAGGATTTGGTCGTGTCTATAAAGGTACTTTGCGCTCTGGAGAGGTACGTTATATCAGTATGGTCTTTTGCATATAATATCTACCTCAATTTTTGCATAACCATGGTTCGATTAGAATGCAAAACCTGATAAAATATCAGACAAAAGTATGCCGAACACACATATCAACATGATTCTTTTATTGAAGGTGGTAGCAATCAAGAAAATGGACCTACCGTCCTTTAAAGAAGCAGAAGGAGAAAGGGAATTCAGGGTCGAAGTTGATATCTTGAGCAGATTGGACCACCCCAATCTGGTATCTTTGTACGGCTATTGTGCAGATGGGAAACATAGGTTTCTTGTATACGAATATCTGCAAAGAGGGAACCTGCAAGATCACTTAAATGGTTGGTTTTTCTGTTTATATTCTTGTTCAGATAGAAAATATATAAAAATGTAAATGCATCTTTAAGTCTTTCAATGGCTTCCAGGCATTGGAGAACTAAAAATGGATTGGCCATTGAGACTAAAAATAGCTCTTGGAGCGGCAAGAGGACTGGCATACCTTCATTCTAGTTATGACGTTGGAATTCCAATCGTCCATCGCGACTTCAAATCCACCAACATCCTTCTGGATAACAACTACGAAACAAAGGTAAACACAAATTTAAACACACATCCCCAAAGAACTGCATTCATGATAGCAATATTCATAGTTTCTGGTTTAGTATAGATTTCGGACTTTGGACTTGCTAAGTTAATGCCAGAAGGCCAGGAAATATGCCAAACAGCCAGAGTTCTAGGCACTTTCGGCTACTTTGATCCGGAATACACATTGGTATGTTATATTATGACAAACATTATATTTTAATATTTCACCTTCAATAGCACAAAGCAATCTTTTTGGATGACGTTTGGTGTATCTAACTGGAAATAGACAGGAAAACTCACCCTACAAAGTGATGTTTTTGCATTTGGGGTTGTTCTCCTAGAGCTTTTGACTGGAAGAAGAGCTGTAGACCTGCATCAAGGACCAAATGATCAGAACCTAGTACTCCAGGTATAGCCAAAAAGCCATTACCAATGATAGATATTGCAACAATTTAAGGCTACCTGATATAGTAATCGTTGCTACTGAAATGATGCAGGTCAGGCATATATTGAATGATAAGAAGAAGTTGCGGAAAATAACTGACCCCGATATGAGCAGAAATTCGTACACAATGGAGTCTATAGCGATGCTCGCTAGCCTAGCATCACGCTGCATAAGGACTGATAGTACGGAACGGCCTTCAATGGCCGAGTGTGTGAAGGAACTCCAGCTTATCATCCACATGAATTCGAAAGGACTAGGGATGGCACTGCATACTTTCAGAATGATCTGAAACAAACAGGAATGTATTGTGTCATTCTACTCAAGCATCGTGTTCCTTATTACATTCGCATGAATGTTTACACTTTAGAAACCAGATTTCTCACTATGAGCTTCAAAGGGGCCAAAAATAAGAGCAACCCTCAAGTGGTTGTTAGCAAGATACAAAGAGAGAAGATACACTGCAAAAGTAGAAGGTAATTTAAGAACTAGAGAAGCCCTGATCTCCTGTAGCCGAGCACAAATTTCTCCGTGAAATATTTCATTTGCACAATTGTTATCACTATCGGATGTGAGGTTAAATTGCTTGCAACAATTCACATTCGATCTCTGTCAGACCTAGTGTGAAATTATTTTACTTTTTTTTTTCTTTCTGGAAACTTTTGTTCAGCAAACAGGTTCTTAAACTTTCAGTCAACAGCAAACGTAAGTATCATATTTTATTCCACTACATAAGATAGACATCAGATATTATCTCAGCTTGCTAGGCCTCTACGAAAGACGAAATTCCAATAAAATGGATTGTGCATAAGATGTTCCCTGACTAGCTTTTCCCAAATAAAGAACAGTAATAACATTAGCAAGTTCAAGGATCCAGATCTTGCTCCATTAAGATTCAGAAAATTGCTTATCTATTAAGAATCTTAAAGTAAAAGCTATAGTAGGTAGACAAAACATTAG
Organism: Rubia yunnanensis; assembly: GCA_037428765.1. Classification (NCBI taxonomy): domain Eukaryota; kingdom Viridiplantae; phylum Streptophyta; class Magnoliopsida; order Gentianales; family Rubiaceae; genus Rubia; species Rubia yunnanensis. Next base: position 78,546,151 of record CM075071.1, on the reverse strand, counting down.
ATAAAAGTAATTATTGCATCACACAGTCAAATGATGGCGTCCACCTGATTTACAAACCTAAACTTAACCAGTGAATGTTGAAACCTAGAAAGAACTGAAAGAAAACTGAGATTCAATAGAAACACCAACATTGTGGGTAACATAATGTACAAATTTACAATCATTTCTAGAAGAAAGATCCACTTACAATTCTATCTACAAGAAGCCAAAGCAAGAAGAAGCCGCATACTATGAGTTCTCTGAAGAAAGGGAGATGCGTTACTTAGCCCATCCATTAAACTCTGCAGCCATTCACGGAGTAGGTTCCTCACTGTCCATTTCCACTTCAGAAGGGCTAGCCGAAACAGAAATTTCCTTGTACATCAAATGTTTCCGCCTCTGCAATGTCAACAGGACCAATCTACTATCCGTCTTAACGATTCTATAACCGGCTTTCATGTACATATTCAAAGGAGCTTCATCAATCATTCTGCAGTGCAAGAACGCTTCTTTACAAGATCCCAGTTGAGCAATCACCTCCTCACCCGCTTTTAGTAGATGCCAACCTATACCCCTCCTGCTAAGCATCATTTCCCAATTCCACAATCAGAATCATTGCAAATCATCAACCACAATAGTATAATTGTATATTACACATGACTAATTCTCCAAAGGAAACAAAAGCAAGCCTATATCAACCATACGGGGGTCGGCTATATAAATCAAATTCATATCTCATCCTCATTTTACAAAGGCAACAAGCAAGTCTATATAAACCCCTACGTGGGGGTCAGCTCTATAAGCCATAATATCTCATCCTCATTCTACGAAGGCAACAAACAAGCAAGCCTAAGCCTTTATCGACTAAACGGGGTTGGCTTTATGGATCATATCTCACAACACATTTTATCCACTATGCATTTCGCTCACTTTTATCATCTACTAGCACCGTTCTTACAACAATTCAAACAGTAGAATCAACAAATAAATATTGGACTGAATCACATTTCACAACTACCTTCTGAGTGACTCCTTCACAGTCATGTTGCATATATAAGGAGAGGTTTTCGGAGGAGTCGGAGAAGGAGTAGAAACATTGGCGCCCTTCTTATTAAACGACACTTCCACAGTACCAGCAACCTGAAAATCCTCATCTCCATCTTCTTTATAGAATCCAAGAAGTGTGGCGGCGTGTGGCATCAGCGCTCTCCTCTCAGTCAAATACTGCTTCACCACATACGCCAGAAACTTCAAATACCCTTTCGGAAGAAACAAGGATTCCGCAAACGACTCCGCCAGCAAACCCGCCGTCAAATCAATCTCCTCTTGCTCCATCAAGCGCGTGTACAAGAACCCGGATTTCAGTTCCTGAATGTAGCTGTAGCTCTCGAGGAACTCGAGCCTTTCCAGGTCGTCGGAGGTCAGGAACTGGCCGGTCTGGATTGGCGGCCGGAGCTCCGGCGAGGGGGAAGATTGGGAGGAGGAAAGTGGGACGATGAGATTCAAATTAGTGGTGTGTTTGGGGGAAAGGGAAAATGGGTTCGTGTTTTTAGGGGAAAAGATTGGAACTTGATGAGTGATCGTTCTCAGAGATGAAGTGAGATAAGCTGTGGAAGCCATGGCCGCCATTGCAGGTGGAGTTGCAGATGAGATAAGTGAAAAGTTTTTTTTTTAGCTTACTCAACAGTATTTTTTCTAATAGATACCACTATTTATATTTTCACACTTTCGTGCCAAAATCTTGGCATAAACCGTCTTTCAACTCGTGGAAAGATGATATTTAATTAGAGTAATAAAAGATAAAAAAATTTAGTTAGAATATTAAAAGTTTATTATTCCACGTGTAGTAATTATAAAATTTATGATCCAATTCATGCAACCTGAAAATTTTATCTTTATTTTTTCTAATTACACTTTAAATCTTAATTTTTTCATGGCTTATGAAATACCGTCTTCCAAAGGCGAACTTTTAATGCTAAGAGAATTATATTCCAGTAGTAAAATATGAAGATGTTAGACACATTCCAGTCAGATAAGCATGAGTTAATCAAAAGTAAATACTCATATGTTTTATTATTTATAGCACATTTATTATAAATTGATATTTTTATTTATTTGAGACAATTTTTATTTTTGGTAAGGTTCATTCAATTTCATTTACTTGTTATATTTTTTACTTTCTAACTGCAATTTCATCCACTTATTTTCTTCACGTAAATCCAATCACCTAAACATATGTTGCCATAAATAGAAAAATAGAGGGAATATTACTTTATAACGTTACATGTACATTTTAAACATTTTCAACATTATAAATGAATGAATTTAAACATTTTAGATAATTACCTCTTTTTTATATAAAAACTTACAGTAACAACATATTTCTATTTGCATTTTGGTCTTGTGACACATTTACTCAAGAACAGAAGAAAAAACTTAATAATACTTATATAAATTTCACATTGCACTCAAAACTCCTCACATGCATCATATTTTGCTTTTTAGCTATGCTTCTAAACAAATTCATAAATCTCTAAGCTAATTTCAAATCTTCGATTTGTTTTTGCTTCAGTGCTAAACAAATATAGAGGGATAAAGGAAGAGAGTTTTTTCGACCATTATTTTAAATGGACATTGTTAAATCTTACCACCGACGAATATCAATTTCGCCCGAGCAAAAATCCTCCACCTTTACTAGATGTGCACCGCTTCTCCGACTCGAAACTCATCTAACTCTAGTGCCCTAGTGCCCTGCTTGCTCAATGAACTCCCCCGATGAATCCATCCAACTTCGGTGAAATCCACCTGAACACACGTTCAGATCCAGATTGACTGCTCGCAAGCCCTCTTGTTCACATAGTTGGTCATACGTTCAGATCTAGATTGGCCGCTCGCATACCCACTTATATACATTGTCAATCACCTACCCTCTAACGCGTAGATCCAAGGTGGGCGTTGACATGGCCGATTGTGCGCATCATTAGCCACTTATTGACTCGCGTGTATAGCCAAAGTCTTTTTCTCCATCCTTAATGTTACCGCATCTATATTTTAATTTGTATAAATATGAATTAATCTTATCAATGTGAATTCTCAACAACGAATATCTAAAAATTTCCCCTTCCATATTAATAAATACCAATTAATTAAATTAAATTTAGCCAAGGAATTTATCCTTGAAAATATAATAAAAATTATTGCATAATATATAGTGAATGTTTTGATCAAAAACTTGGTGGCTAAAGGATGGTGATATAAAACAAACATTCAAAGCATGCCTTTGTTCAATGTGTTGCTAAGCTTAAATTTAATGAGATATAAGTTTAATAAAAATAATAAAAATTCTAAATAAGGTGCTCTCTCGGTCCTTTCATCTCAGTTGAATTTACATTTTGTTTTTTTATACTAGTCCTTATCAAAATTTGACCGCATATATAAATAGATATAATCACTCTGTCCCAACTCTATTTGCATTCTTTTTTATTTGAAAATCCCAGCAGAATTTGCAATGTACACTTTATTTCCTTATTTACCAAACCTTGCTAATTATTTTAATTAGATTTGCCCCTTTGTTTGAATTTCTAGGCCAAGTAAACTACCAACCCCAAAAGCAAGTGCCTAATCCCCACTTCCACATTACCCTAACTCATCAAATAATCCAAACGAGAAAAAAAAATTTCATCTTTCTCTCTCTGTAAATAGAGCTGTGATGGAGGGGGTATGAATAACCATACTATCGTAAGTATATGATATTGTTAAATTTGTAGTAATAAGTAGTTTATAAATATCAATTTTTACACAATTATTATATAATTAAACACATTAATGATCAAACAGATTTCTTGAACTGCGTACAAAAACTAAGGAGTGCAGGTTCAGCTGAACGGAGGAAGTACTACTCCCTCTGTTTCTCTATTATTAGCACACTTTCCTTTTTGGGTTGTTCATTTTATATTGGCACATTTTCCTTTTTTGACAAGATTCCTTCAATTTCATTCACTCAATCTACTTTTTACTTCCTACATTCAATTTCATCCACTCATTTTCTTCCCTTAAATACAAACATCAAAACCTATGGTGCCACTATTAGTGAAACGGACAAAAACGACAAAACTCCTCATCTGTATGTTCACTTAGAGACCCTTTTCACTGAAGCATGAGTTGAGCCCATTATATAAGTCAATGTGAAGCCCAATTTCCGTAATCATAAAAGCCCACAAGGCAAATCATATGAACACAAGTGCAGAAAATTACCCCTCTGGAGCTTCAGCAAAAGAAACATCCCAAAAAATCCATGGAAGCTCAGCAAAGCAACGAAGATTTCGCGGTGGGATGCAAGCTCTCCATCAAAACCTCTCTCGGAGAGGAATTCCAAGCCCAAGTCATGACCTTTGACCGCGCCTCCAACATCCTCGTGCTTCATATCCTCTTTTATTTTAGTTTTTTACGTTGCAAATTTTAGTTTTTTTTACTGGTTTTAGTGAATCATGAGGTTCCCTAACTGTCAATTTGATGAAAACAAGAGGGATTGAGTTCTGGGTCGGGCCCCAAGAAGAACATCAGGCTTTTGAAGGCTGATTACATCAAGGAGTTCACTTTCTTAGGCCAGGGCGAGGACCCGCTTGATGGAAAGAAGTGTTTAATTGATATCAATAATCTTCAGGCCAAAGAAGAGTCTAAGATTAGGTTTGTTGTTAATGTGTGTGTTTTATGTGTGTTTTCGTGTTTTTTGTGTGTGTAATTGATTTTGTTTGTTGGAGTTTCAGACAGGAGGAGTTGGAGGCGGAGAGGCTTGGAGTTGGTGTTACTGCTGAAGCTCAGAGGATTTATGATGCTTTGTCCAAAACGTAAGTTCCTGTTTGTTTGTTGACTCTCTCTCTCCTTTTTAATGATTTTGTCCATGTTGATTGTGTTTATGAATGCTGTTGAATGTTAGCTACTTTTAAGAATGCCGGATACCTATCAGCTGTTTAGATCCTGGCAAAGCGGAAATCTTTGTTTAGGATTTACTGCAATGCTGGTGTCTTAGATGAAGTGCTCTGGACTTGTTAGATACCCTTGCCTTTTTAGTTTTGATTGTGCATCTTAAAATAATGATCACTGATTATTTTGTTGTAGTATTCTTGCTGTTTGATTGTGCATGTTCAAGTAATTTAATTGGCTCTTTAGCGGCATGGAAAGTTCTGGGACTGATCGGTGTGTAGAAAATATTTGCCAGGCATAGCCGTGGTGTATCGAAGTTTCTGATGCCTTAGTTTGACAAGCATCTTAGGCTGATCTTTATGGAATTAAGATCATGTGGACACTATTTGTTTAAAGTGTAGCGTGTTGGCCTTATCATTTTTTTTAACTGAATGAACGTAAAGACAAATCTCTTACAAGAGAATAGATATTTTGATGTATGTGTCTAGAGATGCATTGTGCTTTTTGTCAGATTCCGATGTTCACATTCTTGAATATATGATGAAGTGTAATTTCATAATGAGCCTGCTTAGATATTTATGAAACTAAGAAGTGGATTGGATATTTTTACCTTTGTATATGAAGCAAAGGTTTTCTGTAAGCATTACATGTAGAAAGTCACAGAAGTTGAATTTCTGTTTTTGAAGAACCACATTGTAAAGTGTCAAATCATTTTATACATTGACTGATTTAGCTTTGTAGAGGGAACTTTCACTTTAGGATTCGAGAGTATTTAGGATTCCAAGTATCTTATGAAGATACTTTAGTAGGTATTGTCCTTGTTAATCTCGTTCCACGTGTGCAACATATTTTGTGCGCTGATGCTTAGTCTTCACCAGGAAATGAATAGTTTTCAGAACTATTGTATTCAACCCTCACCTGTCTAAGGGTGTGTTGGTGTTAAGAGTCTTTCATAGGTGACTCTTAACTATTCTTTGCTCTTTAGATTTGTTTAAATATGGCTGGTGGGGTTATCATCTGAAATTTTAAGCATACAGGTATAACTTGTGCAACGTGTGTTTGGATGGCTGTTTTTTCTTGAAACTCGTAAACCCCATGTTATCTGCACACTTGGTCAAATTTAGGAATTGCTACATAATTCAGTTTCCTACTTTCTCTGTGGAAGAAGACGATCATGTCTTCATTCATGACTAGGAATTTCAATGTGATTAGAGTTTCATGCGAAGAGCTTTCTGTCCGTAAGACCTTAAACTGTACAAACAACCATGACACACATTTTTCCTTTCTTATTTTCTGTCTGAACATTTGACATGATTCTCACTTGCTGATGAAATCAGGCTTCCGGTGCGCTGGGATAAGACTGTAATAGTTGTGATGAACGAGGTGCGTGTGGGCAGTCCATATACTCCAGAATCAGTCGTGGGGGGAACTGCACCTGCCAATGATCGAGTCCGGAAAGTGGTAAGACTCGTAAATGCAATTTCATATTTCTTGAAGTGAAACATTTTCTCTCTTCTCACCTTGTTATATTTGAATGCTCTTTCTGGTAGCTCGAGTTTGAAAGGAAGAGACTACAAACTCGCTAATTCCTGGTCCTTGAAGTGCGATAATTTGGTGGCTTGGCTGAACTATCAAACTGACCAACTCCAGCAGAGATGTGAAGCTTCATCAATCATCATGTATTTCACATCCTAATAACTTAGGCTTTCGGAGAAAAAATTGTTTGTACTGATGAAACTGTTCATTTCATACTCTTTACTGTTGCGTTACACTAGCGATACCTGAGATAACGAGGTTTCCTTTTTCAATCTGTTCGGGGGTTGGAAACCCTACATAGGATCTGCCGGCGAATGTGTTTTGCCTTCCCGTCTGCCCTAATTTTCGAGTCTGGCTCCGGCATTGTTATACAGAGTGTTTGGTGTTAAATAGGCAAAACCCTGAAGTAATTCCCAACGTTAAAAGTAAAATCCAGTTGGAAAAAAAGGGCACCTGATTCCGCTTTCTAAGTTTCTGCCATTGGTTAGGACAGAATATATTCTACATGTGGCTAGTGATGTTGTACCTAGGCTACAAAAGAGAAATGAGGAAGTTGTATTCCCTCTTTTCTTACAAAGACCATCATATTTTTTGATTCGGTCTGTTTTCTAAGATTTTCACACTGAGCCACATTTTAATTTTCAAAATCTCTAAATGTAGTTCTCTCCACACATTCTCTTGAAGCAAAATGCTATGTCCTAAGTGTTCTATAGCTCATCATCATAGTTGATGAAGTTGGCACCACAGCGGATGAAGAGGTAAATCACAGCGTCCAAGAACCAGTCACTTAGTGGCCTTTTTTGTGCTCACAAGTCAATATAGCGACTATTAAAAGTCGAATTTGTGACTTCGACTACATGGTAAGATAGGTAAATTACAATGTCCAAGAACCGGTCACTTGGTGGTCTCTTTTGTGCCCACAAATCTATAAAGCAACAGTTAGGATTCGAAATTTGCGATTATTCGAGCACTTGGTAAGATATTTAACCGTTTGATCAATCACATGGGTATAATAAGAAGTCAGTTTGGCCCTCTTTAGACATTCTAACTTACATAGAAAATGAATTCAATTAATAAGATGTTAGTTTTAGAAGATGTCAGTTTTAGACATTCTAATAAGATGCCAGTTTTAGAAGTACCGCACCCGGAGTAGTACCTTGGGTGCAAAGTAATCAAGCCCGAGGTTACATCTGCAGAATAGACAAGTGCATGCAGCTTCTGTTCACTTCCAAACGTCAAACATCAGTCTTTACAAAAAAAGAGAACCGACTACTGATAACCTTTTGAAAAGTTTGTTAGAGAATGGCAAAAGGGTAAATTTGAAAATGCCAAGATTCTGTCTTTTTTTGCTGTACGCGTAATCTTTTTTGTTCTCCCTCTGAATACTAAATGTAGAAAGTTTCAGACATGCAATTCTGGTGGTAGGAAGGAATTGCAGTTTGTGGTAAACAAGTGTATTAATGTGGATCGTTCAAGTTTGACTGAGAATGTATGCTTCTCAGTTTTCACCTTTATCTTTCCTTGCTAGAAGATAGAAAGAATTGTTCCTAGTGGAATTCAAAAACCATAAACCAGAACTTTCATAGGAAAGAAAGAGAGAGAGAGAGAGAAAGAGACAGATTCTTTTTGGTATACTTGCTTCTCACTTTTGGGATTTTCTCTCTCTTTTTCCATAAGCCTCTTCACATTTGCTTTACACTTAGTTGGAGTTTCTTGCATTTGGGATTTGTGTGTTTTAAGGTTTTTGTTTTGAGAGTTTTAGTGACAGAAAGAAAAGAAGCAGAAAAGCCATGGCTGGAGGTGGAGCTGCAGCCCCTCCTCCAAAGCAAGATGAACTCACACCTCATCCAGTGAGAGATCAGTTGCCTAATGTCTCCTATTGCATCACCAGCCCTCCGCCGTGGCGTAAGTTTTTGCAGTATTTTGCCTTTCCTTTGTGTTTTTGTTTGCTAAATGAAAGAAATTGTGAAGAATTTTGATCATTTGAATGCAGCTGAGGCCATAATTCTTGGCTTCCAGCACTACATTGTGATGCTTGGGACAACTGTTCTCATTCCCTCTGCCCTTGTTCCCCAAATGGGAGGAAGAAATGTAAGAATCTTGATTCTTGTTACTTGTTGAGTTTGAGATTGAGTTATGTTTCTTTCTTGATTTCTGGTCAACTGTTGATAGGAAGAGAAAGCAAAAGTGATTCAGACATTGCTCTTTGTTGCTGGTCTGAACACACTGCTTCAGACATTGTTTGGGACGCGATTACCTACTGTGATCGGGGGTTCTTACACATATGTCCCCACAACTCTTTCGATTGTGTTGGCTGGACGATATAGCGACATTGCAGATCCCCTAGAGGTGTGTGAATGGCAATAGGATCATATTCTTGTTTCGCTTTGATTTGATCAGATTCTTGCTTTGTTTGTTTGATCAGAGGTTTCAGAGGATAATGAGAGGAATCCAGGGAGCGATGATCGTAGCCTCGACGTTTCAAATCATCATAGGATTCAGCGGGCTTTGGCGAAATGTCACCAGGTATGCAGCTTGCAACATAGGCATTTATATATCATGAACTGTTTCCTTTTCCTAGATTTGATATACATTTGAAATGCCAGGTTCATGAGTCCCCTTTCTGTGATCCCTCTCGTGGCGCTATCTGGATTTGGATTGTATGAGTTTGGGTTTCCTCTGGTAAGCTAAAGATTGTCTGTTCCAAAGCAACATTTACAAATCCTCGTATAAACATTGATGTTCTTACATCTTACATGAACCTATGTAGCTTGCGAAATGTGTTGAGATTGGACTTCCTCAGCTGATCCTTCTGATAATCTTCTCACAGGTAACATATTTCTTGCTACATTTTGTTTTTTCTTCGCTATCTCTCAGGAACTTATCCGACGACTTCACTTTGTTTGCAGTACATTCCACACCTGATGAAAGGGAAGAAGAATGTGTTTGACCGGTTCGCAGTTCTGTTTTCATTGGCTATTGTGTGGACTTATGCTCACTTATTGACTGCTGGAGGAGCTTATAAGCATGCTCCCTTGAAGACTCAGCTAAGCTGCAGGACAGATCGCTCGGGACTAGTAAGCGGAGCTCCTTGGTGAGTCCTATGCTGTTAGAACTTACCTTAAACACGCGTAAACAAGGATTTTCATGGATTGACTATTTACTGAACCTTGTTGCAGGATTCGAGTTCCTTATCCGTTTCAATGGGGAGCACCTACATTCCACGCGGGAGAAGCATTTGCAATGATGGCAGCTTCTTTTGTTGCTCTCGTTGAGGTGAATTTAGATACTTTGTTAGTGCTATACATTAACAAAACAAGATTTTTTCAACTTTGGACACTTACATTTGGCTAGTTTAGTTACATATGTTACATGGATTTAGTTTGTTTTGTTTACAGTCAACCGGAGGTTTCATAGCTGTAGCAAGATATGCTAGTGCAACTCCTGCTCCCCCGTCGGTCCTCAGCCGTGGAGTTGGTTGGCAGGTAATGAACAGCTCCATTTCCTCTTCGTCCAAGAAGCAGTGATTTTAACAGCTCTTCTTCTGTTCTGAAAACAATTGAAGGGCATTGGCATACTGTTTTCGGGGATTTTTGGGACAGGAAATGGATCATCAGTCTCCATGTAAGATTCTGATGTTCTTACGTTCATTTTCTCGGAGAATATGAAATGAAATGAGAATCATGAGATTTTTCTTGACAGTGAAAATGCAGGCCTCCTGGCATTGACTCATGTTGGTAGCCGAAGAGTGGTGCAAATATCGGCTGGTTTCATGATCTTCTTTTCCATCTTAGGTGAGTGAATAGATCACTGTCTACTGTCTTAGAATACGCGATTTGTCCCGTCTTACATTGTGAAAAACAAGAAGTCATCAGATTGCCATTTACTCAGGGAAATTTGGAGCTGTTTTTGCTTCCATTCCAGCTCCAATAATTGCAGCTTTCTATTGCCTGTTCTTCGCCTATGTCGGTACGTCTCAAACTCAAACTACACTACTAGATAGGCCTATATATCCACCATTTCAAAACTGATCCATTCCTTATGCATCTGTCGGTTGAAAAAAAACAGGATCAGCCGGGCTCGGGTTTCTCCAATTCTGCAATTTGAGCAGCTTCAAAGTGAAGTTCATCCTAGGATTCTCTGTCTTCATGGGCTTATCCATTCCTCAGTACTTCAATGAGTTCACTGTTCTCAATGGTGTTGGTCCAGTTCACACCAGGGCAAGATGGGTAAGAACATCGGATCTCCTGTAACACTCTCTGAAATTATGTCACACGTATCTACTAACGCGATTCTTCCTCTTTTGATTGACTCCATGGTTTATACTTTTCGCTCTCTGGCAGTTCAACGACATGATCAACGTGCCCTTCTCATCTGAGGCCTTTGTCGCGGGGCTGTTGGCGTACATTTTGGACAACTCCCTTAGACAGAAAGACAGTGGAAGCAACAAGGACAGAGGGATGCCATGGTGGGATAAGTTTAAGTCCTTTAAGACAGACACGAGGAGTGAGGAGTTCTACTCACTGCCTTGCAACCTAAATAAATTCTTCCCATCTGTTTAGCCAAGAAATTGAGCCTTTTTTGCCTCATTTTGAGAGTGCCCTTTTGCTATAATCAGTAGCAGAAATGGATTAGAGATGTTTTGGTAGTATATAACATGGCCAGATTGTACTACTTTTGTGGCACTTGGAAATGCTGTTTCATTTCTTGACGAAATTAATCTTAGCAAAAACTCTATTGGTTTGGATTTGAAATTATTTTAATTTTACAAAAGAAAGTTGTAGTTCATTAAGAATTGAAATTTGTTACTGGTCAAACTCTATATGTAGGAGTTTATGAGGTATACTATTTGTCTCTCTCGGATCCATTGGACAATTGGATGTTTGAGTTTCGATAACAAAAGTTGGGATAAAATTAAAGTTTGACGCATCTTGTTATTGCATGTCTTAAGTCCGCTACCTTAAGAATTTGAAATTATTCTAAAATAATACTGTTCTAAAATAATACTGTCATTTGAGAGAGCAATTACAATATGTAAAATTGACATCCACTATTAGAGAGACCTCTATTAAAAGCGGCATTAGAAGGTGATTCCGCTCCGAGTTTGAAAATTCCTCCCGGATAATTTTAAAGGCGGTACGAATTAATTTAAAAGCAGTTTCGCCTTTAATGGTAGATGACTAAAAAAAATCATTCAGGTAATGTAACAGAAAAAACATTTTCAAAAGTAGATGACTAAAAAAACTATTCGGTCATTTGTAAGGTAACAAAAAAAATATTTTGAAAAGTATAAATAAAAAAATCATTTAAACATTTGTAAGATACCAAAAAATATATTTTGAAAAGTAGGGATTAAAAAATAAAAAGTTGAGCCCATTGCATAAGTAAAGATGATGCCCATTTTTTGTTGTGAAGCATCCAAACAAAAAGTTGCCGCTTTGGAGCTGAGGCTATAATAGGAAATTCCTCTAGAAACGCGCAGATTAGCTCAACTCTCCACCCGGCAATGAGAAGAAAGAGATTTCAACTGCGTTTTCCAACTTAAAATGTAACCGCCCGTTCGTTTGGAAGCTATATAAAAGCATTTTCAATGCAGGTTTCGTTAGAGTAAATTTTATAAAATTTGCTAATGTCTATTATTAAATTTAATCTCCAATTCCGGAGTCGGAGGTGAACGTCGATATTACGTGGCTAAAAATATAAGTGATCCCGTCGAAATGGACTTCTATTCTCCGAACATGATATTGAATGCTGCGCTTTGCCAAATCAACCAAAAAAACAAAAGCACTTTATTTAATTTTTTTATTGGGTAGATACTTTATTGTTTTGATGTAGTTTTATTTGGAAAAATTCTCAAATTCACGTTTACCTTAATTTTGTACACCGCTAAAAATAAACCAAACTACGTTGGAAAATGAAATGGCAAAATTAATTTTAAACTTTGATTTATTTTTATATATAAAATAAAATAATAATTTAAAGAGATTTAAAAATATTTTCAATCTATGTGGTAATATATATATATATATATATATATATAAATTTATACTCAAAAAATTATAAGTATTAGTCTATTAACATTAGAATTCAATTTTTTTTTAAAATTCTAAAAAGTAACTATGAATTTATAGATTATAAAATAATTGAATGATGTATTTTAATAATAATTAAAAATCCACATGTTAAGTGCTAAATATATTCATTTATATTTAATAATATATAAATAATAATGATGCATATATTATAGATTGGCAAAAATAAAAATTAATTTCAATTAATTTTTGTTTTTGATTCTTTCTCCATAAAGTAAAATTGAGACATAAATTAGAAAGTCTATTTAATAATTAGTTAATTTAATTAGAATAAAAATTTAATTTCTAGAATAGAATCAATTTTATTTTAAACATTAACTAAAAATAAATTAGTGTCGATTAGTGTTATACTCGAGTTCATAAAAACTATTTTATTGAACCAATATAATTATTTATTCTCCATCATTACTCTTGTCAAATAGTTTTTATTGAACCAATATAATTATTTATTCTCCATCATTACTCTTGTCAAATAATTAGATGCATCCAAAATATAATTAATTGTATGAATATAATATTAAAATACAATTTCAATATTATATATGCACGTCACATAATAATTGGGAGTTTGTAGCACATTCACGTTACATAATAATTATTGATTTGAAGTTTGGATTGGAGAATGATTTCAAACGAGATCCACAGTCAAAACATTTAATATTACGTCAGACTGAAAGTGAATCGATGTTCCAATTAGATTCTATCATTTGTACCCGTTAAATAAGGAAACCCTTCATGCATTGGAAGCGATGGAAGCACAAACGCACAGTTAGAGCGGGAATGGAGATCTACCTCAAAAATTGTTTTGGAAGCACAAACGCACAGTTAGAGCGAGAATGGAGATCTACCTCAAAAATTGTTTTGGAGTTGAAGTTAGAAACCGAGTTGTGGAATTTGACAGTCACCATGGATGGAATTTGACAGTCACCATGGATTACGATAGGTGTGAATTATGTAATATATATATTTTTGAATTGTGAACTTCTCTAGCTGTTAATTTCATACGTTTGAATGTTAATTTCATACGTTTAGTGAATGTTACTTCTTTAACTTGATGAAAACGGGAGGAGTTGACTGTACCGGACATCATGCTTACCAAACTTCAGCATGTCAGTCATATTGTAGAGCACACTATCCTAGGGTTGAGTGGGTAAATTTTCACTAATTTGGATGGAATCATACTAATTTTAAAAATTTGGACACGTATTGAAGGACGTATATTAAGCGTATAATTTCTTTTACCTGGTTCTGAATGTATCCTCCATGTGTATTATTTTTTTATTAGTTTGATTATGACGTGACAATTATTAGTTTTATAATATTGGACGATATATATTATTAAAATAATGTTTAACTATTTTATTATTAAAATAATATTAGATAGAATTCAAGTAATTAAGAGATCGAATCCATTTTTACAATATATATAGTTTATAATCGTATAATATTTATAAAATATATATATAGAATAATATATTAGTATGCAATTCGAATTTATGTTTAAAATCATAATTTGCTCAATTTAACTTTATCTTCAATATTTCTATTTAAAATTTTTTAAATATTCAAAAAAATTTGACTAATACATAATATAATATTTATTTTACCTGTCATCTATCAATTTATCAATTTCTTAAACTAAATAATATTGGCTAACTACATATATTTTAATTTATGAATGAGAAATTTACCTTTTCTAAAAATTAATGAGTTTTATCATTCATTGATGTTGTATTATATGTGGTGATGAGATATTTCGTTGGTGTGTAGATTTATTTACCCTTTATTGTTATATTGGACTGTTGCGTGTTTCAAGAAGTGTAGGGTAGTTGGATTATGAAAAAAAGAGGATGGATTACTCCATTTTTCCAAAATATTAAAAAAAACAAAATGATGAGGATGCATTTGCTACCTCCTCTATTTTTTTCAAAATTAAAATAATGAGGAGTTGAATGCGTCCTCCCTAATTGCATCCGTGTCTTTTATTTGTTTTTCTGTGTAGTGTATCTTAATTTGTGTGATGTATGCATCTTCGAGTAATTCTGGTACTGAAGGAATTAGATTCTGTGTTAGGTATAGAATTTCTGGATGCTTTTAGTTCGGCAGGTTCAGGAAAGCATCTTGATGCTATTTCACCATTAAATCAATCTGGTCAATGTTTGAACCTAATCAGTGCCTACATCATAATCCTTTTGAACATTCCTTGTTCAACTCAGAAAGAATCTAATCACCTCTCAATTTTACACGGATGACTAAGACTTTGCTCAGTTTCTGAGATTGTCCCTGACTTTTCTTATTAGCACAACCTGGTTTATGTTGAATCTTAAAACTCATACCCAAAAGCTTTGTAACCCATTTATGCTGAAAAACCATTAGTCCAAGGCTCGTGTGATCGGTTTTCATAATAAAGTGGTTTCCCATTAGATAATGCCTTCATTTATCAATTGCCATAACCAGTGAAGTATACGTAATGTCAATGTGATTAGGAATGTCATGCTGCACTTATCTCATTTGCTGGTGAAATCAGGTTTCCCGTGCGCTGGGATGGAACCGTGATAGTGGTGATGAACGAGGTGCGCGCGATCAGTCCATATACTCCTGATTCTGCCATTGGAGGAACTGAAGCTGCCAAAGAGCAAGTTCGGAGAGCGGTAAGACTTGTAAATGTAATTGCATACTCCAACGTTCGGAGAGCGGTAAGACTTGTAAATGTAATTGCATACTTCTTGGAGTGAAACAACATTTTCTCTCTTCTTTCCTTGTTATATTTGCATTCTCTTTCCGACAGCTCGAGCTTGAAAGGCAGAGACTACAATGTTTCTCATTTGAATATGCTTTTCAAGCGTTTTTCTTTATGGAAAAATTAGATTATCTCTCTCAAAATCGGTCTAAAAAGTAGGGGTGGGCAAAAAAACCGAAAACCGAAAACCGAATTATCCGAATCCGAATAACCCGAACTGAATTTAAAATACGGTTTTTGGATAACCGAATTGAATAAACCGAATTTTGAATATGGTTTTTGGTTTGGTTTTAGATATTGAAACTCAAACCGAAAACCGACCCGAATACCGAATTGTAAATAAATAAATTAATTAAATATATATAATAATAAATAAAATTTAAAAATACAAAACTAAATTTATAAGTAAATATAAGTGGGAGGACTAATCTATAAATTTTAAAAAATTACCCCAAACATCTTAACATTAAATGGATCAAATAGACAAAAGACTGATATTCAAGTATTTTATAATCCATATTCATTATAAACAAGTTTAATAAATTAGTTCGTTTAAATTTCTTATAAATTTTAAATATAAGTATATATATTCTTATAAATTCTTTTTGGCATGAACGTAAATGGAAAGCATTAACTATAATCAATAAATATCCATATCTAAACTACAGTGCTCTTAGTAATCACAGTGATAAGGTGCACGAATAATTGATTCTTCAACAGTAAACTTTCACTACACTAAAGCAATCCTCAAACAATGGACATTTCCCTCTGCTCTAAAAAAATTAACAAACTACAATGGACTCAGAAGAGATTATTTGGTGAAGAGATGAAGACGGTGAGATTACTTGGTGAAGAGATGAAGACAGTAATATATAAATATCATAGTTAATTTAGGAGAACGTCTCCTATTAGACCATCTAAATGTTAGACTAATCATGAAAAATCTCGTTTCAATAACTATTAGGGTCAAATTATAATTATTTATACATTACCATACATTTTAAAAGTTATAAGAAATTTGTTGCAATAGATAAAAACAAATATCAAATCAGCTTATTAGTTATATCAATTATAAAATAATATTGTATAATGATTTGTCAGTCTAAAACAAGACGTTGTGTTGATTTAATAGTGGAATTTTTGTATCACCCTCTAAATGTATTTAAATTACTTATATAAATAGAAGAGAAAGAAATCATAAAAATATATGAGTCTGTCTCTTGAAAAACGTTCTTTCCATAAGTTATGGAAAGACCAAGGTTTAAACTATAAATTAGAAAAAATGAAGATAAAATTTCTGGGTTGCATGAACCGGGTTATAAATTTATAACTACTATATGTTGCATACTAAAATTTTAATATGGCAACTAAGACCTTTTACCTTTTATTATTCTAATTAAATCTCGTCTTTCCATAAACCTATAGAAAGACCGTCTTTCCCAAGACTTTGCCAAAATATATTATAAACACATTCATCATGTATGAAAAAGGTAAAAATAAGTCGAATTAATAGGGCAATAATAATAAAAAGGATTTGAGATCAAACGGTATTAAATAATCCCCAGTCACAAAATACTCCTCAAATTAAATAATGTAATAATAAATGGAAAAATCTTGGAAAATACCGTGTTTCCATTATTCCGTAGGCTTATGGAAAGATAGAGTTTAATTATTATAATACAAAGTAAAATGTCTTAGTTGCAATATTAAAATTTTATTATGCAACGTGTAGTAGTTATAAAGTTTATAACCCGATTCATTCAACCCATAAATTTTATCTTCATTTCTTCTAATTTACATTTTAAACCATAATATTTCCATGACTTATGGAAAGACCGTATTTCAAGAGACAGACTCATAATAAATTCAATAAAAAAAATAATAGACCAAATTAGGGGTGACAAAATAATTGAGCAATATTAAAATTATTTCAAGAGACAGAGTTTCACATTGCTTTGGTGACAAAATAATTGAGCAATAATTGAGCAATATTAAAATAATGGGCATCAGTATGAAATTGAAGCAAAAGCAACTCAAGCAAAGCTTAAGCAAGGCAGCAAACTGAGCAAAGCCAAACGCCAAACCAAAGGCTTTAGATTTAGTCCCACATCGAAAACGGAGGAAATGTTGCCTTCAATTTTTCCTATAAATGTAGGGAACTTCTCCATTTTCTTAAAGCAAAGCATAAAGCAAAGCATAAGATGCAATGCATATGCTAAATGGGCTTTTAATGATAAATGATTTGTCCATAATTTTTGGGCTATAATCATTGATTTGAAGTTGAAATTTTGGTATGTTTGTGGGCTTTTGGTTTGTTCGGTCCAGAATTAATTTAATTAAATTTAATTTAATAAAAGTTGAAATTACTTCGGTTTATTTGGTTTAAAATCGAATTCTAACCAAATCCGAATTTCAAATTCGGTTCGGATTATTCGGTTTATTTGATTTTTTGGGTCGGTTTTGGTTTTGACATTTAAAAAAAAAAAATTGAATAAATCGAACCGATTAAATCGAAAATCGAACAATCCGACTCGACGCCCATCCCTACTAAAAAGTAAGATGTTAAGAAACAAAAACCTTTTTCTGATACAAAACAGAAAAAACAAACGTTTTTCTTTATTTAGGAATTGAACCTAAATCCTTCCTTAATCTGTCCGGAATTTCCCGTGCTGGACGACAGCTGGGACGAACTAACCGCCCTTTCATTGAATTGTGTAAACATCAGGGAATTGGGGCTTTCCCACCACCTCGTCAACTTGAAGTCAGTGTTGGTAGAAAACGCAGCAAAACTAGAACGCGTGGCGGTCACCGCGCAACAAAATTGGCTCAGGTGGAGATCAGAGGCTGTTTATCGCTCCACCTCTTTGTTTTTCAATCCGCGCCAAATCTCCAGCGTTTAAGAGGTTTGAGGGAAGAGTTCTCGATCCGGTCCATGATTTCGATGACATTCTTGCTACATGTCCGAAACTGAGCAAGCTGACGATAAATTGCGCCGAATGGGAGGCAGACAGGGTCTTTTACGAGCAAGCTGACGATTTTTCTGATTTAAGAAAACGGGTGTGGCGCGAGAGATCGCTCGCGTTTCATGATATTGTCTACGGCTCAAGATAGTGAATTGAGTGGCTAACAGGTTCATAGGGAGTTTCAGTTTTACTCTAACAGCCATTCTGTTTTTGAATGTTTGATTGATCCAAACGTTTATGTTATGATTATGATGATTATCGGATTGGTCAAAGGTATGCATTTGAGTGATCTAGTTTAGTAACATATGAGCGTGGCTTATTTACCCCATAGACATTAAACATTAAATTTTGAACAAAAGTATCTCACAAATTTGATGTGAATCCATCAATATGATTTTGTACCAAATTGAGATAGTTTCCCCACCTCAAATCGGATATAGTAGATAGCATTAAATATGTATAAAATTTGGTAACATGCAACAAATTGAAAACTGATGCTGGGCGAATGGCGACGAAGATTGAAGAAGCGATGGATCATCGCCACAAAGGGCTGATACAGTTTTGACCACAGCTTTTGCGTCCGGTGTCAAAATCAGGCGATTTTGGGGCAATGGAACTGTCTCGACGAAGAGAATAATAGTCATTGTTACACCTTGACCAAAGGTCTTTTTTGGCCATTTGAGCTCTTTTAGGTCCTCAAAACGATAATTTAATATTTATCAGTTTTTGCTTTATTTCCTTTTTTTTTATCATTCCAGGGTTTCATTATAGTAATTAAGGACCTCTTGTACTATTTAGATATATTATCTTTCATGATAATATTTTCTCTCTAGTGGACTCCAGAATCAAAACCTAGGGTTTGTGCTTGCAGCCCTTGATTGTTCTTCAAAGATTCGTGCTTGCCAATCTCCTTTGACTTTACGACCGTATCAACAACCCTGTTCTATCCCACCGAAATTTACCAATCTATTGTGACCTCAAACCAATGTCGCTGAATGTTAGTTGTTTGAAGACCTTTTAACATAGATTTCCCCCTCACAAGTGGAAAGAGTGGTCCTTATAGAAAGTTTACCAAACCACAGGAGGCACATTTCAGGTGCCTTCTGGCTCCGCCTTAAATTGTTGAAAATTTGTCTTTAATTAGGATCTTAATTCAGTCCCGAATTATGAACCTATATCTAGGGTTCAAAAAAATTGTTGATTACCAAAGCTTCCGACAACCTTGAAGCAAAGAAAACACAATCTCACGCTCAAATCTCAACAGAGAAACAACACTTTCCGGTCTATAAGCAAAGAACTTATAGAAAAATTATAAACGCCAAACCCTACTACAAATATTAAACTCGATATAGTAAAATCAGAAATGGTGAAAGTATACAATGATGGAGGCGACGAAAGCAAACGTACTTCACGAGAGCAGAGTTGAGGTGACAGAGGCGATGAAACTTCAGGAGAGCGCATAGACTTCACGACAACGGCGACGAAGCTGCCAAGCTTGGTTTTTGACACAGTCAGAATATCAAAAGAGATCTGTAAGGATGAGAGAAAATATTGGTTCAGAATACCCCGGTTTTGGTTCTAGAATCACCTAGAGAAAAAATATTCTTTAAAATAATATTATGAACGATAAAATATCTAAATAGTACAAGAGATTCTTAAATACTATAATAAATTCAGAAAAAAATAAAAAATAAAATTCTGGAAATAAAACAAAAACCGAAAAGCAGCGAATTGCCGTTCCAATAGCACCAGCCTCGTCTGATTCTGACTCCAACCGCAAAAGTTATGATCAAAACCATATCGAACATCTGCGCCAAACCAACTCTTCAATTTTCGTCATTATTCGCCTATATCAAGATGCATGGTGGAAACACACATAGGTAAGGTGAGGTGGGAGGCATTCGGCGGCGATAAGGTGAATGCATGGGGTGGCGACGAAAGGGTGGAGGCGTTCGATCAATGTCGAAGTGAAAAGAAGAAAAGTGGGGGCGTTTGTGTTTAGAAATATAATAATCAGCAGGAGAGAAATCCTTAAAGTTTTGTATAGTGGCCAAATAATTCAATAAAAACAGTCCATTAAAAATAGCTCTCTTTTCTTCCCTTATTGGATCAGAATTTTACATAAGTTACTCGTTCCGTCCCATCCGAATCTGCACACTTTTTTATCAACTTTTTCCAATATATGTTCGATCATAAATTTCAACTAGTATATGAACATCAATATCACTCTGTGAGATATTGTTTGATTCTCTGTCTGGTGTATTTTTCAAATACTAAATTTTAGCACACCATTAATACACGTAACTAAAGTTATCGTTAGTCAAATATGATCTGAGAAAATCGACCATAAAATGTGCACGTTCGACTGTTACGGATGGAGTATTCTAGTTTCCAAACAAATTACCTTCATGAATTGCATGTGCACGAGAGGGATTGGGATTGATGGTGCCGTCACTTACAAAAACAGTACCGATCTAACAAAAGTGTCAAACTTTTGCTGCCATTATTCATGCATACTAATATTTCTCACTGTTTGTAAAATTCTTCAAGACAAAATATCGACTGTTCTACCAAACGCCGGTTCCATAATACATATCTTAGTGCGCTGTGTTTCAACTTTCAACTAAAATCTTAATCACTTCCATTCTTTCTAATTCTCATTGGTTTAGGATTTGATAAGCAACAAATCTGGTCTCTAATATGCTACTTTTACAGCGGCAAAATGTTGTTTCAAGTACCATTTTGTGTGTTTCTATTCTTGCTTTTTTGGGCAGCATTGTTTTCGGTAATCTTGTCCTCCAACGTAGTCACTTCCTTGTGCTAAAGGTGAAACATTTGTGGATGGCTCATTCGTTCGTTTAATTGGCCAATTGTGACATATTTTGTGACGCACCATATTTATTCCATTTTCAATCATCAGTAAATATTTGTGAGACATGCACATGTCACTAAACTGAATCAATGTCACAAAATTTAGTGGCACTTCTAAATTGAACTATATCTTAAAACGTCACAAAAAATATAATAATATTTCATCGTGTCACAACATGTTAATGACACGCTGAATAAAGATACTTTACAAAGTGTTACTAACGCTTTAGTTTGCCTCAGTCAAAGGCATTCCTCACTGCCCCAGCGACTCCAATCACACCACAAGTTATATCCGGTGACTCCCCTTGAAGTGAAGATATTATTTTAACTTTTATAAGTATTTGTTAGTAACATTTGTACTGAAAATGCTACTAGATATGTAGCACGACATACATATTGGGTAACCAATTAATACAGAGTATTATTTATTTAAAGGATTTCAATTGGATCTAAAAAAAAGGAACTAAGATTGAGTGGCTAATTAATGATTCAATCTGTTTTAGGCGATCACCGCCCTCATCGGCCCACACCAGTCGACACCACAGCTATCATGTGGGAGGTAAGTCACAGTAGACCATTGGGGGCAGTCATACTCGGTGCCCACAGGAAGCTCAAGCAGCCCTTGATCCAAAGGCAAAGTTAACTCAAGACATTCCCACACGGTGACTGCCGAGCGTCAAACCACTAAACTCGTGAAAGGTCGCTCAACTCTCAACCACTAGGGTACACCCGCGGGTGTTTCAATCTATTTTAGGAGATGTGTGTTTTAGTGATGATTGGCAATTAATCATGGCATGTGGTTTCACAAGGTTTGAGTAAAGCTCATAATTGCACGCCGATAAGACCAGCGCACCATATACTACCTTTGACTATACCATTATTACCATAATCATCATCATCATCATCGCCAAGATTTAATGAAACCTATTATATTAGCAATTAAAGTAATTAAAGTGTTCGGATCGGATCGGATCTGAACTAAATTAAATTGAATTTAAATAAGTATGTTGAAAAATAATAACAATATAACTAAATAAAGCTAAATTTTACCAAATTAATTTCCATTGAATTGAATTGACATGATTTAAATTGAAATGAATTGAACCGAACTGACATGATTTAAATTGAAATGAATTGAACCGAACTGAATTGAACTGTGCAGATAAGTTCTAGTATACTGGGGCTAAGGCCATGTTCTTTAGAGCTTATCAACTAAATTAAATTGATTTAAAATGAATTAAATCAAATTAAAATGAGTAAAGAGATTTATAAAATAATTTTGCAAGTAAACTTTTCTAAATTCAAGTAAACATTCAACAAGATAATTAACGTTGTACCATGCATGCATATAGTCACGTTATTATTCAAACTACCCTATCGTTGTTTTGTCGATGGTTGGTAGAACTAGGACTCGTATACAGCAAATCAATTAATTTCAGTAGCACAAAACAAAATTAATTAATTTCAGAGTCCGTCTCTTGAAAGAGAGTCTTTCCATAAGTCATGAAAAAACTAAGGTTTAAAGTGCAAATTAGAAGAAGTAAAGATAGAATTTTCAGGCTGTATGAATTTGATTATAAATTTTATAACCACTACACGTTGTATAATAATTTTTAACATTGCAACTAAAACCTTTTATCTTTTGTTATATTAATTAAACCATATTTTCACAAGTCTATACAAATATCATCTTTCCCAAAACTTTGCCTTATTTTCAGACACCAAATAAAAAATGTGAACAAATTAAGAAACAAAGCGTAATTTCTCGAATGCTTCGGTGCCACTCCATCTGGCAACAACACACTCAGAAGGTGTCCCTATATGCATAATCCACACCAAAACATGCTTAACTAATTTATAATATTTGGGCAGGTACAATAAAATCTTGAATAATTATTTTATAAATATGTCATTACAATCCAACCGACAAATAATACATGGACTGTAACATTTGTTGTCTAAGTACTAGGCATTATATAGATAAATTAGAGAGTGGTTCGCTTAAATCAAATAATTGGGTTTTGTATTTGTATTAATTGGGGGAAGAATGTGTTGAAAGCAACTGTCTCAATTATGTACCAAGAACAATTGTCCCACATTCATCATTTAGGAATAAATTAAATCCACATATTAGCGAATAGGTACACAAAATACCTAGTAACGAATAGGGCCCCGTTTGGTGCATATAAACTAAAATAATTATTTAGAGAAATATCATAAAGATAGAGTTACATGAATTTAACAAGCTATGAACAAGGTTGACTTATTCATGTACATTTATAACTAATTGTTATTCTTAGAATATAGTTATTTTATAAAATGAATTTGTACGCGTTCTATTATTGTTTTTAATGTAAAGATGAGGAACTTCGTGAAACTGTTAAGGAAAATATACTCGTAATTTAAGGTTTGCCTTTATGTTTTCACCACCTTCAAATAGTGCCAATATAACCGTGCATAATTTGAAAATGCGATTATAACTCTAAATTTTACATCAAATGTGCAGATATAACCTTTTGCACCAAATGACTATTATATCATTTCAAGTTTTTCAATTTTTTTCAATTTTTAATTTTTTTAGTAGGGGTATAATGGTTAATTTATTGATTTTCGGCCAAATTTAGGTTGTCGGGGTTAGATTAGCACTTTCAAGCAAATAATAGGATTATAATTGCACTTTTGAATTTTACAGGGTCATATTGCACTTTCAACCAACATATAGGATTATATGGCCACTTAACTCTTTTAATTATGAGTGGGTCTCCTGACAGGCGGCCTGTCCATAAGCTTATGGACATGCCACTTATTTCTTACCTTATACACTGCATTTCTTAAATTACATACAATGTTTAAAATTTTTGAAAATATTTTTTTTATATCATATATTTTAATATTTTCACCTTCAAATACATATTATTACTTGTTTTAACTTATAAAATGCAATATTTAAATTTTATAAAAAATTACAACATTTAAAGCAAATGCCCCTGAGGACTGTCCATAAGCTTATGGAAAGGCCGTCTTTCCTGAGACTTTCCCTTTAATTATTATTTATTTTAATTAAAAAAAGGAACTTCATAAAAAAAATCACTACAGGAAAAATTCAGTAGTGAGCATATTTTGTGACATGTAAGGAAATGCCACTAAATATTTGTGAGATGTGCATATCACTAAATTGAATCCATGTCATAAAATTTAATGACTCTTTAAATTGAACTGTGTCTTAAAGCGTAAAAAGAAATATGATACATCAATGCATCACAGTATTTTAGAGACAAGCTGCATGGAGGCACTTCACAAGACGCCACTAACACTAAAAAAATATATTTTTTAACAAATTATACCAAAAAAAAGGAAGTGATTTTGATTGAAATTGAATTAATGAAGGAACAATGTGAGGGCGATCCCACATGGACTACCGAAACATTACTCTAGCTACTTGCGAATTTTCATAATTTGGGGCCACAAGAACAGTGGAAGAAATTAATAGAGTAGTACGTACAATAATTAAAATTAAATACTACTACTACAAATTGTAACGCAGTCCCCCACATCCGTCTTGTTTGAACCAGAAATAAAAAGTCCAAATTTTCTGATAATAATTCATTTAGTAATACCGAAGCCATAAAAATCACCCCAACACATCACATGCCCAACACAATCACCTATTAAACTCTCAGTTGTTTACACATCTCTGTCTCCTATGCGGTTAATTAAAAAGATCTCCATCTTAACTGGTATAGTAGTTGGAATAATCAGACTATGGACTCGTTCTCTGGAATTTATCTGGATTTCAGTTCAGTCCAGACTAGATATATATGTGTAGAAATTGTGAATTCTACTTTAGATGTATGCAAAACTCAACTTCATTTAAATGTATATATGTTACCTGAAATATATAAAAGGAGGGTTCTTCCTTTACCTTTTTCATTCAAACGAGTGTGCTTTAACAATATGATCATTATTCTTTCGATCTGATCTGATTTCTTATTGAATTGACATGAGATAAAATCAAACGGCGTAGAAAATAAGAATAATATATTAATTCAAAATTTTGTCAAACTGAACTGACACTTGTAGAGAAAGGGGTGATTAAAGGCGATTCTATCGAATCACATAAGGCACTTTAGAACCGTCTTCTTCTTCTTTCTTTTTTTACTTTAGAACTGTCTTCTCTGACTTTGTCTTTGATTGATTATCGAAATTGATCAAATCCAGTTCAGAAACTGTCTTTAATAAGAGTCCAAAATAGGTTCTGAATTCGGCTAAGGGAAGAAACCCTAGATGGGTTGTTTATATATTGGGTCATTAAAGACAGCCCATTAAAGGCGGTTCTATTATCGATTCACATAAAAGATGGAATCGTCTTTTATCAATTTAGTACCGCTTTTGAAATGAAAAGACATGACTTGGGAGGGAGTTCGAAGTTCAAAACCTAATTTGGGTCCTAATCAAATGCGGTTCCTCAGGAACCGCCTTTGATCAATGCATTTAATCAAAGGCTCTCCATTAACGTAAAGTGCAGATAAATCTGAAAAATAAGGCTTACATGCAAAAATTATCAACATAAACTAACGTAAGTTAAACTTCAAGGTATCTTGTGCTTCCATTTTAAAACCAATTGGCACTAAGTGAAGGTGATCCAAAACTTTATATATTAATCATTATTTTTGTAAAAAATCGGTTTGGGATATATCTTATAATCCTAACTTATAATCACATGGTAAGAGCATGGGTAATTGTACGTATGTGCCTTGCATTTCACGTTTTGAGGTTATGGCAAGTTGTTGCCTCACATGCAGAACGATTAATTGTCGCAAGTTTCAATATATGGGAAATGGAAATATACATAATTAATGTGGATTGCTATATCACGCCTGTATTTTACTAGTTACGTCCTGTATTTATACTATTTTATATACAATATGTATTTTTAATTTAATTAATATTAATTTAATTTATTAGTAATTTAATTGCTGCTCCGGCTCCGCATTGCTCCGGTGCCACCGCGCCGCCGCCGCCGGGCGTCGCCGCCGCTGCCGGGCGTCGCCGCCGAGCGCGCGGCCGAGTCAAACCGCCGCCGAGCCGGAGGTGTCCCGTTCGCCATGGCCTGGGCGCGAGCCGGAGGCTCTCCCGTTCGCCAGGGCCTTCGCGCGACTGGCGCCGGTTCCGTTCGCCACGGTCCGGGCGCGAGCCGAAGGCTCTCCCGGTCGCCACGGCCTGGGTGCGACGGGCGCCGGATCCGTTCGCCACGGCCTTCGCGCGACGGGCGCCGGTTCCGTTCGCCACGGTCCGGGCGAGAGCCGGAGGCTCTCCCGGTCGCCACGGCCTGGGCGCGACGGGCGCCGGTTCCGTTCGCCACGGTCCGGGCACGAGCGCGCCTTCTGTTCTCCTCGCCCTCGGCGCGAACCGGGGCTCCCGTTCTCCGCCGCTTCTCCGCCACTTCTCCCTTTCTCCGCCGGCGGTGCTAGGGTTTCCCTCGAGGACGATGGAGGATGGCGGGCTAGCTTCGCTCGACGGGTTTAGGATGGCGGAGCTCGACGGTGACGAAGGAGGAGAGACGGAGGGGCTAGGGTTTCGATCGACGGGGCTAGCTTCGATCGACGGCGACGAAGGAGGAGAGACGGAGGACGAAGGAGGAGGAACGGCGGGGACGAGGCGAAGGAGAAGGTAGGACGGCGGCGGGGCTAGGACCGCCGGAGAAGACGAAGAAGAAGAGAAATAGGTGGTGGTTGCGGCGGCCCTGGAGCACGTAGCGGCGGAGATCGGTGGCGCACGGCGGCGTGGCGCGCGGTGGCGTCGCGGGACGCGGCGGCGCGCGGTGGCCCTCGGCGGCGCACGGCGGCGCGGCGGTGGCGCACGGCGGCGCGGCGGTGGCGCACGGCGGCGCGGCGGTGGCGCACAGAGCGGCTGCGGTTTTTGTTTTGTTTTTGATTTTTTTTTATTTTTGATTTTTATTTTGATTTTGATTTTAAATTTTTGTTGTTGATTTTTGTTTTATTTTAAAATCTTAATATTAGTATTATACATATACATACGGCGTAACTAGTAAAATACAGGGCGTGATATAGCAATGCCCTAATTAATTGACGAGCTTAAGGAACGAACCTGCCCATTACCTGACTTCTTTGATCCTTTATCAGAGATTTGATCATTAATTAATATAGATATCTGACACAAGATTTGGGGACAAACAAGCTTGTTCCCCTCCTCTCCAAATTTAGATTTAATATTATGAATGCATAACCAAAAAACTAAAAAAATGTTTTAACATGAGTAAAAAAAGGTTATTGTCTCTATTAAAATGTACGGAGAGAATTGAATGAAAGGAGTAAAAAGTCTAATGAGTGGCATCGAATAATTTGTTTTCTGCCATAAAAGAAAATATAACAATCTTAGAAAACCATAGCAAAATGGTAATTGTGTGAAATTTAAGAAAACTGAGGAAATCGTCATTTTCAATTTTTAAAAATTGCTATTGTATATTTTTTCTGTGCATGTAGCCGGGGAAAATGTTCCTCCTAATAGTAATAAACTAACTTAGAAAAACGTTTATGCCTAAGTTATCGTTAGCCGCTACACGAATGGTCATTTCACACACCATTCAAATAAAAAAATTGTTTAATAGTTCAAGTAATTAATCAAGAATATCTTGTTGATTGTTTGTGGTTTCTAAGAAGATCGATGTCGTATAAACCCGACACAAAGTATAAGAACAATTAATGAACCATGGAACGAATCTTAACAAAGTTGTGAACTTAATTACCAATTAACTAACACGTTTATACTGACCACTAAATTCAAACGGAATCATCTAAGGAGTAATAACTTATTTTGTTCATCAATATTGAAATTAAATAATTATGTAAAATACGAATTGAAATGAACTAAATTGAAAAAAAATAATAGTAACATATGTAAATTAAACTAAACTTAGTTTATTAAATTAAAATTAATCGAGGTGAACTAAATTGAATTGTAATGAAATTTACTGAAGTGCAGTTTAGTTAAAAATAACATGACTTAAGTCGATACTGGACCCCGTTCTTTTCACCTAATTTAAAATGAACGGAACTAAATAAAAAAGAGTAATATTATCCCTCAATTGACCTAAATTTTATTAGGTATCAAAATTAAATGAACATAAATATTCTCTAATGAATATGGGTTCGTCTCAATCCCATTGTTGTTCTGCCTTTTCATGTGAGAGTGGAGCAAACATCATGCTTCAATTTTAAAAGGAATAAGTTGAATAATTAAATTATAATTAATTATCCATTTGGTTTAAAGATAACAGCATTAGCATCAAATCCATAGTTTGCTTTATTTACAGGGGGCGCTAAGCATAATGGTGATTTTTGACCTAGCTACTAGTAATTAGCTTTATTTAGTTGCATACTTTTTTTATATATTTTATTTATATTTGTGAAATTATCAGTCAGTAATGAAGCTTTTGGATTAATTAGTGGGGTGATTAACAAAGGTGGGATTCATGATTTAGCTAAGTCACCTGATAAGTAAGTCTAGATTAAGATAGGATTTGCATTTTTATGATTATTAAACGACCACATCAAATCATATAATTAATTGTTTTTTGGCACTAACACTAATAACTTTAAAACATGCGCCGCTCGAACATCCGCGTGAAAGCAAATGTCAAAAACTCGATTGATTTGCACATTTAATTACCAAACTTTTGTATTTATGTGTTCGTCCATATATAAACGTCAAATTCTTATTAAAATTTGGTTTGAAAAAAAGGTCAACTGTTACAAATCGATAGATATTAATAACAAAATAGAGATATCCGGCTCATATATTTCTTATGCTCTAACAGCATCTAAATAATTTGCACATCGTTTAATAAAAAGATTATTAGTAATTTATTTATTTTTTGGAAAAAAAATCGCCCGTACAGAATTTAGTGCCAAACTTTCATTTTATTAATACCGATCCTTAAATACTTGATAAAAACAAAATGCAGCCCCTTTGGCCTGCAAAGTGACGATTAAATGATCAATTTTGGAGCTTTTCGTTTAAAACAAGAAAGGGCATCAGACAAAATTATTAGAATCATAGGCTTCTATCATAAAATCAATTGGTATTATATAGAGTTGACCCATGATCTTATATACTGAGTTATATGATTGTCAACCACCAATGTGGGACTAACTCTAACACGCCCCCTATATGATTGTCAACCACCAATGTGGGACTAACTCTAACACGCCCCCTCACGTGCAACGGCATGAATCATCGCGCAAACGTGACAGAATAGGAGTAACAGGCCAACCTTGGGCTCTGATACCATATTAGAATCATAGGTTTCTATCATAAAACCAATTGGTATTGATAGAATGATTTGCCGTAATTAATTGTATTATTGATAACTGTATATATAGAGAATACAATAGAGGTATAATAAGAAAAGAACTCTACGCAGAATAAATCATAATCTAATCAGGAGTCTGATTTAGGCTAACACCCCCCCCCCCTCAAGCGAAGCGTCGGATGCTCGCCGACGCACAGCTTGGATCTGAAGAACTCGAACAGCGGACGAGAGAGCCCCTTGGTGAAAATGTTCGCAATCTGAAGAGAAGTCGGAACATGAGCAACGCGCAGCTTTCCGGATGTCACCAACTCACGAACAAAATGATAGTCGATGTCAATGTGCTTCGCCCGCTTGTGCGCCACTGGATTCTGAGCCAAGAAGATAGCACTACTGTTGTCGCATAACAACAGGGGAGAACCAGAAAGTGGAACCCGAAGATCACGAAGCAAATGAGTGAGCCAAACCACTTCTGAGGCAGTGTTGGCGAGAGCACGGTATTCAGACTCAGTGCTAGAGCGGGAAACAGTGGGTTGTTTCTTGGCACTCCAAGAAACCAGATTCCCACCAAGAAAAACCGCATAACCATAAGTGGACCGACGAGTCTCCAGACAGCGAGCCCAATCAGCATCAGAGTATCCTAGCACATCAGGAGTACTAGCAGAACAAAATCGGAGACCAAAATGAAGTGTGCCACGAACATACCGCAAAATCCGAGTCACGGCAGCAAAATGGTCATCTCTGGGATCCTGAAGATACTGACTCACCGTGTTGACCGAGAATGCCAAATCCGGGCGAGAGATGGTGAGATACTGGAGAGCACCAACAAGAGAACGATAAAGTTCCCGAAGTGGAGGACTGGTAGAGCTATGAAGCTGAGAACCAGCAACAAATGGAGTAGAAACAGGTACCGCGTCAGACATACCAGCCCGATTCAAAATATCCCGAGCATACTTTGCTTGGCCAAGCAGTAATCCCGAGGAGGTAGGCGAAACTTCAAGACCAAGAAAATAATGAAGAGCACCGAGATCCTTGATCGCAAACTCTCTGTGTGTCCGGTCAATGAACTGACGAAGAAGAGTCGAGTCATTGCCTGTAAGAATGATATCGTCCACATACACAAGTAGGTACAGTAACGACGACCCTCTCGAAAGGACAAACAAAGAAGTATCAGCTGAGCTGCACCGAAAACCAAGCTGGGTCAGATAACTGCTGAAACGCTGGAACCAAGCCCGGGGAGCCTGCTTAAGACCATAAATGGCCTTTCGCAAACGACAAACATAGTCTGGATGAACAGAATCCTGATAACCAACGGGCTGCTTCATATAGACTGGAACATCAAGAACACCATTAAGAAAAGCGTTCTTGACATCCAACTGATGAAGTGGCCAGGAACGCATAGTGGCTATAGCGAGAACCGTCCTAACAGTGGAGGCTTTGACCACAGGGCTGAAAGTGTGGTCAAAATCAAAACCCGGAATCTGCGAGAAACCCTGCGCCACAAGTCTAGCTTTGTGACGCTTAATAGTGCCATCTGGTCGGTACTTGAGCCTATAGACCCATTTGGAGCCAACAATATTGACATTCGAAGGTCGAGGCACCAAATCCCAAGTGTGCTGACCACGAAGAGCATCCATCTCATCATCCATGGCGGAAACCCAGGCTGGATCCTGAAGGGCAGAGCGATAATCAGTGGGCTCTGTCTGAGAGAGGAGTGCAGCAGTGAGACCATGAGCAATAATATCCGAATAATCTCGCCGCTGAATGGCACCAGTAGAAGACCGAGTGGCCATCCGATGAGTACGAAGCTGGGGCGGCGAATCTGGAGGAGTCGAACCAGCTGATGATACGGAGGAAGATCGAGCTGTGCTGACCGGAGAGTGGCCGTCGGAAGTCACCGGAGAAAGAATAGCCGATACAGGCTGAGATGGGGTGCCCGGTGGCCGAGACGGTGGCGGAGGAGTGCTGGCCAGCGGCTGAGAAATGGTGGGCGTTTGGCGAGGAGCCGGGTCCATGTCGGCCGTCCAGAGGGAGGATGGTGGTGAAGGAGGGGCAGCTGGAACAGACACAGGCGTGGTGGCCCCAATCGATGAAGTAACAGTTCCATCAAAAAATGATGAAATCTCCAGATCTGAAATCGAACGGCTGTCCGTGGGAGATGAGACATAAGGGAAGAAAGATTCATCAAAACGAACATGCCGAGAGATATAGATGCGCCTGGAAGTCTGGTCGAGACACTGGAAGCCCTTGTGACGAGGGCTATAGCCAATAAAAACACAGGGAATGGATCGGGGTGCAAACTTATCAGTAGCAGTGGCACGCAGACATGGAAATGCACGACAACCAAATGGGTGAAAGAGGGTATAGTCAGGCACATGACCAAAAACAACCTCAAAAGGTGATTTGCCACTCATAACTGAACTAGGCAGACGGTTAATAGTGTAAACCGCAGAGGAGAAAGCTTCCACCCAATAACAGTGCGGCACAGAAGAGTGAAAAAGCATGGCAAGACCAGTCTCTGTGATGTGACGATGCTTCCGCTCGGCCCGGCCATTCTGAGCAGGTGTATAAGGCGAGGACATCTGATGGTGAATGCCACATGATATGAGATGAGCCTGAAGTCGGTGATTAGTAAACTCGGTGCCACCATCGGTCTGAAAAATTTTAACTCTAGCAGAAAACTGATTCTCAACGAATTTTTGAAACTGGATAAAAGTGTCATAGAAATCCGACTTATGCCGCATTGGAAGAAACCACGTGAATCGCGAGAAATCATCAATGAAAATGGCATAATAAGAGAAACCACCGACAGATAAAACAGGAGCTGGTCCCCACAAATCACAATGTACTTTATCCAATAAACCAGTAGCGCGCTTGTCACTAGTGGAAAAGGGCAAGCGGCTACTCTTGGCCATCTGACAAGGAGAGCAACTGACAGATGCAGGCATAGCGGAAGTAACAGAAATAAGGCCCCGTCGATTCAATAACTGAATAGTATCATGAGACACATGACCGAGGCGAGAGTGCCACTTCTCAAAAGGAGCATGAAGCTTTGTAGAGCGTAGTTCGCCTAAAAAACTGGAATCACCAGTCTCAAGAAAATAAAGACCAGACCTATGACGGCCTTTACCAATTGTCGCCCCTGTAAGCTTGTGCTCAATGGAAAATGCATCGGCATCAAATATAACACGGACAGGTAGATCACGAGTAAGCTTACTAATGGACAATAAACTTCTAGTAATCTTAGGGACCACAAGGACATCATTAACAGAGAATCCAGATAAATGACATTGGCCGATGTGAGAAATAGATAATGATTCACCATTTCCAACAAGAATAGAATCAGAACCACGATAACGTTGTACCTGATCAAGATGACTGGTGTGAGCAGTGATATGAGATGTAGCACCTGAATCAACAATCCACTGATTTGACGAAGAATGACAGTTGGGACCATTCAAACTGGCCTGAAACAACACCTTGTCCGCAATCCAATTTGTGGAGCAATCTTCCCGAGAGATGGGGCCCAAATGAACCATAGCGGAAGACCGGAAAATGGCACAGAAATTGACCGGATGCGAACGAGAATTTGAAAAACTCGTCGGAATGTGAGCAACTCGCGAGAAACAGCTTAAACTCGCGAGAATTTGCTTCAACTCGCGATAATCTGATCAATTCGCGATAAACTCCTTGCTGGCGAGATGAATCGCGATAAGTTGCTCAAATCGCGATAAGTTGAATCAGCTCGCGAGAATTTTCCTTCTTGCTGCGACTCGACTCGCGCGTGGCTTCACGCGCGATAATTTCGTCTAGCGCGCGAGCCGACTCGAGCGTGGCTTCACGCGCGGTTTCTTCTTCTCCGTTCGATCGGCCTTTCTTCACCGTTTCGCGATCGGCCTTTCTTCTCCGCCTCGCTTCGCTTGGATTTCTGCTTCTCCGGCGAAGGAGCCGCTGGATGACGCCGGCGAAGTAGCCGCTGGATGACGCCGGCGAAGGAGCCGCTGGATGACGCCGGAGGAGATCGCCGGAGGAGGTCGCTGGATGACGCTGGATCGATATGCAAAAGTCCGGCGAAGGAGCCGCTGGATGACGCCGGAGGAGGTCGCCGGAGGACGCTGGATCGATATGCAGAAGCACGGGACGACGATGAGGACGCCGACGCCGGAGTTTGGCCGGAGTTTGACCGGAAATTTGCCGGAAAAGAGAGAAGGAGGGAGGCACTAAATTAAAATTTTGGGGTTAGGATCAGAACTTGCTCTGATACCATGATAGAATGATTTGCCGTAATTAATTGTATTATTGATAACTGTATATATAGAGAATACAATAGAGGTATAATAAGAAAAGAACTCTACGCAGAATAAATCATAATCTAATCAGGAGTCTGATTTAGGCTAACAAGTATTATATAGAGGTGACACATGATCTTATATACTGAGTTATATGATTGTCAACCACCAATGTGGGACTAACTCTAACAAAAATTAATATACGTAATTCTTTTACTCCCTCCGTCGCAGATGAATCTGCACATTTTTTAATCAACTTTCTCATTACACATTTAATCATAAATTTGAGTTAGTATATAGGCATCAATATCATCATTTGAAATATTGTTAGATTCCATGCATCTTGTAGTTTCTAAATATCGAATTTTAATACATTAATAACATACGTAATTAAAGTTATTGATGGTCGAACATGGTACGAGAAAATTAACCAAAAAGTGTGTCCGTTCGAATTGGACTTAGGAGTACTAAAATGATTTATAAACATATTTGAGTTTGTCATCTCCATATTTCTCTTTGTTTTTGGGTATTACTATATCCCGCCCTGTATTTTACTATTCTCGCCCTAATACGTATGAATACATGTATTTTAAATTTAAAAAAAAAAGAAAAGAAATGGAAGAGGGCTATAAATACCCCCTCCCCCTCATTTTTTTTCTCCTCTCCTTCTTCTTTTTCTCCTCTCCTTCTTCTTTTTCTCCTTCTCCTTCTTTCTCTCCCACTTCCCTCTCCATTTCCGCCGGAAACCGCCTGCCGCCCGCCGCCGCCCGCCGCCGCCGCCCGCCGCCGCCCGCTGCCGGAATCTCGCCGGAATTTGGCCGGAATCCCGCCGGAATTTCGCCGGAAAATGTAAGTTTTTGAGAAATTTTTTTTTTCTTTTCGTGGGAATCGTTGCCCGATCTATTCGAATTTTGTTGAACTTGTTGGAATTGTTAGAATTTTGTTGAGCTTGTCGGAATTAATGACATAATTGGACATGATGACATAATTGGAAGCTTATTGTGTTTTTTCAGTAATTATTTAGTTTAAATTTGGCCATAATATTTTAGAAATTGTATATTTTAGAAATTGTATTTCCCTTTGACGGTGATGTAATGCCTACCTACGAATAGTTACACAGTTTCTCTCCAATTTCTTTAAGATTCCCGTCTTATTTTCATAAGTGATCGAAAGATCAAGATTTAAATAGAAAATTAGAAAAAATAAATATAAAATTTTTAATTTACATTAATCAGGTCATAAATTATATAAGTACTACAGGTAGGGGTGTACATGATCCGGTCCGGATCGGTAAAATGGACTGGACCGGACTGGAAATGTAAGGACCGAAATTGTATAGATGAAATTCCGGTCCGGTCCTCGGTCCATGTTTTTGTTAGATTCCGGATTCCGGTCCGGTCCGGTCCAAAATTAGATTTTTTCCGGTCCGGACCGGATGGACCGGTATTTTACATATATATATATATATTTAAAATGATAATGAATTAGTTTAAAATACTAGTTTATATTTATTCATGATAACTAGTATTCTTTTATTATTTTGAGGTGAATTTTTCTAATAACTTCTATTTTACTATGTTTTAAAGGGGAAAAATATTGATTTGGCATTTTTATAGCAAAATGTAAAGTAAAAAAATAAAGAATACTAAAATCGATCCAACCGGTCCGGACCGATCTAAGACCGGAATTATTCTGGTTCGGTCCCGGTCCAAAATACCACTAACCGGTCCGGACCGATCTAAGACCGGAATTATTCTGGTTCGGTCCCGGTCCAAAATACCACTAACCGGTCCGGTCTTCGGTCCAAGATTTTTGGTGATTCTGGTTCCGGTCCTAACCGGTCCCGGTCCGGTCCGGTCCGATCTTGGACCGATGAACACCCCTAACTACAGGTTATATAATAAAATTTTAATATTGCAACTAAGATATTTTATCCTTTTATTATTTTAATTAAACCACATCTTTTCCTAAACCTATGAAAAGATGATCTTTCCCAAAACTGTCTTTCTTTCACCAAAAGTGCATACACCAGTTCTTGTCTTAGGTAGGGATTATGATGCAATTATTAAATGTTTTAATAGGAATAATGTTTTTTTTAATTGCAATAAATTTGGAGAATGTAAGGTTTTGTGTTGGTTTTTGCACAAGAATCTCACTCTGGTGCATATTCGTATTATTCTGTGCTCGATAAATTGTTCATTACTTTCTCATAATTTTTTTTTATAAAAGGTTAAATGATACATTGAACATGTAACGGTATATGATTCGTACAACACTTACATATAATAAATTATAATTAATTTTTTGAAGACGTACGAAATCAATTACTACTAGAAGCATATTTAGTTTTCCTTTTCATTTGCTTTTCATAATTTTGCCGGACAATTGTTTATACTCCCCTTGTCCTAATCAAACTTGCACAAAAAAATTTGTACGGTCTCTAATAAATATGTTTGATTGTAAATATGTGTAGCTACGAACAATAACACCACACAAAAAAATAGATATTTAGAAACTACATGTTACGACAAATCTAACCATATCTCACACGATAAAATTATTCTTCATATATGTATTCAAATACATGGTCAAAGTTCAATATTTTTTACTGAAAAAAATTCTAATCAGATTTGGGTGGGACAGAGGGAGTAAGTGATCTTTAACTCGTTTTCTTTTTTTGGCTTAATACAAATTTGTAGGGGAAAGTCTCAGGAAAGGCGTCTTCCCATAAGCTTATAGATAGTTCACAGTGACATATATCTTAAATGTTGTATTTTTTTTTATAAAATTTGAATATTGCATTTTATAAGTTAAAGAAAGTAATAATATATAAACTAAAGAAGAGAATATGGAATTGGTTGATTTACTCATTGATGCTCTGATTGATTTATACAAGGAGTATAGTAACTAATTCCTAGTTTATAGCGATTTAGGTAAACTATCTAACCTATTTAGAAGGAAAGAATATATGCAGCTGACTAAGTTTACAACAGACAAGGAAAATTATAACAGTAAATTTACTGACTAAAAGTTACAATAAAATACCCTCCCGCAAGCTCATGATCGAGCACGAACATGAAGCTTGGAGCGCAAGTTACCAAAACAAGAAGTCCCAACAGTTTTAGTGAAGATATCGGTAACTTGATCAGCAGAGCTAACATGCCAAACAACAAGTTCTTCAGCCTGAACTTGCTCACGGACAAAGTGAAAATCGATCTTGATGTGCTTCGACCTCTGGTGAAAGACCGGATTGGCGGTGAGGAAAGTTGCACTCGGATTATCACAGAGGACAATTGGCGGACCACAATGCGAAGCATCCATCTCCTGGAGTAATTGCTGAAGCCATAAAAGCTCAGCGGCAGCAAACGCGATTTCCCAGTACTCAACTTCCGTGCTGGAACGGGCGACAACATTTTGTTTCTTCGACGCCCAGCTGACCAGGTTCCCATCGTAATAAACACAGAAGCCATGCTGAGAGCGGCAATCATCAACATCGGAAGCCCAACCAGCATCTGTGTAAGTAAGCAGCTGGGAATCGCGAGAAGGCCGAAAGTGAGACCCATATCCAAGGAGCCCTTCAGGTAGCGCAGGATTCGCTTGACGGCGGCCCAGTGAAGCTCGGTTGGTTGCTGCATGAACTGGCAGACACGGTTCACTGAGTATGAGAGCTCCGGGCGAGTGATTGTGGCGTACTGCAGTGCACCGACAATGCTTCGGTATAGGTAGACGTCCAGAAAAGGGTCGCCGGAGTGGGTGAGCCGAGAGCCAGGGACAGTTGAGGAGGAAATAGGCTTAGCACCCATCATCTTACTTCGATCCAAAAGCTCCAAAATGTACTTCTTTTGGGAAAGAAATAGGCCGGCCGAGATACGATGAACATCAATGCCCAGAAAGAAGTTTAAAGCTCCCAAGTCCTTTAAAGAAAATACCGAGTTGAGATAGCAAACAAACTCATCAATGAAGAAGGAGTTGGAACCTGTGATGATGAGATCGTCCACATAAATGAGAACATAAACAACATCGGAGCCATGGCGCTTGATGAAGAGAGAGGTGTCAGAGATGCACTGCTTAAAACCATGTCAAAGAAGAGCCTGATGAAGTTTCTAAAACCAAGCCCAAGGAACCTGTTTGAGACCATATAGAGACTTCTTGAGTTTGCAGACATAGGAAGGCTGGTTAGGAGAGACAAATCCCAGGGGCTGCTCCATGTAAACTGTCTCAGCAAGATCACCACTGAGAAATGCATTGTTGATGTCCACCTGCCGCAGAGGCTAGTTCCGGGTGATAGCAAT
This sequence comes from Rubia yunnanensis, assembly GCA_037428765.1. NCBI lineage: Eukaryota > Viridiplantae > Streptophyta > Magnoliopsida > Gentianales > Rubiaceae > Rubia > Rubia yunnanensis. The sequence continues at coordinate 78,508,137 of CM075071.1, read as the reverse complement.
GCTAAGAACAACTCGAATGGTAGTAGGCTTGATGACAGGGCTGAAAGTCTCAAAGTAATCCACACCTTCTTCTTGATTGAAACCCTTGGGCACAAGACGAGCTTTGTATCGCTCAATAGAGCCATCAGACATCTTCTTAATCCTGAAAACCCACTTACAACCAACAAGATTAGTAGAAGGAGGTCTTGGGATGAGGTCCCAAGTCCCATTTCTCAATAAGGCATCATACTCCAATTGCATTTCATGTTGCCAACGAGGATTTTTCTTGGCTTGGAGATAGGATTTTGGTTTAAGATCAAAGGAATCGATGGAGACAGGATATTTAGTAGTGAGTAGAGCTTTCGGTTTGAGAGAGTTGGTAGAAGCTCGGGTGATCATAGGGTGATAAGAAGTGGTGGATGAGCGAAAATAGGACGGAGCTTGTTGATAGGGGACGATCGCCGTGGAGGGAGGCGATGAGGAGACAGGTTCGGCTGAGGAGAGAGGTAGCGGAGAGGAGATAGTGTCAGCCGAGGAGGAATGAGGTGATACGGGCGGTGACTCCGCAGAGGCAGCGTAAAAGTTGGAGGGCGGTGACTGCTCAGATGGAGTAGGCGACGGACTGAAGGGAGCCGTCGTTGGAGAGGAAGTGGACGAGGATGGGTGTGGCATTGAGAGAAGATGGGCAGTATTCAAAAGAGTCAAGTCATATACCGGTTTGGTGTTAAGATTTGCTTTGGAGTGGTGAGAGGAAAAAGGGAAGGAAGACTCATCAAAGACAACGTGACGAGAAATATAGGTGCGGGAGGAAGGGACGTGATAGCACAAGTAACCTTTGTGTTTGGCACTATAGCCCAAGAATATGCAAGCGACCGAACGAAATTCCAGCTTGTTGTTATTATAGGGACGCATGTATGGGAAGAAAAGACAGCCAAAGGATTTTAAAAAGGCATAGTCTGGTTGGCGATTGTATAGGCGAGAGTGGGGTGAGGTATGATTAAGGATAGGAGTGATTTTGCGATTGGTCAGGTATATGGCTGTGTGAAAAGCTTGTTCCCAGAACTCAGTAGGGAGATTAGAGTGAGCCAAAAGTGCCAGTCCCTTCTTGATGATAATGCGATTCCTTCGTTCAGAGGCTCCATTTTGTTCAGGGGTGTGAGGACAGGAAATATGATGAAGGATCCCATGGTTTTGGAGAAAGGTTGAGACATTTCGGTATTCACCCCCCCCCCCCAATCGGATTGTAAGGCCTTTATTTTGGTGGAGAATTGTGTTTCAAACATATTTTTGAAAAGAGTAAAGGCAAAGAAAACTTGTGATTTGGTGGCTAGGAAGTAAACCCAGATGAATTTAGTGCAGTCATCAATAAATAACACAAAATACCGATTGCCATTTAAAGATGGAACAAAAGCTGGTCCCCAAACATAAGAGTACACTAAATCAAAAGGTTTAATAGAAGGAATATGAGAGACAGGAAGATGTAATCTATGGCTTTTGCCTAACTGGCAAGCAGTGCATAAAGGCAAAGTTTTATGTGCTGAAACAGGTAAATTGAAATCTAAAAGTTGACGACGCAGAAGAGACTCATGGGGGTGAGCAAACCGATGATGCCAACTAGCAACAGAATCCTTTTCACCAATAAAGACGCGAGGAAAAGACGAGGGAATGGGGAGCCGAAAGAGACCATTTTCAACCACTCCCTTGAGTAGTTTTGTTCCCTGAGAATCCTTAACAAAACAGTGATTAGCATGGAGTTCAACAAAGACGTTATTATCTTTGCAAAGTTGGGAAACACTGAGTAAGTTCTAATTGATTTTGGGAACAACAAGAATATTTTCAAGGGAAAGTTTAGAGTTAGCATCATGCAAAGCGGGTAAAGTATAAGTGCCAGTATGAGTTATGGGAAGGGGCTCACCACTGCCAACAACGAGATTGTCAAAACCAGCATAGTCCGACGAAAGAGCCAGGCCGCCAAGATCAGCAGTCACGTGGTTGGAGGCGCCGGAGTCAATGACCCATGGATCAGTGATGGCGGACGGTCTGGTGTAGGCGGTGAAGGCCTACTTCTTGCCGGAATTGCGTTGACGTTGACGATCGGCTGAGCGACGATTTGTTGGTGGGTATTCATCAACATTAAATCGCTGGTGGCAGTTTCTCGCCGTGTGATACGGTTTGTCACAGATTTGACAAATGTTGCGAGGTGGATCACCGCCGCTGGGGGGTAACTCAATCGGCAGAGAGCGGGCAGGTCTCGAACGACGATGAGCAACATGAGCCGATGGGGAGACCGAATCACAAGAGTCCAGAATGCGATGCTCCTCTTGAAGGAGAAGACCAAGCAACTCATTGGAAGACACTGAGTCACGGCGCATGCTGATCGCCGTCTTGAAAGCACTATACTCAGCACCCAAACCAAAGAGAATAAAGGACACAAAATCATCGTCAGACACGACCGAGAGACACTCGGCCAAGGAATCAGAAATGCCACGTTTCTTTTCGACGTATTCCATGATCGACATGGAACCCTTGGTGAGGGTTTGAAGTTGCTGCTTGAGATGGTTATGGCACGCACGAGTTTGAGACTGGAACATCGTGGAGAGCATGGACCAGACCTCGGAGGAGGTGGTGGCGCGGGCAACATGACCCAGCAATGGGGCAGTGAGCGTGGAGCGGAGCCAAAGCAGGACAAGACGGTCCTTGCGCTTCCAAGAGACATAATCAGGGTTTGGAGTGGGCTCGGTGGAGGTGGAGCCGGTGGTCGGGGCGACTGTCTTGGCTGGAGCGCCGCCGGAGACAAGAAAATCGTCGATCTCGTAAGCCTCGAGAGCAGAGAGAACCGTGCCTTTCCACAGGGAGTAGTTTGTGTGGTCAAGGCGGATTGCAAGGGTGGGGAATTGGAGGGGGTGACTGCAGCCCGCCTGAAGCAGTAAAGAGAATCAGCGATGATGAAGAAGGAATAATTTCGAAAGACATCGTGGAGGATCGGTTAGTCTCCTGATACCATATAAACTAAAGAAGAGAATATGGAATTGGTTGATTTACTCATTGATGCTTTGATTGATTTATACAAGGAGTATAGTAACTAATTCCTAGTTTATAGCGATTTAGGTAAACTATCTAACCTATTTAGAAGGAAAGAATATATGCAGCTGACTAAATTTACAACAGACAAGGAAAATTATAACAGTAAAGTTACCGACTAAAAGTTACAATTTAATATAATATGTATTTCAAGGTGAAAATATAAAAATATATAATATTAAAAATATTTTAAAATTTTTAAAATTTTGTATGTAATTTAATAAATACAGATAAAAAATAAGTGGTCTTTCAATAAAATTATAAACAAACCGCCTGTCAAGAGAACTACTCAATTTGTTGTATGGGAAATGCCAAAAACATACTTCCAAATTAAAAGTTTATATGATTAAACTGGTCGCACGTTGAATTCAAGAAACCAAGTTAGGTAATTACAAGGCAAAACCGGACAATTACTTCTACACGAGCCACGCCCAAAAATCTTTCTTCACATTTGCAAATACAGATTCCAAATCTATTGTTTCGATTTCAAAAAAAAAAAAATCACAGTAATTAATTGTTTAAATATATCGAAAGATACGACTAGTTCTTTATTACCATTTGAACTTTGAACAAATGAATATATTACTAAATATTTTATATATACGTAATAGAGATGTAAATCAATAAAATTCATGATAAGAAAGAAATATCTTTTCTCATTAAATTTTGTATATATCATATTTGATATTTATTTAGGTTTTTTATATCATTTGTAATTACTATTTATATGAATATACAGCCACAATTATTTGTGGATTTTACATTCTATCATGGTATCAGAGCCAGATTTCTCTAAAAAATTCCTAGCTTTTATCACTTTTCCCAAAAAATTACAAAAGCCTTTCGTCCCTTTTTCCGATCTCCGCATCAGATGCCGCTGCCCACCGTCGCCGTCCAACCGCCTGTCATCTCTCTCACATTTTCTCAGGTCGTTCTTGTTCATCTTCACGTCTGCTCTGCTCGGTGTCCAGTGTTCCCGATCTTCTTCTCCGGCCAACTCAAGATTTTTGTTTCCTATTTTTCTCTCAGCTCCATTCTTTTGATCCGACTTATGAGCTCTTATCCCGGTGATATCTTCACAGGTTTCCCGGCTTTGTTCTCTTCTTCTTCGGATTGTCTTCTCCGAAGTCTCCGCTTGCTCACATCGCCACTTTCTCTCATCGATGTTTGCTAACGTTGCCGCTTGCTCCATCGCCGATTTGAATTCCACGCCACCGTTGGTCCCAGCTTTCTCTGCTGCTGTTCACCGCCATATCCGGCCATTTCAAGTTCAAGATTTTGCGTAATCTTCTCCATCATTTTTTGCAGCTCGCCGGCCCAACCTTTCCGTCAGATTCACTTGCTAGCCAGGAGTTTCCAGAAGCGCATGTAGCCACGTGCGCGTGACCCAGACGCTCGCCTACTCCCCTACTGCGCGTGATCTCATGCGCCAGTCCTGAATTTCATTCAGCATGTGTGCATCTTTGCACCACCTAAGCAGTTTTCAATTATTAACAAAAAAATTATTAAAAAAAGTTATGGATTCCTTTGTTCGACTCAAGTGTTAATGGTGTCACATCTCAGGTCATGTTGTTTCTTCTTGTCCCAAATTACACGATGAATGGTACTAATTGCAGTGTTAGTGGTGTAAGAAATTTGGTCATTTTGCTTCGACATGTCTTCGTTTGGTCTCTTTGGTTTCTTCCCCTGCCTCTTTACCGCATATTCGTTGGATAGTTGTATCTGTTGCGACCAACCACATGACTTCTTCTTAGTCCGCTCTTGAACGCATGACTCCTTATTCTGGTAACAATCGTGTTATTGTTGATAATGGTTCTCCTCTTAACATTACCCATATTGGTCATTTTTGGGTCTCTGATTCATTATCCTTGTCGATGTTTTGGTGGTTTTGCAAATTACTAAAAAATTATTGTCTATTAGCAAATTGATTCGGGATATGAATGTTATTATTTGTTTTGATGATTCCTCTTTCACTATTTCAAACAAGTTTACTAGAGATGGCATTGGCAAAAGCCATTGTGATGGAGGTTTATATGTTTTGGATTTTGGTGTTGTTGTTTTATCTGCTTTTGTGGCTAATCAAGCTGCTTTATAGTATTAAATTGGAATCAAAGCAACCAGGCTTCCTTGGATCATTTCAACAATGGCGGAAACTCGTGCTCAGGTCATTTTGAGATAATCTGCCATACGTGAAGTCGAAGATGTTTTTAATTCCAGATTGGCTTCTTTGGAGGAGCAATTGGAGGGAAATTGGATGTGAAAATGGAAGTGCAATTATCAGAATGAGCGCGAAGCTGGATGATTCTTTGACTTTAAAACTCGCTGGATTTTCAAAGGATATTTTTTATGCCATGGGATCTTCATCACAGAAATGATCAGCTCCATCTCCTTTGATCGATACTAGCCAGCGGCATTCGCCAACTCCACCATTCACAGAAGCTCCTACTTTTGATGGTTTTGTGGCAGACAAGGGGGTGGAGTAGCGAGCCATCAAGGTTATTCAAGCCTGACTCGTCTCTCTCATTAAGACTTTCCAATATTTTGAGGGAATAATGTGAAAGAATGACCGTTCAAATGTGACCATTTCTTTCTCATTGACCATACACCCGAATATCAAGGTTTCTCTGGGTTCTATTTATCTTGACGACAAGGCTGCATGTTGGCACCAATCTGTAGTTGTAGTAGAAGAAGTTCGAGGTACATTTCTTGATTGGCCAACATATAAATCCTTACTTCTTGAAAGATTTGGTGAGGTAGTTGATGATCCTATTGATGACTTGATGAAATTACGTGAAACTGATGGAATCTTAACTAACAATGAGAGATTTGAGGAGATCCAGATTCGTGTGCACTTATCTGAGGAATATTTGGTTAGTGCTTATCTTGCTGGATTGAGAATGGACACTCAAGAATGGGGAGTAACTTTGGGCAATCCAATTATGGGAAGGGACAAAGTGGAAGGGCTGGAGACATTGCTACCAAGAGAGACTTTTCTTGGTCTGTTCCAAGAGCAGCTTACCTAATAGAGATAATGATAGTAGCAAGATGAATTGTACTAGTTCTGGGGGCAGAAAGGTTCTCACTGCAACCGAGATGAATGAGAGGAGGGCCAAAGGATTGTGCTATCAATGTGATGAACCATACACACCTACTTATTACTTGAAGCACAAAAAGAGTCAGCTATACCTCATGGAGATGGGTGAGTGTGAGGATGACAAGAGCTCTGATGATGACTCCCCTATTCAGGATCAAGAAGCTCTTATTTTTGTGCATGTTATGGTTGGGTATCCAATTACATGACCATGAGGGTGAAAGGGATGCATGGTAAACGAGCTCTTTTCATCGCAATTGATTATGGTAGTACTCATAATTTCATGGATCAAAACATGATATAAAAATTGGAATACAACATGGTGTCATTCGGTTTGTCCAAAGTTTATGTGGCTGGTGGAAGTACCTTGAATGTATCTGCAATAATTAAAGGCTTTCAATGGTCCCTTAAACAAACCACCTTCATGACCGACCTCATGGTCATTCCACTTGGCTACTGTGACATGGTGTTAGGGGTGAAATGGCTTGAAAATTTGTGAAAAATTAGTTGGGATTTTAAACAACTCACTATGGAGTTCAAAGTTGACAACAAGAAGGTGGTGTTGTAAGGCATTAGCCCTGGTTCTATGAAGGAGGTCAAGGCACAACAGATTAACCAATCCTTGGAGTACGAAGAACATATTTCCATGATCCACGTGGGGCACATATGTAAGGTATCTGCTGGACCCTTGTTAGCTACCTTGGTACCCAGCAACTCTATTCCTTCCAGTATTGTTCAGCTACTGTCTAGGTATGATGACATCTTCCAGGAGCCTCAAGAGCTGCCTCTTTTTAGACAGGGGCATGATCACAAGAATCCTGTTATGGAAGGCTCTAATCCAGTAAATTTGAGGCCTTATAGCTATGCCATTTATTAAAAAAAAGAGATTGATAAAATGGTCAAAGAGATGCTGACAGCAGGGATTATTCAACCGAGCTCAAGTTCTTATGCATCACCTATTGTGTTGGTAAAAGAAGAAAGATGGAACATGGAGGTTATGTGTGGATTACAGGAACCTAAATGCCAATATTATCAAAGACATATTTCCCATTCCTTTGATTGAGGACCTCATGGATGAGTTAGGAGGTGAAAAGTTATTCTCTAAAATTGATTTAAGGGCAGGGTATCATCGGGTCAGGATGAGCAGGGAGGATGTGCACAAAAGTGCTTTCAAGACACACAATGGGCATTATGAGCATTTAGTAATGCCTTTTGGCCTTACTAATGCACCAGCCACCTTTCAATATTTGATTAATTCTGTCTTCAGAGAATTCTTGAGGAATTTATTTATTTATTTTTCTTTGATGACTTCCTGATATATAGTGCCAGTATTAAAGAGCATGCAAACCATCTTAAAGATGTGTTTATGGCTATGAGAAGCAACAAGCTATTTTCCAAAAGAAGCAAGTGTGCATTTGCTGTCAACAGTGTGGAGTACCTGGGTCACTACATATCTGGCAAAGGGGTGGCTAATGATCCAAGGAAGGTGGGGGTTGTAGCAAAGTGGCCTTTACCTAAAACTTTGAAGCAGTTAAGAGGATTCCTTGGGTTGGTTGGATACTATAAGATATTTGTGAAGGGGTATGGGGTGATAGCATGACCACTGCCACTTCTCCTAAAGAAAAATTTTTAAAGTGGAATGAAGAGGCTACCTTGGCCTTTGAAGAATTAAAAGCTGCTTTGTGTCAGGCTTCAGTGTTGGCCTTACCTGATTTTGACAAGAAGTTTACGATGGAAACAAACACTTGTGGGCATGGTATAAGAGTTTTATTTATGTAGGATGAACACCCCCTAGCTTATATCGGCAAACACCTCAAGGGAAGACAACTGTATCTTTCAATTTATGACAAGGAATTGTTAGCAGTCGTCTTTGCTGTGCAGAAATGGAGACACTACCTCCTCACCAACCATTTCACCATCAAGACAGATCAAAGAAGCCTAAAATATCTTCTTGAACAGAGGCTCAATATTCCAGTCCTGTAGTAGTGGCTCCCAAAGTTGTTAGAGTTTGATTATGACATCCAATACAAGCAAGGCAAAGAAAAACTGGTTGTTGATGCATTATCAAGAGTTGAAGGCTCCAAATTATTGATCATGGCACTGTCAGTAATGGGGTCAGATTTATCTGAGCTTATTCAAAAATGCTATGAGACAGATGACAAGCTCAAACAGACTATTAAAGAGCTTAAGAAAGATCCTAAAGCTAAGAAGCATTACACATGGCTGCATGAGCAATTAAGGAGGGAGAAGAAATTGTTCATTGGTACAGATACAACTCTCAAAGATAAGATATTGGAGTGGATGCATTGTGTGGGCACAGGTGGGCATTCAGACAGGGATGCAACCATGTAGAGAACTAAAGCCTTGTTCTATTGAAAATTGAAAAGGAATGGCAGTTGACATACAACAGTTCATCAGAAGTTGTGTTATTTTTCAAAGGAGTAAGTATGATAGGTCAATTTCCCATGGCCTCTTACAGCCTCTACCAATACCTTGGAGTGTATGGAGTGACATCACAATGGACTTCATTGAAGGCTTGACAGTGTCTTTTAGGAAATCTATGATCATGGTTGTGGTGGACTAGTTGAGTAAGGCGGCACATTTCATCTCACTATATCACCCTTATACAGCTGTTTCAGTGGCTCAAGAAGCCCATTTCACGTAACCTCATACACAATTTTAATTCTCTCTCTAATTGATACATTCTCTCAAGAAACTCGTTTTGGTCTTGAGATAGGAATTCCATGTTCAATACATCGATTCCATAGCTATTTGTTCTTCCATTTGATTAGTTCTCTGAATAATGCATATTTACTATATTATTCACCCAGTTATATCCACTGCGATGAAAGTATGATTTTGTGGAGGCTTATATGCATTTTGAGGCTATAGTTGAGGACTAGTTTTCAACCATCATTAAAGTATTTCAGAGTGATGGTGGAACCAAGTTTCTGAATCATCGCACGTGATCATATTTTGCATCTAAGGGTATTCATCATTAGCTTTCGTGTCCTTACACTCCAGAGCAAAATGGTCGTGTAGAGCGGAAGCATCGTTACATCATTGAGACGGGATTGTCGATACTCTTTAATTTCGTCCTTCATCATTCATTTTGGTATGATGTTTTCTCTACCGTAGCCTACATCATCAATAGGTTGCCTACTCCAGTTTTATCTAGTTAGTCTCCACTCTCTGTTATTTTTGACACTACTGATTATTTCAACTTTCATCCTTTTGTTTGTCAAGTTTTTTCGTATTTGCACACTTATGCTCCTCATAAACTAGCGTGTCATAGTTTTCCATGTATTTTCTTGAGATACGGTTCTTAGTATAAGGGTTATCATTGTCTTGATTCTGTCACGAAGAAGGAGTACATCACTAACCATGCTCGGTTTGATGAAATATTTTTTCCAGCTACCCGTACTAGTATTGTTATAGAGTTATTAACACGGGATGTTTATGCTTTTTTGGAGCCTTTGTCAGTTCCATGGAAGGTCTTTGAATCATCTTCTTCAGCACAATCACTCATTATTTTGGAAAACTTAAATTTTCCAACTATACCAGAAGCTCAGGGTTCTTCAGAAAATTGTATAAGTTTTCCAGAAGGAAAACCAGTAATATGCTCAACGACAGCCAGTGCCGCCATTACAGCCGACGACGCCACGCCACTGTCTCACGTGCCAACCATCCCAGCCGCAGATATGCTTCACATGCTGCCACACCAGTCACCGATGTCTTCCCCAACAGCGCCGGATGAACCCGCTTCTCAAGTGTTGCCATCGTCGCCGTCTACTCGGTTGCCATCGTTCACCTCGAGTTCTATGCTCAACGCCATGGTATCCATGCCATTCTCGGGATCTGCACCTTTGCTAGTTGTGGGATCCTTCTTCCCATCATCCGATGAATATTCGTTTACGCACTGGTTCTTACAATACAAGGATTTTTATGATTATAATATTTCTGGTTTACTGAGTGCTTCATTTTCTAAGACCGAGCCCCAAAGTCATCGCTCAGCTATCAAGGATCCTGAATGAGTTACTGGTATAGACTCAGAGATTGATGCCTTACGCACTCAACATACGTGGGAGTTGGTTCCTTGTCCTTCAAATGCCAATGTTATTGGTTCCACATGGGTTTACCGGTTGGAGTATAAATCCGATGGCTCACTTGACCGGCACAAAGCAAGGTTAGTTGCTCAGGGTTTTTTTAATTGTCTGGTTTTGATTATGATCATACTTTCATTCCAGTGGTGAAGGCATCTCTTGTTTGTACTTTTTTTTATCTATTGTTGTGCATCACAATTGGCCATTGTGATAGCTTGATGTGAAAAATGCATTTTTGAATGGCATTCTTGATTCTCCGATTTAAATGGACAAGTCTGCTGGATACAAAGACCCTATGCATCCTGATTTTGTTTGTCTTCTACACAAGGTCATTTATAGTTTGAAGCAAGCTCCCCGCACTAAGTTTCAGCATTTCAAATCTTTTTTTGACTAGTATAGGCTTTGTATGCAGTTCCTGTGATACCTCCTTATTTGTTTTCTCACAGAAAGCCTCTTTGCTATATTTGTTGGTTTATATTGATGGCATTATTCTTACAGGGAATGATGGGCATCTTATTCAAAAGTTTATTGATTGAGTTAATCAGGAGTACAAGATTATTGATCTCGGTACTCTACATTATTTTTTGGGATTGGGGGTTGTTCGTACTCTCAACGGCTTATTCCTTGGTCAGGCTAGATATGCCAAGGACATGTTGCTGCGAGCTGTCATGCAAGACTCCATGACAGTTGCCATCCCTTTTGTGGCTTTTTTGCAATTGTCAAGCTCTTTCGGTAATCCGTTCGGAAACCCCACACTTTATCATTCTTTGGTTGTTGCGCTACAGTATTTTTTGAATACACGTCCCGACTTGTCTTATGCAGTGAATACGATCATGCATGTAATGCTCCTACGGATGACCACTACCAAGTTGTTACTCAAATTTTGCGGTATAAGTGTGGCATACTTCGCTATGGTCTTCAATTTTGCGCAAATTCGTCTGTTTTACACGTTCTGGGTTACTCTAATGCTAATTGGGCTCCTTGTATGTACGTTTACATATAGTTATGTCATTTTCCTTGGTGGCAACTTGGTGTCATGGAGTGCTAAGAAGCAGCCTACAGTTTCTTGTTCTATTTTAGAATCAGAGTATCGTGCAGTGCTATGGCAAATACTGTTGCAGAGCTAGCTTGGTTGATGAATCTTCTTCGGGATTAACGTGTGACGACGCGTGCCCTGCCTATTTTGCTGTGTGATAATACTAGTGCTTTCTTCCTGGCTCAGAATCCAGTTTCACACAAGAGAGTTAAGCACATTGATATTGACTATCATTTTGTGTGTGAGATGGTGTCTTCTGACAAGCTCAGGGTTGCTCATGTTTCTACGGACCTCCAGCTTGCTGACATCTTTACAAATGGTTTACACCGTCCTCAATTTGAGTTTCTACGTTCCAAGCTTCGCGTTGCGACGAGCCCTACGTTTTGCTTGGGGTGGGGGTGTGTTAATAAAGATGTAAATCAATTAGGTTCAGGATAAGAAAGGAATACTCTTTCTGATTGGTTTTGTATATATCATGTTCCATATTTTTTTAGGTCTTGTATACCCTTCGTACTCACTATTTATTTGAATGCACACATCCACAATTATTTGTGGGTTTACATTCTATCAATACAAAGTCTGACAAGATATTGGTTTAGAACGACTAACTTAAATGGGGTCTCTTAATAATTAATAAGGATATATATAAATGTAATCTTACATACTTGAGTAAATGTAACTGTAACTCTTAGATAAATAAAACAATCATAACTAGTTGATGAAAGTGTTAATCCTCTAGTGAGAAATTCACCGTTGACTGTATTTTTCTGACATTGATTCCCAAAAATTTCAAAAAGGCCCTCAAACCAAAAGTTGAATTTGGTAGAACAAAAAATATGCAGATTTGGGAGGAATGGAGTATATATATATATATCACCTTTTATTTGATAAGGTGGCAACCGAATCTGAGAGCAGAAGCCTGCCATGATTTGGGTTTTAACGCTCTTTATCATAACCCCTAATTAATTCAGGGCATTGACTTGCGGTGATGATGATTTATCGATTCAATCAAAATTGTATTCCATCCATCCCAGGTTAAATTGCACACTTCATAAAATGTCACTATTTACTGTTTAACTTTGACCACATATTTGAACAGATATATAAAAAATAATATTATTATATGTTATATGGTTGGATTCGTCGTAACAAATAGTTTTTCAAAAGTAATTTTTTATTTGCTATTATTATACGTATTTAAACATATTAACGGTTTGATAAGTTTCTTGATAAGGGGAAAAAAATTCTGTGTAATTTGAGTTGAGACAGAGGAAGTACTATTTTATATTAAAATAGAAAATAAAATAAAAACGATTTCGTCCCTCAATAAATACAAATCTTGACTTGTCCACACCGCCGAGAGCTCGACCGTCCAATTTCATAACCTTTGACGTTGACCACGTGGCACCCCCGCCTTCCCGGACCCACTATTTTGTTCCTAATTGCTCCATTTTACATTAATAAAATATATTTTAACCTTTTTACTTGTTTTTAACATTGATAAGAATATTGCACTTTCTTACATTTCGAATAATAGCCTAAAAGAAAGGGAATAGCCAAATGTGTTCTACGCGCAGTAGACAACAGTTCAAATCCTTCATAGAGCTTGTCCTAATGAATCCTATGCTTAATTATTTTGGATATATAGTAATTTCTATTAAAATTGTATATTGGATCGTTGATTTATTTTTGTTAACATAACTCATAGAATCGCAAGATTCAGATCGATTTTTTCATAACTATTTTTCTAACAACCTCTAAAAATTGTAGATCAGAGCGTTGAATGCTTTTTGTTAATTTGGATCGTAAATTTGTAGGGTTTAGATCAAAATTATGATAATTATAATTCTTGCAATCACTGTTATTCATTTGGATGGTAGAATTGTAAGATCTGGATCAGAATTATGATAAATATATTTCTAAAAGAGAAAGCCTTTGGAAAGACGGCACTCTCATAAGCATATGGATGGTCCACAATGACTTTTACCTTAAACATTGTATTTTTAAAAAAAATTAAAAATTATATTTTATAAGTTAAAACTATAAAATTATATTTTCCAAATTTCTAAATTTAATATATCATTTAACGATTAAGGTGAAAAATAAGTGGTATATCCATAACCTTATGGACACGCCTTGGAAAAAGAGTTCATACCCATATTAGTGAGATTCTTTCTTGTTTAGGAAGTGAGGAGGAATATGTTTAATCTTGCCTATAGGTAAGGGAGTTAAAGGAAGCAAACAGGAAAGAAAGAAAGAAATATACTTAATGATACTCTTACTTTATAGCATAAAAAAGGTGGCAACATAGCCTAAGAAGAGCGAATGTAATAAGGCAGTCCTTCAGTATATATAACCCCCTTGGAGTTAGCTGGCTATGGAGGGACGGCATTTCTTGAGAGAGACCTATTTTACCTCTCCAACAATTCCTCATTAATGGTGTTTTAGGGCAGTTGAAGCTGAACTGGCCCTTAGATTAAGACCCTTTCCTTCCTCCTTATCTGCACTTGCTTCTTCTTGTTCTTCTGAAACTCGCAGACAAGTCTGTTGTAGCCTTGTACCCTGTTAAAAACGCTCGCAGACGAGTCTGTTCTAGCCTTGCACCCTGGTAAAAACGTCTTACCTTACTTCCGACGTCGTGTTTTCGAGGGAGATGGGGAATTGTCAGGCTGTGGATGCTGCAGCGCTTGTGATACAGCATCCGAGTGGGAAGATCGATAGGTTGTATTGGTCGGTGAGTGCTAGTGAGGTGATGAAGATGAATCCAGGGCATTATGTTTCCCTTATAATTCCGCTCCCGGAAGGCGGTGGTGGTGGTGGTGGAGAGGAGAATTCCGGTGAGAGAACTGTGAGGTTTACGAGAGTTAAGCTGCTCAGGCCTAATGAGAGTCTGGTTCTTGGCAGAGCTTACAGACTTGTCACCACTCAAGGTGTGTTTTTTATTTTATTTCTTTGGTCATTAATGAATGGAAACTAAGTCTGTTTCTTGGTACGATGATTATGCAGAGGTTGTTAAGGTTTTGAGAGCAAAGAAGTATGCAAAGATGAAGAACAGTAATAACAAATTGGAATCAGAGGCGGAAAGAAAGCAATTAGGTTCTAGTGGTGGGGCTGATCCAGGGATGTCTGAACTGGACAACAACTGTCAGGTACGGCAACCTGCACTTCAGTTCAATTCAATTTAGTTTTGGATTATTATTCTTACTTCTCAGTGTATTTTATTTTAGATCAGTTCCTGTTCAATAGAAAATCAGTTCAACGCTTTATTCACCAAATGCTGCTTTCTTTCCTTAAACTATGCATGTATTCTAGGCTTATACAACACTTCAGATCATATTTCCTAGGTGATTACAAAGTACTGATCTTGCCTGATAAATGATCATTTCAGGTGAGCAGAAGGGAAAGACATAGCATCAGCAGGTCGAAATCATGGCAGCCGAGTTTGCAGAGCATTTCGGAGGCTGCAAATCCATGAAACCATGTTCATTGACGTTGTATATATAGAATGATAGGGATGTCCTTTTTCGGGTTGTACGGTTAACTTCATCAGAAGAGGTGTTTTTCTGGTTTGGAGTTCCAAACTTGCCAGTCCTGATCAAGAAAGTTCTGAGCCCACAAGAGGGATGATCTTGCAGCTAACGGCGCTCCGGGGAGTTTCTTCTCCTTGAGGGCAATCATCATATCAGTGAAAGGCTCCACCATTAACGTTCCCGGTCCTCCGTAATCCTTGTCCAAGAACTCGCTAAAAATCTTGATGTGAGAAGAGAAAGCAAGTGTTAAAAACAGAAGTTTTGAATGCAAAGATTAATCAAGATTCATGTAGTTTGGTTGAGTTCTCACAGAAATCTAACATCAAAAAAGCTGTGTTAAACTATGGTTTGTCTGGTACTAGGATCAGATTTCTCTTGCTATAGTCAAAGCAAGTCAGATCTCATGGATAAGTTTATTAATTCTGCAATAAAACTCACAGTGCTGAAATTCAGGAGTATGATGCAGCAGCCTTTGACTGCAATTGTTTATTAATTAAGCCTTGTAAATCCCTCCAAATGGCAGTTTGTGCCAAAGTCTCTTTGGATTTTGCCATTTGTTCCCTTTACTAACCTCCCATGAAACCCTTTCCACAATCAAACATTAATCACGCTACGAGGATCAGTCATATGAATCATATCTCGTCACTGTCCTGATAAACACGTTCAACATTTTATTGGGTAATCTAGGAGTTCCCTACTTGGGCCGAATCATCTTAAACGTGTTTCTATCGCTACTCGGAAATCTTTTTCCCACTACAAGTTGAATATTCTTCAAAGATGGTTTATGCAACAAGAAGACAAGAGGCAGCATCCAAGTTCCGAAGGGATAAGAAGACAAAGATGACTAAACAATGCGACTGGGGACAAAGATGACAAACATGAAACAAAAAACAGCCATTTCCTTTCCTTTCCTTACCAGGCAACCCTCCAAAATCATCTATCAAGATAGCATTCTGGCAAATTCGAATCCAAGAATACAATTATTCTGATTCTCCTTTTGTCTCTTTGTCAATCAAACTTTTAAGCCTTTATACAAAAGTGTTACTGCTACAACTTGGCAGGCCTCAATAATAGTTGGGCCCAGATTTGAGTTCTTCTTATGCAGTTTATATATTGTTAGCACTAAAATATAATCCAATATTCATATTACCTTGTTTTCTCAAACACCCGCAATATAATGAAGCTTATACTCCCTCCGTTCACATGAAGAGTTGTGTTTCTATAACTAAAAGAGGCATGAAAACAGTACTCTCCACGTGGAAAGCGGGTCCAAAACTGGACTCCTTTTTAGGGTAACTCACAAGACAGTTAGAATAAGCATATATTGCTTCCATTTGTCTGCGAAAAGACAGAAAGTAGAAGTGCAAACTTCAGTGAATCTATGCACCAAAGTAGTTAAATTGTTCTCCTTGAGCATAATATCAAGAAATCTCCAACCACATCAAGCTCATCTTTCACGGAAAATTCAGATAAAGAATCCTAAGATATATGAAGATAAATACATATGTCCCTCCAGGCTCAAGTTCAAATGGAGTTATACCAATTCACCCGGATATTTATACTATGACAGCAGTGGAGGATCAAGAAATTACAAAACAGGTTCGAAAATCAGAACTGGACAGCAAAAGCATGTTTTTTTAAAACTGAACTGACCCCAAGAATTCAGTAAAAGATTTCAGGAATCAAGAATGGCCGTGGACCACAGAGTTCCTCGAATGTATGACAGTAACTGAGTAACATTATGAGTTGGAAAAAATCTCCATTGTATCAATCATCATAAACTAATCATATGATATCCAACAATGCTAACTTTAAATTCATTGCCACTAAAACTAAAAACTCTTGAGCCTGGACCTCACCCAAAAAGTGTCATATAATTGAGTAGAAACAAAACCACACGTCTATAATACAAAAACATACTGTTCAAACAAAACTTCCCCCAAAGATTTGGAAATCTCATTGGGCCAACCCAATCTTTCTAAGTGCAATCATAGCCATATTCTTCCTGTCAAGAATGCCTTTATTCCAACAATAGCTGATGTCTGTCCCAATCACTTTAATGACAGAAAAAAATACAGTTTTACCTCAGTACAAACGTTAACAACCGCATCAAAATCATCTCCAAACTCTTCTTTTTCCTTGGAAAGCCTCCTAATCAGCTCCACCTTGAACTTCCTAGTCTCCTGAAAATCCAACAGAAAGAACATTAACATTTTCAAGTAAAATTTCTGCAAAGTTTTAATCTTTCTCACAAAATATGAGATGGGATTCTGCTGAAACTTACAGAAATGCCGAATTCCGGGTCTGGGTCAGGATAAGTGTACTTTTGTACTGGGTTCGCTCTGGTGGGACTGAGTGAATGCTTTTCTGAGATGGGTTTGGTGGAAAATGCTGGTGGCGGACGGCGGAGCACGGCGGCGGAATGGCGCCGGAGAATGCTGCTCCGGGAAGGGGTTTTGGCGGGAAATGGTGTCCGAGTGGCGGTTAGCGGCGCCAAGGTAGTTGTTGAAGCCATTGTTTTTGGTCGCGGGTATTTGCCCGGATTAAGAACCTGAATCCTGAATTTGTTCTCATAGGGCCTTGCAATGGCCCAAATACTCTTGGAGGGCTAAGCCCAATGAATTTCTTATGGGCTTACAAATGAATTACTTATTGGCTTGGAGGACTAAGCCCAATGAATTATTTATGGGCTCACGGTAAAACCTTGGGCTTTTAAGTCTGAATGACTATTATTTTTTATTTTTTTTCTTTGAAGAATCAATCATTACAAGATGTTTGGAAAAACACTTCTAGCGATTATAATAAGTGGAATTGACAACCAACCTAACTAACATATAGCAATAACTAACATATTGCAAGGATATCTAAATTACATGTCAACCAGACTGATCGTCTGTACTATTAAAAATCAGAGGTCCAATAACACTGTAAGATCGCCCTCGTGAATATTAACTTGCTCCCTGCAAAAATCATCACCACTTGGCAGGGAGGAGCGTATCACGCATCAATATCACTGTGACAAACAAGGATCTTCTACAACTGTAACACCACTTGATTCAACCACAATTTATATTGTCCAAAGTGTAAACACATTGAAAAACATATATCTGAATGATTGTGTTAAACACCTTCTTTTGAATTCGTTTCGAAGGAAAAAAGAGAAATGTGAAAATAAATCAATTAGGCAAAGTCTTGGGAAAGACCGTCTTTCCATATGCTTATGGAAAGACGGAATTCAATTATAATAATAAAAGGTAAAATGTCTCAATTGCAATATTAAAATTTTATTATGCAATGTGTAGTAGTTATAAAGTTTACATCCCGATTCATGTAACCCAAAAATTTTATCTGCATTTCTTCTAATTTGCACTTTAAACCACAACCCAACCTGTCAAAGAGCTTGAGTAAATATTTATCCATAACTTATGGAAATATCGTCTTTCAAGAGACGGACCCCTTGGGTTAATGTGTAATTGTCCTAGAGTCCGTCTCTTGAAAGACGGTCTTTCCATAAGTTATGAAAAGACCAAGGTTTAAAGTGTAAATTAGAAGAAATGAAGATAAAATTTTTGGGTTGTATGAACCGGGTTATAAATTTTATAACTACTACATGTTGCATACTAAAAGTTTAATATTGCAACTAAGACCTTTCACCTTTTATTATTCTAATTATGCCCCGTCTTTCCATAAGCCTATGGAAAGACCGTCTTTCCCAAAACTTTGCCATTGTCCTAAGTGCCTTAATTTCTTCTCTTAATCCAGTAATTAACAGTAATTGTAATTGATATTGTCCCCCGTGAAACGACACACAAAGCCCACATTTCCAGCACAGTGCTGTTTTCATCAAAGAGAACAAGATTTTAATTAACATGAAAACTACATGTCATAATCTAATCTTACCTAAACTTGTAATTATTACCTTAATCGGAAATTCAACATGATTTGAATTTTGCAAAGCAAGAAAACAAATAATATGAACACCCACTTTGTGTTGCGTTTATTTTTTCTGATCAATGTAGAGTATTATATGATCTCCAAGCTGGGCTGCTTTTTATGGCAAATGTCACCATAGTAGAATGCGGTAGGTGCTGGCCTGTTAAGAGTCTTAAGAGAGTTGATAATTGGACCACTCCATTTTTGTGGGCATATGAAATAACTTGGAAAATTAATCCTATCATTAATTTTATATTTTATTTTCCATGCATTTACTGACACTATTGTAAGAATGAAAGTGGACAGTTTTTTTTTATAGAAATATGTGTTTTTGTAATCCTACCTACTTGACATAAGTACCAATATAACCTTTCAATATTCAAAAGTGCTAATATAACTCTATCTAGTCAGTGAAAGTGCCAACATAACCTTCTCCGACAACTTTTAGCCTGAATTTTATAAAATTACATGTTTGCTCTTCTGGAAAAAAATAAAATACTAAAAAAAATAGGAAATGATGTTACTACCCTTAGAATCATTAATCAATCCGCCGGACCGCCGCCGGGTTATATCAACACATTATGAAAATTTGTGTGGTTAAATCAGCACATTCCTAAAATTTATAGGGCTATATCAGCGCATTAGTAAAAAGATGTTGGGTCATATCAACACATACTATAGAATGGAGGGATTTTAATGATATTTTGTTTATTTTGTTGTGTTTAGTCCGGATTGATGATTGGATGACATTTGGTGTTATGTGTGATTGTTATTTTGCTGTATTCTTCGACTTAGGGTTTTTAATAGTGATAAGATTTGAAATGAGGCAATGATATGTGATAATGATGTTTAATATTAATGATGGTGTCATGATATCAAATTTTATGTTGTATAAGATATTGTTATAAAGGTGCATATGATGATGTGGTCGCCCGTTAAGGCCGGCCAAGTACCACACATTTCATATTTATAATATGTGATGATATAACCGTATAAGGTTTAAGAATGTGCTGATATAACCCTACAAACATTAGGAATGTGTTCATATAACCCAATAAGATTTCATAATGTGCTGATGTAACCCTACATGTTCCGACGGCTGTCCGGCGAACTACGAGGGTAAAATTGTCCACCTAATTTCATAGTTAGCCCAAAGGGTATTTTGGTCAATTTACATAGAGTCAACGCCAAAAAATTGAGGTCAATGTCGGAAATGGGGTCTGAGAGTTATATTGGCATTTTCATTAACTAGTTAGGGTTATTTTTGCACTAGAAATTAATCGGGTTTATAGGGTTCCTGGCCCTTTTCTATTAAAGAGCAATTATTGCCAAATTGGCTTACATGAGATGCCCGAAGGTTTACATCAAGTGGTGCCTGCAGGCTTATATTTGAGGCACTAAGTAGATATTACAATTATAGTCTAAGGTCTCAAATGGCTACAAGAGATACAAATACAATACTAAGCAAATGTCTATGTTGCAACATAGAAGGGCAAATCAAGGATAGGTGGTTATCATTGTGAAGCCTTAGAGTAGTCACATAAGTACGACCCGAAACTACCATCAGGAGTAAATATAATGAAGTATCAAATAGACGCACACGAAATGTTCCATCCACACTTCTGATCAAAATATTTAAGGCAATGAAAACAAAGTCAATGAAGCTCCCCAACTAAAGGTCCGATTTGTTTCCATTTAACCCGTTTAGACCATTCCCCCTCAAACTAGGAGACTAAAAAGCAGTCATTTTAATTACAAAAATATCTTTTTTCATCAGTGTATAGAAACTACTTAGAATGCAGAATTATCACTAACTCGGCTCCAAAAGACTAGAAAGACCAATTAAATTGAATGAACAATAAAACTTGCCTAAGCATCTAATGGACCAGAGTCTACAAATCTTATTTAATCCTTAGAAAGAAAGTATTGCCAAAAGTCCGTTGATGTAACGACTTTGACTTGGATTTCTCCTAACCATCTCTTTTGGATATCAAATTTGAGGTCAAACAAAATTTATCGGACTCGGGTTGTTCAAAAAATTAATATTGACAGATATAATTCCTACCTGATACTTAAATCAAAAAAACTATTTTAATTTCAAGCCATTTTCAAAGTAAACTGAAAAGAAAAAAGAGGGGAAAAGGAAAAATGAAGTAAGTGCAGAGCTCTTGACATAAAACAGAAAATAATTAAAAGCCTCTCACCCTGAAAAAGAAAAATGAAAAGTAGAAGAATAAAAATAAAATGGAGAAGAACCCCCCTTAACCTTATATGTCCTGATCTTTACTCTAGTTGACCCGATTTGAAAATGAGTTGACCCGTTGTTAACTCGAACTGAGTTGACTCACACTGAGTTGAACCGAGTTGGCCACTATTGGATCTGAGTTGGCCGACTCAGATCCGGGTAGGCTCGGAAGACCTCCGACTAGTCACTTTACATAAAGGTTGAGAAAAACGATGGGGATATGGATTCGGACATGGAAAGGTTGGCGGTGAAAAGGGCGGAAGAAACTTTACCGGTGGACATGGGCGACATCGGCACCAGCCCCGCTTGAAAACCGTTATAGGGCTTCTCTTCTCTGCTTTGAACCTCCATAGTGGAGCACCGCCGCCGCGTCGCTTGGAGCGTCGAAGCCTCATCGATTAGAGCACTATTGTCGTCGCGTGGTTAACCAAAGCAACCGGAGCATCGTCGCAACACTTAGAGTACCGTCCAAGTAGGAGAACCGTCGGGGCAGGAGAAATCGGAGCACCGTCATGTCACTTAGAGCACCGCCGGCTTCAATGTTGTTCGTGGATCAGACACAACAGAGGCGGGACTGGAGTTCTACCTCTCGTAGCCGGATCTGGAGCTGTGTTGACCGGAGATGGCTGGACAAGGGGTAGGGGTATTGAGAGGGTGAGATTGGGAAGGGGGAGCCACCGAAGGTGGAAGTTTCCGGCAGCGGCTCCCCCACTAAACTGGTCTGGCTAGGGTTTACTAAAATGCCTAGGGTTTAGTTAAAAGGCAGAGAAAAAGAATGAAAGTGGACACAGTCGATTCATTGGCAGAATCAATATGAAGAGATGGAAATCATAACCAGGTAACGAGAGATATGTGTTAGAATCAAACGTCGATTGGAGCACCAGCATTCTTGCATCGCTTGGAGCACCATCGCTGTCGCGTGGTTAACAAAAGCAACCAGAGCATCGTCGCAGCGCTTAGAGTACTGTCCAGGCAGGAGAACCGCTGGGGCAGGAGAAACCAGAGCACCGCCACGTCACTCAGAGCACCATCGGGGAAGGAGAATCGACGTTTGACCACCGCTTCAACGTCATTCGTGGATCAGGCACGGAGAGGTTGGACCGGCGTTCTACCTCTTGTGGCCGGATCTGGAGCCGTGTTGACCGGAGATGGCTGGAAAAGGGGGTAGGGGTATTGAAAGGGTGAGATTGGGAAGGGGGAGCCATCGGGGGTGGAAGTTTCCGGCAGCGGCTCCCCCGTTGAACTGGTCTGGCTAGGGTTTACTGAGATAGATCCAAAGTTGTAAAAGGGCCAAATTTTTCTTTAATGAAACCGTACGTAACACAACTCACATCGATATCCAACAATCTTCCAAACATTGTTTTACTATTCCATTGGAATATAATTTTACATTTTACTCCAACAATACGTAGCATCAACCTGAATACATGTGCCCTCTAGTAAGGTTCATTTTTATTTGAAAAAAAAGTCAATTTTATTTGTTGACTATTTATTTTCATTTTGTTTAAAATTTCAACTTACCATTAAATGATAAGTGGACATTAGAGATCAAACTCAAGAAAATCTAGTAGCCAGTCACATGAGCATGATCAGTACTGCATAAAACTGTACAAACTCTGAAACTACAACATATGACAGTCCCATTTAGTTAGAAGGCAGAGAAAAACAGTGAAAGTGGACACAGTCGGTTCATTGGTAGAATCAATTTGAAGAGATGGATAAATGATAATCTCATGGATATGCCACTTATTTCTTACCTTATACAATGTATTTTTTAAATTATATATAAAATTTAAAATATTTTTTTATATTTTTTTATATGATATATTTTTATATTTTCACCTTTAAATACATATTATTACTGTTTTAACTTATAAAATGCAATATTTAAATTTTATAAAAAAATCACAACAGTTAAGGCAAATGGCCCTGAAGACTGTCCATAAACTTATGAAAATACCGCATTTCCTGAGACTTTCCCTTAATTTTATTATTTGTTAAATATTCATCTGCTCCACTCATAGTAATTGTACACACAAGCACGCGTAGGAGAATTGAATATCCTGATAATATAATTTCGCAGGAGGAGGATTCGAGTGCAAATGTGGACAAAGTCTTGTATAAGACCGTCTCACGTAAGATCAGAGATTAAATTTTAAAGATTTCAAGATGGGATTTCATATTAATGTTTTAAAAGTTCAGGGATTTAATGTATAATTGTGATAATTTGCAATTTAGTCCAGTTCTATTAGTTTTTTACCCCCGAATTTAGTTTGCTCCTTTTCTATTTTGCCTTTAGTTCTTGATCTCACCATGAGACGGTTTCACAAGAGACGGACTCCATTAAGAGAAGTAGATACGATAGTAACGAAACTTCAGACTTTAGCTGACTAGCTATTAGAGCAAACTCAATTGATGGTTGCAATTTTAAATGCTGGATCAGAAAATGGATCCCGCACCAACTTCCAACCAAATGAAATTTGACCTTTTCAAATTCTCTTATATCATTCATGAAAGTAAATTAATTGAGAGTCCATAGTGTATCTTAACATGACATTCTCACATGTATTTAAACCAAAGTATATGAATCTTACAAAGTGTTCTTTATTAAATAATTAAAAGATGTCCAATAAAACACACTTACTATGTGAAAGGATCGAGCATGAGGTCAATAAAGATATTTGGTGTTGGATAAGTTACTTACTATTATTAAAGTAATGTGAAAAGGTAGGGTTTATAAAGTCCTAACCCAACCCACTCACTTGTTTCATCTTTTTTTGTAATCAAAAGTTATCCATTGTTTGTGCTTAATTTATCCTAGGCTTGTTAGCATGCTGAATTGCATAGTTTAGAAGCAAATTGTGTTTGATGGAGTTCTACATATAAACAAAATCAATTCATTTTTAAAATAACAGGTAACACTAGTGGAGAAGGATCTATTTAAGCGTTAGAAGGCAGTTCCAATAGAAACTGTCTTTAATTGAGGTCCGAAATAAGTTTCAAGCTTGAAACTCTCTCCCAGATCATCTTTTTCACTTTTAAAAACGGTTCTAAATTGATTACCGTCTGTTTGACCTAATGAAAATTGAAGTGGTTCTTGGTCAAAAGTATCAACGTACATCGAATTTGTAACCACAATTGAAAATATTATGTTAGCCTCCCTTCTTGGCTTCTTCCACATTCCACATGGTGGATTAAACAAAGGCTCACACCCACGGGTGTACCTCACTGGTTGGGAGATGGGTGGGATCGCCAATTATCCCTGGTTCGAAACTTGGCAGCGGCAGTGTGGGGAGTTCTTACTTAGCAAGGCTCCCTTGTGCGCACCGAGTCTATGGATCGACCCATTGGTCCTGGTGCTGGGCTACCGTGATTTACCTCTCATACGATGGCTGGGGTGTCGACTGGTATGGGCCGCTGTTGGCGAGCGGTGATCGCCTTTTGCCGATTAAACAAAGGCTCACTCTTCTTCAATTTCCAAGTCATACTTCCTCTATCCTTTTACTCCCATCATCTCCACTTCAAATGCAAATCTTTTAAATGAAAGTACAATATTTATTATTTGTCAAGGGATTAAGAATATACAAAGATACTATGGTTGGTATAGCAATTTTGTTTTTGGCTGTTTTTATGGTGGGATTATGTTTTTGATGTGGCTTGCACTATATAATTTAATGGATGTCTTTGTAAGCTGGCGTTGCAGCAGCCGATATGATATCATCCTCTCTTTTCTTAAATTCTTTCATGCTTTTTTCTCCTTATTCTTCCTGAAAATAATAATTTTCTTACATCAATTGAGAATAGTGACTTGGTTTTCAACCATCATAAGGTCATACAAGCTTTCGGCTAAACAGCACAATAGCCCTTTCAATTGCTACTAGTATGACCCTATTCTGCACATCGATTCAATTTAGTTCAGATCAATTCAGTTTAATTTAAATCAATTCAATTCAATTCAATTCAATTCAATCAGCTTTGATGAAATCTAACCTAATTTAGCTATTTAAATACTATTTGTGAAAGTATTTATTTTAGTTCAGTTTAATTTAGTTCAATTCAATACAGTTTAGATCAGGTCCCGAATTAAGCTGTGGCGCCTTAATTAGTGTAACAAAAGTCTTCCAGTTTAGGTTGAAAATAATTCTCCCCGCTCCAATCATTATCAAACTAGCTAGCCCCCGTGTCCCAAACAACGCCAATATATTATGCTAATACGAGCGCAAAAAACCAAAACAAGTCAATCAAGCTGTCTGCTTTACCCAATATTATTTATCGAGCAATAAAGGTATGGATGGATTTCCTTTTCCGATGAGGACACCACACAAAATGAAACAGAAAGAGAAGATAAATGATATGCACACAACTATTAAAAGCTATTTAATACGTCGCAATCCTTTCGTCTCAGCTTAAACTTCAATTAAAAAAAATATTTATACTGCCTTAAAAATAGATTTAATCATTAATGTCAGTAACCAAGTATATTATTGGTAAATGTGTGTTACGGTGAATTCAACACGATCACGCGTATTGTTTTGCTTATATCGATTTAGAAAAAATTCTTTAAATATCGAAGTGAGACGAAGTAAGGTAACGTTTCTCCCCGATTTATCTGCATTTCAATTCTAGTTTTGGTTTATTAATTTTATTAGACTGGTTCATTTCAATTCAATTCAATAAAAACAAAATCAATTTGGAGGTATGACCCGATACAAGATACTTCTTCCATCCCTACGTAAGATTCGTACTTTACATTTCGTTTTTCCCAACTGTATGTTTCTATTTCTTTATTCGGGCTGAAATTTCCCAGACCATTCCAGCCTCTTAGCTTTCCTGCCATATCAGCACACACAAATATTCATGCAAAACCCTTACGCTGGGGCGGAGGAAGCATTATAATATACTAACCATACATTTAAATATTAAAAATAGATGGGTGAGTGGTTTGTCTCCACACGGGAAATGGGGAGGTCCAAAGAGGCACTAACATGACATAGAAAGCAATAAAGAACAAAAACCTGAACCATGCACGCTCCTCTCCAGGCCCTCAACCTCTTTTCTTTTGATGCAACCAACCAAAATTATACTCCAATATATGAGTTGGAAAGACATAAAATATATTCATGATTTTTCACACTCTGCATTGTGTCGTTCAATTGATCGATCCTCAGAAAACATAACAAAAATTTTAAGGTCCTACATTGTATGGATTTGTGTAGGTGTAAGAAAGGCCACCAATTCATAAGTTCTTAGACGGTTATTGTGCTTTTAAATTTAAACACCGGATCTTTTATGTTTAAATATTGTGCATTATACGTTAGACACGTGAGAATATGGTTATAAATGTCAATACAAGGTATATTGTACTATTGAAAATACATTGTTTAAGTTGAAATACAGTGTTTAAATATAAAGTACTCGTACAACAATTATTTTAAAAGGTACAATGATTGCTTCATATATACTCCCTCGCTGTCCCTGCGTAGGGTTACTACATACTTCCCATCATCATTTGTCTATTTCCTTATCTGAGCTGAAATTTAAAGTCGAAATTCGGCATGCTCATTGTAATATTCCTCATTCCCCCTGTTACATCAACATGCATAAATGTTCGTAAGTGTAGAAAGAAAATAAGACCCTTACCTTTAGAACGGAGGAATTATGTAGTTCACGGAAAGATCATCTTTTACGATATTCCTCTGCACTCAATGGAAAACTAGGATCAATATTAGATGGACGGATAATCAATCAATTATAAATGATTTCCAAACATCAGTATTTTATGCGCACACGTGATTATTCATGTTCATGTTCATGTTACATAAAAAGGGGATATGCAACCCATAATTCGACAATTTATAAAATAAAAATAGTAAAAATATGCATAGTATTAAAAAAATGGAGACATGGGTATTGCATCATGCATGAGGAAGAAAAACTAAAGTTTGTCTTATGGAAAAAAAGAATATTCACTCTATTTAGTTTCTTTTGAGGCAAATAATACACCTTGGTGTTTAGGGCATGGGGACATAGCACTTGATCGAAGTGTCCTGCAAATGAAGATTCTGGGAGAGCGTTGCTGTCTTGCATTCACCATAAAATCTAACTCTCTCGTCAGAATCATTCCAACTTTTGAACCCTTTTTAGTGCGTGCTCCCTTTGGCAGGGGGTGCATCGCGTTTAGCGGGTCGATCTAAGAACCGTCCTGGTAAGATTTAGTTCATATCAGATCAATTTAAAGTATTCACGAAGATAAAATGGACCATCTTATAGGTCCTATATGGTTGAATGGAGTTGGTATTCTTCGGTCTCGGAATAACTTATCGCTCTTTTATTTTTGTCGTAACAAATATCTTTTAAATGTCAATATTTAATTTACTGCTCTATTAAATAGTTGAAGATATTAAGAGTTAAATTTATCTATTGAAGATCATCATAACAGATAAATTAGATGCAACTTAATTTGAGACACGAGTAAAATAAGAATAGTGCTGAAAATTTGGACCACGTGCATTTATTCATGACTTGATCTTTGGTGTTTTTATATGTTATGAAGTACTTATTATACTTTTTAACTAAACTGTTATATTTTAGATTTATATACTATTATTTTTAGTATAATATTTTGTTTTATATATTTAAATATAATTTATCATGTATTTAAGTTAAAATATAAAATATTTATAGAGTTAGAAAATACAATGCCTGAATGATAAATTTACCATGATTATATACATCATGATTTGTATTTCATAATATGAACTCTTTGTTCATTGAGTTCGTCTCTTGAAACACGATCTTTCCATAAGCAATGAAAATTCTCATGTTTAAAATGCAAATTAGAAGAAACGAAGATAAAACTTTCGGGTTGCATGAATCGAGTTATAAACTTTAACTATTACGCGTTGCATAAGTCTATAGAAATGCGGTCTTTCCCAATACTTTGCCTTGTTTATTAGATCCCTACTTATTTTAAATTCATTCCCAAAGAAAAAAAAAGTTCGTCTCTTGAAAGACAGTCTTCCCACAAGTCATGGAAAGACCAGAGTTTAAAGTGCAAATTAGAAGAAATGAACATAAAATTTTTGGATTGTATGAATCGGGTTATAAATTTTATAACTACTACACATTGTATAATAACTTTTTAATATTACAATTAAAATTTTTTACATTTTATTATTGTAATTAAATCTCATCTTTGTATACGCTTATAGAAAGACCGTGTTTCCCGATACTTTGCCAAGAAAAAATTGCATGGCTCATCCCATTTGCTTTACATGACCAGGAAGAAAAAGAGAAGCTTGATTTTCTGGGTACTTAGGATTCTCTTTTGGAAAACATCATGCATGCTCGAAGTTGAGGTGGATCAAATAATAACAATCTTTCACAATATATATTAAATCGTTTCTTTTACTCCAGATGTTCCTCCCAATTAATAAAATAAATAGCCCCTGTGGTTCATTCATTAATTATTTATTTTTACAAAATTGATAAAATACAAAAGCATATTAGTTATCTAGCAAACTAGCACTTCCCTATATATTATCATCATACCACTCAACTAAAAAACAAATCATTAGTATATTAGTATATTATTAAAGTCCGTTCCCTCCATTTTATAGTTTACACTTTCATTTAATTTAATCAAAAAATATAATAATACTATTTATTTATTCAAACTTTTTAATTTTTTTACTTTCCTTAATTTAACACCAGCACTACCGTTCAATTCAAATTAATTCAGTAATAAATTAGGTTTGAAGAACAACTTAGAGTACTCCGTACAATTATATTATATTGTCTCCCCCAGTTCGTCTTATTCACATTGTCCAAACTGTCTTTCTATAAAATTTCAAAAAAAAAAAAAAAAGTGCCTGATTATTGTTCCAACCTCTCATGTGCTAGTATTATCTCTTTACGTGCGCTCTCTTTATCAACCTTAAAGCCCTAAAATTACCTTTACAATTCAATTATTACCTTGTAAAATAAATACTATAATGCTAGGAAAATCACGGTTAATGTTGGTACGCTATGGTTCGCTTCAACTTTTAAATTTGAGCCACACGTGTGGATGTGTCATAAATTAAGTTAATTGATTAATTGTTACTTGTTAGCCACATTATAAAGTTATGAATGCATTCCACGAGGATATATAGTTATAAATTTATTAAACCAAGGCCATATTCTTCAAACTAATATTCTATTAAGCTAAATTAATATTAAATATAATAAAAATATATATTTTTATTTAATTTAATTTAAATAATTTAAATAATTATTTTTACTAATCTAAACGGAATAAGCCTAAATTCTGCTTGTTATTGAAATGTGATAACAGTCGTCATTCTGGATGCCCGACTCAGTTGTTGTACTTTTTCTTCGTTCTTTATAGTCAGAAAAATATATTTGAAATATACATTTTTGTAGAAAATAAGGAGAATATAATGTGTCTGTATTCATGACCCCGAAGTACATTATATAGTTGTATAAAATACATAATAGCTTGCTATGAAAAAAAATAGAATCTAATTACAATTACAAGTAATATTTACATTCCTTAACATGAAATAAAAATTTAGCAATTTTTTTTAAAATGAAATAAAATAAAATAATTACAAAAAAAAACAGCAAACTTTTGATTATAGACTACCAATTATGTACACAAATTTTCAACTTGTTTGTCCATATTTGCGGAAAAGTTTACTCTGTAATAACTAACAAAAAGGAAGATTAAACTTATTAAAGGTTGTTAGGGGTTGTAAACTTTTCTTCTTTTTCTCGTGGGGGTTTAATGATTCGGGGCACCAATTATATATGCTTCAAAATTAAATGGTAAATGTGGAAATTCAGACATTTGACTGGTAAGTAGTACATTATTGACAATCACGCTTATTGATAGGTAGGAGCCTCCCCCTATATAATATATGGTCCCACTCCCATACATGGGAAAAAAACGTTACTATCAAAAGAACCATAAATGAGTTGAATAAAGTTTTTATATTCACTTTATAATAAGAGTCCTTCTCTTGAAAGACGGTATTTCCATAAGTTATGGAAAGATTAAAGTTTAAAGTGTAAATTAGAAAAAATTAAGATACAATTTTCGCGTTGCATGAACCGGATTATAAATTTTATAACTACTACATGTTTCATGCTAAAACTTTAATATTGCAACTAAGACCTTTTACCTTTTATTATTCTAATCAAATCCCGTCTTTCCATAAACCTATGGAAAGACCGTCTTTCCTAAGACTTTACCTCATAACAATTATCAAGTGTTTTTTATTAGTTAAAAACTTTCAAAAGTTTACTAACAAAAAGAAATGCTGATAAACTTTAGTAAATCATTATTAGCTCTTTTCACCTTGATCTAAATCTTACTTTAATGATCTAAATTTCATGCCTTATCCTTTATATAAGAGTATATGATTCTTATGTCGCATAGTAAGGGTCCTATTTTATTTTTGCATGGACGTTTATGCATGTTGATGTGGCTGTGAAAGTGGGAGATTGAAATTAGCTGATCAAATTTCAGCCAAAATAAGAAAATAGAAACATCTACTTGAGATGGATGAAAATAGAAAATAGAGACCTTACACAGGAATAGAGGGAGTAGGCAGTAGTGGTGGATTTATGATTATAAAATAACTATGCTTGTTTTAAAAACAGGAAATCAAGTCGATTTCTGTTTTTTCAAACTTCTTATACTTTCACAATAATTTTTTCTTAAAAGTTCAGTAGACATATAAAATTTTGAATTCATAAGTGAAGCGTATATGACAGAATGTATTACTACGTATGTCGTATATACAGTATATATAGATTATCGCAAGGATAAATACAATGAACTATACTAGTCTATATACGTATAAATCAATCAAAAGATCAATTTACTGTAATATAACATTCTATCAAGGCAAGGACTTGGGAAATACCGTATTTCCATAGGCTTATGAAAAGACGAGATTTTATTGAAATATATAAAGGCAAAAGGTCTTAGTTGCAATATTAAAATTTTACTATATAATATGTAGTAGTTATAAAGTTTATAACCCGCTTCATGCAACCCTGAATTTTTATTTTCATTCTTTTAATTTGCATTTTAAACCTTAATCTTTCCATGACTTATGAAAAAATCATCTTTTAAGATACGAACTCTTGTATAAGTATTATTGTGACATACAAAACGAATGTTAAAGGTAGGGCAAGGCACACATGTTTGAAATCTAGATGAGATGAGATGACGAGACATACATGTATAAAGGCTATTACGGTTAGCCCTGGACCGTCTCGACCACCCGACACAACAGACCCAATCAGGGGGGTAAGTCTCGGTAACCAGCTGTCGGGATCCAAGCTAGGGCCGTACTTGCAGTCCACCAGGAGCCCCACCCGCCATGTGGTCCGAAAGCCACGCTTTGCACAAGGATAACCCACACGGTAGCGTACGAGCTTCGATCCCAGAATTCCCCCCTAAATTCACTTATCTCAACCAACTGGGTACACCCACGGATGTGACGAGACATACATGTATAGTTATTGTTACTGGTGCTAAAAACTAGGATCACTCACGAGAATGCCCCACGTCAAGGAGTCCTATGCAAGGGCAGGAGCCCTACCAGAGGGTCCGACGACACCATTTATCGGCCATTTGTACCGTCACCAAAAGTTTTTCCCCAAAAATCTGAAGAAAAGTTTTACCCTTTAAATCTCATAACGTAATAAAAACAAATGGCAAAGCTACAAAAGCCCATATTGTCAATCACGTGCATGGCAAA
Organism: Rubia yunnanensis; assembly: GCA_037428765.1. Classification (NCBI taxonomy): domain Eukaryota; kingdom Viridiplantae; phylum Streptophyta; class Magnoliopsida; order Gentianales; family Rubiaceae; genus Rubia; species Rubia yunnanensis. Next base: position 78,476,364 of record CM075071.1, on the reverse strand, counting down.
TCAAAATTCTCCAATATTTGTAAAGAAAAAAGGACAATTAAATAAAGACTTTTCTATTCACTATATGTCATTTCAAGTTGCCGGTTAACTATTCATTTAGTCAAACATTTTTAATTTTGACCATAAAATTGAATTATCATAAAAGTATAAATAATGTCGAATAATACCTTGTTGGATTCGTAATAACACATATTTTTAAAATGTCAACTTTTCACATATTTTAATTATTCTTAATAAAAGATATTAAGGATCAAACATTTTTTGAATCAATTGCAGAAAGTCAAAGTGTGCAGGTTATTGAATTGGGACAGGGAGAGTACCTATAATTTAGTAAGGCCCTTTTCTCCATAATATATATTCCCTCAGTCCTACTTCATATTGCTTAATTTGACTTTTGAGAGTCAACTGTATCAATGTTTAAATACTGATATCTTTATTTGTATGTGTAGAAAATTCTGGAAAAAAAATAATAACTTAAAATTATATGTTACGATTCCAACAACATGTACCATGATGATAGTTTTACATATACAATAATAGAAATTAATGATCGATGTTTGGCTAAGTTTAACTTGCAAAATCAAATTAAGCAAAATGAATTGAGATGGATGATTATCTACTTTAGTCTAGTAAAATTTTTGATTAAATGATATTTAGTTTAATATAACATTATTATATAGGCAAAGTCTTGGGAAAGACGGTCTTTCCATAGGCTTATGGAAAGACGGTGTATAACTAGAATAATAAAAGGTAAAAGATCTTCGTTGCAATATTAAAATTTTAGTATGCAATATGTAGTTGTTATAAAATTTATTACTCGGTTCATGTAACCCAAAAATTTTATCTTCATTTCTTCTTATTTACACTTTAAACCTTGGTCTTTCCATAACTTATGGAAAGACCGTCTTTCAAGAGACGGACTCTATTTTAAATTCAATTCAATTCAGATAAATTTTAAAGAGACCTAAAAAAAAAAGAAAACCACGCTTTCATAAAGGCCCCAAAGACCTCCGCATATATATTGTAGCCAAAAATAGGCCTTCAGATGGGGGATTCTTTAATCTTCTCCTAACTATTTATCCCCGCTAAACAACCAAAAAAACATACACGATAAAAAAATCAACACTGTGACACGTGTACCGTTACACGTGCCAAGTGTATTACAAAAGTCCAATTTAATTGTTAGGACTATAAAAAAATTAAAAGCGAAATCCCGCCAAAAAAAGCACACATGCAAACGTGTATAGCATCCACCATTCCATATCAGCAGCTTCTATACACATCACTCAAAACTCATCAAGATCAACTCCAAGTAATATCTCCATACATATACTTAGAGCATATCATCCATCCACATCCCCGCTCTTTGTTTTCTCCACCAAATTCTTCGATCATGCATCCATCCATCCTTCGCACACGATCGATCCAGCCATGAACAGGTCAAAGAGAGCTCTAACATGTCTTGAAGGATCGAACCCACGTTCGTAGCAAAATGTGCAAACCAAAATCAGATGCAAAAGATTTTCCGCAACGTTCGACTCAAACCCTAATCTCAATATCGAAGTCTTCAAATCGTTTCATATCTGTCTCGAATCAGTGTCGACTGTTGAGATACGCTCGTGGATCGTATGACACCCTATAATTGTGCCAACAGATCAATTTCCCTCTCCTCTTCAATAGGCCCCACCATCTCCTCCCCATTTCATTCATCAATCAATGCCATGTTTGAATTCAAGAAGCCATTATCAACACTATCCTTCAACAACCCCATGACTCCACTAGTTGCATTAAACAACCCTCTCACCAAAAATCTATGTACCAAAAAACCCCCTTTCCCTTGGGAATCCGCAAAGCCATTCCTCGATGAATGCCATTGCCCACCTAAAAAATAAAAAAATCCCAAGCCCACTCATTCATATATATACTATTCCAAAACTACCATTAATCTACACCTTCTTCCTTGTTATTTTCCACCCTTTTTGGACCACCATTTATTCCCATTCCCCTTACTTAATCAAGAGCTTTCTTTGTCCTCATCCGTGGAACTCCATAAGTAATTATCTAATCTTCTTCTCTTGCTAGATGAAGAAGATGAAGATGGAGAAGAAGAAGAAGACGACGACGATACCGACACCGACGACTCACTAAGGCTCATCCGGGGCATCACACGAACCTGTGGTAAGAACTTGGGTGTTTTCTTTGACCTAATGTTGTTGTTCGCCATTGTTTTTTGCAGAAGTTGGTAGCAGCTCATTAAATCCTCCTGCCAAAAACGTTAGAAATCAAGTCAACTAAGTGATCAGTTGAAGAGGTTTGATCCATGATAAATTAAAAATAATGAACAGAATATTTCAAATTTAAATAAATTATTAATGCTTACTCTGTGGAGCCCATCACACCATGATTCAGCGTATTCAGGATTCAAGAAAGAGAAAAGCGGTAAATCTCTGGCGGCACAAAGCATCGTTGCTGCAGCATTGCATGACGGCCAGTACTCCAGAAAACTTGTATCTATGGATATTTGAAAAAAATAATTAATCATTTTTAAAATTTTATTATCTGGTATTAAAAATCAAAATAAACACTAATACAAGAGAGTGTTTCCGTCTCTTATCAGACTGCCTAATGAATAAATCAATTATGATAAATTTCGTTCGTATAACTCTTAAGTTTAGACTTTAATTATTCAATTTCTAAGATATATTTTTAGAAATTCTCAAAATTATATTTTTAAAAACTTATTTCAGAGAATGGGAACAAACATCAAATCAAACCACTAGTTATATTACTTATAAAATAATTGTTAGGTGGTATAAAATAAATATTGTAAATAGTTTTATGATTACATACACATGCATGCATGCGTTCAGGGAACTGCTCTTAGCACGCGAGAAGATTAACTATTTGGCATCTAAAATATTGGTATTAGGAACTGATTTATTAATTGATATTATTTTTTAGGCAGAGAAAATTAATTATATATATGTATGTATATATGTATGTACCTTGAATACGAGATATTATTATCTGTGTGGCCCTTGAAATGAGAAAATTGGTATAAGTCCCAGTCGGGTCAAGTTTATAGGCAAAAAACCCGATGAAGCTAAACGGGGTAATGGATCGGACCCTCCAGTCCAATGTGGTAAGCACGAGAAGCTCCATTCTAATGATTGTCCTAGGCTCGAACACAAATTTCGCTCCTTCAACCTACATTTTTATAAAACCGAGGGGTCAAAATGTGACGAAGAAAGACTCAGGGGTCTGATTTGGAAATTTAGTATACGGGCATTTATGCATGCGAATGTGGCAGGAAAAACAATATATTGAAACGATCTGAGCAAATTCCAGTCACAAATTTCAATCCAGAGAAACAAAACCTTTAATTGGAACAGACGAAAATGAAACATCGAAACCTTCTTACATTGGGACAGACAGTACTAATTGTAATTAGATGGTAATTAAAAATTAATTACCTGAAGGTCTAAAAGAGAAGGAACTAGAGGTTCCTCCATTTTAGCAGCTAATGACAAACAAGCAACAGAGAGAAGTTGCAATGGCCATCCTTTTGTTTGCTGAAACAAAAATAAATTTATTGTTATTACTTATTTCAATTAAATAAAACAACGAAATAAGACAACTAATATCGATATTAGAAGGAATAAGACAAAGGGATCATTCCGAAATAAACTTTCTATTTAAAATGAAACAAACTGAGTAGGTAAATTGTATCTAAACTAACTTATTAGTTGCAAAGATAAAGTCACATCAAATGTAAAATCTCTATTTCACAAAAAAAATTAAATGAATTGATAGAAATAATGAGAATAATTTTTTATTATTTTTCATTTTTAACTGAAAAAGAGGTGCACGAGCGGAATAATTGTTGTCTCGAGCTTGTGGGAAAACCCATGATAATTATGAGATGATAAAAGTTGTTTTCGAAAGTCATACATTATTTCAATAGTAATGACAATTATACAGTATATACTTTACGTAGTTTTAATAGTGGCTACTGACGAAAAAAGTACGTAGAATACAGAATCAATACTTTCATATTATGATAACTTTAACTATTATCATTAATAATAACTTTAAAAGCTTAGTGGTCGTGTACACGAAAATAAATGAAACAAACGCTCCCACATACTTACAAAAACCACGCTTTCACTGTGCCATTGAAATGAACCCGACACAAATCCGGTAAACAGTGAAGTCCTTTTCACCGCGTTTGAAAAGTCGACCATTTTTAAAACCATTATTTTATTTTTATGTACTCAGTAATGATAAAATTTTGGGGAAGATCAATCTTTTTATAAGATTATGGAAAATGAAGTTTAATTGAAATAGTACAAAGGTAAAGAACTTTAGTTATAATATTAAAAATTTATTATGCAACATGCATTAATTATAAGTTTATGATTCGATAAATGTAACCCAAAAATTTTATCTTTATTTTTTCTAACTTGCACTTTAAACATTGATCTTTTCATACTTTATGCAAATAAGCATTTTAAGAGACGGACTCGTAAATAGAATAATAATAACTTAACGCTCCAAAGCTGCAGCTAGCTGCCCCCGCCATTTATTTTATATTTCATTTTTCAAGAGGGAAAAAAAATGGTTGCAAATTTCATTTATGACGGAAAAATGGACGGTGACACGACGGTAATGTGTTTACCGGCAGAACACGAGAGTAGATAACTCGGTCGAAATAGTTGACGGCGAGAAACGCCGTCAGTGCCTGGAAACCGTAGTAACGTTGTACCTACGACAAAAGAAACCAAATATTCCGACATTAGTCAACGCAAAAATAAGTCAGCGCCACCGCCGCCGCCGTAAGATATCATGATCAGTGTACCTTGAGAATCCATGCAATGGATTCCGCCCTGTCGGCGGCGGCGTCCGGCGACAGCATCGCCGGATAATCTTTTCCGGGGACGTAGTTAGCCTCCTGCTGAATGAGTCCAGCGACGGAATCCTCGTCCTCCGGGGGCACCGACGAGCATTCCAGCTGGTCGTCGCCGGAGATTACCGTGCCGGAGTCTTCTCCGCATAGGAGGTCGGAGAAGCAGTCGGGCATGGCTGTAGTGGTGGCGATTATTAACATGACATGATTCTGATGCTTCTGAGTGCTAGCCGGATATTGATCGGAGTGTCCCCGGAGTGGCGGCGGCGGCGGTGGCGGTGGGAGGAAGAGAGTGGAGTGTGTGAGACAGTGAGGGGAGTTTGGTTTTTTGTGTTTGCTGGAGGTCACCTTCATGTGTTTGAATATAAATAGTTGCTATTGCTGTTTTTTTGTTTTGCTTTATTTTTCTCGAGTTTTTTTTTCATTTATTTTTTGGTTATTTATTTTCTTGGTAAGACAATTATAAAATGTGGGCAAAAAGATTTTGTATGTAAGAAAAAGTCAAGCCCAACTTATAAGTTTGCGAACCCTAATCAATCAATGTTCATGAATCAAGTGGTTTATTGACGAGCTAGATTTAATTAGAAGATTCGGACAGTTTGATCAGTTAGGTGTAGATCCAATAACGGATATAGTTGTTAGTAATTTAGCTTAATTTCTTTTAATTTAATTTGGGTGGTAGATTTATTTAATTTTAGATTAATAAATTTATTATAATTTAGGTCGGTCTTTTTTTTTAATTTAACTGTACTTTAATTTAGTGCATTAAATCTTAGTTTGACAAAATTTTATTTAATATATTGCTATATTTATTTTTCACTCTTCCCGAGCACCCTATAATATATATTGTTTGATTTCTGTTTGTCAACCGAGGGTATTTCCGCCATTTTGACTGTCCTTATTTTCTAAAACGTCGTCGTTCGTTAAGGGGTTCTTCATCCCTTCTTCGTCACATCCATCTCCTTCCTAAGTTCAACTCGGCTGATCCGGAGATCCACAAAATTGCCGACAAGGATGATCCCCAGAATGTACTTGAAGGCATCGCCATGCAGGCCTCGTTGGTTGTCAGAGTTCTATGCCAACACAGTGACCAGTCTGAGTGAGTACCGAGTAGTCTCACTTTATTCCCTCTATTTTTTTTATTCTTCAAGAAATGCATGTTGGTGTTCTTCTGTGATTCACTTGATGTGTTTTCTTGGTTGTCGTAGGTGCCGGTTCGCGGTTTGGAGCATGCCTAAGAGCCATGTAAGGGTTTTTTAATGGAATTGGGAGCAAAAGTAAATAGGTGACTAGGGTTTTACATTAACTTCCTTTTGAAAACAATGAATTCAGATGTTATGCAACTTATCGGGTAATGTTTGTTTCGACGATGATGGCATGTATTATTATTAACCTTAAAATTTCTCACTCTATTGTGTTTGTTGATGATTCTGCGATCCGATCATATGATTTTGGTTTAAAAGGTATGTTTATATGATTCAAATTGTCTGTTGTGCTAAAATTAACATAAAAATTTCATCTTTTCCAAATTTATTTGCAATTTTTAAAAGAATCGATGAAAGTGCAGAACTGATTCATTTTTTCTTATAAATGTAGAAGACGAAGATAAATGAAGAAGAAAAGGATGAGGAGCGAAACATTTTAAATACTTTTTCAATTTTTTATTTTTTTACAGGGGGACAAAATAATTTTTTCACCCAATTCCGATCTAAATCTACCGGAGAAGGTTATATTTGCATATAACCTTAATATCTAGGGTTATATTTACACTTTCGATTATCGCATGAATATATCAGCACTTTTATCAATTATATAGGGTTATACATGCAGTTTGCTCTTGTTTAAAATGCTCCCTTTGCTCTATACAAAGAAAAAGGCGGGTGATTTATCTAGACCTTCATTTTGTAGTTAATCACAATTCAGATGAGTTCTATACAATTCTGTTCAGCTATGTAACATTTTTAAAAATAATTTTATTTAATTTATATTTGATTCATTATTCTTTCTATTATATATAATTTCAGTTCATTTAGTTCAATTTAATGCAAATGGTCGTGAATTAAGGTCCTCTATTTCTCTGTACTTTGATACCCTTAATTGTCCTATACATTACCCTTAAATAATTATTAAGCTACAGTCTGCTTTAGTTAATTAATTAATATAATGTCTGAGCATGCCGGAACTGATCAGTGCGTAGTTATTATTTTAATTTAATTAATATAAGGCAGAGATGAGGAGAAGAAAGTATGTATTTGTAATTAGAAGTATATGACAATAATTGAAAAAGACTTTCTAAACCAAATAATCATGTAATTTGGAAGATGTCAAAAGTGATTAATCAGTACGTACTATTTGTAATCTTGTGAATCTTCTCAAATGCTACGTGTCACACTCAAAGTGTTCAAATTTCGTTGATTCTCCTTTGGAAAAGACCCTACTTTGCATTTGTATAATTAACCAAACAAAGTTAGCAAAACTTTATGTCATTATTCTAGTCACTATCATAGTTAATTATTCAAAACAGTAATTACAATCAGATAATCAGAGTAACACTCACCTTTTGGCGCATCTTGCAATTTGTATGCGCCTGAATTGGTTATTTTACAAGAATGATAAATTTTAGTAAATTAATAACTATCCCTAGTAAATTAATAACTATCCCTAACTCAAGTGGAGTAAAAGTCATAGCAAGGTGCATATGCATGTAATAACGACGGTTGTGCAATTTAAGATGGTACGGAGGGAGTACATGTACAAAGTATTGTTTTAGATCGATTAATTATTAGACGGAGTTGTTTTATGATTGAGGTAACTAATTAGGTGATTTGATGTTTATTTTTATTTATTGCAACGAGTTTTCTATAAATTTTTTTTTTTAAAAATGTATAAATAATTATTATTTAACACTAAAAGTTATTAAAATGATATTTTTTATGATTATCTAATCGTTAAATGGTCTAATATAAGACTTTCTCTTTTAAAATACTTGGAAGAAATCTATTACTCCCTCCATCCCACGCTGAATTGCACAGTATTCATTATCACGCTGTTCAGGAAACATGTTTGACCATTAATATGCTTACTTACACATAACAACGGCAAATAAAAAGTTGATATTTGAAAGTTATCGATTACGTCGATGAATTCAATAATATCACACAATATAATACAACTGCTCATATATTTATTCAAATATACGATCTAACTTTAATAGAAAGTAGTGCCAAAAAACAAGTGAACAATTTGAACTGAGACGGGAGTAGTTCAGAAATAGTTTTTATTTCTGGAATGAAGATGGCAATCCAAGTGATAAAAAGGAAGGGTAGGCAGCCTTTGAGTTTCCCATCATTCTTTATTACAGGTACATTGGAGACAAAACGGAGTAGTCATACAGTACATATGATTTGTTAATTGAAGGGAAGTACCCGTGACCTTTACAGCTTTTTGAGGACGAGAGGAGCGTCTCCTGTAGGGTAACCTACGGCAAAAATTTTATATTCACTCCATCTTAAATTAAACTTCACAGGATTTTTTTATGGTATTTAAAAAATATATTTGACCATCAATAATTTTAACTAGGTATAATGATGATGAATAAAAAGTTGGTATTTAGAAATTACTTACTGCGATGAATCCAACAAATCACATACGATAATATTATTGTTTATACATCTGCTCAAATATATGGTCAATGATTGATCTTGTTGACTGTCAAATAGTAAGTGTGCAGCTTAGTTTGGGACAAAGGGAGTATTATTTATTGCAACTATATATATTTGAGGAATTAATTTGTCACGACGTTTTTCTATTTATGACATCATATGTTTAAATGCTTTGATTTAGGTGAAGGAAGTGGGTGGATGAAATTGATTGTAGAAAATAAAAAGTAGAATGAGTGGATGAAATTAAAGGAATCTTGCCAAAAATGGAAAGTGTGTCAAATAAAAGAAAATATTCATTTATATTAAGTGTGTGATAAATAATAAAATATGGGAAGTATTTGTTCTAATTACCTTCTATTTCTGATTTCAGACCTCATAAATCTAATCAACGAGCATTGTTGAAATTAATGGAATTTTTGTTTCTCATGCTTCTCTAATTATTAGAAGGATTTCTCCAAAACAAATGATTACTACTTTGTCAAGGCATGACCAGGAAAACATTAGCGTCCTATTTTGAATTCACGTTATATTCTTTTCGCCTGAAAAAAAAAGTGTTGTTAAGCTTCAACAATATTTTCTTTAATTTCAACTAATTTCATAACAGAGCCGCTAGTTTTTCAAAATATTCCTATTATTACATATTTATTCTCTGTTACATTGTCTCAAATAAAAGAACGAATCAAAAGCAATTCCGGCATTTTTTTGGGAAATTATATGTTTCAATGTTAGCATGATTGTCACCTATAGTGTGTGTGCCATTGTGAAAATTGTGCTTGCTAGACTAGCTCTTCAGTGTCCAGCATCCTATGCTTGCTTTGATGGCCTTCCCACCAACAAAGTTAAAGTTCTCTCCTTGTTTCATCTTATCAACATGATGAACAAATAGTATAAATTGATTAAATAACAGTAACTTATATCCTCTTTTGTTCAAAGTCTAAATCTAAAGAAAAAGTTCCGGGAAAGATCGTCTTTCCATAGGTTTATGAAAAGACGTGATTTAATTATAATAATAAAAGGTAAGAGTTCTGAGTTGTAATACTAAAAAATTATTACTCCCTCCGTCCCAGCCGAATCTGCACACTTTCCTTTTTTGGCTGTCCCAGGCAAATCTGCACACTTTTAAAATTTTCCTCATTTGGCAAAGAATTTCATGAGAAATTCCCACATTACCCTTACTAGATTTATCATATTACTAAAAGGTCACTCATTTAACAAACAAATCAGCCCAATTAACAAACCCAAATCCACTAATCCATACCCACTAAATCAGAATTTAAAACATTTCATAATCTGATCCCATTTCAAATTTACTCTCTCCTCTTTTACTCCACCCAACCGATTGATTAAAGTTTCTTGGGCAGTGATTTCTTGGGCAGTGAATTCACATGCCCAAGACTCTGATTCATTATTCATCCTCACCGCTCTCATTCATTATTCATCTTCATCTTATCTTCTCACATTCTCTCCCTGCTCTCCCTCTAAACCCTAGTTCGTATCTGCTCTCATCGGTCTAAATTCGATAACCGATCTGGCCATTTTTTGGTCTCATCATCTTCCCCGGTCCTTCTGCTAGGTTTTGAATGTCGATTTCCACCTCTTCTTCTGGTCAAACCTGCCGGAGATGCTCATTGTGTTATGTGTCCGACACCTTCAGTCCGTCTGAGGTCGTCCCCAAGACGGAGGTGGATGATGCGACCTCCCTTTGGAGAGCTGACGCCATCATCGGCGAGGCGACAATGGCGAAGCCTTGTATCGGTCATCAAAGGTCAGATCCGGCTGTCTATGACGTTGTCGCCGATGTTGTAGAGGTCAAGGCGTCATCTCCGGCGAGGCAAGTTCACCCTGAAAACCTTCCTCGCCCCAGCGATGTTGGTTCCAGTGGTGGGTCGCGAAACCCTGTCATCGGGGTCGACGGTAGTGGACCGAAAGCCTTCACAGGCAATTCCCCGTCGAAGCCGGAGATGTACGTCAGTGACTCCGACGACACCCAACATGGGAGCAATGAGATGTTATACTTGCTCTGTCCTTGGATGAGGGAAGGCAGGAATGCGAACCGTCGGTGCCGGAAGTGATAAATCCCGGAAAAACATTGTTATGTGTGCTCTCTCCACTACCATGAATACCCTAAAAAAGATAAGTTGCTTCACGGTTTCGGTATATTAGGGTTTTGGATTGTAGGTGCTTTAAACTGTATTTGTTGCTAACAAATTTATTTACTTGTCGAATACTGCAGTTTTGGAAGTATGTAAACGATGTGCTGGGGAAGATGGTACGAACTTTGTGAAGGGGGAAACCCTCGAACCTCTTACAGTGTTACAAGTTCGGAAGAAATAATAGTGACTCCGAATCAGGTGATTTTGGTCCATGTCTGTCTTCATTAGTTTGATCTTAAGGGTCTTTTGGTGGCACTGGGATACTGTGAATGTTCCGGCTTGTGTTCACGTTCTTACTGTGTCTTCCTGATCAATGGCTGATTCTCGTATCTTCCGTTTGCATTTGGCTTGTGTGCTCATTAATTGTGTTGCTGTTAGTAGCATATTCCCTCCCTGTTATATGTGTTCCCCTGTCGTAAGTTGAAATTCTGCTCCCATGTCAGTTGCTGCTGTGCTGTGTATTTGTGTGCTCGGCACTTGTGTTGATGTTTTACCTGTCCCACATTGTTGCATCTTCCCTCTGTTAGTTGTGATCCCCTGTCTTCAGGCGAACCTGTGCTCCCATTTCAGATGCTTGGGTGTTGTGTATTTGTGTGCTCTCTAATCTGTAACTAATCCTGATCAGTATTCTGTAACTAATTATGTGTGCTCAGTATTGTGAGACTAAAGCTGATTAGTATGCATCTTCCCTCTGTGGGTAAACTAGATCAGTGCATTTTTTTGTGGATATTGTTAGTGGCTGCAATGTTTAGTGGGCTTCCTTGTTCCCAGAAGATGTCATGCATTTTTGTGAAAATGAAAACATGGTAATAGTGTCACAAACATACAACTTTTACAAAATAAAGGATAACTGACATTAGCAAGAAAATGTACATTTGTCCGGTGTTGGTCTTGGAACATCCCATTCACACCAAAAGTGGGATGTTCCTGGCTTTCAAAATTTGCCAATTGACCAACCCCCAAAATGTGTTACAGTAGTGGGCTCACGGTCTATACCCTAGGGCATGCATCAATGGTATGATGGTTTCATCCAGTGCCCTCTTGTTGATCAGATGTTCAATGCTGCCCCTCACCACATCTACCTGCAGTAACCTTGGTAGAGTCCCATTCCTTATGTGCATGTCCTTGTTCATGTGTGGCAACTTGTACTTGTTCGATCCATGTGCTTTCAGTATCTCTATCATTGACTGTTGATGAGTGACAAACACTTTGTTCAAAGTGACTGCATCTTCCCTTTCATATGCTGATTGCACTGCTTCGATTAGTTGTCCCACATTTGCTGCTGCTTGTTCTTGTTGTAAGCTCTGAATTGAGTTAAAAAAACCTAAGTCCAATATGTTGCAATCTGGTGAGTTTGCAGGTTGACTAACAAGTTTCATGTAGAAACCATCCATTTCTGCAGCTGCCCTAAAATCTGGATCATGATTGGAAATATGTGGCTTTGCATTGTCCTGTTGAATGTGGATGAACTTGCCTAGTAAATGTGTTGGCCACCTGGCTTTGATTGCTGGAATTACATCTTCTATTATCTTGGCTCGAGTAACATCTCTTGTTATCTTCGGTATTGGCACCTTTTCCACTGTACCTGCTGGCCTATTTTTACTGTTATTGACTGCAACTTGATCTTGCACAAATGGAAATATACCTAGTTTTCCATCAAAAAGTAGTTCTCCATCTTCCCCCCAAATTGGCCTACTTACTGCACACATGAACATCAATTTTGGTATGTGGGACTTGTGTTTACAGGTTCGGTATGGCTCCTGTTCATCTGGGGCAAGTAGGTACCTAACAGTGGGTTTACTCAAATAGAACCATTTTTCATCTATGTGAATGACATGGTCCATGGACCGGAATGTAAGATCTGGATCTAACTTTTCTAAAACAAACCACATACGAGATACCTTATTCTGTTCGGTGAGGGCAGGTTTGATGCTATTCGTATGACTTCTTATGACCTTGGCTGTGACGCACGTTGAACGCTGCTCTTCCCTATCCCTAATGCTTTTGCTGTACCCCTTATGGTTCTTCTTTGTATTGCAGGCAACATTCTCAAGGCATGAATATCGATGCTTTTCTTGTTTTTTGGAGGATGGCCCGTCATCCGATGACGCACGTCCAGTGGGACTCCAGCTGCCATTTGAGCTCTGGTCAGCGCCCAGATTGTGCTGACAGTGAGAATGCTGCAATCGAACACAGCAGCTGCCTCTTCCCTTTTTGAGTGCAGGATTTTACCATCTTTGTGGCTCTCCAACAGAAACTCTGCCATGTGCTGCCTCTCTTCATTAGTTAGATTCTTCCCCCGCATTGCCCGTTAAAAAAAACCCGATGACGATGGGAAGATGCACAAACGAGAGCAACCAGCACCTACGGGGCTCGGGACGGCTCGATGACTTGTGATGTTCTACCTGAGGGTTCCCCAAAACTAACCAAACTTTTATGGGTTTGGGGTTTCGGGATGAAGTTGAATCTTTACACAGCCTTTTGAGTTCATTTACTCAACTTTAATTCATTGATGGTAGTAGGGATGATTGTATAAATAGGGAATGTCTTCTGTATTTTTGAGAATTTTGGTACTGTATGAACAGTACCACTCTGTACAGTACTGGCGCCTTCCCAGCTCATTAATTTGGCGGGAAGGGAGCCAATTACAGAAAGGAGGGAATGATTAAATTGGTACTGTATTCCATTACTGGCTGCAAATTTTTTTTGCTTAAGAAACAGCACATGGCTGCTGACATGGTGGGGCCCAGGGGAAATCCTGAGGAGAGTTTTCTCTCTCTGCAGGTTCCCCTGGGACAGAGGGAGTATTAAACATGTAGTAGTTATAAAATTTATAACCTGGTCCATGCAACTCAAAAAATTTATCTTCATTTCTTCTAATTTACACTTTAAACCTTCGTATTTCTATGGCTTATGGAAAGACCACATTTCAAGAAACGAACTCTAATTTAAATATTGCCTAGTTTACTTCTTTCATTTCATCTGCTACTAAAAATAGGTTTACGAAAGCGCTTATTTTGTAAGAAAAAAGAAATATTTAATAGATGTATTTTTGTAAAACACGATGTTAGAGCCCCACGGGAGATTTTTGGGTTAGACACATTCCTACACAATTACAGATTGTTGATATTTATACTAAAGGTCTTTCTAGTGAACTGTTTTGTAAACATCATTCCAATATATCCATTATTTCACCACACAAAGATTGAGGGGGTGTATTATGATATAAGGCTAGAATCGACTTTTTCATGTAAAAGTTATTCATATATAAAAAGTGCTAGGACTACCATTTGGGTAAGCCACAATTATTCTCATTATTCTATACGAACATCTCAAAAGTTTTGAAATTATGAGCTACTATGTTTGAGTTGGCTCAGGTATGTGGTTCCTATTTCTTTATCTGGACTGAAATTTCGTTTTAAATTCTCACTTTCATTACCATATTAGCACGCACAAATGCCTGTATAAAAGAAAAACAGAAACTTTACGCCGAAACAGAGAGAGTACATCCCTACATGACATGGGGTGATTGAATTATGAATTTGTGTTTTTGCAATCATACACCATAGATAGAAAGGATGATGAAGCATAGGTTAAGATATTGTGGGCAGTTGGCATGTCTGCCTAGCCCTAGACACATTCTGTAAATAGGGAACGAACTCTTAACGCATTCAATTATATTCTCAACCCATGCTTACTTTGTGGATCAACATTTCCCATTCCTCAATCATCAATTTCTGACACTTAATTATCGGACATATATAACTCAAACTGTCACCTTTTACTCTTAATTTTAGGTACCTTCCCCCAAATCATAGGTCGTAACAGTGGTAAGTAAACGAGCCTGTGTATTTTATTTTTATCAAAATTGGATTGAACTCGATTAAAAGAGAAATATGGACTCGTCAAAATATCTAAATGACCATCTGTTTTTCATACTGTATTTGATATCAGCTGGATATAATAGTAATATTCAACAAACTCACTACAAAAAAAGAATTCAGTAGTGATGCATTTTTTGTGACATGTAAGGAAGTGTCACAAATTTACTTCACCTTCACGTATCACTAAATTTAACTGACATGAGTATATGCCACTAAACAACACTGCTACATCAGTTCAAACGAATGTTGTAAAAGGGTTTCAAATTAGAGATGTTTAGTTTGCATGTATACTAATATTTGGATTTAAAAACAAAAGTCGTAAAAATTGGAAAAATATAGAATTAAAGTAGTGAGTACATTTGATACTTAACTATTTATCTACTGTATGTATATGTCTGTATATAAGTATACATTGATGTTGGGGAACAGGAAGCAAAGCTCCCTATCACGAGGATTAAGGCGAGATACAGGAAGAAATGTCGTTGGACAAAATATGTGTAGGATTGAATATATATAAATTACTCAAAAAAAAAAAACTATTTGTATGCTACAATATACAAGTACTGTTTGTATGATGAATTAATAATACATTAAATACAAGAGTTAATTATGTTTGTGTTAGACAAGGTTTGATTACAAGGGCCATGTCTCAACTGTCACACTGTATGTTCATGAAAGTATTTTGCGATATTTATAAAAAAAAATGTATATTTTTACATAAAATGATGCAAATCGCACATGATTTTCTGCAGACTTTTTCTTTCGGAGTACCTAAATTCCAATTCTGCCCGTCAGTGATAGTGCCCCAATAACAAATATAAACATACTCCATCGGAGTATCTATCTTACATCGGTTGATTAAAAGAGTTACGACTCAATCTACATAGTACTAATTAGCTTTACGATGGTATCAGAGTCCACATGCTTGTGATTCATTTATATCCCGTTGCACCCATGATTTTAATAAAAACATTTATGCTGGTATTTCATTAATAAGAAAAGTTTATTAATAAAAAATTGAGTGCGTCTCTTGAAAGACGGTCTTTTCATAAGTCATGGAAAAACTCAAGTTTAAAGTGTAAATTAGAAGAAATGAAGATAAAATTTTAAGGTTGCATGAACCGGGTTATAAATTTTATAACTACTACATGTTGCATCCTAAATATTTAATGTTGCAACTAAGACCTTTTACCTTTTATTATTCGAATTAAACTCCGTCTTTCCATAAGCCTATAGAAAGACCATCTTTCCCAAGACTTTGCCTAAAAAGTTAGTTCAGTATTTCCTCGTTCTAAATGAAATATTACAAATAAAAATTAATTATAAAAATAATAATTATGAAGATGACAAAAGTAAATTGATAAGAATTAAAAATTAAGGCAAGGAAAAATATTGTAAATGACAGGAAAAATAAATATCGAAAAGTAATATTGTTATTAAAAAAAAAGTGTGATAAATAGTTCCATGCTCATATGATGATGCAATCATGTCGTGAATTTCATGTAAGATAATCATTGAAATGGAGTCATAAACATTTACATTTTGGCAAGTTCGTGTTATTTTATCTGGAGAATGTACTCCATCTTCCCAACTTCGTTCGTCCCAACTTATTCTGTACATTTTTGTTTGGTTCAAACGTGTCACGTATTTGAATAGGTATATAAATAATAATTTTATCGCATGACATATTGTTAAATTCGTCGTAACATGTTTATTGGGCACCATAAAAAGATTCTGTATAAAATAGGATAGAATAGATGGAGTATAATATTCTTTTTATTTGGAAATTCTGTTTAAATATATCTAATCATGTATAATTTTAGTTATATAGGGTGCCATCTTATAGTATAATATTCATTTAAATTGTGATGGGGAGCTGAATGTTGCCCAGTGGAAATTCTGCCCTACCTGTGAATCCCACGAGTGCGGGTGTGGATTTTTTCAAATCAACTCTCTTGAATCCTAGTTTGTCAAAGCAATCTACAAAGAGGATTTCCACCGCGCTTCCATCGTCCACAAAGACTCTATGAACAGTTGCATTCCCGATTTTAGCAATAATGACCATAAGGTCATTTTGCGGCGAAACATTAAGGACAACATAGTCTTCGCTAAACGTGATCATTTCCTCCACATGCAATCTTTTATCCAGAGGCTCCTGCGGAGGCGAGTAGCTGGCCTTAGCTTTCCAAGCATTATTTGATAGAGATTTCGTTGAGCTATGTATAGAGAATACCACTTTTTCAGGAGCCTCATTGGGCATGTCATCTTCATAGTCTACGTCAACTGCCATCTTCTGATTTCTGCCCTGAATGATCGTTGTAGGCTACGCCTTAGGCATGGAGCTCCCTACCTTGCTTGGTTCATTGTATCTTCGAACACTCCCTTCCTTTCTGTACTGTCTGCGGTATCCATTTCGCAGATTTTCCTCTATCTGCCTCCGTAAATCTCTACAGTACTCAATATTGTGGCCATGGTCTTTGTGGAAAAGACAATAGAAAACTCTTGATTTTTTTTCCTGAGGCATTGCCATTGGCACCGGTTCACGGAATAGGTTTTTGTTCGCCAGCCAAATCTCTTTTTGCAATTTCGTTAGCGGATTCTCCTAAGATATGATGCTTTGCGCTCTTGTTTCTCTTCCCTTAAAGGTAAAATTTCTTTTTCCTTTCTTAGAAAAGCTTCTCTGAGAGTTGTCTATCGTCATTTTCTCACCTCACTCTTTCTCAATTTTGCGACTATTGGCTTCCCCGGTTCGCACATATTGTTCTATCATTCTATGTAGGTCTCTTGAGTTTTCCAGCATATTTTTAGTTAGCTCTTTGTAGAAATTCCCAGATCACATACCTCCCGTGAATGCGCCTAAAGAGGATTGGAAAGATAGATCTCGAACCTGCAAGCTTTCTGTAACGAACTTACTGTGATACTCTGTCAAACTCTCGTCGCTTCGTTGCCTATATTGTTCAAATCAACAATTGTCTTTGTGAATATCTGTTTCTAGTAGAAAAGACCTAAGAACAAGTATGAGAGTTGTGCCCAAGACGTAATGCTTCCGTTTGGTAAGTCCTCGTACCATGTGATTGTCGTTCATGATAAGAATATGGGGAACGCTTTGCAGACCAACTTAACTTCGGCACCGAAAACCTCAATACTGTTACGATAGGAATGTAAAAATTTGTTTGGGTCGGTTGTCCCATCGTAAATTTTGACATGCAATAGCAGCTTGAAGTCTTTGGGCATCTTGAAGTTGCAAAGATGTGGTGCGAGCTGCGATTTGTCTGCATCGTCTTTCGCTACTGTGTCTCTCAATTCCTCCCCATATTTAAGGTCGTCATTTTTTTGAGTAGGTTTATGACTTACCTATGGAAGTGTAGGCTTGAGAGTTACTAGGAACTGGTTATACAATTGCTCCTTGTTCGCTTCTAAAAAGGATGTGAACGCTCTTTTTCCTTTTTTCATGTTCGTATTTGGAGACTCTACTTCTTCTTCCTTCTATGTGTTATGATTGATGTGTTTTTGCTCATTGTTTGGTGTGAACTCTTAACTCTTGTGGGGATGCGCACTTCCATTTTTCCCCACTGGTTGCGCCCATGTGTGATGATTATAACACCTTTTACTTCTAGTGAACACCATTATCAACTCCGTTGAGAATGACCGATTGAAGTGAAAATTGTGTCCCCACATGTGGCGCCAATGTTGTTCATTCCCTCGCTCGGCTTGCTGACTGCGATACCAGAATGCACCTGCAAAAGGATTCCTGGAATGAGTTTCGGGGAAGACACTCTAACGCTTAATTCAGTACTATACTTTTCCAATTAACTGGTTATAGTCTAGCTGCAATGACCTTTTTCCATCTTCTCTTCTTCCTTTTATAATACGTAATGGTTGTGGCTCCACTTTATTCGGAGTTTGTGTCATGTGTATAATCGTGTCATCCTCGTTGTGTGTGATCGTGCATCCTATAAACCTGGTTTGTGAGCCACGACTGATAAGGATTTCCTTCATTATCGATTAGTGGGTTGTTACCCGCATTCTACTACTCTTCGCTCAGCCCATATGATTTTGCTAGTGTTCTGGGCCTTCTACTTCTTTGGACTCAATATGGACCATATAGGATGATAATGTATAAAAAAAGTATTTAGGACATACTCCATATATTATTATAAGAGTGGGTGTCCTGATATGCGGACTATCCATAAGTTTATATTAAAGTCCCTTATTAAAGATGGTCTCCTAAAAGACCATATTCCCATAAGTTTATGGAAATACATGGTTTAATTAATTCCATATTTATCAATTCCCTTGTTATATTAAAGGCCCCATATATAGGCACACTTTTTCAATTGGTCGGTGAGGTGGGAGCACACAAATATAAGCTACACCTTCAATTGGCAAACCCATTCTTATCCTTTTGAGCGAAAATAGTTGTGGATGCAAATTTAATGTAAAGCACTGATTATAGATATTTCGGTCCAGCTTACTTTGCCTGACCTGAATAGACGGTAAAATGAAAGAAATGACTATGTAATATTTTAGTTTTTCATGTTATCTATAGATTATCTGAACTAATCTGATTAGATTTGATCTGATTTGAATGGATTCCAACTGAACTAAAATAAGTGGGTTGAAAATATTAATGTATGATTAAATTTTATCAAATTAAATTTATGCTAAACTGAATTAAAGTGAACTGAACTGATCTGAACTGAAATTCAGATAAACACGGAATAACGGGCGTACATGGAAATTTTAAAAAGTGTCATAAAATAGTGAGTCCAATAATTTTAAATTAGAAAACGGAATACTGATGGTACCTACGAAGATAATGGATCCCACCATATATACACCACAATTTATAATGTTGTCTGAAAATAATTTAATTATAGAGTTTTGACATTTTCTACAATAATTGTCAACTAGTATTACGTACTCATGCATGCACATATCACGTCATCACATAATCAAGTTAATTTTATAAATTTTAATTTAGCATTTATATTGTGTTCAAAGTGATTAAAAAAACATATTTATAGGCGAGGAGCGTGCTCATATAGTAGAATAATGAGCTTTCTTTCACAGTGGACAAAATTATTTTTTCAAGGATATAAAAGAAATCATAGTAATTTTCTTTTCTTAGTCACAATTGTTCCCTTAATTTGTCTGTTACTAAGTAGCTTTCAAAATATAAACTAATTACAAAACGGTTTGTCTATTTATCCAACTAGGTTGCATTTTAATTTCTTCAACTTAGGATATTAATTATTACTTCATCTAGTCAAGAATGACAGAGATATACTAAGGATATTGGACTGAAGTGAAGAATTTACATATAGTAAAAGAATTCGATTGTCGTCTGATTGATGAATCCTTAGTACTCTGTATGGCCTCTAATCAATCAATCAATAATTGAGAAGGTATACTCATGTCTGAAGTGCAGTCTTTCCATAGATTTATGAAATTGTGTAATTTAATTAGAACAATGAAAAAGTAAAATATTTTAATTGAAATATTAAAAATTTATTAAGCAACGTGCCGTAGTCATTTCTTCTAATTTGCAGTTTAAACCTTAGTCTTTTTATGTCTTATGGAAAGACCGTCTTTCAAGAAACAGACTCTTTCTGAAGACGGAATATTAAAATTAATATGGTATTTTTAAATTTAAGTTATATATTTTAAATTAAATATTACTCCAATGAAGTAAAGACTAACAGTCAGATCAATTATGAAAATTTTGTTTTGATAAATTTTAGGGCCACACTATAATTATTTATAAATTGAGATACATTTTAAAAGTTATTCAAAATTATAAGAAATCTCGCTGCAATAAATAAAAACAAACATCAAACTACCTAATTGGTTACATCAATTACAAAATAATCCTGTCTGGAACCTTATTCAACTTTTTAAGGCATTTCGTTGCACTTAAATCACTTTATGTTTATACTACATTTTGTAAAA
The DNA here is from genome assembly GCA_037428765.1 of Rubia yunnanensis. NCBI lineage: Eukaryota > Viridiplantae > Streptophyta > Magnoliopsida > Gentianales > Rubiaceae > Rubia > Rubia yunnanensis. The sequence goes on along the minus strand of CM075071.1, from coordinate 78,455,807 downwards.
GACTTTGTGTTTTTTTTAATAAATATTTTCATAATTGAGTATATTTTTAAAATTTCAATGTTATTTTTTATATTTTTACATTATGATACATCTTATTACACGTTTAACCCATAAATAGGCCAAAACTGATGGGATGGAGCAATTTAATTTAAGAAAATATGATACTTAAGTAAAAAATATAATAATTATTTTATAAAGTTAGAAAATTGCAAATGTATAAGTTCTACTTGTAGCCTACATATTTATCGAGTTATAATTAATACTCCTAATGCTCTTCCAATTACAATTGTTTTTCAGTCCCACGATCGATTTTTAGGAAGTATTGAGTGGTGCATCCAACAATATAGAGATGGTCATCACCAATATTTGAAATTCTGGAAAAGTTTAAAAATGATTAATGAATGAGAGCATTATGAGTGAGGATACGTATATTTCAGCTAATTTGAATTGTGGACTAGAATGAACTAAAATTATATATATTAAATTAAATTACATTGAACTGTAGCCACTATAAAAAAGATTCAATCTCTTGAAAGACGACCTTTCATAAGTCATGGAAAAACTAAAGTTTAAAGTGCAAATTAGAAGAAATGAATATAAACTTTTAAGGCTGCATGAATCGGGTTATAAACTTTATAATTGCCACACGTTGCATGATAAATTTTTAATAGTGCATTAAAGATATTTTATCTTTTATTATTCTAATTAAACTCAATCTTTCCATAAGTTAATGAAAAGCTGTTTTTCCCAAGACTTTGAAAAAAAAAAAAAAGCTCATTAATGGGCAAATTGTATGCAGGAATGTTGGAAACCTAAATGTCAATAATGAAGAACGCATTAAGTCAAGAGGACACAACCAATTTTCAAGTCCTTTGAATTTCTGGTATAAGTGATGACATTTCAACCACTTTTTCCTCTTTTTTTTTCTTTTTTTTTGTATCATTAAATTTTTCTGAGAATTTTGATTCCAGTAGCGAACCCTACATGCCTAACTTCAAATATTGTTGGAACACAAAGTTATGACACTAGATAATTCATTTAATCTGAAACCTACTTCAGTTTTAGCATCAGAATCATAATGTTGTTCACCATATTAATGATAAAATTCATCCAACGTCTCTTGTTAAATTTATCGTAATTTCGAAATATTATTTTTCTTTTAACTTTCAAATGTACGCGTTTAAAAATATTAACACTGAAAGTTTTATGTTTATGATATTATAAAAGGTTAATGTGAGAAGTTTAAATTAATGTAAACATAGTGAATACTCCCTCCATTTCACTATATTTGACACCATAGGCTTAGGTTTTTTTTGGTAAGTTGAAATGCGGAGGAAATTGAGAGAGAGGAGGAAACAGTTTAATGAGCGGTTGAGAATAATGTACTTTTTGCCGTAAAAGGAAATGTGACAAACTTAGAAAAAAATAAAAATATGGTAAGCGGACCAAACTTAAGAAAACAACCAAACGGGCCTATTTTTTGTCAACTTTCTCAACTCATGTTTGACCATAAATATCAACTAGTATGTAAGTTACAATATCATCATGTGATATATTGTTAGATTCCCTGCAACATGTATTTTCTAAAGCTCCATTTTTTATACACCGTTAATATATAAAACTAGAGTTATCGGTGGTCAAACATGGTTTGAGAAAGTTGACAAAAAAATAGACCCCTTTGACTGGGACAGAGGAGTATAGTTTTTAAAAATAAATATTTCTAATGATTGTGGAATAGTGTTAGGCCGATTTTGACGATGTTAACTTAGATGGTACAGTTAGGTCCAAATAAGGCATGTCGAAGGCACCAAATTATATAGGCCCAATCGCACAAAAAGGTTTAATAAAAATTATACTCACTTTTGATTGTGGGCGTTTCGCACAAGAGGAGTATGTCTGAACTTTAACATCAAAAGCATAATTTTTCCCGTTTGATTATGCAATTTATTAACAGAAATTTGCCTTTGGCTCCCAAGTTTTTTAACTGAACTATAAAATAAAAGTCTGGCGTTGATATTTTCTGCGATGTGATTGGTTTATTCAAACGGTTAAATCATCCCCCCTTCCTTTTGTTTTGATTTTATGTATTTTTTTAATATAGTTTGTATGGATTTTTTAAAAAATCAGATATGTATCTATTCATATATGATTGTTTCGTCTTTAACATTACTACGTTAGGGTTTTAGTAATGTTTCCATGAATTTATGTCGTGCATTCAATCCACATTTAAAGTAACCCTGTAATAATATAAGTAAACACCAGAACTTTGTTTGTTTTCTTAAATTTGGCATGCTTATCATTTTATGTACCATCAGCCTAGCATGCCAGCGGGTTTCAACCCACGTGGATTCATATACCAACCTATATGATAAACTTCACGGGTTTCAACCCATATATTGACCTATATAAGTTTATTTATCAACACAAATGTGAAAACTTACGGATTTCAATTCTTGTTTACGTTGATATAACAATTCTGTATGGCTTACTGTATGAGATATAGGATTGAGTGGAGTAGAAGACATGCTTATGTTTTTATAGGACAACATTGGGAACAGAAGTTCGCTCTGTAACTTTTGTGTAGCCTCAATGGCTTGATAACGATTTCCATAGCGATGATTCGAGTGAAAGTCATCCTTAAATTTTAGTGACACTTCTGCGGCTCTAACATGATGGATATATCCCTGGTGACAAAATTATCCAAAGGTTAAAGCAAGGTACAAATCAAATTAATAATCTTTTCCCGGTTTGATGTTCTAATTTCCTATGAAGCTAATGTCCTCCTAAGAACGACATAGCATATAAATGCAAGAAAACATCCAAAAGGCAATATTTTCATCCAAAAACCCATTTAGTCTACCTCAAAATCACTCGGAATCCGGTTTGGGAATCAAACAAATCGTTTTGAATTTGTAGGGTGCTGAAAAGAGGAGATTTTGGAAACGGAGATTAAAAGATGGTATTAGGTCATCTGTTAGGGACAAAAAAACAATTTAGTCGTTGCAGAGTAATCATCATTAGATTTGTACTCAACTCCAACAATACTCACTACAAAATCTACAATCCAACAACAAAAACAAATCTGGAAGGAATGGCAGGGAAACGGGGAGCAGCTCCGGCAATTTTGGGTTCTGTGTTAAATGCAAAAGTGAGATTTTTAAGCTACGATAATTATATTAAAATGTATCTGGTTGGGAAAGAGTCTTAAAGGAATGAAGCTTGAAGAAGCTGGACAAAGTGCGCAATGGTGGTAAGTTTTCTTCCTAGTTAATCTACATGCAAACTCGTTACTTACGTTTTGGACATTATTCTCTATTAAAATTTAACCCCGTGCAAAAAGGTGACATGAGCATCTGGATGAGACGGAGGTAGTATATGAATAACACTATTATCGCATGTTATATGGTTGAATTCGCCGTAACAAGTAGTTTCTAAATATTGACATTTCTATTGAATGTTATTACATACAGTTAAACATATTAGCGGTCAAATATTTTTGTTAAACAATGTGATAATAATTGATATGTAATTTGTACGGGGCAGGGGAAGTATTGGAGTCCACTTGAAACTGAGTTGTTCTCTCTTCCTGCACAACTACACTTAATGTGATATACATAGTGCTTATAGATTTCACAAAAGGAATTCACACGAAAGGAATCTATGTTTTTTTTGGGCTTTAGTAGTATATTCAACTTCATTGATCTCTGCAATGTAACTCAGAGTTGATTATTTAGAAGTAAGAAAGAGAAATCGGAAATGATTACGGATATGTTCTTGTCCCCAATTGTTGATAAATATTTTGTTACGAATTTAGAAAATATCATTGGGCTATATAGTTGAACTATTTCAACAATATGTTATAATTTTCAATTTTAGAATTAAAAGGCCGTAATTTTATTTTTGTATAGTTAAACTAAATGTTACTATATACACAGTATAGTTGAACTAAATGTTATGATATACATAGTAACCCAATATATAATAACATGTCAATGAACATGGGTATAGGGCTGAAAAGTCCATTCCCACGACACTATTCTACTCCTAGATTTTGTAATGTTCCTCATTTTGTTATAGCAGTGAGTTATAAGAAATCAAATGGTTAGCTAAATATGTGTATTAGCAGCGGCCAATTAGTTAGGTTTTACTGTTTAAATATCTTGCTTTTGCCTATTTATATGTTGTTTACGTACAAAATGGGCGAAAATAATTCAACCAGGGAAGTGTAATTAGGCTTGGTGAGAATGGCATAATGGGCTTATTTACATCCTTGTGGTTTTTGTTTTGTTTCTTAGACTTGTTGTGAACTTGTGATTGACTATAGCATTGCTTGTAGAGGACTTGAGATTGACAATCTTCATTTGTTCTCGTTGCAATCTTCATTTTTCTTCAATACTTAATTAATTATTTTTTTCACACAGCTTACATAAATCATGACAAAGAAGTCACACATCATAAATGCAAAAACTAGAAGGTCCCTGGAGCCAGAGCACCCCCGTGCTGGATGTAGGTTCAAAAAATTCTAAGCACGAAGATGAGGACAAAATTGAAATTGAACCCAATGTGGAGGAAGATGTGGTGCCAAAGCGGAGGAGAATATCAAAGTAAATTTCAGTGTCACACAACAATCTAAACAGGGAATTGATAGGCAACGAATCTGATAAGAAGGGTAAAATTTTTGATAACTTTGAATTCACGGAACAAAAGCGTCGATGAACTTCAACATGTGAGTCGGTTATTTTGGAAAAATACCGGCAACCTTTGGAGATGAGATTCAACTCCTCTCTTGAACCATTGATGCAGAGGGGTAAATGGTCTGGCTATGTTGGCTATGCATTTACGAGGCGCGTCAAGTTTGGGACATGGCCAACATGGAGACATGTCAAGAAAAGTGTCAAGAACGATGCTTGGGAAGACATTATGGTAACCTATTTGTACTAATTGAAATGTTTGACTTATTACCATTTTAATTATTTATGCCATTAGTAACCTATCATATACGATGTGTTATGTGCAGACAAGCTTTAATATTGTCCTAGAAATAACCGTTGAACAAATGAAATGGTTGAAGAAAAAGTATACAACCTACATTGGAATAAAGATGCGCAACTGGAAGGCGAAGGCAGCAGATAGGTTCATAGGGAAGACACTTTGTTCATTACTCCATACAATAACTACTAAATATCAAGGTAACATTTTGTTCATTACTCCATACAGGAGAAGAGTGAGGTTGCAAGGGCCAATGCCAAAAAGAGGAACTACATTCATAGGATTGGAAGTGGAGGTTATTGGAAAGTTAAGAAGAGGATGATCAAGAATTGGAACCTTGAGAAGATAAATGAATTGATGGGACGGAGATTGAGCCATGAGGATGCAGCAATGGAGGTCGATATATTGAATTACAAGCCAGACTAGTCTCTTATTTTTATAGAATCTAACATGCTTGGAAGAAAAATCCAATTTGCTAGCATGCGAGAGCAAGAACCAATAATTAATTGTAAGTAGATATATTTTCCAATACCAACCTTTACATGTTAAGTCTCATTTCTAATGTCATTATTTAATTAATGATATCAATCTTGTTGTAGAAATAATTTAATAAGGACAGAGACAATGGGAAGTTGGTGCTGCGAGATAAGGATGACAATCTGGTCATGGAAACAAAGAGAAGCAACCGTCGTGGAAATTGGAGAGGGTGTCAGACTACAACTACTATTAGGGATGCATTGCCTGGATATAGTTTGAGCAAATGCGGTAGCACTGCCGTTGATGGAATTCAAGAACAGTCTTCAAGTTGTGGTCAATGCTCCCAGATGGAAAAAATGCAAGTGGATATGGTGCGGTACATGTCAGCTTTTGCATCACACTATGAAGAGATGACCGACGTTCCCCTTCCCTTTCATTTGGACCCTATTTGCTTCAAAAGTGAAAGCACATTTAAGGGAGAATATGTTGAGCAGCTAGTTACGAAGGAACATTAAAATTCTCATTATGAGGCCTATGTAGAGAAGGTTCTTTTCAGTTTTGAATTCCTTTTTTTGTTCTTATGCAATTATAATATTTTATCATTATTTGCCAGGGTCCCCTAAAATGCAAACTACTCGTGATGGCAATTGACGGCTCCACTATCCTTGTTGCTCATGGAGAAATGATACTGTCGCCCAACTTCACAAATATCCTATCCAAATGCAAGTATGTCAGGGTTACGAATCCCATTATCATCCCGACAACCCCTCTCCCTTACCATCACAGTGGAATAGCCAACAAACAAGCCGTTGGTAAGAACATTGTGTGGCTTGCTCATCTAATCGTTATGCTAGATAGTAGCCTAGTAGGGTATTTAGCAAGCATTATATTGTAGTGCCGTTACATTCATCTTTATTCCCATGATTTATAATTTGTTTCTGCGATCTCATTTTGCATCAAATTTGATGGACATAATGATAAGAGCCATAATTCAGCAACAAGGGTGACACACTCAGATGACAGCGATGTCTCGTTGGAGAACGAGGTACATACACAGATTACAGCCAACTTGGAATTCTACTGAGATTTTTTAGCATATAAAATGCTTCTATTGATGTATGAACTTTGATTCATATTCTTGTTAACTAGTATTAGGAGTTGCTGGTTACAAGCGGAACTCCAAATGTATGTGAGGAGATTATAAGGCTCTTGGAAAACACTCAGGCCGAAGAGTACAGTGGGTTGTACTTCAAATGCAGCTTCCAAAGTTTAGCTTTTGATAAAACTAAATGTGCAAGGGTAACCTCCACACCAGGCTTCAGATAAGCACCGAATCTAAAGCAAAGGAATGCGTTCTCGGGTCCTACTTGGATATTTGGTAAAAGTAAGTCTGACATTCTTTCTAATTTTACTTGAGTATCTAGATAATTAACATACCCTCAAACAACATTCTATTACTGAAACATCCAATCACAATTGTATTTTGATTTATTACAGCTACTTGTACGATAATATAACCGATACGCATCATTTTCATGATTTTTCAGGCTTTAGTAGTATGTTCAACTTCCCATATCTCTGCAGAAATGCTACTTGTTATGATCATGATTTCAACACTCGTTATCGTTTCTCCCTTTCTACCAAAATCAACTACTTGATCAAAATCAACACTCGTTATCGTTACTCCCTTTCTACCAAAATTTGTTTATGAGAGCTAGGTAAAGGTTTTTTCCATATTGCTTTGGTTTCATTGATCGTTTTGTATGCAGCATGTTGAATCTCTACCTTCAATTTGTTTGTTTACATACGATCGTACATCATGTTGTTCTAGTTTGTTTCAGTTTTGTTAAGTTGTTTGGAGAATTCCAACTGGGAATTTTGTATGTAAGGAAATGCTACTTTATTTATTATGAGTTACGGTTCATGGTTGCTTAGTTCATGAATATTTGTGAACTTCTTGGATCTTGATAGATAACCGGTTGGTTTTTACTTGAATTTGATTGGAGATTTACCTTTGATTTGATATTTCATACAACAATGTGTTTTGCTTTTACCTCCTTCTTCTTACTAGTAAAATCCTTCGATGAGAATGAAAAGAATGTTTGTTCTTACGTGAGTTGACATTTTCCACACTGTAATTCTTACAATGTAATTCTACATCATTTCTTGGCATATGGTCATTCTCTAAGACATGTTCTTGTTCATGATACCATGCATGAAGAATTTAAGTAGTTTTGGTTTAATTTTTAATCCTAAATACTTAGGCTCTATTCTTCAAGGCCTATCTTCATTTCAGTTCAGTTAAGCGTAAATTTAATTTAGTGAAATTTGACTTAATTAAGTCATACATTACTATTTTTCAACACAGTTATTTTAACTCAGTTTAGTTCAATTCAAGTCAAATCATCTTTACTAATCCTAATTTAGTTAATTATTTCCACTACTGCATAATTTACAATAATTCGGAATTAATGCATAATTTACAATAATATTGCCAGATTGAAACGACGGAAGGATTCCCTGCAATTTCTTTGATGTCGAGTCCGCTCATATTTCTGAACAGAATGATTGTGTCTCTTAATATTCTCCAGTCGATGGATCGTTTCTCCAATTTGTCTCCTGGGATCATACGTTTATAGTTCTGGTGTTTCATGTAAAAAATAAAAGTAAAAATGAAGCATTCAGTATTATTCAATATATTCCCTCCGGTCTCATCCTATTCTGCACAAAATATTTTTTTGGTCAATTATGCCAAACTTTTACCACATATTTGAATAGGTATATGACCAATAATTTTATTGTATGAGATACGGTTAGATCCGTCGTAACATGTAGTTTCTAAATATCAAAATTTTGCGTGTCATTGTTGTCCAAAGCTACACATATTTACAGTCAAACATGTTCATTATAGACTGGAAAAAGATTATGTGCAGAATAAGTTGGAACAGAGGGAGTACGCAAGATTGAAATTAAGAAAATATAGTACTACATTCGCCCCACATGGCATAATTTGACTTTGGGAATCAAACCGACCCAACTTCAATCTTTTTATTATGTGATAATATATACAATATTATTATGCATTATATTGTTGAATTTGTTATAACATGTATTTTCAAATTATAGTTTTTTTTAGAATTTTATACATACAAAAATAAGGACATGAGTAATTAAATATTGATGCAGTTGACTCCCAAATTAGAATCATGTCATTTTTGTTGGAATGTAAGTAGTAAAACATTTCATAATTTAGAGAAAAATGCATTTTCTATGTTTTAGTTGAAAATGCAGAAATGACCTTGTAAAATTTAAAAGTGTAAAAATAACATTGGATTTCGTTGACCAAAATGTCAGCAACCAAATTGGCCGAAAATAAGTTAAATGACCATTATACCCTTGGGTTAAAAAATTCAATAAATAAATAAATAAAATATGAAAACACCCTTTTCCCGTCCCTTCTTCATCTCTTTCCACCACCACCGTCGTGTCCCTTCTTCATCTCTGCCCATTCTTCATCTCTTTCCACCACCACCATCGTCCCCATCTTCTGTTAATCGACCACAACCACCGTCCTCATCGCTTTGCCTAATCCACCACCACCACTCATCTCTTTCCCCGTCGATGGGTTCTTGAACAACAGCCGATCTGTTCTTCGAGTTCTTGATGGGTACTTCAATTTCCCGGCGCAGGCGACATTTCTCCCCTGCTCATTTTTGGAGCTCCTCCACCACATTCAGTGATGATGATTCAAACACCACCGCTCCTCCTCCGCCTAATTTCTTTTGATTTCCTCCACACCAGTGTCTCTGCCCTTTCTAACGCTTTGACATATGGGACTTTCGACGGAGAGAGGTGGTGGTTGTGGGTTGTAGGGGAGATGCAGATCTAGGGTTTTAGCCAGCGGTGATGGATTTGGGCGATGATGGGGCTAGGGTGGAATATGGAGGGGAGAGGTAATGGCTGAGAACTGAGCTAGGTGGTGGCGCGTCGAGGATTAGTGGTAGATGTGGGCGGGGTGGTAGTGGATCTAGACGGTTTTAGTGGTGGTAGAGCTGGTGGCGTGACGACGGAGTTGCTGATGGCAGGTTTGAAGAAGAAGAATCCTATGGGTATTTTTGTCTTTTCATAAATGGTCAATGCTGGAATAGTACAATTTGGGTATAATTGCACTATTTTACAAAAAATTAGGGTTTATTTTTCACTTTCAAAATTTACAAGGTTATATATGCATTTTATCAATTTAATAGGGTTATTTTTGCACTTTTTCCTATTCAATATTAATAATTAAATGCTTTCAATTTAATAGGGTTATTTTTGCACTTTATCAATTTAATAGGGTTATTTTTGCACTTTAATTATAAAAGGAAACAAAAATTGCTTAAATAATTAAAATTCAATGCTTTCCAACGCTTTCACTTTGCCCTTTCCAACGCTTTGACATATGGGACTTTCGACGGAGAGGAGTGGTGGTTGTGGGATGTAGGGGAGATGCAGATCTAGGGTTTTAGCCAGCGGCGACAGATTTGGGTGACGATGGGACTAGGGTGGAATGCGGCTGGGAGAGGTGGTGATTGGGCACTGGGCTAGGTGGTGGTGCGGCGGGGATTGGTGGTGGATCTGGGCGGGGTGGTAATGGATCTGGGTGTGGTTAGTGGCGGTGGAGCTGGTAGCACGGCGACATAGTTTCTGATAGCAGGCTTGAAGAAGAAGAAGAACCCCAGGGGTATCTTTGTCATTACATTTTTTATTTTAAAGATAGGGGTATTTTTTTGTCTTTTCATAAATGGTCAATGCTTGAATTTGTTCGGTCAATGCCAGAATAGTGCAATTTGGGTATAATAGCACTATTTTACAAAAACTTAAGGTTTATTTTGCACTTTCAAAATTTACAAGAATATATATGCACTTTGTCAATTTAATAGGGTTATTTTAGCACTTTTCCCCTTTCAATATTAATGGTTAAATACCCAATGCTTCAGTTTTAATTTTGGGCCCAAAATCAATTGTAAAACTGGATCTGGCAAAGGCAGATCCGGCCCAAAATTCAGGTTTCACTTTTGGCCTGAATGAAAATCAAATGTAAAACACAAAACATCAAATTAAATTAAGTATAAATGAAACAAAAATTGCTAAAATAATTATTAAAAAATAATAATTATATATTAAAAATAAAATACTCATCACAATAAATAATTAAAAATTTTAAAAAAATTAAATTATTATTGTTAAACATCAATGAAAAATTTAGTACTAAAAGTACACTAATTTAAATGGCAAACATTAAATAAAATAATACTATCTCCGTTTCGTTGGATGTGACATTATACCCTTAGGTGCTTGAATTTAGGTGAATGAAATGAGTGGATGAAATTGAATAAATCTTGCCATAAAAGAAAAGGGTATTAAATCCACAAAATCAATCAAAAAAATAAAGTGAGTCACATCCAGCGAAACGAAAGGTGTACAATAAACAAACATTAAATACAAATACAAAAATTAAAATTCAAAATATAAATTAAAGAGTCTATCTCTTGAAAGATAGTATTTCCATAACTTATGGAAAAACTAAGGCTTAAATTGTAAATTAGAAGAAATCAAGATAAATTTTGGGTTGTATTAATCAGGTCATAAACTTATGACTACTATATGTTACATAATAAAATTTTAATATTACAACTAACACCTTTTATCTTTTTATATTTATATTTCAACCCTGTCTTTCCATATGCCTATGGGAAGACGGTCTTTACCAAGACTTTGCCTAAATTAAATTTGAGTTAAGTGCTCGTATGACCCTATGTTTTGGTCAAAAGTGCCAATATGACCCTGTAAAGTTCAAAAGTGTGATTATAACCCTATTGTTTGCTTGGAAGTGCTAATCTAACCATGACAATCGAATTTGATCGGAATTATGTGAATTGACCATTATACCCCTCTTTTAAAAAAAATAAAATTTCATAAAATGTCTAAAGGACTATTTTACCCTCATCAAGTTTGCTTTATTCCGTTAGAACCCACAGTTTACCCTAACTAGAAAAGCCAAAGTCAAGGTTAAAGTTAATTTCAGAAACTTTTCATTTTCACACCATCCAGCTCCGTTCTCCACAGTCATGGTCTCCACTTTTCGGCGCTTGGCTGAGTGGCGCCGAAAAATGCTGGCGGTTGGTGGCGTGGGGTTGTCTGTGCGGGGAGAGGGGATGGTGGCGAAGGTCTCCATTGAGCGGGGGTGGCGAAGGTCTCCATTGAGCAGCGGCGGTGAAAATGTCTGACTAACGGCGGGGCAGGAGTTCGGCGTCTATGATTCCGCAGTGGTGGGGCTAGTCTTTCGACGGTGGTGGTGTGGTGATTTAGTAGAGGGCGATGGCGGAGGGAGATTTGGGATATGGAGTTGTATTGTAGTGATTTGATTGTTGTTCCTGTGTCTGTAAGTGTATCAGATTTGCATTTTGTATTTTTTGGATGATTAGATCTATGTGAAGTACTTTGGAATAATGTACTTTTGATAAATCAAGGATTTTGAGTTGGGATATGTTGTCTATCCACTATGGAGTATTGATTGGATTTTGACAGCATTAGTGGTAAAATGGTAAATAGAAAATGCGGTGGAACGTTTGGGTGGGTGACATGAATGTGCATCCCACCCGTATTACAGTACTTACCCCAGGCTAATTAATGATGAGCTGGGGTGGACTACATGCATATCCCCGTTGTGAATGAGAAAACTAGAGGGTAAGGAAATGTGTAATGAATAGGGGTGATAACAAATTCACTGTCCCATTCCAAAATACCGGTTCTACCTCATACATCCAAGGCCTTCAATATTCGTTGAGAAGTGTTTTTCCGCATGAGTGCAAGTCTAAATTGAGTTGGTAATCTAAACCCATACATACCAACCAGAGTGTGCATTGGCTCTACCTACACTGAACGGTATCATCCTAAACACAACCGAAGTTAATGGTCTCGGGTCTTGTAGAAGTTGGTGCCGACAGCATCGGTGGTTTTGATCTTTGGCGGATGCCTATGGAACGCATATTTAGTGGAATTTAGCTGGGTATAAGATTTTTATAGGAGTTTGTGAATGGTGACTGAATGACATGGTTCTGGATTTTAGGGGCAAAGTGCATTCGTTCTGGAGGTCGGCGGCGGCGGAGGTTCCCGGCTGAAGATGAGGGTGGTGCTGAGGTCCAAGTTGTAGACTAGAGTGAGGTCCAACTTGCAGACTATAGGGATGTAGGTGCCCATGTCGCCGACGGCGCCGCTGAGCTCGGAGGAGACGGAGGTCATGAGGCGGAGGGAGGTGGAGAAGGGGTGGAGCGTGAAGGCGTTGCAATGCCACCGCGGGCGGCGGCGGTGGTCCGATGATTCTTCCACCATGATTTCAGAATAGTTCTCCAGCCGGAATCGGGGAGATATATTCAGTAATGAAAAGATTCAAATAATCCTTCCATTGGAAGGGACAAGAAATGGTATTTACCCATTAAATTTAGATATAATACATTTCAGATTTCAGCTGATTTTCATGGGCTAGCAACATAGCAATCAGCCCATGATAGGATAATAAGTAGGAGCCCAACCCAAGGTTCCAACATAAAAGACGTGTCTCTCACGCGCTCTAAGATCACGTTAAGAACAAATCCCGCCATCGCTGATCGCACCCAATTTTGTCTCTATCTCTCTCTCGGCGGGGGAAGAGTAAAGGACGCGTATCGCGCGAGTCGGAGCTAGGGTTTATCCCGACAATCGATTATCCTTCCGAATTGTTCGAAAATGGACAATGCTTCGAGGTCTCAAGTTACCATAACCCTAGGCCGCAGCGGTCAGGTAAACTAAGTTTCCGGCATTTCATACGTTTTGAGCTGTTTGTGTAAGGAAATTTAAGGTTTTTCTTGCTGTTTTTTCAGGTGGTGAAGCGAGCGGCGGAGAATGGCGGCGCTTTTGGAGCCGGGAGTAAACGATCCGTCATGGATAGATTGGGGAGTAATTTTGATTCAGCTGCTCATTTTGACAACAAACGGTATAATTTATTTGTTTATTTTTGCTTAATGTTTGCCTTGTACTATTGATGATGGTGTTTTCTGCTTGTTATGATGTTGCATTTTGGGTTTAATGCTTCTGCATATCTAATCGTTGTCTTTCTGCAATGGTAGTTTTAGAGGTAGACATAATGGGGTTGGAATGAGACTGTAGGGAAAGAAATGCGATATATAAATGTAAATGATGCTATGATATGTGTTTTTGACTGAACACGAGGTCATGATATGATTCATGTGGTCGGTCTCGCGTATTGGGATGAAGTCTTGGTTGTTGGTTTTGGGAAGTTTGAAGTAAAATGCTGGATTTCTGTGGTGAATCTGTGAAGATTTTATGGTTTTAGGGATTTGAATTTATGATTTATTTTCGCAGCCAGCGTGGAGATGGTGGTAGAATGAGTTTAGGTGCTGCTAGTGATGTGGATGGTAATGATTTTTTACTGCATCAAGTTTGAGTTGTTATAGCTCCTAACTTGTTGACTCTGAAGTCTGAACTGACTAAAGTTTATGCGTTTTGAATGATGAAGATAAGTTCCTAAGTAAGGATGATCTACGGTTCAAACTCATGCGCAAAAAGAGGAGTCGAAGCGGCAGCCAGCAGAGTAATATGGACCTCCGTGATATTTTGTCAAGACCTGCCAAGTCCTCAACAGTTAGCCTGGGTACAAAGCAGAGTGTGGCCCGACAAGAGGATACTAGGACGCAATTTCTGGAACCAAGGGATGGTAGACAGCAAATGCAAGATCGAAGGAGCTCTAAACAATTGATGTCAGAACCCAGGAGTGTTATGCAACAGCTTTCTGAACGAGGTGATTATAGGCGAATTCCTGAGCCCCGAGATGGTAGACATGGCATGCCAGAACTAAAAGATGGTAGACATTTTAGGCCGGGATCGAATAGTTCAAGCTTCCCTGGGCGAATGTTATCCTCAAGAAGCAGTAGTGATGCTTTGCTCCAAATGGAGTCTCTAAGAAGTTCTCATACTCCTTGGACATTGGACAGTTTGAGGCAAGGGCCATCGGGTAGGTTTACTGGTACATCTAGGGCGGTCACTTCACCAAGGCGGAAGGAAGAGCATGAGCAAAGGTCTATTGTCAGGGCTTATGATGACCACAGAGGGGTGCCATATGCTAGCAGAGGAATTTTAGAAAACCCACGGCCCACGGCTTCTGCAAACTACCTTGCAAAATCAGCTCAAACAGCCGGGCCTGCGAAGCTGATGGGACCGTCGCCAGTTCTCCATTCTCCAGCTTCTCTTGCACCAAAAAGTTCTTATACGGTAGCCAATTTCTCTTCTTCCTCCCTTTTTTGTATACTAATGTTTGGCTGCTTATAATTTTTAACCTACCATGATGGCTTATTTTCTCAACTTAGAAATTGGTTGTGGTGCCCAAAACCCTTCCTCCCATTAAGAATTGAAAATTCCTAAAGAGAAAAGAAATGAGCACAAAAAAATGTGGAATAACTTTTGTAGCAAGCCCATCCTCAGTGTGTGAGATGTATAGTATGTATAAAATATATGTACTGTATGTATGTATGTGTGTGTATATATTGAGGGAGATAGAGGGAGAGAACTAAGTAATTCTTATCAATGTTATTAATGATCTCATTGTTGTTGTAATAGCTCAATTTAATCCCGTATCTCTTATGTGGGCTATGGCGCTATGCAGATCGATGATCAACCTACTGTTGATAGCTTTCTGCACTCACTGGAACTCGATAAATACGCCATTCTTTTTAAGGCTGAGGAGGTAGGTTCACTGAAACCTGCTTTGAGAGTTGTTATTATGTTGTTAAAGATTGAATGGCATTATCTATCATAATCTTTATACAGAAAGAAATTCCTTAGTGTTTTATGTATGCTACTCAGCTACAGAATAGACTAGCCACTAGATTTTTCTAATGCTGGTTATGCTGTTTGTAGTAACATCTTTTGCAGTCTACGCAAAAGACATATGGTTGGACCGATCATTCTGATAGCTTTAGTCCTTGTGTACTTGTGATATTCTTCTGAGTTCATTTTGAATATGTTTTACTTTGTTCAGAAGTATAAATATTTCATAGTTGACTTTACCTTTGCCTTAACTTCTTGGATATGAAAACAAAAGTGACAGACTTTCGTTTCTTCAGTTTCTGACAATAGGAGTGAAAATCTCTAGTTAAGATCGTAATAGAGCTTTTATGGCGGAGGATGCCAAAATTTTAAGTTAAGAGCAACTATTGTAGTTTGTTGGCTCTCCTTGCTGTGAAATTTATTGGTCGGATTGATTTCCAAACTCTCCTTTAATTCCTTCATACTGCAACTCTGTTCCCCCTCTTAAAACCCGATAAGAAGAAAAGCAGATAATTGGAAGACCGTTCCAAAGCAAGAAAAATGCAAAAATGTGGTCAAAAGAGTAGTAGTCATACATGAATTACAGAATTTTATTCGAGATTAATGTTATTTGACCAGGAAGTCTGGTGCTTTCACTTTCAGGTGGATATGCATGCATTGAGGCAGATGGGTGATGCTGACCTTAAAGAACTAGGAGTACCTATGGTAATGTGTGAGCTTGTGATTTGTTTATCCAGAAGCTTGATACAATTATGCATCTTTTCAGCAAGTTTCGATGATTCATACACAAACATATGAATGAGAATATTGAATAATATTTGGGCAATGAGTAATAGTCTCTTTACGGTTGTTCCTTTTCTTCTTTGATTTAGCCTAGTAATCTTGTTTGTTTACTGCATAACAGGGGCCGAGGAAAAAGATCATCCAATCCCTGATTTCTCGACCAAAGAGACAGATGTAGCACATTACAATTTCAGAGACTACATATGTCGATATATTAACGCAGGCAAGAAATGTTGTTTACAAATGTTGGCGATTTTGAACCAGACATCGCCTTCCTATCTTTTGTCGTAGAATCATTTGCCTGATTTTGGGGGCAAGCCGTTTAGCGTTGAAATGTAATGGGAAATGTTCATGCTTTTGTTGGTGAAAAGCAAATGTGAAAGATCTCCTTCACTCCCTGTGTTTCTTCTTCTTCTTTGAAGGTGCAACTACTACAGAACATTCTTTTTGTTTTTGAAAATTTCAGAAGCTATTTTATTTTAATTTATACGGACCAGTAAAGAAAAGTGGAAATTTCAAAAAGTCGCTATTCGTACTATGATGGTTACTGCAAAGCATAAATGTAATGATAAATTCTAGCAATTCAACTTAATTTTACTATTCTTTAGAATGTATTCGATGATGATTACATGTGTAAAAGTCAATAGAAAAATAGAAGTGGCAAATCTTTCTCTATCTTTTTTCTGAGTTAAATAACAAAGATTAGGTGAAATCAACATCGGTTGGGGGGAAGTAGAAGTATATCAAACTCAATCTACTTCCAAACAAAATTTGGCTTCAACTTCTCAGACAGACTTCTCCTAAAGTTAAAAACAAATGTATGTTGAATCAGTCAATTATACTAAACTAAATTAATATAATTTGAATATAATGAAACGAACCTAATTGAAAATGGAACTGAATGAAACTGCAATTAACTTGGATTTTTTTTTAATGCAATATGTCAAGGCAAAGTCTTGGAAAAGACTGTCTTTCTATAGACATATATATATCACATATGAACACATGGAAAGATGAGATTGAATTAGAATTATAGAAAGATAAAAAATTTATTTGCAATATTAAAATTTTATTATGCAACGTGCAGTAGTTATAAGTTTATGATAAAAATATAAAGGACTTTATTATGGTGCACTGATATTAATCAACGACACATCTCATCAATGATGAAGATTACAATATATAGGGATACAACAAACCAAAATCTAACAGGAATAGAATTCTAAGTCTATAAGAAATTACCATCTATAGCTGATTCTATAAGGAAACTAATTTTACTACCATTTATAACATTTCCTACAAGGAAAGGGTTTCTATTTCCTTAACACCCTCTCTCAAGTTGGAGCATGATGACAAGAATGTCCAACTTGCAAAGAAGATTATAAAATTGCTAATCATTATAAAAAAATTCTCGGTAGTGGTAGAAGTAGCAGCAACAACAGTAACAGTAGCAGCTGGTAGAGCAATATTCAAATCCAGTAATAGCAGTATTTGTAGGAGGCCATTCAAGGTAATTCTCTTGACCCTTCAGGATGGTGGGTGCAATAACCAAACCAGGTCCGTCAGAAGAGCCAATGAAGTAGGGCTCAGTCGACAAATGACCAACATGTATAGGCATTAGGGCCACATTGCAACTGCAACTGTTTCAGTAAAGTCGCAATTACCTCATAGCCATTATTGTTTTGAAGCGCATTAGTCTCAAAACCAACATCAGTATGGGCCTGTTCTTCGGGATTACTTCCGGAGGCAGACATAGTGTAAAATATGGTACATATTAGTAGCAGGTACAATAACCAGCAACAGATCGGTCGGCAAGACACACCGGCCCGTTGAACGAGCGACGATGCATGGAGATTGGTGCAGCGGCTCGTGGAGATCGACGACGGCGCGTGTGAGTCGGTAAGGGTAGCAGACGGCGGCCGCTAGGTCACGACGGCCATGGTCGACGAACGACGAGCTTCAGCGGTGGCACGACGGCGGCGCATGGAGGAATGCGCTGTCGTTGGCGGCGGTAGGAGCTCGGGAAAAATGGCAGCGGAATTTTCTTTTAGGGTTTCAGAATTTTAGGCTCTGATACCATGATAAAAATATAAAAGACTTTATTATGGTGCACTGATATTAATCAATGACGCATCTCATCAATGATGGGGATTACAATATATAGGGATACAACAAACCAAAATCTAACAGGAATAGAATTCTAAGTCTATAAGAAATTACAATCTATAGTTGATTTTATAAGGAAACTAATTCTACTACCATTTATAACCTTTCCTACAAGGAAATGGTTTCTATTTCCTTAACAGTTTATGACCCGATTAATGCAACTCAAAAATTTTATCTTAATTTATTTTAGTTTGTAGTTTAAATCTTAGTCTTTTCATAATTTATGGAAAGACCGTCTTTCAAGAGACGGACTCACATGACAATATCATATTGCATGAAATAAACTTAGGTGCTACATCATATTAATAAAACAAATGTATAATTCAATAGTTGTCTTAATTACAGGTACACCAAATCGAAAGATCCCATAATTTGATAATTTCCGGTACTGTATAAGCATAATTTATTCTAAATTTTTTGGATCCAACTTATCTAATTAGCCACGATGATACCAAAATTTTAACTTTAGGTTAACAGCCAAACCGGAATTTCGGCCCGCACTTGAAATTAACGTTTTTTAAAAGGTTTAATTAATGACACCAGAGATATCTGAAAAGTAAAAGCTGGCTAACATAGTATTTGAGTGTGACTTTTGTTATATTAATTTTTGTTAATGCTATCAGATGCCGTAATTAAGTTAAACTAATTAGATTAACTGTAGTAGACATGATGGGTACATCTGTACTTAGTTGATAATCAAGATCCTAATCCCATGCTTTCAGGTGTCATTTTCGTCTAGGTAGGTTAATAGACTGTAATTAGCCAGGTGTTTTGCATTTAGGTTTCAGTTTCACTAGTTTTATGAATAATATATAAACTAAACTAAGCTAAACTAAACTAAAACGAGTATACCGAGAATAACAATAGTTATAATATTAATTAAATTATAAATTTTAGAAAGTTAAATTTTTAATGAACTAAGGTGAAATGAATTGAAATGTAAATAAATTCGGAAGGTGTGAAATTATAAAAGAATTTATAAGCAAGAGTCGAGTGTAGTATCAATCCGCATAACAAAAAATTGAAGCTGTAAAGTCAAGTGGTTTTCATTGAGTAATTTAATTGGCAATTTATGAACAAGTTTGGAACATGCGAACAA
This sequence comes from Rubia yunnanensis, assembly GCA_037428765.1. Lineage (NCBI taxonomy): Eukaryota > Viridiplantae > Streptophyta > Magnoliopsida > Gentianales > Rubiaceae > Rubia > Rubia yunnanensis. The sequence goes on along the minus strand of CM075071.1, from coordinate 78,436,429 downwards.
GCCACAATTACGCCGACAAGATCTTATGGAAGAATAACAGAATATTATGGTATTTGTGATTTATGAAAATCTGAATATTCTGCAATATGTTAGGCGGTGGTAGAAGCATGTTAGGTTTATGGAAAATCTCTACAAATATGTTATTGAGTTTATCGAATATATGAGATATATGGTGATAAGGAAAATCTCTTTATTTTTTAGGATTTGGATATGGTTCAGAAGCATATAAGGAATAGGAATATTATGGAGATAATCATGGAGAGTTTCGATCTGCTCATGGCTTTAAAATGGGACATCACGGCTGCATTAAAACTCATGAACTTAATTGCGAAAATCTGCACACAGATTTTCTATCTTTTCGAGATTCTTGCGAGAGCCGGATCTATATGTTTCAACATACATGATCTGCCGTTCAAAGTTCATAATCATATGCCTTAATTCCCCGGGAGGAGGAGATCCAGCGTCGATGAGTTTCGAGGTCAGAGGGAGTCTGATCAAGGCGGATCGGTAGCTAGGGGAGCTAGTCGAATTCACACGTTTAGTTAGTAAAGATAAGTATTTTGTATGTTGTATTTTGTATTGTATCTTTCTGATTAGTGGATTCACTCTGAACCGGGTCAGGCCCCGCAGATGTAGGTGGATTTCACCGAACTGCGTAACCAAGTCTCGTGTCTTTATGCTTTACTTTATTGCATACTTGGTTAGATAGGTTATGTTGGAATATAACAGTAATAATTAAGAAAATTCGGTAAAACCAAATTTCATTTGGTATCAGAGCTCGGGCACTTATTTTTCCCCTGGTTGTGTCAAGGAAAGTGTAATCTGGTTTTACCATGGCGACCAAAGAAGGAGCTTCAGTGTCTCAGCCACCTCAACTGGAAGGCAACAACTACAATCATTGAAAGGCACGCATGAGAGTTTTCATCAACTCACTGGATGAACTTGCTTTGCACTATGTTGAAAATGAGTGGAATCACCCTACCCTACTGAAGATGCTGAAACAAGCTCTAAGGTGAAAGAAGAAGAGTCAAGTTAAATGGAGTACAAACTCAAAGACAAATCTACCTGGTCTTCTGATGAACTCAAGGCCTCACTGGAAAATTCAAAAGCACTAAATGCTATCTTCACGGCAGTTGATGAAAATCAGTTCAAACTTATCTCTACATGCCATCAGGCCAAGATAGCATGGGATATCCTGCAAACTGTTCATGAAGGAACTAGTCGAGTTCGAGAATGTAAATTACAGATGTTGCCTACAAAGTTCAAGGAACTCAAGATGGAGGAAGATGGCACTATTGTTGTATTCAACAAAAAACTCAGGGACATCTCCAATATGTCGTATCAACATGGAAAAGTCAACAAAGAGGCAAAATTGGTGAAAAGGACATTGAGATCACTTCCTAAAAGGTTTGCAATGAAGGTTGCAACAATAGAAGAAGCAAGAGATGTAGCCACCATGAGCTTAGATGAATTAATGGGATCATTACAGACTTATGAGATGACATTCCAACAAACTCCAAAAAGGGTCCAAAAGGAGTTGGCGTTCAAAACATCGTCATCAAAGGACAATCACAAATTTGACAGTGATGATGAATTTGAAACTTGCACTTATCACGAAAAATTTCTCAAGAATGCTGAAGAAAGTAGTAAACAAGAAATCACAGGAAAGGTTTGGTGGAAATAGACCAAGGCCACAAGAATTTGGAAATAATCGTGGGACACGGTTTGAACAAGGAAATCAGCAGTTTCCCAGAAATCAAAGTGGTGAACCAAAACAAGCCTGGACGAATTCAATGCAGAGAATGTGAAGGATATGGTCATGTTCGGGCTGAATGTGAAAATACACGAAAGAAACAAGAAAAATCATATGTCACCTCATGGAGTGAAGATGAAGAAGACAAGAAAGACGAGAGGAACTTACAAGCAACTATGTGGTGTTTGAAGCAAAAATTCATAATGCATCGGATGATAGATGTTCTAACACATCAGATAGAATCGAAGTTGTATGTTCCAACATAGATTAGTATGAGGTGTCTAGTGAGCTGACGGACTTGTTGTAAGTGATGAATAAATCTACAGTGCATACGAAAAGATGTATGCTATGTGGCTCCAAGTTGTTGATACAAACAAATTACTGAAGGAAGAAAAAAATATATGGCGAAGATAGAAAATGATATGGCGAAGATAGAAAATGAGTTGCGTATGGAAGTTGCTGAACTCAAAAAAGAGAATGATGAGTTGAATGTGAAGCTAATTCCAGCAACCAAGAGAGCTGAGACGTCTGAAGTAGTTATTACCAAGCTGACTCTGGAAAAGCAAAACGTGATGATATTCTGGTTATGGGAAAGAGCTTTGGAGATCGACACGGAATTGGGTATGACAACCCATATAAGAACACAGTCACGCTCAAGTCAAATACTCGAGAGATACCTAAGAACACAGCAACGCTCAAGTCAAAGATTCGAGAGATAAAGAGAAAGTTCAGCAAGCCTCGTAAAAGGAAACCTCTCATCTGTAGATACTGCTCATATCAAGGGCACACAGAGGAACAATTCCAGAAACTGCTCAGAGACATCATGGCAGGACGTTAACTCTTGATATGTTCCAACATAGATAAGGTCCAAAAATCAAAGATGGTCAGAAAGGTATGGGTTGTCAAAAGATCTAGTACTTTCCTTGTTGCACATACTTCTCTTATAGCACGTTCCAGAGATTCGTGATACTTTGATAGTGGCTGTTCTTGCCACATGATTGGCACTCAGGAAATCCTGGTGATTTTGTTACCTTTGGCGATGGAAAGAAGAGTAGAGTAGTTGCAAAAGGAGAACTACAAATTGAAGGATTCCCAGTATTCACCAGTGTCTTATTTGTTGAAGACTTAAAGGAAAATCTGCTGAGCATAAGCCAACTGTGTGATGACAATATGACTGTGGAATTTCATAAAGACAAATGTATAGTGAAACACGGAGAAACCAAAGTTCTTTCAGGCATTCGATCATCAGATAATTATTATCTGCTAGAACCGGAAAGATGAAGGATTTCTGTGGCACAGAAAGCTCGATCACATCAATTACAAAACCTTGGTGAAAATTGCAAAGGCAAAGGCAGTACGAGGTATGCCTACATTGACAAACAAAGGCAAAATTGTATGTAGACCATGTCAACAAGGTAAACAGATTCAATCTCCCCACTCTTCAGTTCAATATATAACTACCTCAAGAAATCTGGAATTATTGCACATGGATTTGATGTGTCCAGTCAATACACCTAGTATAGGTGGCAAGAAATATATCTTTGTATATGTTGATGATTTCTCCAGATTTACATGGGTAGCTTTTCTAAAAGAAAAATATGATACTGTGGAAGTGTTTAGAAGTCTTGTGATAAAATTACAGACTGAAAAAGGAAGTCCAGTCAGGAAGATTGTTCAAATTTGTAGTGATCATGGTAGGGAATTTGAAAATTCTCAATTCAGTGATTTCTGTGGTGAGCTTGGAATTCAACATGAGTTTTCTGCACCAATCACCCCTCAGCAAAATGGTGTTGTAGAACGAAAAAACAGAATTCTTCAGGGGATGGCTCGAGTCATGTTAGCCGAGAAAGAAATTCACAAAAAATGGTAGGCGGAAGCCATTAACACAGCTTGTTATACAATCAATCGAGTATATCTGCATTCACAAGCAAAATGTCTTGCAAGATTTGGAAGGGCATGAAACCAAATGTCTCATACTTTCATGTGTTTGGAAGCAAGTGCTACATTCTTAGAGATAGAGAGCAATTGGAAAAATTCGACAATCGCAGTGATATTGGAATCTTTCTTGGTTATTCTGTGAACAACCGGGCTTATCGTGTTTACAACCTTCGGATAAACACACTCATGGAATCCATAAACTTTATTGTGGATGATTCTGAAGAAGGACAAGGTTCAAAAGCTGTAGAAGATGAACCCGATAAAGACCATGTTCTAACACATTATAGTCAACTTGACAAGCCAGAAGCATCGCATGTTGGAACATCTGAGAAGGCTGATTACCCTGCTAAACCGGAAGATATTGAGTATGTTGGAACATCATCCCCCACTTCCTTATCCTATGTTACAACACAGGATCAACCTGAACCAATGACAAGGAGCACTCGATCAATCCCTCGAGTTGATTACAGGAAGTTAGCAGGATTACAATGCTTCATCTCTCTCATTGAACCTAAGAACTACAAGGAGGCCTTACTGAACGAATATTGGATTGCAGCAATGCAAGAAGAACTCGGTTAGTTTGCACAAAATGATGTATGGTATCTCACTCCTCGTCCCAAAGGTGTAAATGTTATTGGCACAAAATGCCAAAGGGGGGGGGGGATTGTAAAGTCAAGTGGTATTCATCGAGTAATTTAATTGGCAATTTGTGAACAAGTTTGGAAACAAAAAACTTTCCATGTTGGAACATGCGAACAAGCCACAATTACGCCAACAAGATCTTACGGAAGAATAACAGAGTATTATGGTATTTGTGATTTATGGAAATCTGAATATTCTGCAATATGTTAGGCGGTGGTAGAAGCATATTAGGTTTATGAAAAATCCATACAAATATGGTATTGAGTTTATCGAATATATGAGATATATTGTGATAAGGAAAATCTCTTTATTTATGAGATTTTGATATGGTTCAGAAGCATATAAGGAATAGGAATATCATGGAGATAATCATGGAGAGTTCCGATCTGCTCATGGCTTTAAAAGGGGACATCACATCTGCATTAAAACTCATGAACTTAATTGCAAAAATCTGCACACATATTTTCTATCTTTTCGAGAGTCTTGCGAGAGCCAGAACTATATGTTCTAACATGCATGACCTGTCGTTCAAAGTTCAGAATCACACGCCTGAATTCCTCGGGAGGGGGAGATCCCGCGTCGATGAGTTTCGAGGTCAGAGGGAGTCTGATCAAGGCAGATCGGTAGCTAGGGGAGCTAGCAGAATTCACACGTTTAGTTAGTAAAGATAAGTATTTTGTATGGTGTACTTTGTACTGTATCTTTCTAATTAGTGGATTCACTCTGAACTGGGCCAGACCCCGTAGATGTAGGTGGATTTCACCGAACTGCGTAACCAAGTCTCGCGTCTTTATGCTTTTAGTTTATTGCATACTTTGTTAGATAGGTTATGTTGGAACATAGCAGTAATAATTAAGAAAATTCGTTAAAACCAAATTTCAGAAGTGATTTCGTCAAGTGTAATTATCTTCTATTGTCCGAGGGCATCAATATCTCAAGTTATTAAATATAGGTCATATACTATACTTTAAATTTCTATTTTTATTAAAGAATTAAACATTTATTTATTTATTGACATGTCATATTAGAGTACCGTAACAACGAAATTTAAGATAAAATTTTAATATAACTATCAACTAAATTCATTTGCCTACCCAGTATTGAAGTTATAATCCAAATTAATCCACCCAATGAAACCTACAATTACTGGAAAATGCTCCGGTAAATAGTTCAAAATCATAGATACATCACTGTATTTTTATTTATACCGGAATGCCAGTTTTGAATTATCCCAAAACGTGCCCTTTTCAGTCCAACTCACTATTATGAATAATTTAATGTGGTTGATTTTCTTGATTTGTGGTAAACCAAATAGTTTATAATTACGTCTAATCACGTATGCATTGTTGGACCATAAATAATAAGATTTAAGATGAAGATGAAGATGTTTTAAATGTATGATTTGTTATAGTCAATGCATTTAATCTTTAATTAGTGCACCATTCATGCATTACTTAGTCGCATTTGATATGGGAATCGAACATAATTTAGGTACCACCAACCACCATTCGAAACGTTATTCTCCCTCAAAACTATTCGGCTCGCAGGAGTTTATCTGAATTGAATTGAATTGAGCTAAACTGATATGATCTGATTTAAATTGAATTAAACTAAACTGAATTAAAATAAGTGTGCTGAGAAAAAGTATTGTAAAACTAAATTAAGTTAAATTACATCAAACTTAAATTTACATTGACCTGAACTGACTGAATTGAATTGCTCTGATTTGAATTGAATTGAACTGAACTAAAATACAGATAAACTCTAGAGGACAAGGCATAAACCATTAGCTAAAATATAGATGATACGATTAAAGTTGATTTGAATAGTATTCAAAATAGTATTAAATAAAATTTAACCTGAATTAAATTAAAAATAAACGAAAGAGATCTATCAGATGAAATATCCCCATTGATATTATAAAATGGTAAGAAGTAAACTTTGGTTATCTTAAAAATCAATTATCTAGGAAACCTGTAAACTTGATAGTGACTGAGTAAAAATATTCAAATTTTGGTAATGATGGATGGGAAATAGATAAGCTCTAAACATGAGTAGCCATAAATTAAACATGAAGAAATGAAGGGCAGGTCATAGATTAATCAAAGCTCGTGTGAGATTGACAAAAGTAAGGCGCAAGCAAAATCCAGAGTCATTATAAATTAATTTGCATGATTTCAGAATATTAATATGTTTGGAGTGCTATCTTGTTTTATTTGCGACATATTGTGCTTTTGGTGCGCCATTTACATAAATTCTGTGTTATATTTCCATTTTCTGCCCTTTTTTTTTCGCTAAAAAGGAATAGAGATCTTCCGGCCGCAATAAAGATTGGTTTTTTGTTTGGATGGTGATTATTTCAATAGATTCTTTGCCTATCTGAAGATCTGAAGAACTGAAGTCAAATGTGTCCTTCTTTTGGAAAGATTTTGTGTGCTGAAGAAAGTGCTTGAGAGATTTGCTCATGTAATTTAATTCTATTTTTTGCAGTCCAAAAAGAAATGTAGTGCTGAATATTTATTAGTGTGAGACACTCCAATCACTTCCCAATAAATTTTTTTTACACTATACACACGTTAAATACAAAGTTTTCGGAAAAGACCGTCTTTTTATACACTTATAGAAATATGAGATTTAGTTAGAATGATATGAAATTAGCAGTTTATATTCTGCAGCATAGCTTAGCATGCTAAGATTGTGATCAACGGTGTGAATTAGGGGTGTTCAAATGTGGGTACCCGCACTTCTAAATATCCGCATGTGTGGGTAGTAAAAAATGCAACCCTTGGCCCGGTAAAAAATGCAGGTACCCAGATTGTTCGAGTCAGGTGACAGGATAATTATCATTTTATCATGTCAACTAAATTTGTATTGGTGCAAGAAAAATGTATTTGCAATAATGACAATGTAGTTTATCAATTGATTTCTCGCCACATTTTTTGTATAAATAATAATTATCGCCTCTTATCATTAAAAAATTCAGCATATAATGATCGTTGAGAGTAACAAGTCCCATAGTCATCATCATCATTCCCTAGTGATGAACTTACTATGCTGAAAATGACGAGAATAAGATCATTGTGTTAATAAATATTAATTTAGTGAGAGCTTATGAAAGTTTGATATGAAATTTGTTATGGAAAGCTAAATTTAAAAACTTTCAATTTGACCTACTGTTAGAATAGGTTTGTGATTGGGGTTATAATTGAAAATTTGAGAATGAAAATGAAGAGCCGCAACTTAAAAGGAACAATTGAGAATTTGAAGATGAAATGGAATGCTTGAAATTTTAGCATCATGAATATTATGTAAATTCGCATTATTTAACAATTAATATTACATAGATATGACGGATTGGGAATAGATGAGTTGAAAATTATTATTTAAATTTAAATTAATTAAATATATTTTAATTTTACATTTTAACATGTCCGGGTCCGGGTCCGGGTGCCCGAAATTAGCATTTTTATAGCCCATACCCGGATAGGGATGACAATAAGGCGGGACGGGTACGGATTATGGTATTTCCATACCTATGTCCACCTAAAATTTTCATACTCATACCCGCTCCATTTCCCATGGCGGGTACAACTTTAAAATCCACCCCCATCCCCATCGAATATTATACAAAATCCATATCTGCCCCATCACCAACTTGAGTCTCTCTACCTACTTCATACTCATTGTACTCATCGCATTTATATCTCCAAAAATAGCTAAAATTCACATTTTTTATATTAAATTTTATTTTAAAACTAATAAGTATATTTACATGTAAACATTATAGGTAAGATATGTGCAATACATATAAATATTAAGAGTTCGTCTCTTGAAAGCCGGTCTTTCCATAAGTCATGGGAAGACCAAGGTTTAAAGTGTAAATTAGAAGAAATGAATATAGAATTTTTGGGTTGCATGAACCGGGTTATAAATTTTATAACTACTACATGTTGCATACTAAAATGTTAATATTACAACTAAGACCTTTTACCTTTTATTATTCTAATCAAACCGGGTCTCTCCATAAGCATATGGAAAGACCGTCTTTCCCAAGACTTTGCCAAATAATAATATATTGTATTTTATACTAAATTGGCGTGTATATAACAGGTTTAGTGGTATGGCACCGGGATGGGACGAGTGTGAACTAATATACACGCCCCCACTACCCATAATGGGTATGAATTTCATACTCATACCCTCCCCACCCCCTCCAAAACTACCTTCATACCCACTCCATTGGGGTGGATGCGGGGACCTCCACCAAAACTCACCTCACTGTCATCCCTATCTAGATCCGGACCCTTTAAAACGTAAAATTTCTGGGGTGAATATCCGACTTTGAAAAATAAAAAAATACCCGATTATTTTAAATTAAATTGAGGAATGGACGAGTCAAATATTATGGGTCCGGTATTTATGAACACCGTAGCGTGAATGTATAAAAGTAATAACTTAATAATTTTATCGGTATAGGTATTAATTAAAGATCAATTTCCTCTAATTACCCAATTTATTATATCATTAAAAAAACACTAATGAATTGAGGTGGAAGGTGGTAGATTGGTGGAGGGGCCAAAGCCAAGAAATGGTTTAGATATTGAAATGAAATGGTATAAATCAAAACCACCCACCCAACCACCATTTCCACATAGAATAAATATAAATCTCAAACAAGGATTTAATTTCTTCCACATGCTAAGATTGTGATCACCATTTATATAATTCTTTCATGACAGCATACCTATTTGGAATTTTTGCCCCTATCCCTAAAGCAAGAAAAGCCAAATGGGATAGGCTAGAAAAATAACTATTAGTATAATCTAAAAGTTGAGAAAAAGGAGTGGGAATTGATGAGAATGAAGGACTTATTGGTGGAACTAGTCCAACTCAAAACAATATTATTCTTAATATACATACAATATATTTTATTAGAAAAATAAATTTACAAATGATTTTTCTAACGAGTGCCCATGGACACTCGTTAACAACTTCAGATTCCATCGAAAACTGTGTTATTAAATACAAATCCATCGAAAACTGTGTAATAGTACATAGGGAGTGTAAGTTTTTGAGGGATGTCATTAATCATTAACTCTATTTGAATTTAATAGCACAGTTTTCGATGAAATCTGAAGTTGTTAATGAGTGCCCATGGGCACTCGTTAAAAAAACCGATTTACAAATTATGCACAAATTTTGGAATATGGAAGAACAAAATAGAGATAGCTTATTGTAATTAAACTCTACAAATACATATTATAACATGTAATTTATAATGATGGTGGAGTTTCAGTAATCGGTTTAGTGTTATGTATTGTTTATATGATTATCGAGTTGGATGAGTCATTTCACTAAAAAAATATATCGATGTATCTTAAAATTATTATAGAGGCTAGTTGTTCGGTAGAAATGTTTTATGGATTATTACTCCTAATAGTAATGAATTTTAGGATGAAAATCTCACTGAATTCGTGTGTTGGACTTATATTGGGCACGTCTCCTTTTTCCAATCAACTCATGACTGATTTCTTCATTGTATCTGATAGAATATCTTGATTGATATCAAAATATTCTTGTATTTATTGATAGAATATCTTGATTGATATGAAGATATTCTTGTATTTATTTATAATATTTCTTGTCTATATTTAGAGTAGGCTAGATACAATGAATGTATAGCTCTTGTACTCTATAAATTGTAACACCCTTGCATCAATGAAATAATTCTGAATTACACATTCACATGGTATCAGATTTGGTTCTCATACCCTAACCTTACAAACCCTAGCCCACTGCTAGGTGTCTAAAGCTCTTCCCATCCAGACCAAATCCTGTCGCCGGTGTGCTCTCGTCGTCCTGATGGAGACCGGAAAATCTCAGACCTACGCCACCATGATCCATATGTTGCCGATCAAGCTCAACATCAGAAATTTCATGGTGTGGTGATCTCAGGTGCAGGTGTTGTTTCAATCTGCTGGGTTTTTTTTGCGTACCTCGACGGTTCTCTGCCAAAACCCAACGCTTCTGCTGCTGGAACGTCGGATCCCTCAGCCCTCACGCCGGAGGCTTGGACGGCGCAGGACAAGGTCCTTCAGGCTCTTCTCCGATTGTCGCTCACCGAAGAATCCATGTTAGAAACAATCGGCTGCGAGACTGTTCAAGCCATGTAGGAGGCTCTGGCGGCGGCGTTCGACAACACGTCCGACGCTCAAGAGTTGCAACTCCGTGACGAGCTGCACACAATCCGCCGCAGCTCCTCCACTGTCATGGAATATCACCGCCGCCTCAAGACCATCACCGACGGCCTTGCTTCTGTTGGATCTCCAGTCGGCAACAAGGATCGCGTCATAATTTTTCTTCGCGGTCTCGGCTCAGCCTTCTCCAATTTCCAGGCGGTACAAATGTCGCAACCCCAGATTTTGGCGTATGCCGACGTTGTCGCAAGGGCCAGAAGTCACGAGATCTTCCTCGCTTCTGGTGGTTCTCATACTGACATGGGTTTTGATCCTGCTCCCGTCGCTTTTGCAGCCTCTGCACAGGCGTTTTCAGGTGGTTTTTCCTCGAACTCCCAGGCGCGTGGCCAACACGCACCACCGACAGGCGCGTCAAACCCCACGTGCGGCCGATCTAGATCGGCGGTTCTGGGCGCTCTGGTGGTTCTGGTCGTGCAGTTGGTGGTGGTGGCTCCTCTGGTCAATTTGCTGGTGGTGGTGGCGGTGCTCATCGTAGTAAACGAAGGTGGAATCCCAAATGCCAACTTTGTTATGAATTTGGTCACACGGGTCACACTTGCACCAACCCGAATCTGGAGTCTGCAAATCTTGCTGATGCTTTTCAGTCCTCGGTGTCTCTCGACAATGCTTCTGACTGGTATCTAGACTCTGGTGCTACCAACCACATGGCTTCCACCCTGTCTGGTCTTGATAGCATCACTCCCTATAACGGTTGCCGTTCTGTCGCTATTGCTAATGGTAGATCTGTTAAAATTACTCATATTGGTCAGCGTCAGTTTTCTCGTGATTTATGCTTATCTGATGTGTTGGTGGTACCTGATATTACGAAAAACCTTCTCTCCATTAGTAAACTGACAAGGGATTTACATGCTGTGATATCATTTCATGAAAATTCGTTTATTATTCAGACACTGTCCAAAAAGGAAATCGTGGGCCGAGGACGATGTGAGAAAGGCCTTTATGTGCTAGAACAAGGTGGTGCTGCTTTTGATGCTTATATTCAAGCAAATAAACATAGGGCGTCTTTTGATATATGCCATGCTAGACTAGGCCATACTTCCCCTTAAGTTATTTCATTGTTGAATAAGTTCAACCTAGTTAAGGTTACATCATTTTCGCCTACACCATCTTTATGTTCTTCCTGTGAACGAGCTAAGGGAAAAAAGGCTTTCATTTATGGAAAATCCCAGACGGGCCGTTTCTTTACTTGCTTTAGTACACTGCGACTTATGGGGTCCTGCTCCTATTTTATCAGAAAGTGGTTTCTCTTATTATGCGATCTTTGTGGATGATTTTTCGTGCTTTACTTGGTTTTATCCGTTGAAGCGAAAATCGAACTTTTTTTAGACATTCGTACAGTTTCAGAACTTGGTTGAAAATCAATTTTCCTGCTCGATTAAGGTGTTTCAAAGTGATGGAGGCACTGAATTCACTAAAGCGCGTTTACGAGCTCATTTCTCTGCTAAGAAAATTTTTCATCAAATTTCTTGTCCAGCCACACCAGAACAGAATGGTAGAGCCGAACGCAAACACAGGCATATTACGGAAATGAGACTGTCAATGTTGATGCACTCTCAGCTACCACCATCTTACTGGGATGTTACCTTCACCACTGCCACTTATACCATCAACCGTCTCCCTACGCCTATTCTTCACAATGTGTCTCCCTACTTTCTGATCCATCGCTGTCATCCTGATTACTCTAACTTTCATCCTTTTGGGTGTAGAGTTTATCCTTATATACGGCCGTTTGCACCCGCTCCTCGAAGTGTTCCATGCATTTTTGTTGCTTACAGTGCGCAGTACAAAGGTTTTCGCTGCCTTGACGCCTCATCCAAGAAGGTCTACCTCACTCGCCATGCCCGTTTCGATGAGACCTCCTTTCCAGCAGCTGCTGATTCTACTTCTGCTGCTCCAGCAACCTTGGATGTTTCTGTCTTTGCAGACTTGGAGGATGCTATCTTATCGGCAAATCTGACTCCAGCACCGTCGGTAAACCCAACTCCAACACCGTCGCCGACCTCAACTCCTGCACCGTCATCACTGCCATCCCCATCTCAATCTCCAGCACCGTCTGCTTCCTTTCTGTCGCCTTCACCACTGCGACCGATTCACAGCATGACTACCCGTTTGCAAACATGCAGTCTTACCACTAATCGTCAGTTTGCTGATTATGAGATAATTGGACTTCTTGCTGCATTGCTTTCCGAGACTGAGCCGCGAGGGTTTCGTTCCGCTCTTCGCCAGCAACACACTTGGGATCTTGTTCCTCAACCCTCATATGCTAATGTTGTTGGATCCAAATGGGTTTATCGTCTCAAGCATCATCCCGATGGCTCTATTGACAGGTATAATGCTCGTCTTGTTGCCCAAGGATTTACTCAGCTGCCTGGGTTTGACTTTACTCATACCTTTAGTCCTGTCGTTAAAGCCTCCACTGTCCGGATCATCCTTTGTCTTGCCACGACCTTCTCTTGGCCTCTTCATCAGCTCGATGTCAGGAACGCTTTCCTTAATGGTGTTCTTTATTCTCCGGTCTACATGGAGCAACCAGCTGGATTTTTTTATCCTGTTCATCTGGATTTTGTCTGTCGCCTTTGGAAAGCCATATATGGGCTCAAGCAGGCTCCTCGGGCTTGGTTCCAGCGCTTCAGCTCCTTTCTTCTCCGTTTAGAGTTTAAGTGCTGTTTGACTGACACTTCATTGTTTGTTTATGCTCGAGGATCGACTGTGCTATATTTGTTGGTGTATGTTGACGACATCATCCTCACCGGAAATAACTCCGATCTCATTCGACGGTTCATTGTTCGTGCTGATCGAGAGTTCTCCATCAAAGATCTTGGTTCTCTTCACTACTTTTTGGGCATTGAAGTTACTCGATCTTCTTCTGGGCTGTTCTTAGGGCAAGCTAAGTACGCTATGAAAATTTTACAGCGAGCTGGTATAACGGATGCTGCGCCTGTCTCTACACCGTTTGTGCCTGGATCGCAGCTTGTCACCTCTGCTGGTCCTGAATTCTCAAATGCCAAGCTTTATCGCTCACTTGTTGGTGCACTGCATTACTTGACAATCACTCGCCCAGATTTATCTTATGTCGTTAACTCTGTCTGCCAGTTTCTGCAGTCTACTAAGGATGATTATTTTCAAGCTGTCATTCGCATCCTTTGCTATGTTCGTGGGACGCTTCACTATGGACTTTAATTCCATCCTTCGCCTGCTGGTCTTCCCATTCTTGGCTACGCTGATGCTGATTGGGCTCGTTGTCTCGAGACTCGCCGCTCCACCTATGGCTATGCCATTTTCCTTGGTGGAAATCTTGTTTCTTGGAGTGATAAGAAGCAACCTACTGTTTCTCGATCCAGTTGTGAATCTGAATATCGTGCCATGGCCAATACTGCGGCTGAGTTGGCTTGGTTGTGTCAACTGCTACATGAGCTTCGGGTCCCTCGATCTTCCACTCCGCTGCTGCTCTGTGACAACAGTAGTACCATTTTTCTGGCTCAAAATCCAGTTGCCCATAAGCGGGCTAAGCACATCGACATTGACTACCACTTCGTTCATGAGCTTGTTACCTCTGGGAAGCTTCGTGTTAGTCATGTTCCCTCTTCTCTTCAAGTGGCTGATGTTTTCACTAAGAGACTGTCTCGCCCACTCTTCGAGTTGTTTCGTTCCAAGCTTTGCGTCTCCAGCAATCCGACGCTTCGCTTGAAGGGGGTGATAGATATCTTGATTGATATCAAGATATTCTTGTATTTATTGATAGAATATCTTGATTGATATTAAGATATTCTTGTATTTATTTGTAATATTTCTTGTCTATATTTAGAGTAGGCTAGATACAATGAATGTATAGCTCTTGTACTCTATAAATTGTAACACCCTTGCATCAATGAAATCATTCTGAATTACACATTCACAGTATCCTAACGGGAACCATCTACAAGTTGAATTAGTTTTGTTTGTTTGGTTTCCAAGTGCAAGAGCTTGAAATACGCTTGATGCACTTGCCAGGGCATGTTAGAATATAAATATATATACATAGTGGTGGAACCAGAATTTTTTTAGGGGAGGCTGAGACGGGAGGTGGCGGGATGACGGCAGCTTCCGGCGGCAGGAGGCGGCGGAGACCTGGTGGTGGCGGACCTGGCGGTGGCGGATGCTCTGCTCGGCTGGTTCAAATTCTGGAAGAAATGGATTCCCATTGGATTGGGTTTCAGTTTTGGCCCAATCCAATACATATTTCATTTTTTTGCTTATTACAAATGAAACGACGTCGTTTTACTACTTCGGTAGCAAAAAAGAGAAGCGGCCTTCTCCTCCGAGCTTCGCGTACCAGTTGCCGAAATACACGCTAAGCTCCGGCGGAAGACGCGCTCGACGGCCGGATCGATTCCTTCTACCTCCGGCCGGCGATCTAGGTAGGGCTGGAGCCCTACCTCGCGTACCATTGGTTCCGCCTCTGTATATACACATTTGTAAAGTTCAGATTTGGTTAATTGGCAATTTGCGGTAATTATGCAAATATGGTATTATTATGTTGCAACATTAAAGAAGGAATTTTGGTAAAATAAGAAAAGCTTGAAGAAAGAATCTGAGAAGCCATAGTCTCGTCCAAGAGTGATTTGATTTGAAAAATATATCAATTCCTATATTTGTGGGATTGGATTAAGATTTGAAGAGTTAGAATTGAGATGGATTTTGGTTATGGAATATATTGGGACGAGATATTCTAATTTATTTCTTTAAGGGATTAGATTTGATAATTCCTATCTATGGTTTTGTAATCAGAATATTATATGGAGAAGGAAATATTTACGCATAATACTGCATGCGTAAGAAGATTTTCCATGTTAAAACAAATGGAAATGTCCTAAACGAATTTAATCAGTTGAAGATATTCCGTGAATAATGAGTTATGGAATATTGAAGATTTCGCAATATATTATTTTAGGCATGTGATTGAAGCATATTGGATACAAAAAATCCCTATAATTATGGAATTTGATTTATGTAATATTATGAGATAATTGAGATAAGAAAATTCACTTTATTTATAGGATTTGGATATGCTTTAGAAGCATATTTGGAAACATAATCTTTTGAAGACAAATGTGGAGAATTTCAATATGCTCATGATATCTATATTGATGGACATCACAGCTGTGCCCCTCACGGATTAATTAAAGAAAAAATCTCCATCCAGATTTTTATCTTTCGAGGGGTACTACAGAGCCATTCGTCTGTGTTCCAACATGAACTTAAACTGTTGATCAAGTTCAGAATCATATACCTTAATTCCTCGGGAGAATGAGATCCAGCGTCGATGAGTTTCGAGGTCAGAGGGAGTCTGATGAAGGCGGATCGGTAGCAAGGGGAGCTTGCAGAATTCACATGTTATAATTAGTTAAGATAAGTATATTGTATGATGTACTTTGTACTGTATCTTTCTGATCAGTGGATTCATTTTGAACTGGGCATGACCCCGTAGATGTAGGTGAATTTCACCGAACTGCGTAACCAAGTCTCGTGTGTTCATACTTTACTTGATTACATACTTTGTTAGATAGACCATCTTAAAACATGGTAATAATTATTGAATTAATTAGATAAAACTGAATTTCAACATTGAAAGTACCAACATAAACTCCGAGTTACTTCTCTCATTTTCATTTGATTTTACGATGAAAGTCCATTGAATTTATGTGCGGAGCTTATACGGCGCCAATGTACTTGCCCCGCTGGTTACCCGTTGGACCCGTATCCAATTTGATCAAACAAACATTTTGTGATTAAAAAATTATTTACTTGCCTACTATTTCAAAACTACAAACTTTTATGTTTTTCCATAACATCTTCCTAAAGCTACCTATTGGTGGGACCTAAAATGGAACAACTGTCCAAGACAGATGCTTTGCTTACGAATTGGATAATACACAAGATGACTACTTGATTCACCTCAAACCTATAAAATAAAGGGTTTTCCCTTCTCTAAGAAGATATGGCAAGATCTTAATGAAGACCCTTATTACTATATTTGCTTACATCATTGCCCACTTCTAATATTCCTTGGTTTATCAACTAGTTTCTCACATCTTTATTAATAATGCATGCCCTTTAAATTGGTCAAGATTACTTAACTATTTCACTCAATGGGGTGGTTTGGATAATCACACAGAAGCTTCATTTAATCTGTTCTTTAGGGCCCTCATCAATGTATGAACATAACAATTTTGAGCTGTAATTGATGGGACAGGGGACCCCCGCATATTTTTTACCCCCTGTGTACTCCGTTCTACCTCAAACTGCACGTGGTCTTTTTCAGTTTTCAATAAATAGGGTTGACTGTAAATATTTATTCGCACGCATAATAATAGCACGTAAAATATTAACTTTTAAAGACTCCGTGTTACGGTAAATCTAATAGCTCATACGATAATATTATTCCTAGTGTATCTGACTGTATGACCGAATTTTATTGCTTAATTAGTCAATTAACTGTACAATTAGGCTTGGGTTAAATAATTAGAAGAGAGCAACTAATGCATGAACCCACTTAGTTTGAGTTGGTCAATCAAAGTACTAATAATCTTTAATTAAAATTTAAGTACAGTATTAGATTTGCTTTGGTACCCTCCCCCTTCCAGGTGATTACGTTCAATCGATCCCATACCTATGTTTGACTTTTGTAGTAACCGTTGATATAATAGTAATTAACATTTCCCCACTCTTTAAGCATAGGATTAGAATGTAATTAATTATGTGATCATCAAGTTGATCACTTGTTTAAAATGGCATGGTTGTTTGAATAAATTTTCTTCTCACTTTATTGTGTTTTCCCCACCTCAAATATCCCTCTTTGGTGAGAAAAGTTTGTGGAGCAATATGTTAATACTGTTTTTTTATCTGGGAGAAATAAAATCTTTAGTTTTTATATAAAATCATTATTTGCATGAAAGCCAGCTTCCTCAATCTGACTATTCTTCTCTCTTTTTTTCCCCCTTCAAAATAAAATAAACTGTGCTCTAAATGATTATAGAAACCACATACATCTGCTATATAAAGAAGCAAGAGAGGCCAAACATATAAACCTGTCCTAAAAAAACACCAAGCCCTAAACTTCCATCTTCCTCAAAAACATGATGAAAGAAGAAATCAACGCATATGATCCCACAAAACCCTCCTTGGAGAAGAAGCTCAAACTCTTCGGTTTCGAGCTAAACACGAGCCCTAACCCTGACGATGATCAGAAAAGGTACGCAGAGAACAATGAGAGCGTGAATTCATCATCCTCGACTATTTCATCAGGAAGGGATCCGAACGCTCGAATCCCTTCTCCTGAAACACCGCCTGATCCAAATCACGATCGTAATCAAGCACGCAAGAAATTCGAGTGCCAATATTGCTCCAAGGGCTTTGCAAACTCACAGGCATTGGGGGGCCACCAAAATGCCCACAAGAAAGAGAGGATGAGGAAAAAGAGGCTACAAATTCTAGCAAGAAAGGCTAGCCTTAGCTATTATCTCCAGCCTTTCCAAAACAATATCCATAATTTCAGCACCTTTTATTCGTCGTCTCCTCAGTTGTTTTCTTCGCCGGAGTTCACGATTTCCGATGAATCCCAGATCAGTTTCAGTGATCATGTCCAAAATCAAGATGGGTCCCACAGCATTTCTAGGGCACCATTTCAGCAGGAGTCAACTTCTTCTTCATCGTGTAGATTTACTCTTACTCATGTGGAGAATTCAAGGGTGACGAACAAACCTTTTATTAAGCCATCTTCTCAAGTAGATCTTCAACTAGGTTTGAGCTTGCATTAGTTTTTATTTTTCCAAGATTTGGATGATAAAAATGTTTTCTTTTTGTAGTGTATGTATCTACCTTTAATTCAAAATACTATTAGTATAATGCAGGTGTTGGATTACAGAAATAGATTCAGCTGGATTGGAATTTTTGTAATTCTTTGACTTTATCGAGTTAATTACAAATTCAAGAGACTAATGAATTATTTTTTTGGATTGTATGGTACGATTGTTAAGGAATTGGAACTGGAATTACATTTGTTATCTTATCATAATTGTGGATGTAATTGTATTATATTACCTTTTCCTAGCTAGTATAGGTATCATGTACTATTATATAATATATCATGAATTCATGAATTCAAACACACATTATTACCCATATTTTCTACATAGTATCGGAGCCTAAAATCCTGAAACCTAAAACCTTAAAATACCGTTCTAAATTTTCCACCATCGTCCGTGCTTGACTTCCATGTGACGCCGATCCGCACTACCTTTCTGCAAAAAAAAAACTGTCCTGCCCGTCGTCGCCGCCGCCGGTTTAACGGTTCAACCTTTGTCCTACCCGCCGAGACTCGCCGTTGCCGGCGGTTCAACCTTTGTCCGCCTCAACCTTTGTCCTACCGCCGAGACTCGCCGGCGCTGGTTCAACCTTTGTCCGCCAACGGACAAACTTTTGCTCGCCGATCCAAGTTTGCTCTACGTCTGTCGCCGGTCCATCTTTCTGCTCGCACGGTTGTGCCGACGCCGTTCCAAGCTTCCTCGTCGCCAATGCCGCCAGCTCAGTCGACAGAGGCGCACATGAGATTCATGCGCGTGCCACACCCAGCAGCGCGTGAACCCATGCGCGGTTGCCTACATGCGCGCTCCTCCCCTTCAGGCGCATATCTCCACGCGCCTGTGTCTCCACGTGGATTAGCTCACTTTGGTTTCCTCTTTCTCCAGCTTTATTGCAAGAATTTATTTACTTATTATACATTTGATTGCCATTTGTTTTATGGCTATTTTCGCCGGTATAGTGACGTCGCTGCAAGGGTTTGCGGTGGCCGCCTCCTCTGGCTTACCTACATGATCTGATTTTGGTCTTGCATTGTCTGACGACCAATGGAGTACGACCATACATTTATTTAATCAGTTTGATTCGTTCTCTGACCATGGGTCAGGTAAGTCTACTTTACCTTGGATTCTTGATTCGGGAGCCTCATATCACATGACTGGTGACAAAGGTTCTCTTACTGATATTACTACTGCTACCAACACTGTGAATGTTATACTACTTGATGGATCTGTGTCGTCTGCTACACAATATGGGTCTATTTGTTTTGTGATGTCATCCTTACTCATGTGCTCTACATACCTACTTTGCAATGCAATTTATTATCATGTTCTAGATTGTTATCTGCCTTAAAATGTCCAGTCTTGTTTAATGAAAATTATTGCATTTTACAGAAAATCAGTACGGGGATTGTGATTGGCGTGGGTGAACAGAATGGGGGGTTTATTGGCTTCGTCTGTTGGATACTCGCCTTCGTCCTCATATCCTGCAATCTATTCCGACAGTTGCTTCGGTTTCTTCATCTGATTTATGGCATCAACGTTTTGGTCATCCATCATCTACGGTGTTGTCTTCTATTCCTACTCTTGATTTTAGCACCAATAATACTACTATACCTTGCTCTGTCTGTTATAGAGCAAAACAGACTAGACACAGTTTTTCATTGAGTTCTACAAATGCTACTACATTATTTCAATTAGTACATTGTGATGTTTGGGGACCTTATCGAACTCTACCCTCTAGTGGTGCATTTTATTTTTTGACAATCGTAGATGATTGTTCCTGAGTTGTTTGGGTTTATTTGTTAGTAGCTAAATCTGAAGTAGCTTCTAGATTTTTAGAATTTAGTGCCTTAGTCAAGAACCAGTGGGGAAGAACAATTCAACGAGTTCGGGCTGATAACGGCACTGAATTTTTGCCTCTCCAGTCTCATTGTACTGCATCTGAGATCATTTTTTAGACATCTATGGTTGATACTCCGCAACAAAATGGTCGAGTTGAAAGAAAGCATCGTCATTTACTCAATGTGGCACGTGCTTTACGGTTTCAAGCCAATCTTCCTATTGAATTTTGGGGAGAATGTGTTCTTACTGTTGCCTACCTGATCAACCGAACCCCGACTCAGCTTCTCAATGGCCGTACTCCCTTTGAGTTACTCTATGGCCAGGCGCCCAATTACTCTTCTCTACGGGTTTTTGGATGCTTGTGTTTTGCTGCTCGTGTTCCCAGATACTGTGACAAGTTTACACCAAGAAGTCGGCGGTGTTTGTTCCTTGGTTATCCTGCCGGAAAGAAAGTTTATCGTCTTCTCGATTGGAATCTCAAGTGATCTTTAATACCCGGGATGCTGATTTCTTTGAAGACCAGTTCACGTACTCTGCTCCATCCGATGAGCCTGGCGGTGCCACCACAACACCGTCGGATTCCACCTCCTTCTCACCCGAGCCGCACGGATTTTTCGATCCGCCTTCTGAAGCCGATCAACCACTGCTGGTCAACGTCAGCTTTCCAATATCGGCTGTTGTTTTACCGATCACCGTCGGCCATTCACCGCCGGTCGACGCTGGCCAGTCAAAGCGGGTTAACGCCAGCAAGTCAACGCCAGTCAATGCTGGTGGGTCAACGTCGATCAACCCCGGTAGGTCAACATCGTCGATTCATCGACAAAAGTCATCGACCAACTCCCGGTGGTCATCTCCGATGTCACGACGCCGGCATCCATCGGCCATGCTCCGCCACCCGACACCGATTCCTCTTTGCCGGCCGCTGTCGGCCTACCTACACCGTCCGTCGTCGGTCCTTCTCCGCCAGTCGCCGTCGATCCAACTTCTACCAGACAGAGTGTTCGATCTCGTCGTCCACCGTCCTATTTGGCAGATTATGATTGTGATGATTATGCTTGTGCTCTTACTTCTGAAGATCCCCCCCTTCGACTACGTTCCCTCATGCGTCATCACTTTCCTCAGGTGTTCTCTACCCTCTTAATGATTATATAAACTGTGATAATTTTTCAATTATGCATTCTAGATTTTTGGGTGCTATAACTTCTAATGCAGATCCCACTACTTACTTTGAAGCTTTCCGTCATTCTCATTGGCGAGATGCTATGGTTGAGGAACGTATTGCACTGGAGCGAAATCAGACATGGACTTTGTCTCCTTTG
Organism: Rubia yunnanensis; assembly: GCA_037428765.1. Lineage (NCBI taxonomy): Eukaryota > Viridiplantae > Streptophyta > Magnoliopsida > Gentianales > Rubiaceae > Rubia > Rubia yunnanensis. The sequence continues at coordinate 78,414,840 of CM075071.1, read as the reverse complement.
CCTGCGCATAAGAAGGCTATTGGATGCAAATGGCTTTACCGGACGAAGTTTCGTTCAGATGGTACTATTGAACGTCGCAAGGCGCGTCTAGTGGTCCTTGGGAATCGCCAGATAGAGGGCATTGATTACACTGAGACTTTTGCTCTGGTCGCGAAGATGAGTTCTGTTCGATTGTTCCTGTCTGTTGCTGTTATACGTGGTTGGGAACTGCATCATATGGATGTTCATAATGCCTTCCAGCATGGTGATTTACATGAAGAGGTGTTCATGCGTCCTCTGCCTGGCTATGCAGTTCCACCTGGTCAGGTTTGTCGCCTTCAGAAATCTCTTTATGGTCTTCGCCAGGCTCCTCAGAATTGGTTTGCTAAACTGGCTCAGGCTTTACGGACATTTGGTTTTGTTCAAAGTAAGGCAGATTACTCTTTATTTGTCTTTTCCAGTGGATCACAGTCTTTACATGTTCTGGTTTATGTGGATGATTTGGTCATTGCTGATAGTTCTTCTTCGCTCATCTCTAAGTTCAAGAAATACTTGGGTTCTTGTTTTCACATGAAGGACCTTGGTTTGGTTAGTATTTTTTGGGCATAGAGATTGCTAGAAGGCCGGAGGGGATGTTTCTCTCGCAAAGGGAATATGCTTTGGACATCCTATCTGATACAGGTTTATCTGCTTCTAAACAAATGGATTTTTCGATGAAGCAACAACATGATTTGGCACGTGTTGAAGGTTCAGCCTACCATGACCCGGAGCAATATCGCCGCTTGGTTTGGCGTCTGATATATCTAACTATTACTCATCCTGAACTTAGTTATTCAGTTTATACTCTTGCGCAATTCATGAAGTCTCCTTGTGTTCCTCACTGGCAAGCTACAGTTCGTGTGTTGCAATACCTGAAGAGTTATCCTGGTCAAGGTTTATTTCTTTCTTCTCGTAGTACTCTGCAATTGACTGCTTATTGTGATTTGGATTGGGCTGCCTGCCCAATTACTAGGCGTTCCCTATCTGGTTATTTTGTTATGTTTGGTGATTCTTCGGTTTCCTGGAAAACTAAGAAGCAACCTACTATTTCTCGGTCTTCTGCTGAAGCAGAGTATCGTGTTATGACAGTTACCTGCTGTGAATTGTTATGGCTTAGGTCCCTACTGAAGGACTTAGTGGTTTCTCACTCTTTCCCTATGAAATTTTTTTGTGACAGTCAATCTGCTCTCCACATAGCGGCCAACCCGATTTTTCATGAACGCACGAAGCACATTGAGGTTGATTGTCATTTTGTCCGAGATCTTGTTCAATCTGGCGCTATTGTTACTCAACATATCTGTACGACAGATCAACCTGCAGATTTATTCACTAAAGCTCTCGGACGTAACCAGTTCCATTCTTTACTTGGCAAGTTGGGCATTTCCGATCCTCATGCTCCAACTTGAGGAGGAGTGTTAAGGAATTGGAATTGAAATTAGATTTGTTATCTTACCATAATTGTAGATGTAATTGTATTCTATTACCTTTTCCTAGCTAGTATAGGTATCATGTACTACTATATAATGTATATTGAATTCATGAATCCAAACACACATTATTACCCATATTTTCTACATACGTACTCTATCGATCCGATGAATATGTTTTGTACAATATTTAATAAACATACTTAACTGTTGCTATCTTAAATTATAAAATTAAATATTATGAAACCCTGCGTATAGTAGTTTTTAAGGTGTAGAAAATTAGAGCAGTTTAACTTAATTAGTAGAAAAAACAATATAAATGGTGCGAAGTATACGTTGCATACATTATGTCCCTATTCTTCTGGAATCCTCTGTAATTCAGTTCAGTTCTATTAAATTAATTTATTCAATTAGTTCAGTGTAACATTAATTTGATAGGATTTAATTTTGGACAAAATACTGATATGATCCTATATTTTGGAAGTTTGTGCTAATATGACCCTGTGAAGTTGAAAAGTACTATTGTAGCCCTGTGTTTTGCATTATAAGTGTTATTGTAGCCCTGTGTTTTGCATCAGAAGTGCCGATATAACCTTTTGGCATTATTCTGAGGTTGACTTAGTAATTTTTGACGTTGACCTAAATTTAAAAGACTAAACTACCCCTAGTATTAAAATTACAAAGAGATGGACTAAAATACCCTAGTCTTCTTCCTCTTCACCACCACCACCGCCGCCACTCCACCACCATGTCGCCGCTGCTCCACCGTCGCTCCTCCATCACCACCCCTCCACCACCACCACCGCCGCTGCCAGAAACACAAAAAATATAAATCTTCGATCATCAACATCGCCCATCAATCTACAAAGAATCACAAATCAAAACTCAAATAAACACAGAAAATCAGACAAAGAAACACAAATTGAAAAACTAAGGGCACATCGGACGATGACTCCATCATCGCTCCACCACCACCACCGCCGCCGCTCCACCACCACCACTACCAATCGACAGAAACCCTAGCCCACAGCTCTTCCCCAACCACCGATTAAACCGTAGCCCCACCGAGCAACGAGCCCATCCCGCCGTCGCACATCACTCGTCCTCACCGGGCAACTAGCAGCGGCGCCCAACCCAACCCAAACCCCATCACGAAAATATCTAAGCCAGACCCAAGCCCCGCCAAAGGAATCGAGGACGGAGAAGAAAAGAGAAGAAGAAAATGGAATCGGGGAAGGAAAATTAAATGTAATCGGGGAAGGAGAAGGAAATCGGGGAAGGAGAAGAAAATCGGGGAAGGGGAAGGAGGGGAGAAGAAAATGGAATCGGGAAAGGCGAAGGAGAAAGAAGAAAATCGAGGAAGAAGAAGAAAATTGAGGGCATAATTGTCCTTTAACGTTTTTATTTTTTATTTTTTTAAAACAGAGGTATAATAATCATTTCATGTATTTTCGACCAAATTTAGGCCTCCAGGGTTATATTAGCACATTCTAGCAAAACACAGAGTTATAATAGCACTTTCCAACATTACAGGGTCATATTAGCACAAACCCTCAAAACATAGGGTTATATGGGCACTTTACTCTTTAATTTATTTTAGCATACATTATTATTTTTCAACTCACTTATTTTATTTTAGTTCAAATCAGATCAGATTAATTCAGTTCAATTCAAATAAGTTCCGACCAACATGCCTAACGTTTCAACATATATACTGAATTTATTAAACCGGTTTACATGATTGAATGAAGCAGATCAATGGGAAATTAATATTACTGTACTTGCTAGCTAGATTAAGTACGTAATTATATAATGTTTCAGTTGGCTTCACCATTAATTCTCATGATGTTGTTTGGAGTACATTAGAATACTTCATCGGAATTGGATTAACGTATTAGTTTCTTTGTTAATTGTGATTAACTAACTAACCAAAACGGTTGGGGGCACTGATGTTTACTCTCTACCTATGCGCTCTCTAGAATTTTCCAACTTCTCTCTACCTACCTATGTTCTTGAAGATTTGAATGTCTTCAAGCTATCAAGCTTCAGATCTGGAGCTTTGATTCCTTTCAAATTTCAAATTTTGAAATTTTAAAAATCATCCTTAGTTATGGATATATTACACATGAATGCTGATGATCAATTCATCAATCAAAATGAGGTTTTCACTCAATTTTTCACCTATTTAACAGTCACTTTGTATAAACATCTTCTCCACACTCCAGCACTTTATCACTTTCTGCACAAGCATATTCACATACAGGGATGGAGCCAGGAAACATATATGGCGGGGATGATCTATAAGTTTAAAAAAAATTCTCAATTTTTTTCCTCCCGGGAGGGGCTGATATTTTTTTTAAAAAAAATTTACAACCCAAATTCCCCATATTTCATCTCGGCGGGGCTGGAGCCCCTCCAGCCCCCTTGTGGATCCGCCCCTGTTCACATACCTATCTCTATACTTCTTCGTTTGGACAATCTTGCAACCATGAATATGGGAGAAGAACTGGCGAGTTTTCAGGCGAAGTCAGGCGAGTTTTCAGGGATACAAACCGGTGAAATTCTCGCCAATCGGTTTCAATCTCTCAGCCATCAATAGGCTGAGTTTCACACCGGAAAAATAGATCACCCAACGGATTTCTTGTCACCAAACTCTCAAATAATTGCAGCACATACTCTGGGTAATCTTAATTTTGAAACTCCAAAGTCTTTAACATCAGAAGCGGCATCTCAGGAGTGGCGTAATCTGCTCCAAAATCTGCCGGAAATATCTTCCACTCCACCAGAGATTCAAGTAAAACCCACACTACCACATAGACCACCCTCTAGCACCATTTTTTTTTGTTGTACCTCCGGTTATTTCTGGAAAAAACCCGGTGTCTAAGTAACCGTTGAAACGGTTGCACCGATTGAAAAAAATCGGTGCTAAATTCCTACTTCTAGCACCGGTTTTCTTTAGCACCAGTTTAGAAAAATCGGTGCTAATATGTACCGAATTAGCACCATTTTTTTTAATAACTGGTGCTATAAAAATCGTTGTTAAATTTGTGTCCGGTTGGGCTTTCATTGCTTTTACTTCACTTTACTTAAGATTAAAGATAGGGGCCGGGCGGGGAGTGAAGGCTCATTTAGTAGACAGCGGGCGAGCAGCAAGCACCTTATATAGGGCGTTAAGCACCTATCTTACTAAGAAAGGGGCAAGCCAAAACCTACTACTAAAAAGTGGCTGGACTGAGCCGTATGAAACGAAAGTCTCACGTACGGTTCTCTGAAAAGTGAGTGGCTACCTACTGGAGCTTCGACCAACCACCGCCGGTCAATTCCGCTTTGGAGCCACCCCTTACTCTACCATTATTATAGGAGTTTGGGGTTCGAGACAAAGAAAGATCAAGGCAGCATATCAGTTTTTCCTTTATACTTTACTTGGATCTGTTTTTATGCTATTAGCTATTCGGTTGATTCTTCTCCAAACAGGAATAACCGATTTACAAATATCATTAACCACAGAAGCACCGGTTTTGAAACCGGTGCTACATTCATATTTTTAGCACCGGTATTAAAACTGATGCTAAATGTGTAATTTTAGCACCGATCTTAAAACTGGTGCTAAATGTGTAATTTTAGCACCGGTCTTAAAACCAGTGCTAAATGTGTATTTTTAGCACCGGTTTTAAAACAGATGCTAAATGTGTATTGTTAGCACCGGTTATATTTATGCCCGGTTTTAAAATCGGTGCTAAATGTGTATTGTTAGCACTAGTTATATTTTAGCACCGATTTAAAAACCGGTGCTAATTGTATTATATTTTTGTATCGGTTATTTTTTAGCAAAAATCGGTGTTAAATGTGTGACTCATTTGCACCAATTTATTTTGTTTTAGCACCGGTTTGTAAGAACCGCTGTAAACGTTGTGACTACTGGTAACTGAAAGATGCGGCGCGATGCCGCTCTTTCAGTCCATCTTCACGCAGCCAGTTCTATATTTACGCTTGTTTTCTAAAGCGGTGTGTTCTTTTTCATAGATGGCACCGATTTTCATTTGTGCGTAGATTACTTAAATCTGTGCACCTATAAAAGTAGCACAAATTCCCAACAACAATTCCCAATAAATACAACAATCATCACGCATAGATAACAAATAGGTGCAAAAAAAGCATTGAATTTGATCAACTATAATTTTTTACAAGCGAAAGAAGTGCATGAAGTGTGGTTCTTAGTGGCAAAAAATTGGATTACAACCCAACATAAGATACGGGAACCCCCCTCATCATGGAGATGACGAGTATCAAAAGTGGATGACAATTACCTTTCATAAGAGATAATACTACTATCTAATGATGGAGACAAGTCTCTGTATGACATTCAATTGAGCTATGCATTTTGGCCTAGTACATTTCATAAAAATACAAACCCATTTCAGAGCAATGCTCTGCAGTTGATCGCTCCCCAGAGGAGTGTAATCTTTTGAAAATAGCTAAAACAATGTAGTAAATTGCATGTTAGAAAAGAATATATATGTGATAGACTAACAAATACAAAAAAAACAATATATGAAAACGTACCGAAATAATATCAATGGCATGCACGTCCTTAACAATTTTTTCCATATAATACATGTAATGGTATCCATATTCCCAAGTACTACTTTGTATCTTGTGCTGATATAAAAGAGAATTTGCTGAAATGATCACGAACATAAAATTGACAGAGGGAATCTGACGTTACGGGATAATACGTACATTGATGTTTATGACATTCCATTTGTAGTTCGAAGGGTAGGATCTATTTTGCTCGGAATTGAACCGTCAATATTTTGTTGCAATCCTACAATCGATGAAAATATATTTATATCAATATGGAAAAATATATTTTCAGAAAATGGGCACACGCATAATAGTTTAATTAGTTCTAACCTTTTCCAACATGTAATGATGAACGCAAGTAATGAATAGAATAATGTCATTGTACCGAATATTAATAGTAATTGTAAATAATTGAGCAACGAAAGTTAGAAACCTACATGGACTATGTTTATGGGAACAAACAATTTTGTAGAACATTAAAACACATGGAATGACAAAAATGTGTTCCACTTACGAATGAATCAATTTAAGGCATAGCCTATTACGTTTGTAAATTCCCCCACTCATCGAGTCGATGCAATATACTCGATCAATTTCCGGTACGAAGACGAGCAAAAACCAATAGCTCCTATAAAAAAAGGAAACACCAGAATACCTAATGCGGTTTTGAATACTTTGAATATTTTTTGAAAATAAAATCACAACATATGTTTGCTATTGCTTCCATGTCGCCGGGTCAAACAACACAAAAAAGAATAAAACTTACTCTTGATTGTACGGAAAGACGTACATCTTTGCTTGAGTGCGGCACATGACAGTTGAAACCTCGTCCGCAGTCAATTCGACCCTCTGATTTGCCTTTTGAGCTATTGAATTTGAACCTGCTGGAAAAAACTAGACATGGCCTCGATCAACCATCCCGTCACAAAGGTATCTAGAAAAATAACATTGTAAGTGAAACAAATATAATGATACATCTACAAATAATGTAAGCATGCAATTCTTACGATACCCATATATCAAGTTGGCTCCCATTGATCCACTCCATTTAGTTTTCTAAGTCCAAGCTGATCATGAACAGTTTTAGCTTGTCAGTAAATATGGTTGTGTAGACTTCTTCTGATCCAAACACCTTCGCATTGAAATTGATGCTAAAGACTTTGTTAGGTCCACATATTTGTGTAAATAGCCTTAAAACATCATTAATCTATTGAACAACAGCAATGCATTCTTTGTCTTCCGTTACCCCCTAAAAGATACACGATATTGTAATTAGATTGAGAATCTAATAATGTTAGGTGAGCTGTATGTGTATACAATTCTATAGTGGATCATATTGTAAAGGCTAAAATGAGTTCTCACAAAAATGTAATGGTCAGACACCGACATGGGAGGATTTGATTGTCGATTCTCCATCGATGTAGTATTTTCTTTTGCTACTTGCTAATGGGTAAAATGTTAGTCAGGTATTGAAAAAAAATAGTTTAGATTGAAAAAGTCGGGGGGTATGTTAGACCTCTCCTTTTACTGATCGAACGACCACCTCTCCATTCGGAGTATCTTCCTGAGCCAATAATGCCTCCTGTGAGGGAGAGTGTGTTAATACGTATCTAGAAGTCATAGTTAGTTAATATAATCATTTGTTTAACCTCTTCTCTCTTCATGGCAGTTTTTGGTGTAAGGTTTATTTCAAGAATTCCATCTTCATCCACTACCAATTGTTTCCAAGGCGATTGCTTCTCATTCTCCTACGTAAGCAGATGAACAACAAATTATGTTTCAGTAATATCTGGAAAGATATATATGATAGGATAAGGACAAGAATACAATTATCACACCCCATCATCCTGTTGCCCAATGGCACTTATTAGCTTTCCCGGCCATAGAATGTTATATCCAATGGCCTCAGTTACAAACTCAAATTCTCCGTGTTCAATCGGAAAATGTGACTTGGGAATGATCACAGGTCCACAGAGCTTTACTCGCTCCCACTTGATGGGTAAGTCTGTTTCCTTATCCTTTGGAAACATACCAAATGCAGCTACACCCCTTTCTCCATTATGGTTTAAAACATATAGGCAGCACTTTTTTCCTTTCTAAGAACAAAATTCATGAAAAAGGGAAAAACATCAGTTGGACAATGAGTTAGTGTTATAAAGTAATCAAAATTAAATAATGTTAAAAATGTAATCAATCTCAAGAGGGACCAAGGTTGTTTGAAGATTCTATGGCCCGAAAAGTTAATTATAACAAGAAAGGAATTCTATATATAGTTGCTAAAGGCTGCAGCGCCATGCTGCTCTTTTGGTCCAGCAGTGTATCGGACTTACCAACCACAATTCGGAAGTGCGATCAGATCCACAGTCTTGGGCCTACAAGGAATTCCATAACCATGAGAAGAAAACAGAACTCTTATCCAAGGAAATTCCGAGGCTCCAATCTGATACAATCATAGCTGAAACTCAGGCCCAAATAGCCACTATCAAATTGGAGTTAGAGAAAATATTGGATATGGAAGAAGCTAAGTGGAAACACCATGCTAAAAAATATTGGCTCCAACAGGGAGACAGAAATAAAAAAAATTTCCATTCTTTTGCAAACAAAAGGAGGAGGAGAAATACCATCCATGGTTTAAAGGATAGTCATGGTCAATGGTGTACAGAGAGCGGTGAATTAGAAACTATTATCCTGCAGCACTATCAGAATTTGTTCACGACAGACAATCAGCACATGGATGACAAAAAAAATGTGATGTCAGTAATCCAACCAAGAGTAACTAATGAGATGAATGATTCACTTTGCAGACAGTACACACAAGGAGAGATTCTCTAGGCTCTTAAGCAAATGGCTTCTAATAAAGCCCCTAGGCCAGATGGAATGTCGCCATCTTTCTTCCAAACATACTGGAATATAGTGGGTCAAAAGGTCACCTTCTCTACGCTTCAATTCTTGAACAATTGAAGAATGATGGATTCCATAAATAACACCAATATAGTCCTCATTCCAAAAGTCGAAAAGCTTACTGAAGTTACTTAATTCCGCCCTATTGGCCTTTACACTTTCATATATCGTATCATCTCTAAGTGCATTGCTAATAGTCTAAGGAAAATCATAGGAAGGATAATTTCTGAGTCATAGAGTGCTTTCATTTCGAATAGATTAATATCAGATAATATCCTGATAGCTCGTGAAACACGTCTACATAAAGGGCAAGACGAAAGGGAGGAAGGGATACATGTCCATCAAATTAGACATGAGCAAGGCTTTTGATGGAGTTGAACTCTCATTTTTTTATAAAAGTTGAACAAAGCATGGGGTTTAGATCGGAATTCATCGATCTTATTAACCAATGTATCTCCTTTGTGGAGTTTTCTTTTATGCTGAATGGAAAAGGATTCGGAAGACTTAAAACTTCAAGAGAAATAAGACAAGGAGATCCGCTATCACCTTACTTATTTATCTTTTATAGGGAAGTCCTATCGAACACGCTACAGGAGAAAATAAGGACAAAACAAATCTCAAGCTTAAAAATAGCTCGATCAGCACCAATTATCTCTCACTTACTTTTTGCAGATGATACCTTAATATTCGGGGATGTTACTGTACATGAAGCCACTCAGTTGAAACAGGTTTTGATAGAGTACGAGCTGGTTTCTGGACAGAGAATAAACTTTGATAAATCCTCTATTTCGTTCAGCCCAAGTGTTGAACATGGAGATAGGATTAACATCCTGAGCACCATAGGCCTGACTGAAACAGATAATCTTGACAAATATCTTGATTTGACAACTACATTTGGATGACCAAAAGCTGCATCGCTAGAGAGCGTGAACAAAATTTTGGACGAAAATCCAAAGTTGGGAACATAAGCAACTGTCCAGGGGAGGAAAGGAAGTTATGATCAAGGTAGTTCTACAAGCCATGTCCACATACACAATGTCATGCCAGATACTTTGATAAAACATATTCATAACATGTATGCCAGTTACTGGTGGGGCAATTCAGATAACAAAAAGGAAACACATTGGGTAAAATGGCAGAATTTATGCATTCCAAAAGGAATGTGGGGGATTGGGATTCAAAGATTTGGAACACTTTAACCTAGAAATGCTAGGTAAGCAAGCATGGAGGCTAATAACCAACCCAAAAACACCTATAGCTAAACCAATAAAGGCAAGACATCACTCGTCAACGTCCCTGCTCGAAGCCAAGATTGGATATCGCTCATCCTATGCCTAGAGATTAATCATTGAGGGTAGATCTTTATTATTAAAAAGGTTAAGGAGAAGGATAGGCAATGGTAATACTACAAGAGTAAAATCCTATAGATGGTTACCAAGGCAAAGCTCTCCAAGACCAACCTCCCTCTCGATCGATTACCCAGAGGACATTACAGTGAACAAGCTAATGGAACCGTTTGGAACTCAGGACTTATTAGAAGGATTTTTAATGATGAGGAAGCTAATCTGACACTCTCAATGTCGAGACCACAAAATCAATATGAAGATATTTGGACATGGCACCTAACAGTGGATGGGAATTACACGGTAAAATCATTATACAATATATCTATTAATTCGGGTTCTTTGAACGATGCAGGTTATATGGAAAGCTCAAGCAATTGACCATCCCCCCACTGGAAGAGAATTTGGACCCTGACAGTTCCTCCTAGAATCAGTCATTTCCTATGGCGTATATGCAAAGATTAGCTACCAGCATCAATGAATCTCATCCAAAGGAAGTGTCCAGCGGAGCAATCATACCTAACATGTTCATCAGATGGTATAACAGCACAACACATCTTCTTCCATTGCCCATTGGCACACCAGGTTTGGTTTGCAGCAGATCTACATGAGCTGGTTTACAAATATCAACAACCACGCTTGTCCCTTTGGGTTAGAGATATGCTACTCGAATTGGACAAAGATACGATATCTTTAGCCGCTCTACTACTTGACCAATTATGGTATCACAGAAATGAGCTCCTCCATGAAAAAAGTCATAATTTGGTTCCTGCTCAATCTATTCAATATGCTCTCAAACAAATGGGAGTAATGAAGAATGGCAAGAAGTTGCAACCCACCAATACTGAGGAGTCGCAAAGGAATGAAGCAAGACAAACATCTAATATGGAATTCAAGGGAAGATCATTATTTTTTTATGCAGCAACAACGCAACATTGCACATATCTAGGATGGTATGTAAGAGCTGAAGACAAGCAGTGGTTGTATGGGGAATCTATAAAATTACAACAGCCTTACTCTGCACATGTTGCAGAAGCACTAGCTCAAACTTCGGCTACTAAAGGATGTGTTACACATAACATACCACCAGATATTATTATGGGCGATGCACAACTAGTAATCGGAGTTGTCCAGTGGATAGGTCAGATTTTGGTTTAATCATAGAGGATATCAAATCCGGCTTAGCAAATTTACAGGAACCAAAATTACAATGGATCCCTAGGCAGGAAAATAAAATATCCCATAAATTGGCTCAATTTCTCAAGACGAGTCCCTTGAGCTTTTCAACATGGAGTAGTACTCCAAATTTTATAACACATTTGGATAATCAATCATACAAATCTTATTTTGAAAAAAAAAACTAAATGACCAAAGCTGTCACTAATTAATCTATTCACAACGTCTAGCGTATCTCTAACATTCAAAGTGCATGGTCGCATTTTACATAATAATAATAATAATGATCAATATCGATAACAATAATAATAATAATAATTTGGGATCAATTAATTAATTCGTGCACTGATATGTCGTGTAATTTAATAATAACATTGGCGAATTACAAATTAAAGATTTGTACAGAAAGTCGCTAATATTGGGAATTGAATGAGTTAAAAAGCTCCACGCTGATTTAATTAATTATAGATATATTGGAGGAAAAAAATATAGATAACCATAAAATTAATGTAATCTGGGTATCAATGACAAGAAGATGAGTGGTTAGAAAAGTTTTTTTAAAAAAAGAGATAAATGTGCATGATTAAGTGCAAATGGAACGTGCATCATGCACTTCAAACTAATTGTTATTACAAAATAATCGATGCATTTGTGTCGGTAGAAAACTATGATTAAGCAGCGTTGAACTGTCGAACTTCATACTCTTTCTTTCCGATACTCCAATAATGGCTCACTTTTTTTTTTGGAGTGATTTTTTAACTTTAACTCTTTCTTATTTTTGGTAAATTATAGATTATTTTCATCCACTTAACTTACTTTTTACTCTTTTAATGCATTTTCTGCCACAAGTTCAACATTTTCTAAATTAAATATTTGAAAGTAAATGAGTCAATGTTACTGAACCGAAGGGAGTATTGTTTTTGACTGATTTGAACATAAATGAAATAAAATTTAATAAATTGAATTTAATAAAATTTTATACAGTAAGTTAAAATTAACATAATTGATGATAAAATAAATTTTACCAAAAAGAAACACTACTAGAAACACCCCCGAGGGAAATTTCATTGTAAAAAAGCCTTAAATTAGTTGTAACAGACATTTTACAACAAGTATAGACTTGGTTGTAATTGATATTACAATTACAACCACTTTTACCAAATCGCTGTAAAAGATATATTTACAACAAGTCACTATTAAGGTTGTAAAAACAATCTATTACAACGACTTTTTCCGTTTTAAAAATGGTTTGGATGTCATCTTCACAGCATCATTCATCCATTCATCTCTCATTCTGTTGCGTAAATCAGTCTTGATTCTCTTCATGGCTGAAAAAACTCGTTCAACAGAAGCAGTTGCAACTGGTAGAACTAAGGTTAACTCAATAAGACGATATACCAATGGAAAACATGTATGCCTAGTTGTTTGAACCATCTTTTGAGCAAGACTTCCAAAGTCCTCAATAGCCAAAAACTCATGATCAAGTTGCACATTATGGATGAAAGTACTAAGTTGTTGATGAAGATGGGAACGATCTTCTACAGAGAAGTCACTTGGATATAGTTCAACAAGATGAACTAACTTACCAATATCAAACTTAGAAAATGAATCTCTTGGATCAAGGCAAGCCATACAAGTGAGTAACTCCGTATTTGCTTCCGGAAATCGATTATTCATTTCATGAATCATCCTATCAACAACCTAGTATTCAAAAAAATAAAAGGTTAGCATGTAGCAGTGAAAAAAATTACAAATCAAATCAAATAAGGTATGTAAATTATAAAAGTAATACTTGAAGAAAAGTATCAACACGAAAGAAATCACCATGGGACTGCATTTGCGTAAGTCGTTTCCTACGACCACGAATTGTTCGTTCATCTTCCATATTAACTACCGAGATGTCATGATTAACACAAAATGCGTTGACTTCATTTAACAACTCATCTCAACCATTCTCTCTGTATTGTTGCAACTCAAACTTCATTGTATTCATCAAACTCACAGCCAACACAATATTTTGATTCTTTTGTTGCAAAGTATGGGATAAGGCATCTACAACTCCCAACAAATGCTTCATCATAAGCATCACAAAAACAAATTCATAACTCTCTATTTGCTCAAGCAAACCGCTCGCTGAAGATTTACTCAGATTTGCATCACCATCATCGTGGACGTTTTCAATCAATTGCAAAATAGATTCCCATATAGTAATGAAACGAATAATAGTAGTGTAATGTGACCGACCCCCAACGAGTATCCCCCGGCCTTCTCAAACTAGTCTCTTGATTTTTGCCTATTCCACTCACAATATCTCCATTCTCCAATCCCTCTACAATTCTAGCATGTTCTAAATCAAGAAGCATGTCTTTTCTTCTAAATGAAGCTCCAGCTAAATTCACAATCATACAAAGATAAACGAAAAACTGACACACAGTTCGATTATCACTAGCAACAGCAAGAACAACCAATTGAAGCTGGTGAGAAAAACAATGGACATACCTTGCAGATGAGTTTTCTTTCAATATCAAAGCTTTCAGTCCATTATACTCTCCTCACATATTTGAGGCTCCATCATATCCCTGACCTCTCAACTTTGACATTGATAATTTATGCTTTTCAAACAATTCATCAATAGCACTCTTCAAACTAATATCAGAAGTATTACGCACATGCACAACACTAAGAAAACGTTCAAGAACGCATCCTTGTTTGTTGACATATCTTAAAACAACCCCCATTTGCTCTTTTATTGATGCATCTCTAGCCTCATCAACCAATAGAGAAAAATAACTATCTCCAATATCATTAACAATAACATTTGTTACCTCACTTACACAAGCACTTGATAGTTCCTTCTGTACTTTGGGAGATGTGAGCTTGCAATTTCCAGGGCCATTTTCATTCATGGTTGTAGTAATAACATCATTTCGCTTGCAATGCCAGTCAATCATTTCGAGATAATTGCCCTTATTCAGAGAATCCAGCCCTTCATCATGGCCACGAAAAGCCATACCTTGATTTAGCAAGAACCGTGTCACATCCAAAGCGGCTGTCAAACGCTTGCGATATGCAATCTCCGAATCCCGCCCATGTGCCTGATAAGAATGAAGGATACTCTATCTTTTACGCTTAAATGCATACAATTGTTCAACTGCATCATTATGAGAACTACCCGCTACGCCAACATGTTTCTTATAGATATCAAGCGCTTTCTTCCAATTGTTAACCCCACTCACAGTAAATGCATCATATCCATCTCGACATCCCTTATGTGAATTCCTAAAGAGATAGCAACAAAAGCAAAATGTAGCATCCTTTGACGCGCTATACTCCAACCAATCAAATTTTTCATACCACGAAGGTTGAAAACATCTATAATCATTTCCCTGCTTTGTCTTTGGAAAAGAATGACCCTTAAGTTGGCAAGGTCCTCTTAACAAATATTCTCTCATCACTTGATCTCTAATAGAAACATCAAAATCCTTAATAGGTTTACGTTTCCCGGGATCATTTATAACATCATCCGAATTGAACTCAACACGAGAATATTTTTGACTACTACCCTCTTCATTAATCATTTCTTCATTTGGTTCACTCGTTCTCTTAAAAATAGATGATCAACTACTTCGAATTAAGAATTTGTCCATATCCTATTTGACATAAAATAAGAAAAATGTGTCAAATTAAATATGTATATGCTATTCAATATTCACAATTTCTCAAAAATATGTCTAATTAAATATGTCAAATTAAATATGTCTAATTAAATATGTCAAAAATATGTCAAATTATTCATATCTATATTTAGCACAATTTCACAATTTCAACACAACCACTAAATTATTCATATCTATATTCAGTATTCACAATTTCACACAAATAAGCAATTCAATTCAAGTTATTCATCATAAATTACACAACAACAATATATTGGCTCCTTGATACCTTGCCCTTTGTTTGGCTTGGATGCGGACCATGCGGTTGCTGATTGTGGTTGAGGAAGGCGCAGTGCGGCAAGCGGCGGAAGGCGGTGGCTGGCCGGTGGTGGATCTGTGCATTTTTTTACTGGAGCTTGGAGCCTTGGAGGAAGACAAAAGACTCAAGAGTATATTATTAGGTTTGGATGTTAGTTGTTTAAATTTTATTTGGGCCAATTGGGTTTCAGCCCAATTGGCCTTAATTTTTTCCCTTCAACTAAACAAAACGACGTCGTTTCACTTAAGCCAAAACAACGTCATTTTTTTAGTTATAAAAGAAAAAAACAAAAATCTTCATCTTCTTCATTCAGCGGTTCAGCCGCTGCGCACGGCAAACATCCGGCCATCGATGACTCTCAGGGGGGGGCGAAATCCGGTGGCTCTAGGCTTAAATTCCGGGCCGCCAGATCCTAGGGGTGGCACTAGAACCCCCTCGCCCCCCTGTTTCCGTCGCTGGTAACAACAACAAAGAATAGAATATATATTAACCACAATCTAAACAATAACACAAAAACAAACCACGATTAGAGTTGGTTTCAATTAGAATTAAAACAATAAAATTCATAACCGAGTGAAACCATAATTCCAATTTTTGTGTAGGGGTCTCCTCAAATTCTAATTATGGAATCAGTTCAGAAACTCAAGAGTGTATAATGGTGAGCTATTCATTAGTCTGGTTAATGACCTATTCAAAAGTCTATTAATGGCAAGCAACTAAAGAGATGCTCTTGAACTCTATAAATAGGGAGATTAGCTTCTGTAATAGGGGTGAACCTTATAGACATCAGATATGTTCTAAACTTCACCCTTTGAGTCTGTACTCTGAGTCTGTAATCTGTAAACCCTTTTGATAGTAAAATCTGAATCTGTTCGTGGAGGTAGCCAAAAATTGGTGAACCACGTTAAAATTTGTGTTCTTATTTTTCCGTCTTCTTTTTTGTTATCTTGATTTTGCTCAAAAGGGGATTGATTTTCCCAACAAATTTTATCATTTGGTGGTGATTATTACTCAAACACAGGCTAGTAACAACAACAAAAAATAGAATATATATTACCAGGGGCAGAACTACCATGGCGCGTGGTAGGGCTCCAGCCCTACCTGAGATTCCGGCGCCATGGTAGTAGTGGTCAATTAAGCTTCCAAGCGGAAGCTCCGCTTTTCCGGCGATTTTCATTTTTCCGGCCAGAAGCAATCGGAGAAGAAGGCCGCTGAAGCTCTTTTTTTTGCCCATAATTCATCAAAACGACTTCGTTTTGGCTCAAGTCAAACAACGTCGTTTTGATTAGTATAGAAGAAAAAAATAAATTCAAATTCGAAATTTGGGCATTTGTTTTAGGCCAAAAACTCAAGACCCAAATTTTGCCAAAACCCAAAAACGAGTCTCTTCTCCGCCTCAGCATTGCTATAGCGGTCCAGTCTCTAGGTTCGGCGCCACCGGCCGGAGACTCCGGACACCGCCCCACCACCATTTGGTCCGTCCCCCCTCCAGCCTCACCTGAAAATAAATTCTAGTTCCGCCACTGATATTAACTAGATTCCAAACAATAACACAAGCCTGGGGGCAGGGGATAGTTGATTTCAACTAGAATTAAAACAATAAAATTCATAACCGAGTGAAACCACAATTACAGTTGTTACGGAATTGGCACAGTTAAATTTGAATAAGTCTCAACAAAACATAGAATAACTAGAGTTGATTTCAATTACAAGAAGAGGGAGGAACACTAGCATCTTTCAAGAAGAGGAGATCATCTTCAAGCAGATGATTGATTGAAGATGTGCGAGATTCCCAAAATCACGCAGCAGGGAACAGAAGCAAGGAGAACGCTCAAATTTTGACTTTTTCACTGTCTTTCTAAGGTTAAAAGAGAATAAATTTGGAGTTTTAATTTTTGCTACAGATATATATTTTTTTTTTGAGTTTTTGTGGGTGGGAACTATTGAAAAAAACAAAGAGTGCCTAAAAAGAGAAGAACTAAACAAGTTTTACAACGGAAGGGTAGTAAAAATATTGTACAAATAATGAAGGTAGGAAAAACCTTTTACAGCGGTTTTATAATCAATTACAGCCAAATATTGTGTTTCTTGTAAATAGATTGAGGGCTATTGCTAAGACTTCAAAAGCTTCGTTGTAAATACATATATTTTTACTCTCTTGTAAAATTTGGTTGTAATAGGGGATACTTTCGAGTAGTGAAGCTAGTTGAATAAAAATAAATCTAAATGAACATAACTCGAATAATTTTAATTTATAAGAATAAATTGACATGGAATTAAATAAACTGTTATCTAAATTTATAACTATTATAATTTTGTTGAATGAAGATTCCAGGTTAATTGTTGATGTATACCATTTATAAATTCTTTGGAAATAACAGTCAGTGTATGAATGGTCATCCCTCGTGCAATGAACAATTGTATCTTCTAGAAAACACAAACAACTGTCTTAAAATGAGCCCCAAATTGATAAACGGCTCTATATCAAATTTAGAATGAAAAATAGACATTTATATGAACAAACAGTTTTTGTTTTTGAAAATAATCATTCATTAGTGATGGAAAAGATGCTCAGTGCGATTACTGAAATTGACATTCAACTCAATTACCATCTAGCAATAACTAATATATTGCAAAAATATCTAAAGTACATGTCAATCAGATTGATCATATTTTACATCTTAAAGATTCAATAAAGACTATAATATTGCCATCGAGATACTATTTCACATTATGAGAAAATTATAACCACTTGACAGAAGGAAGCGTATCACACATCAATATCACCGTCAACCAGAAATTTTCAAGAACTGTAACACCATTTGTACAAAGCACAATTTATGTTGTCTAAATTTTAAACACCTTGAAAAATATAGATCAACCCATCCAGATAGATAGAGCTCCTAATACAAACAAATAAGAAACCATGGATATACGATATGGACAAATTGGACTAAATTCATCTACATAAACTACTAAATCGAGTGATTATCATGAACACATATTTTAATCTATCAGATTGAAAAACAATGTCAATGTATGGAGACAATAGTCAAAATCATAAACATTTAAAGGATATCAATCGAAAAAACTATTCTGCATCTTTCCATTATAATAATATGAGAGAAACAAATTGAAATTTTTTTTTTCCAGTCATAACTTATAAAACAGACGTTTATATTCTTCAAAAAAAAAAACAGACATTTATATTAACCACGTTGTGTTTTAAAATTAATCACTCCTACAAGAAAAGGAGTTGATGTTTTTTTTTAGTTTTTTTTAAAGTAAAAATATCTTTTCATATTACTGTCATTTGACAAGGAGTTGATGCTCACCGGATTCCAATCAATTTGAGTTTGTTTATTTTTCTCTCTCTCTCCGTATGGTAAGGCGCCTTG
Organism: Rubia yunnanensis; assembly: GCA_037428765.1. Taxonomy (NCBI): domain Eukaryota; kingdom Viridiplantae; phylum Streptophyta; class Magnoliopsida; order Gentianales; family Rubiaceae; genus Rubia; species Rubia yunnanensis. The sequence continues at coordinate 78,396,018 of CM075071.1, read as the reverse complement.
GGCCCGAACAAGTTTTTTGTACATAAGCTTGCTGGATCATTTGTCCAATTTAATTGGGTTAGTAAGGCCCATTTATTAATATACCTTTCTTCTTTTTTAAAAATAAATATTAAATTGAATCATTAAAGATGGAGTTTTGAAATTCAAGTTGGTAAAAAAGTCATGTACTACAAGAGGAACTGCAATTAATATTCATAAAGACACTGAACTGAAATTACATCTGTAATCCAAAGTCTCTGTGGTTAACAACAACATCCACGTACATTGAAAAAAATTACAAATAGATCCTAAAATTTGTTTTGACCCATATATTAGTCGGATCTTGTGTTAAGTTTGGGTCACGCTCTCATAAATGGTTGGGGATATAAAGGTCTAGATTGCCCAAATTATGCAGAAAGATATATTGAGGTCCTCTAACATCAAAATCTCCGCGCAGTCATTCCGTGAAAGATCTCGAAACAGGAAATAAAACCTAAGGTATTAGGTCTTCGCGTTTATCTATTGATTTCACAACTTGCAAATAAACCATCAATCGATTCTTAGGTTATATAACCAGACAGGGCGTGTTGAATTATATGTGCAGGCTTTTAATAAGAGGTACGATGTTGTGGGGAGGGCTTTCGATAGTTTTCTCCAGATCAGAAATTCAAATCTTAGAGGAAGGTTTGTTTTCCACAATTTTCTCCACATTTCTTTAAATTATGTTGTTGTATGTGAAGATGTTTGAGGATTCTACATCAAGTTTAAAAGTTGTCCCTCTCTATAACCTAGTTTGACCTTATAGTCCCTCATTTGCAATGAGGGGCAGATGATTATATGTCTCTCTTGTGAGCTTATGTGTTTTGGGATTCTTAATGAGTATTTTGCTTGCAGCCTTTTGTCCTCCATTGCTTGCCTTCATCAATCAGGTGAGTCTCATTTAGGGTTTAATGATTTGCCCATAAGTTTATGTTTGTCGGTGAGTTTTGACTTCCTAAAATCCACTCATCACTAGTTGCTACTTGATATCCTGTTTTAAACTGTGATTTTAGCATGTGATTGAGTAATTCCTGCGTAGAAGTCTACTATAAAAATGCTCAAGTATCCCTTTTCTTTCAAGGGGAAATATATATCCCTTTTTATTGATTTACTTTTCCCCTTTTCTAATTTAGATTGACAATGTTTACCTTGTCACTTACAAAGTTACACATGTATACTTTAAAATGTGACATTTTCATCAATAGTTTAATGAGTATCTGAGAATTAATGTCCAGTGTAATAAATCATAACATAGTAGCTTGAAGTATTCGAAGAGCATCATTGTCCCATCAAGTGTTAATGGGAAAAGTTTCATATTGATTTCTCAGTCCCAACTTAATGATGTAGAGATCTGGCCTTAGCTCATTTTGAGGACTTTTCAATAAATAAAATAAATAAATGGTTCCATACACTATGTTTTCTCAAATCGATTTTCAAGCAACATTGCCCGCATTTGATGAATATTTAAATGTAGCACCATTGTATAGAAAAATACTCTGTTTCAAACAACTCATTTTTTTGCAAATATTTGGCTCTACAAATATCTCATACTATAGTATCACATACTAATTTCCTTACTTTTAACTATGTAAAGTAAAATATATGTTATGCTGATTATAAAATTTAATTGATGTATAAATTTAAATTGAGAATATCACATAAAATGTTAGACAAATTTATTACAATATACATCTTCTTTTCATGTATAACTGTATAAATTTTATTTAGTGGGTAACATAGTAAGTAACTAAGTATAGGAGCCTAGGAGGCTGTAATTATAGTTACAAGGAATTTGGTGATAATAATTGTCATTTGACAATTTTAAGCAAAGCAACACCATGGAAAACGTGTAAAATGGTTCTTCAAATCAATCAATTGCAAAAGGAAAATGTAATTACCCATATTGTACTATACCAAAAAGAAAGTGTATATCGTTTCTAAAGTCACACATATATAACAGATATAGAGCTGTTTAAGTGTTTCTAAAGTCACAAAAGAAGTTTTATTTTGATATCTAATCTTTTTTTAATTTTAGTGTGTCGATTTATAGAGAATCCCATGAACATGATATAAATATAGTTTGATAAATATAATTTTCTTATGAAATCATATATCCTTTGAAGTGTATACATAGAAATTTATGGAAATGTTCTGTGAAAACTTTTTTAATTTTTTTTATAAAAAACAGTTAAAATGAGGTCAGTAGAAAGTAGAAACAAGGAGAAAAGGGCCAAAATGTTAGTTGGACAGTTGATTTGACTGGGGATAAAAATCTAAAAACATAAATGTTATTGGGCCAAAGTAAGAATAGAAACAATACATTTGGGGCAAAACTTTAAAAAGTGGTAACTATTAGAAAACCACACAATTCCCTCTCTTTCCTTTTTTCTGCCTTTCTCTCTCTACTCTCTCTCCTTCCCTTTCACCCCTGTCATTGAAAGCTCCAGCTTGGGAGGAACACTTTTCTAGGGTTTTCAAGATTCTTTCCCCCAAAATTCCCCCTTTCTTCCATAATTTCCCCGAAAATTCCTGGTAATTTTCGGGGGGAATGCTGAAATAGCTGTCCGGAGCTCACATTCTGTGCCAATCGTTGCTGTTTTTCCGGTGTCTGAAATGCCGGTGCCGAAATGGAAGACGGAGAAACCCGAGTCGGTGGCGGGAAAGCAGAAGCAGCAGCTGAGGAGGGACCCGTACGAGGTTCTTGGCGTGTCGAAGAGCTCCACGGATCAGGAAATCAAGAGTGCGTACAGGAAGCTGGCTTTGAAGTAAGCTGTTGTTGCTGCATTTTAATTGTTTTCTGAAATTTCTGAGCTTTATGTTTGCTGTTTTTGTTAAGCTGTATGTTAGATGAATTATGGTGCTGCTAAGGTTGGTGTAGTTTTGCGATTTTCAGTTAAGTTTTGGGGTTGTTTTGGATTTCTGGATCTTGGAAATGTGTAGTTGGTTTGATGATTTTAAGTGAGTTAAATTTGATCATTCGTTGTGGAGTTGATCATTCTTTGATGTTTAGAGGTGGTTCGAAATTATGCGCCTCTTAAGTCTAAGCTGATGTGGGAAGGTTAGCTATGTCATATGAAGCCGTGGAATTAAGAATTTCATTTGTTTTAAGTTTGGTATAGCGTCCAAAGTAGCAGATGTTGCCACTGAATAAATGATTTCCGGTTTCTTTTGTCTATCGTTTATGCACAGCCTTGTGATTCGATGCCATTTTTTTGAAAATGAAAATTTCTCCATCTGAACTTTTGACTCCGTTCTCCAAATGAGTGCTGCCGCATTTGTCTGTAGGAAATTGCACGTCACTCTGAATAATCTCTAAATATTTCTCGCTCTGCATGTGGTTTAAGTATTTTTGTTGCAGTTACTTGTTTGTAATGCTGTGGTCATTTCAATTTCAGGTATCATCCGGACAAGAATGCCAATGACCCCGCAGCAGCAGATATGTTTAAAGAGGCTACATTTTCCTATAATATATTGTCTGATCCAGATAAGCGGCGTCAATATGACTCAGCTGGTTTTGAGGTTTGATACCTTTTGCTCAGTGAAACCTAAACTGTGCACTGTTGGTATTGGCACTAATTATTTTTGGACAGGCTGTTGAATCTGAAAGCCATGAGCTTGAGCTGGACCTTTCAAGTTTGGGGGCTGTGAATACAATGTTTGCTGCAATTTTTAGGTGAGCTGTGTAGTCAGTTATGTTTTTGCTTCTTTTTTTTTCTCCCCATTTGTGTTAGTCTCTTAAGTCTTAAAGCTTCAACCTTTGCTGCCTTTAATTCCAGTTTGATTATATATCGCAAATCAATAACATGGTTGATATTTAAACAGTAAACTTGGTGTGCCAATCAAGACTACAGTTTCAGCCACAGTCCTGGAAGAAGCATTGAACGGTGCAGTATCTGAACGTCCGCTTCTTGTGGGACAATCTTTGTCTAGAAAGGTTCGATTATGTAATCCTTGGCCAAAATGTTTATTCTTGCTGTTAGTGTCTTCTACTGAAGGTCTGAAACCTTTCTTCCACATTTCTACAGGTTGAAAAACAATGTGCTCACTTCTATGCTGTTACATTAACAGAGAAGGAAGCACAGGCTGGGTTTGTTTGTAGAGTTCATTCAACAGATAAAAGCAAATTCAAGGTATGTTGATAATGTGAGGGATCATATAGTGCAACTTTTTTCCTAGTGAAACACATGTTTGGCTTTAATTTGCCTTCTCTATGTATTCTTTAAGTTTATTTGCTGAGTAAACAGTATTAGAGCTCTTGCACCTTCATGAGTTATGTTGACCAATGGATAAGAAACATAAATTCTTAGTTCCCATCTAATTTAAGCATTTTCTTCTTGATGAAAGAGCTGATTTTTCATTTCTCTCTTTTGAAGCATTGTTTTTCTTCGTTGATCTATTCGGGGATCAACTTCTTGTGATAACTTTGAGCTCTATAAGACTCGGTGATGTAAAGTTTCTCCGTGTAGCTAACTTTTTGGCTCTTGACATAATGCAGCTGTTGTACTTCGATAGAGAGGAAAATGGGGGACTAAACCTTGCTCTGCAGGTAGGCATTTGATTGTTAGTAGGTGCTGAAATTAGCATTATTATCGTATATACCACAGTAAATAATTTGCTGTGTATTTTTGCAGGAGGATAGTGCAAGAACTGGGAAGGTCACCTCAGCTGGGATGTTTTTTCTTGGTTTCCCTGTTTACCGACTGGATCACTCTTGCAACTCAGTAAGCAAAAGCCAGAAGGGCATGTCATTTATTTAGAATTGTAACTTAAATTTTTTACCTATGATTCCAATTTTGTCGTATTCTTATTAGGTGGCAGCAGCAAAAGACCCAGACACTGCATTTTTTAAGAAGCTTGATGGATTCCAACCTTGCGAAATAAATGAATTAAAGGCAGGAACACATGTATTTGGTGTATATGGTATATCTTCTTTCACTTGCAAGTTGTCCATATAGCTGCTTTATGTGAGCTGTGTAAACTTCGATCTAATTGCTTCTCTGTCGAAATGTTTTCTTGCTATTCAGGTGATAACTTTTTTAAAAGTGCAAACTACAACATTGAAGTTCTTTGTGCTGAACCTTTCTCAGAGGAGAAAGAAAATCTCAGAGTTGTGGAAGCTCAAATACTGTCTAAAAGGGTAGAACTTTCCAAGTTTGAAACAGAATACCGGGAGGTAAAACACGCCATCTCCTATATCTCACCTGCTTCCGATTAAGAACTCCATGTAGCTTACATTGTAACGACTCTACAATAATCCCAACAGGTTCTTGCTCAATTTTCAGAGATGACTAGTAGATACGCTCATGAAATGCAAGAAGTGAGTTCATTCTTTGTACTTTTCACATTACAGATCTGAAATTGCTTCTAACACGTTTCTTTTTTTCAAATTATAGATCGATGAGCTTCTCAAGCAGAGGAACGAGATACATGCTTCATACACGACTGCTCCACCTATGAAACGAAGTGTTAGCAGTCGGGGCAAGGGTAGTAGTAGGGGTGCGTCAAAGGAAGGAAGTGAAGACGGTCTAGTGAAAGACAAGAAGCCTACGAGGGAGCGATCGAAGAAGAAGAAATGGTTCAATATTCACTTGAAGGTTGATAAAAGAAAGCCCTGTTAGCTGGTGAATAAACACATCAGGCATGCTGGATCAGTTGTGTTTGTACCATTATCTCAAGCATTGTGTGTAGTTAATCTTTTTTTTTTAATTTGTTCTTTCTCTCTCTTATTTTGATAACATTATGCCTGTATATTCTCTTCATATATCCGTATATCATTCTTCCATTTCATCTCTCTGCAAAATTATAGTTTCTGCACGCTCCGGTTTTTGTTTTTTAAAAATTTCTCTAGCTTCATCTGTTATATTTTAAAATTACTTTAATTGTATTACATCATAATGATTTCAATTATTTTCTGAGTTATACACATTTTATCCATGTAACTTGTTCCAAAATGGAGCTAATGTTAGGATTGATTATTAAGGACCATGTACGTGGCATTTATTTATTTATTAAACAGCAGATTCCTTCTCATTAAGATGACAGTCGTGTCTCACACAAAGTGGGGTGAGGCTTTCACATGGCTCACACAGAGTGAGGTTAGGCTTCCACGTGCATGCTCTATACTAATATGGTGCATTTAGAGACTTAAGACCATAATAAGAAGGGAATGGGAAATTGAATCATGGTTGCATCTGGCCGACTTAGGCAAACTCAAGTTTGGTTGGATACATGAAAGTGGATTGCTATATCACGCCCTGTATTTTACTAGTTACGCCCTGTATTTATACTGTTTTATATACAACATGTATTTTTAATTTAATTTAATTAATTAAATTTAAATTTAATTAATATTAATTTAATTTATTAGTAATTTAATTGCTGCTCCGGCTCCGCCTTGCTCCGGTGCCACCGCGCCGCCGCCGGGCTTCGCCGCCGCCGCCGCCGCTTCCGGGCGTCGCTGCCGCCGCCGCTTCCGGGCGTCGCTGCCGCCGCTGCTCCGGGCGTCGCCACTGCTGCCGGGCGTCGCCGTCGAGCGCGCGGCCGAGTCAAATCGCCGCCGAGCCGGAGGTGTCCCGTTCGCCATGGCCTGGGCGCGAGCCGGAGGCTCTCCCGTTCACCAGGGCCTTCGCGCGACTGGCGCCGGTTCCGTTCGCCACGGTCCGGGCGCGAGCCGAAGGCTCTCCCGGTCGCCACGGCCTGGGCGCGACGGGCGCCGGATCCGTTCGCCACGGCCTTCGCGCGACGGGCGCCGGTTCCGTTCGCCACGGTCCGGGCGCGAGCCGGAGGCTCTCCCGGTCGCCACGGCCTGGGCGCGACGGGTGCCGGTTCCGTTCGCCACGGTCCGGGTGCGAGCGCGCCTTCCGTTCTCCTCGCCCTCGGCGCGAACCGGGGCTCCCGTTCTCCGTCGCTTCTCCGCCACTTCTCCCTTTCTCCGCCGGCGGTGCTAGGGTTTCCCTCGAGGACGATGGAGGATGGCGGGCTAGCTTCGCTCGACGGGTTTAGGATGGCGGAGCTCGACGGCGACGAAGGAGGAGAGACGGAGGGGCTAGGGTTTCGATCGACGGGGATAGCTTCGATCGACGGCGACGAAGGAGGAGAGACGGAGGACGAAGGAGGAGGAACGGCGGGGACGAGGCGAAGGAGAAGGTAGGACGGCGGCGGGGCTAGGACCGCCGGAGAAGACGAAGAAGAAGAGAAATAGGTGGTGGTGGCGGCGGCGCTGGAGCACGTAGCGGCGGAGATCGGTGGCGCACGGCGGCATGGCGCGCGGTGGCGTCGCGGGACACGGCGGCGCGCGGTGGCCCTCGGCGGCGCACGGCGGCGCGGCGGTGGCGCACAGAGCGGCTGCGGTTTTTGTTTTGTTTTTGATTTTTATTTTGATTTTGATTTTAATTTTTTGTTGTTGATTTTTGTTTTATTTTAAAATCTTAATATTAGTATTATACATATACATACGTATTAGGGCGTAACTAGTAAAATACAGGGCGTGATATAGCAATGCCCTACATGAAATGGTAGTTTCTTTGAAAATTAATACATGTGTTTGGTTGAATGTGGAAAGCTTATTTTTCCATAGAAAGATGTTGAACACATATGATCTCATCGTCTTTTATATCATTTTTTAGTAGATCCAAAGCTTAAAAAGATTACTCATTCGAGAAAAAGCCATGTCTCACAATTCCGTGGCCAGATAACATTTATGTTCACAAGTAAAAAATTGTCTATTACACTAATGCAGAACTACTGGTCCTTGAATCAATACATCTCCTTAACATACTCAATCTATTGTTGACGGACTTCAACTTTCTTCTTTTGCCAGAGGCGATCAAGGGCACTGTCAACATCACCCTGGGCACGAATGTAGCCACAGAGAGCAAAGGTGGTGAAGTTGCCCGTGTATACACCCCTCTCATCCAAATGGCCAACATTGATCTGAACTGAGGCATGATCCTTGGAAGTGATCAGCCTGTTGGTGGCCGAGCATTTCCTTGGGATGTAGAGATCCATGTTTTGCCCCTCTTCAATCTGCATCTTGTCAAGTCTCAAATGACCTTGCTGAAAAGTTGCAGATGACGGCTGAAGTGAAGAGTTGAAAAGCTGCATCTTGTCAAACGATTCTGGACGCATTCTAGTTAGTAATTATTTTTCAGAAGAAAATGGAAAATTGCCCAACCTCTTTTCATTTCCTGAACATTTGTATTGTTCATCAATTGTCACAACCAAAAAACAATTTCTTAACAAATAAGACTCAGAACACCTAAGGCACTCAAGCGGAGCTAACTGATGTTCATTACAAATCATTCCAACAAATAGACAAAACCAATTTCCAAGTCCAATAATTATTTATTCATTAACAAAATCAAAATCCTACATAGACCGTCAAATGGATAAACTCATACACACAAGTACCAATTTTTTAAAAAAACATTAAAGAACTACCTCTAACATGGTATCAGAGCACAGTTACACACTCTCGTCTTAGAATTCAAAATTTCCCTCCGACCTAGGTAACTCTCTCTACATCCCCGGATGATCATTAAACGCATCACATCGCCTCCTAATTTCTCCATCCTTTCCTGTCTTGATCTTAAATTCACTCACTTTTTCCATAACACGAGCAAAATCGATGAAGAATGCGGTCTGGTTCGTGGCATACTCTTCGACAATGTTTTTGGTCCTTGAGTCCGATGCCAGAATCTGATCGGACTGAAGCAGCCCCATGCCCCTTTTTAGGTTTTTGTAGTAAAGATTGTCGAACTTTCCTGGCGTTACGGCGTCGTTGAACGCTGCCATGGAATGGTCCTGCTTGTAGTTGGCGCAAAGCCTCTGCAGGGCTTCCGCGTATTGGGGATTCATCGACGGATCGACCTGCATAAATCATAAAAAGAAGGGATAGTATGAGTGAAAGAGCAAATTGTAACATGATCCTAAAAGTTAACTCTCATGGATCACTCTTACTGGGATTAATCGTGCAGCCTAGCCATGCTAGAATGCTACGAACTACCACTTGATTAGCACGTACATCGCACTCAGATTGGTTGTTCCCAATACATCAAGCCTTTACATGGACATAGCCAAGTAAGCATTGGAATACTCACGAGTTTAGATTGAGAGCACGAACATACAAACGAGGGCCACAAGTAAATATTCCATCCGTTCCACCAGTTTTGGCCTATTTACTTTTTCGCGGTCTTTAATGATTATGTTTGACTTTCAGTATCTCTAGATACATATAACATTTCCGCATAAAAAATTGATATTTAGAAAATAGATGCTAAGATGAATCTAACAATATCTCACATGATATTATAAATATATTAGTTTATATTTGTGGTCAAAATTTAATCAGTTTGACTTGGAAAAAACAAATATGTCAAAATTGATAGGACGGGTATTAGTTTTCAATATATTGCAAAGGTAGCTGAAGTGGATGTAAGTGCTTTATGATTGATCTAAATGTTAGACGGGATAAAAAAAAGGGCACTAGAAGAAAAGGAGAAATGAAAGTAGGAAGAAAAACCTTGGCAGACTTGCTATACTCGAAGAGGCGGTTGGCGAACTCGATGCAGTGGGAGAATCCGATGGTGTGGGCGCCGGAGAGGGCAACCATTTCCCGGACGTCGAAACCTTTGGATTCGAAAACCTTGATCATTTCACTCACGGTGGCGTTCGGCAACGAGATGTGACCTGCGACATCGGACGCATGGGACGTGAGGCTGTCCAAACGCCCGAGCTTGACCTGGTAGTACGGCCCTCCGACCATGGTGACGAGGTCGCGGGTGGCCTCGGCGAGGATGTCGGCGCACGACACGACCCCGGGGCACCGGAGCTCCAGTTGCGTCTTGATCCGGATGAGGACGTCGAAGGCGTCCCCCGGGAGGGAGAGGTTGATGTCTGCGTCACGCTCCGCCTTGTTGAGGCTGTTGGAGGAGACGAGGATGGAGGCATCGCAGCCGCCGACAATGCAGTCGTGGAAGAACACGCGGAGGGTTCCGGCAGCGGTTGTCGGGTTCGCCAGTTGCTTGGTCATGATGTTTTCTTGCACGATTCTGTCGAAATCCGGGCAGCTCTTCTTGTAGTAGTCGAGGCTCAACTTGCTCGGCCCCGAGGCTGAGGTCGACATCAAACTCGGGGTCAAGGTCGACATCAAACTCGGGGTCGAGGTCAAACTCGGACTTGGACCAGGGCTCGAACTCGGACTAGATGAAATTGACGATGACATGGAGCTCAAGCTCGGATTTGGACCCGGACCTGAACTCGAACCTATGGAGCTCAAGCTCGGACTAGGACCCGGACTCGAACTCGGACCGGTTTCGACAAGGGGTTTGCTTTTACCATGTTTGGCGTGATGGCCTTTGTGACATTTACAATGAGGTAGGCAAAACAACGTTATTAATAAAACGAGGGTGAGAAAACAAGGCGATCTCGCCATAATGATTGATGGGGTTAGAATTTTTTATTTTTGGTGTGTGTAATGTAGGAGGAGAAGATGAATAAAATGTTTTTGAAGGGATGTTTGTGAATATGTGATGGTATAGAGGGATTAGAGGGACGAATTTTGTGTGAATTAAAGGTTGAAAAATAGATTGCCTTCCTTGTTGCATGGAACTCCATTCATGCGTGTTTTACTATAATTGTTAGCCCGTGGACACCACCAGTCTCGAACATGAAGGCAAGAGTGTGACACGCTATATTATTATAAATGGCCAGAAAAAAAATATTGATAAAAATATTATTTAAAAGAGTCTGTCCATTGAAAGGCGGTATTTCCATAAGTCATGGAAAGTGCAAATTAGAAGAGAGGAAGATAAAGTTTTTGAGTTTTGTTAATCGGACTATGAATTTTATAACTACTGCATGTTGCATAATAAATTTTTAATATTACCAATAAAATCTTTTTTATTTTATTTTAATGAAACCCTGTCTATAAGATCGAGCACCATATTAAAAAGGAGAATTATGGTACTGCTTATAGTTAGAGAATTTATCCGTTTGAAAAAATTTACTGCACAGCCTCACATATGATAAATAGTAAATTTATTAGAGGTGCTTTGGATTGACTAGTTGAAATGGTCCTTCCTAACTAGACTTAAAGTTAAAAAGGGTCAAAGCATCAAGCTCAATTTCTTTTAAGATTTTTTTTAAAAAATAAAAAATGGATCCATATAATATCCCGTGCCACTTCACTAGATTTATATAATAAATATTTTTTAGTACACTATAGTACATAGAAAAAAATTGTTAATTAAAATCCTTCACATATATATTCAATTACTTTAAATGCATTACTCCCCCGTTTCTCTATTTGTGACACAATATGTTTCGGTGTTTGAATTTACAGAAAGAAAATGAGTGAATAAAATTGGGAAAATCTTGCCAAAAATGAAAAGTGTGCCACAAATAGAGAAACAGAGGGAGTACATCTATTTTTTTTAAATGAAATAAAATAAAAAAGCTCCAATCAAAATACTAACATAACAGATTTCAAAAATGAAAGATAGTGTATAAAAAAACTGTTCATATATAATAATAACTAATAAATGATAATGCTTTTTCCATTTTTATAACCGCATGAATATCAAGCCGTCAACGAATTCTTCAGGTTCGAACCAACCGTTACATTTCCAATGCTTATAAATTCACAACATCCATTGCTATAAAAACCCAATTTCTGTAGCTATAAAAACACCAAAACAAAATGGGGATTTCCCAATTGATACAGTTCGCATTCCTCATATCCGTCCCACTCTGCGTGTGCTCACAAGTTCACCGGAACTGCTGCGTGAATCCGTTTTTATCCGACCACAATTCTTCACTGAAAGACGCCGTGAAAAGGCTGGCAAACGAGCCTTCCACACTGAAATGGCTGAAGAAAGTGAGACGGGAAATTCATCAGAACCCGGAACTTGCTTACGAGGAAGTCGCCACCAGCGCGATTGTCCGGCGCGAGCTCGACGCCCTCGGGATCACGTACCGGTGGCCGGTGGCGCAGACCGGCGTCGTCGGCGCTGTCGGAACCGGGGCTGCTCCGTTTGTGGCTCTGAGAGGGGATATGGATGCTCTCCCCGTTCAGGTTAGGGTGCAATCTGAGCTTAGAAGTTTTATTTATGTAATATATAAAGTTAATTTTTGTTTAGTTCAAATTTGATTCGACAGGATTTAACCTAATTTAGTTATATTATTATTTTCTGAATAGAGTACTTATTTTTTAAGTTCAGTTTAACTAAGTTCTGTTCAGCAAAAGTAAAAGTAAACTTGAGAAATGCATAGAATTAGATGTATTAAAATGTGATGCCGCTTCTTAAATTCTAGCTTTGTCACAGATTTAACCTAGTTCTCTAGGGTTTATTTGAATTGAGTTGAATTGAACTGGGCTAAACTTAAAATAAGTGTGTTGGAAATTAGTAATAATATAAATAAATAAAGCTAAGTTTCATTAAATTAAATTTTCGTTAAAGTGAACTGTATTGACGTCATGGATTACGTACCTAATGTGTGTCAGAGACTTCTAGTAAGGGTTGATTTCGGTCAATTGATTAAGTATACAAATCTGTCCTATCTATTGATATACTATTGTTGCAACAAACTGAAATCTGGGAATGTGTGGAGATTTTGATGTGGTCTAATGCCCTAATCGGAAAGCATAAGAACAAGTACGATATAACAAAAAACATGGTTTTAATGTTGGAGATTGAAGAAAACCATGTTGTACAAATGTAGGAATTGACAGGATTGGAGTATAAGAGCAAAGTTGATGGCAAAATGCACGCATGTGGACATGATGGGCACACTACAATGCTTCTCGGGGCAGCAAGAATACTTGCACAACTCAGAAGCAGCCTGAAGGTACACCATCTTACACGAAAATGCTCGAAAAACAGCAAATGCTTTCGAAAACTGAAGGAATCGGAAATAATGGATGCAGGGAACAGTCCTCCTGGTGTTTCAGCCGGCTGAGGAGCGAGGCACGGGGGCACGCGACATGATCAGAGAAGGCGCGGTTGAAGGTGTTAGCGCAATGTTTGGCATGCACTTGGTTCGCGAGTACCCCCTTGGCGTCGTTGGGACAAGGCCCGGGGAGTTCCTTGCTGGCTGTGGGGGGTTTCGGGCAGTGATACGAGGTAAGGGAGGTCATGCTGCTGCTCCACATGAGGCCATTGATCCCATTTTGGCTGCTTCAACCTCTATCATCAGCTTGCAGAACATCATCTCTAGGGAGACTGATCCCCTGGACTCACAGGTAAGAAACAATCTCCAGTATCTGCGTATTTACACAGATACTGGCAGTTTCAGCAGATTCAAGTGGTGGTGTCTCATAGTTTAGTCCCTGCTGCAGGCTGTTTCAGTGACAATAGCCAATGCAGGGACTTCTGTCAGTTTGATCCCGGAATCAGCTACTATTGGAGGCACTTACAGGGCGGTTGAGAGGAAGAGCTTCTACGCGTTAAGCAAGAGAATCGAAGAGGTATGTACAATCTGAATGCATCTTTTTATCTCATCAAAGTGATCATTATGCAGCCATGTTCATTCCTTTTCATGAAAATCTGTTCAGATTGTGAAGGCTCAGGCGTCGGTACACAGATGCACGGCGCAGGTGGAGTTTGAGTCGGTGCAGCCACCGGTTCCTCCAACGGTGAATGATAAGGGAGTGTATGAACATGTAAGGCAAGTTTCGAACATGATTGTAGGTGAAGAAAACACAGAATTAGCTCCAATTTACACTGGAAGTGAAGATTTCGCGTACTTTTCGGAAGTTGTGCCTTCGACTTTTATCTTCCTTGGAACGAGGAATGAGAAGACTGGTGCTGCTGTTTATCCTCCACACAATCCAAAGTACAACATTGATGAAGATGTGCTTCCCATTGGGGCAGCATTGCATGCTGCATTTGCTGCTTCTTACCTTGAAGCTTTGGCTCAGAACTGTTCCAGTTCTTGTTTTTAGAATTTGGAATCTGAACATTTTCCTCAACTCTTTCAAATGGGGGAATTGGTAGTTGGTTCTGTGTTGAGAAAATAAATCAAAATAATTGTTGTCTAATAAAACACGGCTATTTGTAATAAGGTATGGTGTCCAATCCCACCACAACTAACATTAGTATGATATTGTCTGCTTTGGACCAAACATGCACGGTTTTATTGGGTCCAATCCCAAAGGCCCCCTACTAATGTGGTGGGACTCTAACTTATATAGTGAAGAATTACTCTTCCAGCTTCCAATGTGGGACTTGGGTTGAACACACCCAACAATCTCCTCCTCAAACCAAGGACCACACAATAGTATCCTTCATCCTTGCGCGGACCATCTTGCACCGTCGCCACACCTACGGGACATGCCACCTGACAACAACCTTGGTCAGGCAGACTTTCGACATAAGGCACCACCGCCAAGGGCACAACAGAGGGCCTTCATATTGGGCACACACGCAGTCCCGTCCCAAGCACAACCATGGCCCTGATACCACTTGTTGGGACTTCCAAGCCTACCACAACCAACATTAGTATAATATTATCCGCTTTGGGCCAATCCCGCACAATTTTATTGAGTCCAGCCCCAAAATGCCTCATACTAATGTGGTGGATACTAATGTGGAGGGACTCTCTCTAGCTTATATAGTTAAAAATTACTCTTCCAACTTCCAGTGTGGAACTTGGGTTGAACACACCCAACATCTAATTCATCCAAATTGATTAGAAGGGGATGAGAGAGAAGGCACGTGAGAATGTGAGAGGTTAGACAGACAGTTAAACTACTCTTCAGACGTCCCGTCTCAAGCGGCACACTCACACATTTAACAAAATAGTAAGGAACATCCTATCAAATGTCTTAGAATAAGTTTATGCAAAATTTAATATTCACAAATTGCATGCTAAGTAGACTAATTTGATCGTCGGACCTTAGTCTCGGGAGCGATTCTTCCCAAGTCCTAATGATTCATTTCATTGATATGATTAGGCATTATCAATATAGAAAAGATAAACGTGTATTCTCTTTTATAATAGGCTAAATAACGCTTAAAACACATTTACCCATAAGTCTCTCACTATACAATATAAGTAACGTCGATCACTAGATCCAATAAATGCTTGAATACAATCAAAAAGCTGAATCACAAATCAAAAGAAGTTGTACTTCAAGTGAGGCATCCTTCTTTATTTTTTACATGAATCATGAATCCCAGAAAAAACAAGAAAGTTTGAAACAAAACACAATTCAACTCAAAACATGGTCTCAACCTCGATCCCTACATTTTCAGAGCAGACAAAGAAAGAACCAAAGTACAGCAAACTGCAGCAACCGCCGATGTAAACGAGCCGAGCGCCGCCGCAGAGTTGGCTGCCAACGGTGGAGGAGCGGGACCAGGAGCGGGACCAGGGGCCATTTTTGAATGGTCGTGGCCTTCATGGGCTGTGACAGAAACCATCACAAAAATGGCAAAAATGGCAGAAAAAGCAACAAATCTCAAAGTGATAGCCATTTTTAACGTTGTTGCAATGAAACTTTGTCTCATTGGGTGCTGTTTATATAGCTAGGAATTGAATGGAGAAACTGCCATTATTATTGCTTGGTCATATTTTATGGAATGTCAACTGATTGCTGGTGCGGTACAACTTCCACGATCTGAAGTTGTACAATTTGTACTACATAATCGATCTGTTTAGTCAACTGTATAACGATATTTCTATGTGAGGGATTAGAGAACAATGTCAATTAACAACTCTTCGTGCTTCCACTACATTGTGGTGAGGCCAAGTTCTAAATTTCTTACAAATTTTTTGAAATTTGTAATAAATGAATGTGTGTTTTAATTGATGGTACAATTAGGGGTGTTCATTGGTCCAAGACCAGATCAGATCGGACCGGAATCGGAATCATCAAAAACCTTGGACTGAAGACCGGATCGGAATAATTCCGGTCTTAGACCGATTGGACCGAATTCTAGTATTCTTTATTTTTTTTTACTTTAGATTTTGCTATAAAAAATGCCAAATCAATATTTTTTTTCCTTTAAAACATAATAAAATAGAAGTTATTAGAAAAATTCACCTCAAAATAATAAAAGAATACTAGTTGTCACGAATAAATCTAAACTAGTATTTTAAACTAATTCATTATCATTATATATATATATATATAAGTAAAATACCGGTCCATCCGGTCCGGACCGGAAAAAATCCAATTTTGGACTGGACCGGACCGGAACCCGGAATCTAACAAAAACATGGACTGAGGACCGGATCGGAATTTCATTTATACAATTCCGGTCCTTACATTTCAGGTCCGGTCCGATCCATTTTACCGGTCCGGGCCGAATCATGCACACCCCTAGGTACAATATATAGACAGCATTTACATATTCAAATAAGGGGAAAAAATTCTATCTAAGGTATAATATTGCAGAAAATAGTCACAAAATATCTCCTACACTCTTACTCAAGTTGGAGCATGTGGATCTTGAATGCCCAACTTGCCAAGCAAAGTCTGAAATGTCTGTCGTCCAAGTGCCTTCGTAAACAAATCTGTTGGCTGGCTAGAAGTCAGAATATGATAAGTAACCACAACACCATACTGTATCAAATCACGAACAAAGTGACAATCAATCTCAATATGTTTCGCCCTCTCATAAAAAATGGACGAGTGGCAATATGAATAGCAGTCTGACTATCGTTGTACAAACGCAACGGAGTAGGATGTGCCACTCCCAACGAACGAAGAAAGAACTTGAGCTATAACAATTCACAACATGCAACTGTTATAGCCCGGTATTCTTCATTTTCCAAGAAACCGGAGATTCACCAATCATCACAAAATATCCAGTCAAAGATATCCTAGTGATTGGGCAAGCGGCCCAATCGGAATCCCAAAATGCTGTAAGCTGAAGAAAACTCTTAGCAGATAGAAACAAATCTTGACAAGAATGACTCTTCAAGTAATGCAACACGCAAAACTGCATGCCAATGCGCCAAACGTGGTATCTCTATGAACTGGGCCAAGGTATGGACTGAATAGCTAAGCTCAGGATGAGTGATGGTAAGGTAAATGAGCTTCCTAATGAGTTTGCGATACTGCGCAGAATCATCAAACAAATGACCATCATCTTGCTCCAAATTGTGTTGTTGTTCCATGGGAAAAATCTGTGGGCTTAGCTGCAAATAAGCCAGACAAAATATCCAAGACATATTTCCACTGAGACAGAAACATCCCATCAGGCCGACGAGCTATCTCAATGCCTAAGAAATACTTCAGAGCACCAAGATCCTTCATATGAAAAAAGAGCACAAATACACTTTGAACTTGGTCATCATCTCAGGAGAGGAACCCGCAATGATAAAATCATCAACATAAACCAATAGAAAAACTCCATCCTTCAAGTAAGAAAACAAGGAGTCTGTCTTACTCTGAACAAACCCAAAGAGACAGAGAGCCGCTGCATGTTTAGCAAACCAAGTATGTGGAGCCTGGTGTAGACAGTAAAGAGATTTGCGAAGCTTGCAAACTAACCTAGGTGCCGAGAGTGTATAATTAGGAGGCGAACACATGTACACCTCCTCCTCAAGATCACCATGCAAAAAAGCATTGTGAACGTCCATCTGATGCAAAAATGCATTGTGAACGTACATCCGGCTGGATCGGCTGGTTGGTGGCAGTAATGACGGAAGCGACAGGTGCCTCGATCTCAGCATCAAGATTTCCAATCCCGACTTGATTAATTGGATCCATTCATACACAGGCGATGACAACGCGTGGAGGCGCGGAGCGGTGGTGTGAGGTGGAATGAAGCGGCAGTGCGAGGAGGCTCGGTGCGAGGAGAACCGGAGTGGTCCATGGTGCGAAGAGGCCCGGAGTGGTCCGCTGCTGGAGAGCGGCGATTCGGAGCGGAGAGCGGCGATCCGGAGCGGAGAGCGGCAGTTCAGAGACAGAACGAGGCGGCGGCGGCGGCGACTAGCACAACAACGATGGTCTTTTATGAGTAAGGAGAATTTAGGGTCTCGGGATTTAGGCTTTGATACTGTGTGAAATATGAACGTGTGTTTCCATTGATGGTACAAGGTACAATATATAGCCAGTATTTACAAAGTCAAGTAAGGAAAATGATTCTATCTAAGGTAGAATTCTCTCTAATGTATAATAATATTGCAGAAGATATTCACAAAATATCTCCTACAAAAGTGACTACTCTCCCTCCATCCCAACCAATTCTGCACACTTACTATTTAACATTTAAACTTGTTGAATTTTGACCACATATTTGAATAGATATATGAATAATATATTATCGTATGAGATACTGTTAGATTCGATGTAGCTTGTAGTTTCTATATATTAACTTTTTCTGCACCGTTATTATACGTAGTTGCATATATTTACAGTCAAACATATTTTTTGGACACTGTACAAATGATCTCTTGCAAGATTGGCTGGGATGGAGGTAGTACATGTGTTTCTATTATAAAATTAATTGACAAGTTAATATTTATAATAAATCTACTAGAATCATATGATTATGTTACTCCATCCGTCTCATTTCAAGTTGAAAACTTTAACTTTCAATAGTTGAGTTGAGAAATGTTTGAACCTTGGCATATTTTATAAAGGATAATAAAAATACGTGAAAATTTCATATTCTATAAAGGGAAAGTCTCAGGAAAAACGGCATTTCCATAAACTTATGCACAATCCTCAGTGGCATTTGACTTAAATGTTGTAATTTTTTATAAAATTTAAATATTGTATTTTATAAGTTAAAACAAGTAATAATATGTATTTGAAAGTGAAAATACAAAAACATATGATATAAAAAATATTTTCAAAACTTTTAAATTTTGTATGTAATTTAAGAAATGCAGTGTATAAGGTAAGAACTAAGTGGCCTGTCCGTAAGCTTATGGACATGCCGTCTGTCAGGAGACCCACTATTTTATAAATATATATTATAACAAATCTAACAAGGTTTCGGTCATAAGTATTTATACCTACATGTTAACTCAATTTTATGATCAAAATTAAGAAATTTTAACTAAACAAATAAATTACAGTTTGAAACTAGACAAAGGGAATATAAAACACTGGTCGTGACCCATAACTTTATTTAGGCTCTCATATCTTATTAAGAGTAAGTACTTTCATCATAAAATAAACCGATATCATGCAGAGGTATCCATAACCTTTAAATTTCACCATTTTTAATTGTATCAAATATTTTTCTAATCAAATAAAAGGAGTTATCGGCTCACTCCCTGTAAACATCATAAAAAGAAGTCTTTTTGATGCGAGTCACTCCTTATAAATTTGCATTCATTACAATTTTAAAATTTAATGTATCATCTTTATTTTAATATACTTCCTCCGATTCACTAACATTGATTCATTTAATTTAGTCACATAAATTTAGAAAAGGAATAATTAGTGGTGAAGAATGTATTGAACGAGTAAAACGTAAAGTGATATAGAATTTGAAAAAAAAGAAGTAGTCAATGTTAAAAAAAATAAAGACTAAATTATTTTTTTGGTCCCCTACAAAGTATCTTATACCATCTTTTGGTCTCCATTTGCAAAACAACCCTTAGACGGTACCCAACAAATTCAAAATAATTTGTTTGGTCCCCAAAGGTGGTTTTCAAGTAAGACTAAATGGTTTTCCGGTATAGTTAGGGGTATAATAGTAATTTTACTAATTAAAAATATTTTAAATTAAAAAATCCCAATTTTAAAATTTTCAGATTTTCGACTTCATCTTGAACCCTCGAACCTCTTGCCTCGAACCTTGAACTTCCTGCCTCGAGCCCTCGAACTTCGAGCCCGAATGTGGGGATTTTCGACAACTTCATCCTGAGCCCTCGAGCACGAGGAAACCGGCGGTGGAAGGAGACAAAGGAGGAGGAGGAAAAAGAAATCGTTCGAATAAGAAATCAGTACCCGGCGGTCAGGGTACTGATTCGTCATCGGTGAGCTCCGACGAGGAGGAGGAGGAAGAAGAAATCGTTCCAGATTCCAACAATGGAGGCTCCGGCGATTTCGAGATTCAAGCAACGGTGGCGGCAGCGAAGAAGACGCGAAGAAGATGAAGGAGGAGGAGGAAGAAGAAATTTTTCGAAGAAGAAATCAGTACCCCGCGCCCAGGGTACTGATTCGTAGCCGGCGAGCTCTGACGAGGAGGAGGAAGAAGAAATCGTTCCAGATTTCAACAACGGCGAGCTCCAGCGAGTTCGAGATTCAAAAAATGGTGGCGGCTGCAAAGAAGACGCGAAGACGAAGAGTTTTTTTAAAAAAAATTAAAACTCAAGGGTATAATGGTCTTTTTACATATTTTGACCAATTTTACCATTGACTTTCTCTGAAAACCACCTTTAAGGACAAAAAAAATTGTTAAAAATTTTTTGGGTACCATCTAAGGATTTTTTTTGTAAATGAGGACCAACAAATTGTATAAGATACTTTGTAGGGGATCAAAAAAACAATTTAGTCAAAAATAAAATCAGCCGTTAGAACCGGAGGGAGTATCTGTTATACTAACCAGAGAACTGGGCTACCACATACCGTCTTTTAAGGCCCAAGCCCAGGCCCAGTATCAGAGCCCGTAACAAAATTTGGCAAAAGCCCGGGAATCTCCGCCATCTTTCATCTTCTTCCCCAGAATACCCATCGCTCTGCAATTCGTTTTCTACTCTATCCCCTCCAAAACCCCCCAGACCTTCACATGGGGTCCACTTCTGCACTCTCCTTATGCTCCACTTCCAAGGTAATTTCCCTCACTTTCATGTGCCAAGGTTTTCTTTTGTATTGTTAGAAATTTAATGTGCCTTTTTGTTTCATTTCCAGGTGAATTGTTGGGAATATGAACGAAAAGCACGAATTCTGAGTAGTTCATCGCGCTATAACGCGCTGTTTCCGTTTACTCCGCTTAGTTTTAGGAGCCGGAGGAATAGTGTGCGTCTGCGGCTGAGAGTAGCTGCATCCGGCGGCGCTTCGCGGCGGAGAGTTTACAGGGAGTCTCAAGCTCAGGGGATGGTTCCGGCGCCGGTCAAAGAGATTGCCTCCTCGATTGCTCCGGTTGGCGCATTCGTAGTTGTTACTTACGGTACGGTTTTTTCCGTTATATTCTGTTGATCGGTTGATTATTATTTTGTTTGGAGGAAGTTGATAGAAATGTGGTTTGCCTGATTGTGTAATTGTGAGGTTTTGGTTGCCATTGGATTGTCAATCAGTTAACTGATCACTGTTTCAGTTGACAGTTATGTGGAAATTGGTGGAGAAAGTTCTTGTGCCTAAACCAGCTAAGTTGGTGGCAGTGGAAGGAAGTAAACCTAGTCAGGGAAAGGGAGTGAAGTGGTCGTTTGCTCCTGGTTCGAATCTTTTATCTGCTTTTCGTGCCAAGGCTGAAATTGAGTCGCAGCA
The DNA here is from genome assembly GCA_037428765.1 of Rubia yunnanensis. Lineage (NCBI taxonomy): Eukaryota > Viridiplantae > Streptophyta > Magnoliopsida > Gentianales > Rubiaceae > Rubia > Rubia yunnanensis. Next base: position 78,374,606 of record CM075071.1, on the reverse strand, counting down.
GAGGCTCAATGAATTTGCCAAAGAACTGCGATTGTTCCAAAGTGTTGATATGTCAGGTAATGAAGCTATCATTTTTTCGTTGTTGTAGTTGATGATTTTTACTTTTTTTTAGTTTGTGTTTTATGCAGTTGTTTGTTATTGTATGTTATATACATTACAGGGAGATAAAATTCAGTTTGTTGGAAAATTTATGAGCGTAACTAAAACTTTGTCATATTATACGGTCATTCTAACCTAGTAGGTGGGTTTGGAGATTTTATATCCGGCGCACTAATAATATTTGATGCATTGTCTACTAAAAAAAATCTTCAGCTGACAGTCCACAGTTAGGCTTTCTTGCCTTGTCTGTGTGCATGTAATATGTATTGAATATTTGGTTGTATGGGATGCTTATTATACGGTCAGTCTTACCTAGTAGGTGAGTTCGGATATTTTATATCCGGCGAACTACTAATATTTGATGCACTATTCACTAAAATACATTCATCTGCTGACAGGCCATAGTCAGGCTTTCTTGCTCTGTCTATGTGTGTGTAATATGTATTGAAAATTTGGTTGTATGGGATGCTTATTATCCGTTATCATCATTTTTTATTGAATGGGATGCTTGTTTTGATTGTGGCAGGGCGTGGTTTCGGAAATGATGGACTTTATTTTCTAGCTGAGAGCTTAGCGTACAACCAGGTATTTTGCACAGTAACCATTTTTGCAATTGTTTCCCATTTCGAAAAAAGAATTAGAGCACCACTTCAGAGAGTAATAGTGATGTTTAATACTGGAAAAAACCTATTCTAGTTAATTTGAGAAGTTTCTAATCCCCAGTATTGCACTGTTCATTACTGACTTACCCCTTCTTTCAGACTGCAGAGGAAGTGAATTTTGGTGCCAATGCAATAACTGCAGATGGCATCAAAGCTTTTGACGGTGTTTTACAATCAAATATTGCTTTAAAGACTTTGGACCTTTCAGGAAACCCCATAGGAGATGAAGGAGCTAAGGTAATAATTGCTTGCTGCTATATGATGACCACCACAATCAACTCCTATTATAATTTATAAGTTTTTTCCTAGAATCAATATCAGCCAGGGTATATGCTTTGACATACATTATCTATGGGGCATGGAAAATCATATTCTGCTCATCTCCTTACTCTTTTAACTTGAGATTTACTATACTTATTTAAGCTACAAGTTACTTCTGAAGGTCAGTGTATTTGTTAAAGGTAATTTTCATATGAACCGCTGGATATTGTTGGCCCATTTTGGTCTATTGTAATTCACTTCATGCTGAAAAGCCTGAAAACTGTTTAAGAAACCCGTTTTTCCCCCTCAAACCTCATCTTTTTTGGCTGTATAATGAAACTTGTCTAAAGAGTGGTCGCACAAAATAACTGTCTGGAATTTTCGTAGTAATATTATATGCGCTTGTCCATAAGCTGTACTATGTCCTTGTAATATTGCTCATTACTACCAGCAGGAACAATGAGAAAGTGGATGTACTTTACCTCGCTAAATTCATTATTGATGTTGAGGTTTAAAATTATATTCTTGCAGTTGTTATCTGATATTCTGGTGGGAAATGCTGGGATCCAAAAGCTCCAATTGAATAGCACAGGCTTGGGAGATGAGGTCAGTCTTGTTGACATGGAAGGAACATAACACAATTGCAAACTTACAAGGTTCCAGGAATTTATAACGATGAAACTTTTACTACAGGGAGCAAAGGCTATTGCTGAGCTACTGAAGAAAAATTCAAATTTGCGTATTGTTGAACTCAATAACAATCTGATTGACTACTCTGTATGGCTTCAAATCAGCTATTTAATTTCAACTTTGGATTCATTATGGACAAACTCGCTTTTCCCACTGACCGTTGTATGATGTTGATGATTTGGAAATGGAGGTAGGGATTTTCAGGTATTGCTGAGGCGCTTCTTGAGAATAAGAGCTTAGATGCTCTCTACCTCAAGTAAGTAGTTACGTGGATGTCTTTTCCTTTAGTTTGTATGAAATGAGAAAAAATATGTTTGTGAATTTTTTATCCTTCTTTATTTGTTTTATAGTCTTTAATTTTGGAGAACAGCACCCCCGCACTTTAGGCTATCTATGTCTTTTCTTATAATCTTGTTATTGTTAAAGTGGCAACTACGGTGGTGCTTTGGGTGCTTCTGCTCTTGGTAAAGGCCTGGAGGGGAACAAACAACTGAGGGTAAATCTCTACATCATTATTTTCTATTTGCTCATGGCTGTATCTGATTAATTCAGTCATGGTCTCTGCATGACCTTGTAACTTTTCTACAGAGGCTCTATCTGAAATTACCTTTTTACAATGTATCACTTTCTTAGTTTTCAATTCAAATCTAGATAGAACTCAGTAATTACTTTCTGATTATGAAAAGCAGTATGACATAGGATCATGAGTTGGTTTTCTAATACTTAAAGATCTTGTGTCTGTTGGAGTGATTGTGTTTCTATCTATAAATGCCCAGAACCTTTTTGTAAGTGGGAATTCCATTGGAGATGAAGGTATCCGTGCTCTGATGACTGGCTTATCTGCACGTAGAGGTTTCTACTTAAGCCATATAAATTCTTTTTGGACCATGGGGATTTTCCTTCAACTTTATCGTACTAATGTGAGTACTTTCCAGGGGGATTTGCGAATTTGGACATTTCCAACAATTCAATCTCGGCAACTGGCTCTTTTCATGTTGCTGAGTATATTAAAAGAAGCAAAAGCTTGAAATGGATAAGTATTTACATGAATGATATTAAAGATGAGGTAATGTTATTCTTTATCCTTCCTATTGGCTTAACTGTGACTGTAGGAAAGGGGAACAAATGGCATTTTCACTCAGGAAACAATTTTATTTTGGCTACACCTATTGAAATGTAGGAACACTATATGACAAATTTGATTGAGAATTGGATTGAAAAAGGCTAATTTGCATGTTTTAGCCACTTGATTTTGACGAGCAGTTTTTGGTCCAGTGTGATAATTAACATCTTTGCAGAGATGGCATTAATTTACTGATTTATTTGCACTCGGACAATGCAAGGTAGTTATGGGAGTGAATGTTGGAAAATGTTCTATGATTTAGAGGAATAAACTGAATCTTGTTTCCTTTGAACACTTGGCCAAAGTTTCTGAATACAGAGCTCTATGAAAATATTCTTATGCATTTCAGTCAAAGGTCTGGCTGTTTAGATGGTCTAGTTATGACAACCTCATAGTTCTGCCTGTCTTTGTTAGGGAGCTGAAAAGATGGCCGAGGCTTTGAAGCAGAACCGCTCTGTAACAGTCATTGATTTGGCAAGTTCTTACTTTTCTGATGGGTTTACTATGGAATATCTGTATTCTACAAGCACTTTTTTCTGTGAGCTGTACTGTTGAGTAATGTATTGAGAGAACTCTTACAGGGCGGAAATGACATTCACGCTAAAGGTGTCACCGCAATAGCGCAAGTTCTCAAGGACAATTCCGTCCTTACAACGGTTAGTTTCTGCCTCCAGTTTTTGCTTTCGTTCTTATGCTGTTCAGACGTAATTCTTAGAGATTTTCTCTCTCTTGCTCTCTTAGTTGGAGATTGGATACAACCCCATTGGTCCTGAAGGAGCAAAGGCATTAGCCGAGGTCTTGAAATTTCACGGAAATATAAAGAACCTAATGCTTGGATGGTGTCAGGTAATCTAATGAACATGGAAATCTATGAGCCTTGCTGTATGATCCCTCTCTGATGTATGATTTCATTTCAGATTGGTGCCAAAGGTGCAGAGTATATTGCAGATATGTTGAAGTACAACAGTACCATAACATCTCTAGACCTACGATGCAACGGACTTAGAGATGAGGTTTGTCTCTCAAAACACATCTATTTCCTTCTCAGCCAATAAACAATCCCTTACTTTCTCGAAGTTTTGTGTCAGGGGGCCATTTACATAGCGCGTAGTTTGAAGGTGGTAAATGAAGCTTTAACGACACTGAATTTGGGATTTAACGAAATCAGAGTACGCGTCCGCCACCTCCTAAACTGTATCTTTTTTACAACTTTTTCATTTCCGCAAATCATTGATCAACTTAGCTTATACACAGGACGAAGGGGCTTTCGCAATTGGGCAAGCGCTCAAGGCAAATGAAGATGTACGACTAACATCCATAAATCTGGCAAGCAACTTCCTCACCAAGCTAGGACAGGTATTTGCTATTCACCTTCCCATCCTTTCTCTGCTAATTGCTACCATTGGAGTATATGGATTAGCTTAGGCAAACTTAAAATGTCACGCAGACTGCGCTAACAGATGCAAGAGACCACGTCTTTGAGATGAACGAAAAAGAACTCTCAATATTCTTTTAGGCGGCATTGCACCAGGAAGACATGTTCCCTATACTTTTGCATCATACCACAACTCAAAGGACCATGGAGGAAACTGGGCAATGAGTTCTATCTGTACAAGTATTTCGTCCCAGTTTGAGTGAAAGTGAACCTCAGACTCACTTTCATTCACCCGAGAGAACAAACACTGGGGAAGTTTTTGGTATCCACAGAATACGGATTTAGTTAGTACTGTCTACGAATTTTTTTTGATTCTTCACAAGTTTTGTATCAATCCGTTAGGGTTATACGAGTGATCGAATTCTATAATGTTAAGTGGTAACAAAATAGTCCCAAAGTGATGCTTTGATTTCTTTTTGGGGAAGGCAGGCTTTACCGACATGTTCAAAAGTATGATCACTTTTTTGAACCTGCAATTCTTTAAGCAGTAAGTTTGAATATAAGTTGCATTCGTTTGGATAAATATTGAATTTCCATCGCTGTTGGTTTCATTGAAATTGGTCCATGGATCAGTGGGATACAGCTATTAGTCTTGAATTAAAAAATGGAGTATGTAGATGAATCCAGAAATTCCTCAAATTCTTTAATTCAGTAGTGTAACTCCGATTTTCTAACATAGTCCTCCTTTGATTTTGTACACATACTCCCTCCCATTTTTAATTTTTTTTTTTTGTGCTAGAATTTAGGAGAGGCAAAATGAAAAAATAAAATGAGTGGATATAATAACCTTAAACTTGTCATAAATAGAAAGTGCCAATATAAAAGAAACATCTCAAATTAGAAAGTGTGTCACTATTAAAGAAATGGAGGGAGTATTAAATTGGTGGCACTGTGTAGAAAGCTCCACAGGATTGGAGTCAGACTTATCCTCCCAACTGTGTTGTAGCTGGCTTGCATGGGATGATGATTCACGAGCATGGGTAAATTTTGTGGAAGCAAACCACTTTCTATGTACGGAAATACTCTTCTTTATTTTCATTTTCACAACAAAACGACAACTTTTAAGGAGCGCTCACGATGATGAGTGGATTAGCTGCATATTCCCAGTCCCACTTCGTCCCCGTCAATAATTGTAGCTAAGGAAAGGGAAATGGTGGGGAACAAGGACAAAATTTGACGGACGGGCCTGAATTACATACATATTCAGAGCAGATAGATTCTCTTTCCAGATAAAACCCTTTTCAGTTTTAGCGAGTTGGGACGGATAAAGATACGAAGAGGGAGTTTATCGGAGTGATCGCACCAACTCACCACGATGCAGTTCTGCCGCTAACCCTGGGATACAAATTTTATGAGTCTTTTATCTGTGGAATATATTAAAGAGGAGTTTGAAACATCATTCATTTGAACAATTATAAATGTCCATAAGAAAACACTCAAAAGTTGTACTACCAACTAGTCATCACTACTCGAGTCAGAACTATTGTAATCTTACCATAATCGATCACCTGCGAGTTGGGAGATCACACCGAAGGTCACCGACTCAATCCTATGATACTGGATAATTTCCTTCAAGAAATTATTCTAATATCTATAATTCTTGATTGAAGTGTAGTTTAAACCCTGAAACCCTTATATAGAGAATGCCAATTACCATTGAACCAAGATCCAATTCACTAGTTGTGCTTTCATGTTGATACTTGAACTCATGTTTAGACTTGTTTTTCTTTATTTTGAGTGGTAAGTTCGTCCGACCTAATTTTTGTAAAATTTATCTATTATTATTAAATGAATTATAAAAAGTTAATTCAAGAAATGTGCAGTTACCGCAGAAAGAAGAGTGAAAATTCTCTTCCACCCACCACTGTAATTCTATAAATACAAAACAACACTCACGGGTGTACCCCAATGGTTGGAAGATGGGTGGGTAAGCCAATAATTTCAGGTTCGATACTCGGCAGCGACAGTGTGGGGAGCTCTTGCTTTGCAAGGTTCCCTTATGCGCACCGAGTCCAAACCAAGCCCATTGGTCCTGGTACTAGGCTACCGTAATTTATCTCTCATACGTTAGTCGAAGTGTCGATTGATATGGGCCGATGAGGGCGAGCGAATCTTCGCCCTTTGCCAATAAATACAAAACAAGGACAAAAGGTAGGGTAGAGCACTGCAGAGAATAGAAAAGCGTGCAAATTTGTTTTTAATAGACTTAGAAGCTTTTTAACCATCTCTGCACTCCATTTTTACACCATTATCTCAAACATTCTCAACAAGAGCAAATATGACTCCACGTTTTCTGCTTCTGGTCACCTTTCTAGCCATCAGCCTTTCTCAGGTAAAACCCCAACTAAATCTTCTGATTTTGCATGCTTTACACGCACTAGAGTGTGTTTTCGTTGTAAATTTTTAGTTGTTGTGTGACAGATATCATGTGGTGATATGGATGTTGAACCTGAGCTGCAGAACCCACAAGCCATGGTACAAAATTAACCTTATTCTCATACTAAAACTTCCCTTTCTATGCAACACTCTTATAATGTTGGTTTTTGTTCAATATGTAGGTGGTGAAAGGATCAACTAACCGAAGGCTTATGCCTTTCCTTGGTACATACTCCCACCTTTTACCTCTTGCATCCGTACAACTGATCTGATTTGAACTGAATTAATTACTCCATCTGCCACCTGATGCATGTTAGTATGTGATATTGTTAGATTATTCGTAATATGCATTTCTAGATGTTTCTAGATATAAACCATTTATGCACCGTTATTAACGATCAAACATATTTATTGAACTGGCAGATTGCGGGGGGCTTTGCAGCCAGAGGTGTGGTTTGAACTCTCGACCTAACCTGTGCAAGAGAGCCTGCGGGACATGCTGCCTGAGGTGCAAATGCGTGCCGCCGGGCACCGCCGGCAACAGAGAGCTCTGTGGAACTTGTTACACCGACATGACCACCCATCACAACCGCACCAAGTGCCCTTAAATATGTTCCTCTGTCTTGTTAGGTTATTTCTGGTTTGGGAAGTGTTAGTTTTGTATGTTTTGTTCTGTGTACTATGTTCTTTTTTCCAGTTCTGTGTAATATGATGCATAATAATTAGTAATAAAAGAAGCATAACTTAGGCTATGCTTGTTCTGTTGATAATTTTATCCTCTTTCTCCAGAAACAATTGCAATCGTCAAGGAAAAATGAAAAGTTATTATGAGATGGACCAAAATAAATTGACTGACTGTCAATTAGTACTACTCCAAAAATGTTTTGAGTAACTCTCATTTCTCTTGTAAGTTCACTACATATATACATAGGATCTTCGTTAACTTTAGAAATTATAATTCTATTATCTTAGATTGGCAGAATGTTTTCGGCTGCTTGCTTGATTTGTAAAGATGAAATTATCCCCTTACTGAGTTATTGAATTTTAGAGCACTTTTGTCCCTTGTTAACATCCCCAAATTATCACTGCAATTCTTCTTCATTCCTCATCTTCCTGCCTCTTCACAATCAGAACAGGTCCACGCACTAGTGGAGAGCCTTTTTTAAAGGCGATTTCTTTGATCAATAGAAGTTACTTTGGGGGTGACTTTTATGGACATGAGGATGGAACTGCCTTCAAACATAACAATAGAAGATGGTTCATAACCGCCTTTTAAAAGCCGTTGGAACCGCCTTTTAAGAGCCGTTGGAACCGCCTTCTACCGGATCCGCAAGAGTTTCGATGTCGAAATCTAAATCTGACCTTCTTAAACAAAAGGTTGTCGGAATTTCTGACAGCTATTGAACTTCTCTGGCGGAAGAGCAACAAACAGAGGCGGTGAAAGAGATCTAAAAATTCCTAACAAAGCTAAAAATCTACAAATTCCTAACAGAGCAACAACAAATATATCTAAAAATTCCTAACTGATCTAAAAATCTAAAAATGTGGATTTAACCCTAACAAAGGCGGCAGAAGAGAGCTTCATCGACGGTGGTGGTGAGGACTGGCGGTGGTGGCAAAGACTGGTGGTGGTGGCGAGGACGAGCGGTGGTGGTGGCGAGGACGAGCGGTGGTGGTGGCGAGGATGAGAGGTGGCGGTGGCAAGGACGAGCGGTGGTTGCGCGGCGCTACGAGTTCCGGTAATGGCTTTGGCGGAGAGAAGGTCATGATGGTAGAGCTCGATCTGAGATGGAGGGACTCAGATCAAAGATGCTAATGAGAGAGGCTAAGAGCATCTCCAATGCTATAAGGATCTCCCATGAATATGGTAGCCACGTTAAATTCTGATACAGCTGCGATATAACGTGGTATGACGTATTTAGAGAAGTTTGGTTTTAAAAATATTCTTCTCCAATGTTGCAGTCCCACGTCATACTTCTACTGTACCAAACATTTATTCAATAATTTTAATATTTTACATAAACACCTATTATTACTACTTTTACATATTATATTTGTGAAGTGTATGTAATTATAAAAATTAATAAATGTATTTCATTTTGTTTTAAACACTCGATAACGTACATATTTAATTATTGTATTTTAAAAAATACTATTTAAATTCTTAATTAAATTATTTAATCCATGCGCTATTATTTATATAATAATTTATCACTATATTATTATTTTTTATTTTTTAATATATTCATATCTAAGATAATTATATAACTTAATTGGTTGGGTTTAGAAAATAAATATCTAAAGTTATCATTCATACACTCTGTTAATTATATTTATTTATAAAATTTTTAATTAATTTTAAAACTATTTAATTAGCATTTGATTGAGTATTAAAATTTTTGTTATGAATTTTACTGGGATTGAATATGGTTAAAATTACAATAAAAATAATGAAATGACGAATTTTGGCCATACGTGTACCTTCGATATGAGGGTTTGAATTCAGAAGGTATATTCTAATGCGTCTATTAAAAAATGCATCCATGTCAAATTCGAGGCTTCAAATGACTCTAGCGTTGGAGACATTATTTGGATTCAAGAGTATGTTTGTACTATGTGGCAATCAACATTCACATGAGTCCTGCATTGTAGATGCTCTGATGAGAGAGGGAGGGAGAGAGGCGTGAGTTAATGTGGGGGAGTTAAAAAATATTCTTAATGTGGGCTTATTAGGGTTTCCCTTTTCATAGGGCCCAATTAAAGACACTCAATTAAAGGCGGTTCTTCAATAGAACCGCCTTCTATTGATGTCAATCAAAGGCTCGAAAGTAGTTCCAATATCATAACCTCGTATGATCCTCTTAATAGATGGCAGTTCTACAAAAAATACACAAAATCGTCTCCTAACGCTGTCTTTAATGAGTCTTTCTCCACTATTGACAGTTGGAGTTTTGTCAGTGGTTTCACTATTGTGTCGCTCCCCACTCCAGTGTCTTGCCGGAGTTTCCACTCTCCAAATCTCACTAATCGATTTCAAATTCACGAATCTCTCTCCTTCTGTAAAATCAAAAAGAATTTATTATAAGAGAGGGGTTAGGGTTGCAAATCAGTTGCAGTAGTGACTGATGTTGGCCACCGCAGAGGAAGTGTTGAAGAACCTATGGAAGGGCTTTAGAAAGAAGAGAAAAGTGCATACATAACCATACCTAATTCACATAAGTGCAAATATAACCGTTTGATAATTGAAAGTGTAAATATCACTCTAGATAGTTAGTACAAGTGCAATGTACCCATTCTGACAGATTTAGGCCGGAATTCAGTGAAAAAACAATTGTATCCCTCTGGAAAAAAAATTAAAAAGATGAATTTACTATTATACCCCTAATACTCATTCTCCTCCTAAATCCTAGCCCTAACCACACTCCTTCCACCCCGTCGTGCCTTCTTTCTCCATTTCCAATCACCCTTCACCAGACCTTCACTCAATCACCAATCTCCGGTGGCTTTGGCTTTTCAGATCGGGCGAGAATGTGCTAGGTTTTAGGGTCGGTGGTTTTGGAAAGGTATGAGGAGGATCCGATAGGGCTAGGGTTTTTTGGTGGGTTTAGGTGGCAGGCGAGGTTTTAGGGGCGGCGAGGCTAGGTTTTAGGGTTCGACGGGGCTACGTTTTCAGGCTAAGGAGATGAAGAACGTCGCATGGACAGAGACGACACTGTAGAGATGGCACGGGGAAGGAGATGAAGAACGACGCGAGTTGGAGTGCGACAGCGTGCAGTGGAGGGTGGCGGCGTGCGGTGGAGGAAAAAGGCACGGTGGTGGAGTAAATTAGGCAAAGCAGTGGGATGAGTAAACAACAGGGAGATCTGATGGCCCACGAATTTAAGGGCAAAATTGTCCATTCATATTCAACATTTGGTTCAAGAGCTTTTTTTTTATCATTTCAAGTAAGGCCAACTACCTGAAACTCGAGATCAACGCCGAATTTCTCACCAGAGAGTCATATGTGCACTATCATTAAGGTTTTTGTGTATTGAATTATCTATGTTTATCATTAGTCAATGGAAGAGTGACACATTATCTTTAGATTAACGGTCGGATCTTTCAAGAAAGCCCAATATATGTGTGAAGGAGGTGTTGGCCGGTCGCAGGCCACGTGCTATGTTTATATTTATCGGCGCCGGTTTGCGCTTTCTTCCGTGCATTTGGCAGCTGACGGCGTAAAACTCATACTTCCTCTGGTCCTCTTATATTGGCCTACTTTCCATTTTGGGATGGTTTTTTATTTATGTCTCCTTCCCCTTTTGGTAAATTCTAGAATGTTTTCATCCACTCATTTTACCTTTTACACTTCCAATACAATCTCTACCATTCATTTATCTTTTTGAAAAAATTTATGCCCAAAAGTTGAGGTCAATATAAGAGGACCAGAGGGAGTAAAATTCTTTTGTGTTTCCGTTCACCAACCAACCATCACATTTGACGTTGACAATTGTTTATCATCAGGGTTGGGGAAATATCAAATAGAAAGTTCCTTTTGTTTCAAATTGGTTGAATGTCTTGTCAATAATTTAGTTTCAAGCACGTTCGTAATAATCTAGATGGAGTACGTCTAAGCCCGTCAAATGAATTGAGTCATCTATTGAATAACCGTTATCCGTATACTATTTTTACTTATTGGATAATATTTATTGGATAATAATTCATTGAGTTAATGGATATAATTGAGTTGTAATTATTAGGTTTAGTTGGGTTGGATAATGGGTTACCCGTTGAATAATTTTGGGTGGATTGAGTTAGGTTGGGTAATGGGTAACCCGTGAATAATTTCAAATAACTAAATTTTCACAAGTTTAATTACGAATGATTTAATTTTTTCCTAATATATAATCATTTATTATATTATGTAATATAATGTTATGTAAATTATATTATATTTAATAAAAATAAAAATATATAATACGTTGACTTTGTAAACTCGATGAAATTAACGAACAATATTAGCTCGAGCTCAAATACTGTACGAGCTCAAATACTGTACGAGATTGAACTCGAATACTGTACGAACTCAAAAATTGTATAAGATTGAGCTCGATTATTTTACGAACACGAATATTATACGAGGTTGAGCTCGAATATTATACGAATTCGAATACTGTACAAGCTCGAATATTGTACGACCTCAAATATTGTACGAGATTGAACTCGAATAATTTGTGAATTACAATTTGTATAATTTGTGAATTATAGTGAATATTTATGTTAAATATTACACATACATTTAATTGGGTAATTTTGGATATTTATTGGATATTTGTTAGGTTCCCATTGAGTTAACATAATATGGGACCCATTGACCCCATTAACATAATTATTCTCATCCCAAATCCTAAAAAATAATTAACATTTAATACATTATCCCATTGGATAATGACAACTTGTAACCCAAATCGATAGAAAATGTTTAATGATAACTTATTGAATTAATTATATAATATTGATAATATACTTTAACCCGTTGGGTCATATGAATATCTCATGGGTTATCCAATGGGTTATCTATTTAATGACCCAACCCATTTATGACCCAACCCATTATGACCCATTAATAAATGAGTTAATTGGATAATGACCCATTGGGTATGGATAATAGGTTTATCCAATTAACCCGTTTGACGGGCCTAGAGAAAGTACGTCTCTTGAAAGACGGTCTTTCCATAAGTTATAAAAAAATTAAGGTTTAAAGTGCAAATTAGAAGAAATAAAGATCCACAAGTCATGAAAAAATCAAGGTTTAAAGTGCAAATTAAAAAAAATAAAGATAAAATTTTCAAGTTGCATGAATCGAATTATAAACTTTATAACTACTACACGTTACATAATAAAATTTTAATATCATAACTAAGATGTTTTACCTTTTATTATTCTAATTAAATCTTATCTTTCCATAAAGCTGTCAAAAAACGATCGATCCCGAGATTTTTTCATCTAAATGAACTTGATTACCAGAGTCATATAATACTACCTCCACCCAAAAAAAAGTAACATTTACTTTTGGTACATATCATTATAAAAAAATTAACGCTTACTCTTTTCTCACCTTACCCTTTTCTCAGTTAAAACGTAAAATTAAATTGAATGTAAAAGAAAAGTACCAGTGAGTTGAAATCTCCAAGTTGGAAGCAAATTGCAGTTAAGCCATCAACTACCGATTAATTGCTGATTAATTAGATGGTTGCTGCTATCAACATGCAAAAAAACGTACGTTTGACAAACTACGCATCTGATGACATCAGCGACATGACGTCATGCTAATGACGTCACTTCTTACCCATAACGTTTACGCATGAATGCATGGTGCATGATTCTGTTGTACAAACTACAAAATCTGATTACGTAGATCTCATCGAATGGCATTCCTATTTCCCCGCTATAAATATGGACCTTTTTGTTGGAAACTCAAGTCAAATCGAACAGCAAGCATTTCATACAAAGTCAGAGCTCTGAAATTTCCATAAATGGAACACATTTATGAACAGCAGCAGCAGCCCCATGTTGTGGTTGTTCCGTACCCAAGCCAAGGCCACATTAACCCTCTCCTCCAATTCGCGAAACGCCTCGCTTCCAAGGGCGTGAGATCCACCATAGCCACCACTTTCTCCACCGTCGAATCCATCAACGCGGCCGTGATCAACGTCGGGGTGGAGCCTATCTCCGATGGGTTCGACCATGGTGAAAAACCCGAATCCGGGAGAGAAGATGTGTACCTAAACGCGTTTAGAGAGAATGGTTCAAGAACACTGTCACAAATCATTCACAAGTACGAGGAATCGAGCCATCCTGTCACTTGCATTGTGTATGATTCGTTCTTGCCGTGGGCTCTCGACGTGGCGAGGCAGCACGGGGTTTATGGGGCGTCGTTTTTCACTAACTCGACCACGGTTTGTGCCGTGTTCTGTTACATACACCACGGGAGGCTGTCATTGCCTGTGAAGCACGGCGACTTTCCCGTGGTTTTGCCCGGCTTGCCACCGTTGAACTCCATTGATGTTCCGAGCTTCATCAAGCCACCAGAGAGCTACCCGGCTTACTTGACTATGAAAATGAACCAGTTCTCCAACTTGGAGAAGGCTGATTGGATCTTTAACAATAGCTTCCTAGAGCTAGAGGCTGAGGCGGCAAAGAGAGTATCGGAGCTCTTCCCGGCTAAGCTGATCGGGCCTATGGTGCCGTCGGTTTACCTAGACGGGAGGATGGAGGGAGACTACGGCTATGGAGCGAGCCTATGGAAGCCGTTAAGCTGCCAGTGCATGGAATGGCTTCAAAACAAGCCACGGAGATCAGTGGTGTTCATATCTTTCGGGAGTATGGTGTCATTATCAGCAAAACAGATGGAAGAGATAGCAATGGCTCTAAAAGGCGGCGACTTTAATTTCCTATGGGTTGTGAGGGAGACAGAGCGCAGGAAGTTCCCCGATGGATTCATGGCCTCGATACAAGGAAAGGGTCTCATCGTGTCGTGGTGCAACCAGCTGGAAATGCTGGCGCACCCGGCCATCGGGTCCTTTGTCACGCACTGCGGGTGGAACTCGACGCTCGAAGGGCTAAGCCTTGGAGTGCCAATGGTGGGGGTGCCTCAATGGGCAGACCAAATGACAGATGCAAAGTTCATAGAGGAGATATGGGGTGTGGGAGTTCGAGCCAAGGAGGACGAGTTTGGGATTGTGACAAGAGAAGAGCTTTTGTACTGCTTGAAGCAAGTCATGGAAGGAGATAAAAATCACGAAATTAGGGCAAATGCCAAGAAATGGAGGGAATCGGCTAAAGCAGCAGTCGGGGAACATGGAAGCTCAGACCAGTCTATCAATGAATTCGTGCATCATTTGCAGAATTCTAAGAGAAAAGAGCACCGAACAATAGAAACAGCTAAATAAAACAGTCATGTTTGCAAGATAGGCTCATAAGATGAACAATCGCTCAATATACTATTTCAGTCAATTCAATTTGTTCAGTAATCTTTTTACGAAAGATCCTATAGATTGTACACTGTTGACGAGTAAATGAAGTATAAAGTGTCCGGTAAAGAGGACAAACCTGGACTATGCTGGAACTCTTTCTGCAGTGCTTGCATCGATTGAGTTATTCCTGACACCTATGGAGAAGGAAAAACAGAACATGCATTTATGTTAATTTCCGGTATGCCCTTATTACGGTATATGCAAACAGCAGAAGATGTTCCATTGTAAAGAAGTTGGCTTACCTCTTTTTTTAAGCTTGTTTCTAAAGCCCCTTTTCCTGCTAAATGCATTTTCCTGCAATCGATAACAAATCATTCAGATATACTTGGAAAACGCAGATGATAGGAATCACATTTTTTGTGGTGAAAATGACATAACTCGCTCTTGACACCGACAAATAACCAAACTTGCAAAAAGATAAGCAATAATTAATCAGAATCAAAATGGAACATGACATGCACCGGGCACACATGTTCACAATTAGTAGCCATGTCAGATGTTATCTAAGCATATAGTTTGTAGCAAGGTAGGATAAGAACATTTAGTAGCCTATAATTCAGGAAGGCAACAAATTACCACAGGTTGAGCGTCTGTTTCAGCTTGACGAATGGCAGCGACAAGATCACGATTTGCTTTCATATAAAAGCTGGTAACAACGCCGGGTTGACCAGCTCTAGCTGTGCGGCCAACTCTATGGAGAAAATCCACAGCAGATGTTGCAAATTCAGCCTAAATGATTCACAAACAAGAAGAAATGGCCTTCAATTAAGAATAATATTCTTCTCACATTATGCAAGTGTCATATACAGAAGCGCAGATACCTGAATAACATGTGACACATTAGGAACATCTAGACCACGTGCAGCAGCATCTGTACAAACAAAAACACCACCCCTTTGCTGGAAGTCAGTTAGGTTTTTTGTACGGTCATCTAGCGAAATGTCACTGTGATATTGATAACAATCAATTCTAGCTGCTGTCAAAATGTTGGCAACAGCTTCAACAGCATCAACAGTGTTGGCGAATATCATGGTGCGTAAAACCTGTGATGTATCCAACATGGACTCAAACTCTTTTACAGCACTTATGAGAGTGTCTACTTGTGTATCGCCATTTACTTCAATCCATTTCTGCTCCAATCTAAAGCAGAAGAGAAATTATAAGAGAATGAGTAAATTGACGATGTATCAAAATTGGAAGATTTAGAGCAAAAAAACATAGTTCAAAAAGCAGCAGATGGTAATACACAAACAGGACTGTCTCAACCTAATCAAGCATATGCACACCTCGGGTTGTGGCGATGAACATAATTTCCAGTAATCCAACGGGCATCTGGATACAAGCGTTTCAATACTCCTCCAGCAGTTTGTTTCCCATTCACAGGAAGAGTGGCTGCAACAAAAATGTATTGCTTGCTTCGCCTATAAGTCTTCCTAACCCTCCTCCAGTCTTTACCTTGCACGGCAGGAACTTCACTTTCTAAAATCTCAACGTCAATGTCAATATCACTCTCAATATCTTCATCACATTCTGAAAAGACATCTTTTTCCGTGTTTTCATTATCTTCTTCAATACATTCTACACAGGCATCATCATTCAGGGCCACAGGACTCTCATTTTCCAAGGCCTCCAGTCTTGACAGTTGCTTTTCTTCCAAACGAAGCATATTTATGATACGAATGACTTGGTTCTGGAAGCTTCCGCAAAGTAACATGTCTGCTTCGTCAAAAACCTAAAATTTGTTTTGAGCAAACAAATGAGATCTCAATGTACGGAAGCACAGAGACAAATACAAAAAATTATGATTAGAAGGGCCTACAACATATTTCACTGCCCCGATGAAATTAGAACGTCTGCTTTTTTTGGGATCGATTGCATAAAGGTAGTTAAGAAGTGCAACTGGCGTAGATACAATAATGTCAGGCTCAAGAACTGGCCATCCCTGCAATAAAAGTATGAACATGGCATTAACAACACAAAAAAGTCTCACTGTTAATAGTTCCATCCACCAAATCTATTAAGGAGACGTATACCCAGAAATCATTACCTGGCGACCACAAACAGCTACCACACTAAGTAGAGGTTCGCCACTTTCGTTAAGCATACAGTTAGCCATGCGGACCACTTGCTCACACAACATGACATTTGGACAGAGAACAAGGGATTGATGACGGCGCTTCCTTGACCTTCTGTCAGACAAGTCTTCTTCCGAGTCATCAGAAACTCTGCATAACATATCAAACAAAGGAACTAGATAGCCATGGGTCTTCCCACTCCCAGTCTCTGCAGAAACTACTGTATCAGCTCCTGAAAAGATACTTGGTATGCAAGCCGCCTATAGATTTCAGAAAACATCATAAGCATCCTGAATCACAACTAAACAGAGAAATGCAAACACTTGGCAATGAGCTGTAACAAGCATAAAAATGAATTCTTGAGCAGATAAGTAAAATCATTCTAAAAAATTTCAAATTCAAATCCTATAATTCCTAGTCTCTATTTCACTCAACTGAAAAATACCATCAAAATCAAAACCAAAGAAAAACTACAATCTTTATTTCACCAATACATACTTGTATCAACCATCAGAAACATAGATTCTTAAACAAAACAATCTACAACGTTCAAAAATGTTCTCAAGACACAGAACAAGGTTCATATTTTTCAAAACAAAATCCTAAATTTCTCACTACCCTCTTTTACATCACTCAAAAACACCAAAATCAAATTAAAACCAAAGCAAAACACCAAACTCCATTCAACCAATACACAAAAATTACTATCAATCAGAAAAATGCATTCTTGTAAAAGAAAAATCTAGAAATATGTCAAGTAGCTCTACAAACATACAAAACAAAGTTCAAGAATTTTAAAACATAATCATATAATAATCAATCCCCTTTCTACTCCACTGAAAAACATCAAAATGAAACAATAATTAAAGAAAAACAGCAAACTGCATTTACCAATACATACTAAATTACATCAATATGGAACATGGTTTCTTAAACAAAGAAGTTTACTAATATTCCGGAGATTTTTATGAACAACAAAACAGAGTACTATTCCATCCCACAGGTAACACCCAAATGAAACCTGCTTCAGAGCAAAATAACAAACTCAATTTCACAAAAACGTACTGAATTTTAACCATCAGAAACATAAATTCTTGAACAAAACTATCTACATAAATGCAAAAGTAGCTCTACAAACTTCCGAAAAAGGTTGATACTTTTCAGAACAGAATCCTACACTCTTCACTACCCTTTTACAATCCATCAAAAACTACCAAAAAGAAGAAAAAGACAATACGTATAAACACACACACAATTGATTACCTGAACTAATGAGGGTCTATGCAACCCAATCTGAGACAGAGCTCCGGCGACCAAATTGGACACACCGAGAGAACCCCACGTCACATTTTCAGCAGCAAAGAAAGTCTCTTTAGCGCCACCATCCTCCGCCGCCACCGCCGCCGCGGCATTCCCAAATGCTCTAATTCTAAAGCTCTGTGCAAATACCAATACAGAAGAATGCCTTAGCGGCAATATGAAACTAGGAGATGATCCATACGATAATCTGCATATGCTGCTAAGCATTGGGCTCCCAATTGACCGCTGCAAAATCATTAAAAATCTCAACTTTTTCCCCCTTTCTTTGTTTGCTAGAGTTATCTCAAACTGGGGTTCTTGAAGGGTTTTGAGAAAACGCTTTCCAAGTGAAGTCGTTAGCGCTTTTAGTGTCAGTACTTAATAAAGAAGGGATTTTTATTTCTTCTGGGCTGCTGTAAGAAAGGAAGAAAAAATGGCGCCAAAGAAAAATAGCCGGCAGAAGAAGACGAAATCTCCACCGTCGGATCCTCAGGGGATGTTTTCCGAGATGGCTGTCTATCTAATTGAATCAGGAGTTCAAGTCCGTCGATTAGAGGTAGGCTTTAGTGTGTGTTTTTCTTTTGCCCTTTAGATTTTACTTTCGTTATTAAATCTTGGTTGCTAGAAATTCAGGTTTGTTAACTGTGCCGTGATTTTTTTTTGTATTATTAAAAAATGATACTTGAAATAAAAATGCCATATTGGGAAGAAAAATCGGTTTTTGAAATGGACTCCTTTTATGAACTGTAGGAACATGAGACAATTGGGAAAAAAAATGGAATTCCCATGTTTATCAGTGTTTCACAATGATTGAGATCATGAGTGTTAAGAGGAATGATTTAAAGAAAATGGATACATTTAGATGCTATATTATGTATGCTAACATAATCGAAGCTGTGCTTTTTCGCATAAATAGAACTTTCGACTTGAGCTGTTTTTATCTTTGGTTACTTTTTATGTAGATTTGGAAGCGCAGGTTAGAGCAAATGGGGGCAACGATAAAGAATAGTTTCTCGAAGGAGGTCACTCATGTATTTGCTATGGATTTAAATGCATTGCGACAAAGCATTGTTCTCGAGCGCTTAGACTGTTCTAGAACTGTGAGTTTAATTACTTCAGATGTTAGTAGGTTATCTGTTTCCCTTTATCGTATCAGTTTGTAATTTAGTTTATTTCAATACTTTGATGCTGGATCGAGGCACTGGATTCATTTCAGCATTAATAGTTTGATATATTCAGTCATGTATGTCTAAGTCTCTAGCTTCTTAGTTTCATTATTGACAGTACATTCTTATTATGTTGTTCAGAAAGTACTTGTCTATCAGTGGCTAGAGGACAGCTTGAGAGAAGGGAAAACGGTGTCTGAAGAATCATACGCACTGTCATTGGAGTCTGGAAAAGGTACTTCGAATGAATCTACTTCTGGATCTAATGAAGAACAACAGCGGAAAAAGGTCAAACTTCCAACGCAGGAAACGGAAAGTGCAAGCTTAAGAACAATTGATAAGCCGGGAAAGGATGACGGAACCATTTCACCCAGTAGTCTCACTGGCTCAGATAGCTCAATGAATCCTCAAAGCCCAGCAAGCACTAGTCCATACCTAGGTGATAAAAAGAAGTCAGAAACAGTAAGTTTTGGATTTATTCTTTCCCTTTCCGTTGATGGTAGATAGGGAAGTTTAGTTGCCCGACACTGTGAACTCGTAGCCTTGACCCACATTTGATTGTATAGTTCTTAACGATCTCTTACCAGGTTGGGACGCCAGATTCTACCTTGCTTTACAAACCTCCTGATTTGAACCGGAACATAACTGAGATATTTGGGAAGCTTTTGAACATATATAGAGGTATATTTGGAAAGATGATATTGTGTGAATTATGTGCCTTTCTTTGAGATCCTACTAATGTTTAGCTGATGTCATGGTAGCTTTGGGTGACGATCGAAGGTCATTTAGCTACCAGAAAGCTATCCCTGTGATTGAAAAGCTGCCTTTCAAAATTGAGAGCGCTGAGCAGGTGAAGCATTTGCCTGCTATTGGCAAGTCAATACAGGATCATGTAAGTAAAAATGTTTCATTAGATATGTACAAATACGCTTACTTGATTAAATAATATCACTTTCAGTTTTACACCAGATCATGCTTATGTTTTCTTGGCTAATGTCAGTATAAGATAAAAAGAGCTCTTGTGTTTCTGATCCGCTATTATTCCTCTTATAATATACAATTGCATATTGGAAATCTCAGCACGTGCTTGAATGTTCTGAATTTATCAAGTACGGACACATTCATTGTGCTTCTCGCTCTCGGGGTAGATCCTTGGTCATGAGATTGAAAATGCTTTCGTTGTTACTTTACCACTGGAATATTCTATGGTAGGTCCACGGGAGTACAGGATAATGTGACAAACATTTGTTACTCTTCCTATTGTGAAAGGCAGTTGCGATGTTTAATTGCAGATTCAGGAGATAGTGACCACTGGGAAGCTATCGAAGTTGGAGCATTTTGAGATGGATGAGAAGGTACTATAAACTCATGTTGATTGGTCAAAAGACATTAACTTTTGCCATCAGTGTTTGGAAATGTGTCTTACGTTACTCTTGCCCGTATGGCTAACCTGTTTCTGAGTAGAATGCCGAGGCGAGTTCTTTTTGGTGTTTGTGAGTTATTAGGTTCTCATTTTCTAAATATCCAATGTCTGTTACTAATAAATGGTATAGTGTTCGAGGAATTTGATAGTTCATTCTTGAGATAAAATTGGCGGATTTATGCAGGTTAGGACAATTAGTTTGTTTGGAGAGGTATGGGGTATTGGTCCGGCCACTGCTGTGAAGCTCTATGACAAAGGGCTTCGGACTCTAGATGACCTGAAAAGTGAAGAATCATTGACACATGCACAGAGGGTGGGTTTAGAGTACTTTGATGATATCAATACCAGGATCCCACGGGAAGAGGCAAGTTGTTCGTTTTTCAAGGTTTTTGAAAATGTTTTTTGTTACATAACTTCTGATAGTCACGTGAAGTTCTTCCAATCACACAGGTTCAAGAGATGGAATGTCTTCTTAAGAAAGTTGGAGAAGAAATTTTACCGGGAGTAAGTGTTTGTTATAGAGCCTTCTGCTTTGGTTCGTTGATGGAAATTTGTTGAAATATTGGCTTGTGCAGTTTGTATTCTATCATTATGGTGTTCATCATGTACTAACTTTAAGCTTGATTCACAGGTGGATATAGTCTGTGGAGGGTCTTATCGACGAGGAAAGTCGTCTTGTGGGGATATGGATATGGTAATTACACATCCTGATGGTAAAAGGTATTTTTCTACCTTTGATCTTTCTCTACTGATATTTTACTAGGTGGAAATAGCTGAAAAGCTGGCAATATTTCCTCTTTTAGTCATATAGGTTTTCTGTCGAAGTATGTGAAGCGACTAAAAGACATGAAATTCTTGAGAGAAGATTTGATCTTCAGTACTCACAGTGAAGAGGTCTTTCAGACTCTATTCTACTGTTCGTTCTCAGAATCGAGGATTGTGTTACTTCGTTCACCATTCTTTGTTATTTGCATGTTCACAGGGTACAGATTCAGGAGTTGACACTTACTTTGGGCTTTGCACTTCCCCGGGACAAGAATTGAGGCGACGTATAGATTTGAAGGTACATTGGTGATCGTTCAATGGTTTAAATCAGACTATTGTTTTCCTGAAAGTAATTCTTGACTGGTGTTGCGATAGGTGTATCCGAGGGACATATATGCATTTGGACTGATAGCTTGGACAGGGAATGATGTACTAAACAGAAGGTTTTTTCATTTTAACATGATACTTTAAAACCACTGCTTCTTGTCCTTGAACAATTTGTTCTCACTGTTCTTGTTCCATCAGACTCAGACTCCTAGCAGATTCCAAGGGATTCCGGTTGGATGACACGGGGTTGTTTGCAGCCACCCATGGTTCTGGTGGTAAACGGGTATGAACAGAATCGTTGCACTTCTCGCTAATTTACTTGCCTTCTCTTGGCTGATCTAGAACTCGATATCCTATCCAGGGTAGAGGTAGTGCGAGTCTGAAGTTTGGGACGGAAAAGGAGGTCTTTGATTTCCTCGGCTTTCCCTGGCTTGAGCCGCACGAGAGGAATCTATGAGAAACACTCATCCCTGATCTTCCCGAGTAAGAACTACGCGGAAAAGCTAAAAGATCAGGAAGTTCTTGTTTCAGACAGGCAGTTTTGTGAGATCTTGAAGCTCTCTGTCGCTGGGAGTTCTATGTAAATAAGGTTGTCTCATCTTTGTGCCTGGCTATCAACATGTGTAAATTCTATTAGGATATCTTTCTTCTGCTGTTCAATGTAACCGTAGGATCCCCAATTCAAATTCTGCAGCAGAATAACAACAGAAAACGTAGAATCATACAAAAGAATCATCGTTAACAGGTTTTACAAAAGAAACGCGTGGAAAAGGTCAGTACGTCGAGTTATCTGTGGGAGGGAAGAGATGTAGTTACCGCCTCTCTGATTTTCAACCTCCCTAGAATATTGATCAGAACGTCGTCCGGTAAGCCGTGGATGTAACACCACTTCTCGTCGCCCAATGTTTTCCTTGTCGAAGCCATATCGACTGCCCTAACCTCAACAATGACAAGAAAAGCAATGGGAATTCTAATCATCAATTGGCAAATTGTTTCTCATTATTATTATATCATCAGACACATACCTGGTTGTTGATTTGCAAGAAGGAAGTGTTATACAACCAACATAACATAATAAATTAGGATTTAGAATGAACATGTATTTAGGATTCTTTTTAACATAGAATCCGTGTAAAAAAAGCTTTTTTTCTTCTTATCAGCTGTTCTGGGATGCAGTAAGAAAGGAAGAAAAAATGGCGCCCAAAAAACTTTCCGGGAAGAAGACAAAATCTCCACCAATCGTGTATATTTTTTTCCATCGATTAGGATTCAGGATTCAAATTCTGTAGCAGAATAACAACAAAAAAAATGGAAGAATTTTGCAGAAGTGGAGAAGAAAACAAAGCTACAAAACATGAACCTTGCCACCCAATGGTTCACTTTGTCACAAGTAAAATCTTGAGTTCTGATCTATGCGCAACAGTAAAAAATCAAATCTTAAAATGCTACACTACATCCCAAATATAAAGCAGTTTGAATAGCATGGAAGCAATAAAGCACTGTTTTCTACAGTTACAGGTTGCCTAAAGGGGTTTAACTGGACCTGCACAGAAGGGTAGAATTTCATATCAACCAAACGAATCAACAAAATAACTCGCAACGCTTTGATGGGCGGGAATGCACTTACAGGAATGGCGGGAGGTGAGCCAGTGATACTGCTTATGCAATTACTTGCGAGATGAGAAGCTTCTTCGCAAAAATCCGTGAAAACAGCTGCAACTTTCATCTCCTTTAACAGCTCCTAAAGTATTCACATCCTCAGTGAAAATCAAAGTTCGCCTATCAGCTTTTGCTCTCTATTAGCATTTGAAAAACTGTCTCGAGGGAGATACAGTGACTTACAATAGTCGGCAACCAGCTTGTGTAAGCAGCAATACCAGCATTTAGGGCCACGATCAAATCAGGAGAAGAATCCTAGCGATGAAAATCAGATGTCAAAACCTAGGCATGGAAATGAGGTAAACTCTCGAGTAATGGCCTAGGAAATGAAGACCTTAAGTAACCTTCTGTGGATATCATGGTAATAACCAGTGTGTAGTTGGACTGAGACTCTGGAAGATCTGTTCATCAATGAATCGGTGACATAAGTAGACGATGTGCATTCACAGTCGCTTGGCGTAGACTGAACATAACTGCAAATATCAATTCTCTCACTGTCCCTATTTTAGCAGATGCAGATTGAAATCAATTGAAAGAGGATGAATAGTTAATAAGCAACAACTTATACATCAAGCGGATGCAGATTTAGAGCTAAGGAAAAAAAGAAGTTGATTCTGATCTTACTGTGACCTGAACAGAAAATGATCCAGTTGAGAATAAACAATCTTTCAAAATACATTCACATCTAATTAATGCCATACTTGTATCAGCAATCACCATAACCTCACAATAAAACCTCAAACACATGGTGATACAAAGGATATGTCAGACTATATGACAACAGCTAGTAGGGTTGTGATGCGGAGAACCAACACACACCATAAAGGCTATAGACTGCTCATTCATTTTGACTGAGAATAAGAAAAATGAAAGTAGTCATTACACAGTCCGTAGCTGACCTCTCTTGAGGAATTGTAGGTCCGACAAAGTCTATGTGAACTTCAGCCCCACGAAAAAGAGCATGTAGTTCACCAAATGCTTCAAGCTGATGTAGCTCCTTCTCCGGCCCTAAAAGATTTGGCGTAAAAAGAAAAGGTCATTTCAGGAACATATATTGAATCGAGAGGCACGGCAAAGCCAGCAATTGAAAGATCCTCCAAACGCTAGATGTGAGGATACCTAAGTAATGTATACGAAGTTTCTGACCGATTCCGGTAACCAAGCTTCTTGAGGATGCAAGCTGACTAGCCCAGTATAATGTGAGCGGCTGACACATTAAAACAAGCAACTTTTATTACCATCACCATTACTCGATTAGACAAGAAATGAATAACAATTCCTATTCTCATCTGCTAATGTGAACATTAGGGATTCTACAAAGATCATACCCAGTGAAGAAGCAGAGCAACAGGAGAACTAAGTGGGATGCGCCTCCATTCATAGTAGTCCTTCCAACTCGCTATTTGCTCCGGCATAGGAGAACTCGGCCCTGATTTTTCCTCCTCGCATAAAAATACCGAAGGAAAAGCAAAACACGAGAAAAAAACAATCCAAGTACCTTTGCAAGGACTCAGTGTGCCCAAAAGATTCCAACCCTCTACATCCCTGCAAATAAAACCAATCCCGGCACTACTGAGAATCCCTAACATAAACATATAAATACATATACTTCCTCCGTACTGTTTTCTTATCTAATCGAACTTTTCATACTATTATTCAAATCAATGCTCTATATTCCTTATTTAAGCAAAATGATTACATGATCAATCACCTGGAGCAAGATGAAGAAGAAGTTGGCGATCCTCCACAGCTACATTCATACAGCCACATCCCCAGCTGATGAACTCCTTGCCTGATGAAGAAAGCGCACCGAGATTCATTCTTTTCCTGAAAGTTTTCATTTTTATCTTCCACGCAAAAATCCCAGATTACAAAACAAACATATAATACCACAGTACAACTGAATAAACTTGCCTGATCAAAAGTGAAAGGGAAATCATTCAAAGCATCAATCTGCTCCATTTGCTGCTCTAATCTCTCACACTCGTATTTATGCACACTCCAGTGCGAAATCTGAACTAGTTAAACAGCTAATTAAGAGGCTAATTTTGAAGTCTAGATATTCAAAATATTGTAGCAGAAGGGGACCTGATGCGAGGTAGAACAGTAGGCGACGGCTCCACAGCGGGAACAGAGTCTGGTTGGTGGGCCCCGGCATCGGCTCCGGCTTCCCTTTCCGGCGCACTCCATAGCTAACATGTGACTCAACGTTCAGAATTTGTGTTCCCTCGTTTTGTCGAGGGAGGGAAAGGCAACACTTGCACCAATTTGTTGCGAAATTTACAATTTGGCAAAATACCGATACGAATTCATTGTTTTGGGAGGTTTGGGTTAACATGACCGGTACAATTGAAAAGTGTTAATGCAGTCCCGTGTTTTGAATCAGAAATGCTGATATAACCTTTTGGCACTATTTTGGCTCTGACTTAGTAATTTTTGGCGTTGACCAAAATTAAAAAGACTAAACTACCTCTACCATTCAAATTACACATCTATAGACTAAAATACCCTAACATTCATCTCCAAAAGCACCACCAGCACGACGCCGCTCCCCCACCACCATCATCGCTCCACCAACACTACCACCGTCGCTCCACCACCACCACCACCGCTCAACCCTAGCCCTGCCACCACTAGTCCCAACCACCACCACCACCGCTTGTCCCTAGCCTCACCACCACTCGTCCCAACCACCACCACCACCACCGCCCAACCCTAGCCCCCCACCACTCGCCCCAACCACCGCTCGTCCCTAGACCCCCACCACACCGGAAAGTGGAGAATCAGAACAGAGCCAAATCAAACAAACCAAGAAAACCCATCTCAAATAAACCCAAACCAACAAAGTTTTCTTGAGCTACGGTGAGTCGGCCGAGAAACAAATAAACCCAAACTCAAGGATCGACCCAGAAAAACCAAACCAAATCCATTTCAAGTCCGCTCCGCCACCCAGAAACAATAAACCCAGACTCAAGAGCCGACCCAGATAAGCAAGAAAATTGATAAAAGGAATATGATTGCGTACCTGAAAAGAAGGAAATGATAACGAGTTGAGAAGTGGCGGACGGCGGCGGTGGTGGCGATGGGGAGTACAGTGAGTTTGAGAAGGAATCAGAACCAGGGCGGAGCGGAGGTGGCGGGGCGCAGCGGTGCGGATGTGGCGGAAAGAATGAGGAAACCAGGTTTAAGAAAACTACTTTGAGAAGTTTGACGGAACCAGCGTAGAAAGAATGAGGGAAAAGGAAATAAATGAATGAGTGTATAATTATCCTTTCACTTGTTCTGATTTTTTTTAAATATGGGTATAGCAGTCATTTTATGTATTTATAGCCAAATTCAGGCCTCCACGGTTATATTAGCACATTCAAGCAAAACACAGGGTTACAATAGCACTTTCCAACTTCACAGGGTCATATTAGCACAAACCACCAAAACATAGGGTTATATAAGCACTTAACTCTAGCAATTTTTAACACTTTGTACACTAAATATTTTAGGAGTTCATCTCGGACGGTCTTTCCATTGGTTTAAAGTGCAAATTAAAAGAAATGAAAATAATTTTTTCGGGTTGCATGGGGTTATGAACTTTATAACTACTACACGTTGTATAGTAATATTTTAATATTGCAACTAATACATTTTACCTTTTACTATTCTAATTAAACTTTGTCTTTCCATAAGCTTATGGAAAGACGATTTTTCCAAAAACTTTGCCAAATTTTAGATATCTTATTGGGGGAAAATAAACTAAAAAGATACTCCCTCTCTCCGAAATTGCACTCTTATTTTTTAAAATTATTCTCCATCAAACTTTGACTGCATATTTGAATAGATATATGAACAATAATATTTATTGTATACTCCATTTGTCCAGGTTAAACTACCCACTTACTTTATGACACTATTCTCTGTTAAAGTTTGACCGCATATTTGACTAGATATATGAGACATAATATTATCGTATGTGGCATTGTTAAATTCGTCGTACCAAGTGATTTTTAGTGATTTCTAGAAAGTAACTTTTTGTTTGCTGATATTATACGTAGCTAAACAGGTCAAACATGTCTCTCGAACGATATGCAATGATTAGTCTGTAATTTAAGCTAGGACGGAGGGAGTATGAATATTGTTCAATTCGTCGTAACAAGTGGTTTCTAGATATCAACTTTTTATTTACCATTTTTATGCGTGGGTAAACATATTAACGCTCAAACATGTTTCTTGAATAAGGTGTTAATGATTGCAGTGCAATTTCATCTGAAACGGAAGGAGTAAATAAATTTTACAGTTAAAAAGTGTCCATATGAAATTAAATATTGTGCTAATAATAATAAAGGCAAAGTCTTGGGAAAGACGGTCTTTCCATAGGCTAATGGAAAGACGGGGTTTAATTAGAATAATAAAAGGTGAAAGGTCTTAGTTGCAATATTAAAATTTTAATATGCAACATGTAGTAGTTATAAAATTTATAACCCGGTTCATGCAACCCGAAAATTTTATCTTCATTTCTTCTAATTTACACTTTAAACCTTGGTCTTTTCATAACTTATGGAAAGACCGTCTTTCAAGAGACAGGCTCTAATAATAAAATAGAGTGTGTATTCAATTTTGCTAAAATTGTATTAGGGGGGCGTTAGTGAGGTGTGTTTTCATGGAAATTCTCCCATATTTGCTCTCATGTGTCATGGATGATGAATTATTATTAGGCAAACTTCATGCTCTCCAATAAATTATGAAAATCTATGTTATTTTAGATCGAATTATGATAAGTATTGTTTATTTTCAGTTTGTATTAAGCATGAACTTTTGGATTTTTCGTACAAGTAGTCTAGCAAACTATAATATGAAGCGTTCACTTTTATTTTTGTTCCACTTAAAATATTATGAACTTTAATAACAGAAGCACCTTATAACAACATCATCTTCCTTCCAGTTAGTTGTGTTTTTTCTTCTTGTTTTTAGGATTCCACCTTCTTTACTTCTTCCTGATTGAAGGCAGCATAATATACGGTTCTACAATGAAAATAGTCAAATTATAAAAGCGCTTCGGTGTCTCTTTTTTATAAATGAGAAGTGCAAGTTTATTTTTTCCATTTTATTCTACTGTATAAAAATGATCAAAAAGAAATGCCAGATGGGTGAACCCTTACTGTTATCAGTGTGAAAATGGGTTTCTTTTTGTATTTTTGGAAGCCTCTATTGCAACACTCGTTTTGATCAAATAGAGTATAACTGATATGGTGTTTCAGGACACACTGCTTTTCCTCGCTATTACTTATTGTCTCGAACCTGTTTAGATAGTCCAACAGCTTCATTTTCCCCTCTTCAGCAATCTTCCTCTCGCCATCAAAACACTATAATCCAAATGGATTGTAAACTCTGGCGCCACAAAACACAAAACATCGTCCCCCATTACTGTTGTTCATATGGCATTGTGGCCCTTACCATGACTCCCATTGTATCAATGTTGACAACTCTACATTCCCTACTACTTGTATTGGTATTTGGTAATTAATATATGAGTGAGTCTCTTGACAGGTGACATGTTCATAAGTTTTTGGACATGCCACTTATTTTTACCTTGTACACTGCATTTGTTAAATTACATACTAAATTTAGAAGAAAAAATTTATAGTATATATTTTTATATTTTCACATTCAAATACATATTATCACTTATTTTAACTTTTAAAGTACAATATTTAAATTTTATAAAAATTACAATATTTAACATAAAAATCATTGTGAGCTGTCAATAACCTTATAGAAGCACTGCATTCCATGAGACGTTCTCTTCATACTTACTCCTAGTATGCAAGGATCTAACTAGCGGATGAATTTAAAAAATATTATAAAAGTATATCTTATTGAATATCGTAACTTTCCTCGATGTAAAAAATAACAAATTAATATTCTTAAAACAGAAAAATATTAAATTGAGGTAATCACAAATCCGGTGATGTCTCTTAGTTAGTTCCTAAATAAGGATGTTAGCATCCACAATGATAGTGGACTTAAAAACCATTTCTTAAGTGCCACATCATAAATTTTAATAAAAATTATGTAAGAATAAACTACCAACAATGGTAGTGGATCCATTGATCACTTCTTATGCACTTCTTTTTAATTGTATTATAAATAATTAAAAATATAAAACAAATCATGTTAAATGATATCCATTGACTGTTTGACATTTGCACAAAGAAATATGTACCAGCTCCTTAGCAACTCATTATTAATGAGTGATCCTTACAATATACTTCTTTAATAAGCAATGCTACCCGTTAAGAAAAGCGAGTGCTACCCATTAAGAAAAGTGAGTTTAAGGAGTTACCCTTAGCAACTCATTATTAATGAGTGATCCTTGCCATGATACTCCTTAAGCAGTGCTACCCATTAAGAAAAGCAAGCACAACCCATTAAGAAAAAGTGAATTTAACGAGCTACCATTGTGGATGTTATACACAACTTGCTTGTAATTTTATAAGAAAAAAGTGCTTTTATAACCCTACATATTTGATATAAGTGCCAATATAACCTTTCAATATTCGAAAGTGCCCATATAACCATATCTAGTTAGTGAAAGTGCCAATATAACCCTATAAGTTTTAAGGATGTGCTGATATAACCCTACAAACATTAGAAATGTGCTGATATAACCCTACAAACATTAGGAATGTGTTAATATAACCGAATAAGATTACATAATGTGCTGATATAACCCTACCTGTTCCGGTGGCGGTCCGGCGAACTATGAGGGTAAAACTGTCCACCTAATTTTAGAGTTAGCCCAAAGGATATTTTGGTCAATTTACTTAAAAGTCAACGCGGAAAATTAAAGTCAATACCAGAAATAGGGTATGAGGATTATATTGTAACTTTCATTAACTAGTTAGGGTTATACTTACGCTACAAATTATCATAGAATTATATTGACAACGAATCCCTTTTTACCGACCAGGTAGATACGCCCCAGCCCCACAACCAGAACCGTTATTGACCACTGTGAGAGTTGTGGGAGGTTAGGAAGTAATCAGGGGTTAGGGATTCGATTTTGGCGCCTTGGGTAAACCCTTTGCTCATGCCCATTTCTCACCGTAAAGGTTATCTTTTCCCCATTGATCAAATTGGAATTCTTCACTGTTTTTCTTCTTCTTTATTGTTTCGTTATTGAATTTCCTTCCCGAAGTTAGTTTATGGCCGTTTTTGTTTCAGTGTCACCACATGCTAGGTTTAAAGCGTGTTCTTGAGTATCTGCTTCATTTTTAAGTTGCATATTCGAGCATAATGTGATAGAGAACAGTTTTGCAGAATACATTATAATTTTGTTGAAGATTAGATGATAGTATATCTGAGTGGTTGTTATCTCAAGGAATTTCTGTTTGTTTTCCTTTCTAAATTAGTCCCATTTCATCCATTTTAATTTTGTGTTTGTTCCAAACTTATAGTTCATGATATCTACTGCAACCCTTTTAGTCACAGTCAAATGGGATTCTTTTTGTATTCAGAAAGATGGGATAAGAAGCAGTAAAGAATGGGTCTTTCTTTTTGTATTCAAGCTATTCTTGGTGCACTTCCCGTAGACTTAAACAAAGGCAATGGCATTACTAATCATGATCATTCATCAGACAAATGCTTCTATGTTGTGGTATTTTAGTTGTTTGTTGTATATACAGGATTCTAACTTGTGTAAGTATGGAGTGTGAGTAGGCATGGTATTCTCAACTAATGTTTGCAAATGCTGTTACAGTTTTGTTTTTCTTCGAATTTCTTCTGTCATTATCTGTTTTACAATACTCGGTCACAGTGGCATGACTAATTTGTGGCTACTAGTTTCCTTTTTCTTTTGAAACGTTGTAAGAAGTTAAAAAACCTACCTTTTCAAAAATATACGCTCACACTCTCTCTAAGGTTTCAGTGAGCCTATAGCTAGTTTACATTGGTTGCTTGCACTACTGTTGCGGAAAAAGTACTTTGGTATTAGCCTATAAATTGTAGAAGTGATGCCTTTATTATGGATTGTGTATTCAGATTTTTGGATGATACTGAGCGAGTTGCTGTGTGATGAGCGGTTTGTTTCGTGCATATTTTTCTACTCTACTGCCAAGAACTAGCACTGTAGTTGTAAAACGTGCACTTTGGGGGTTTTCAGCAGCTCCTTCATGGAAAAGAAACTTTCTTTATGCAGAAGATAATAGAGCTGCTAATTTGAGATTCTTGTTGACACGAATTCACTGCCAATGCTATTCCACTAATAGCTCTGGTAAAAAGAAACCGTCCAAAGCGAAGCCAAAGCCAGTGATGAAGGACGAGAAGGAAGCATTCTTTGTAGTAAGGAAAGGGGACATTGTTGGTGTATACAAGAGTTTGAGTGATTGTCAAGCCCAAGTGGGAAACTCGGTAACTAAGCAGACTCTTTTTTTTCTTTCTCCTTTTTCTTTTTGTATATTTTGATTAAGTGGTAGAACCTCTTTTTGAAGGATGTGATTATACAAATTTTCTCTGAAATCTTTCCTTGCTCACCCGTTTCATTTTATTGACTTTGGAAGTTTTATTTTGTATTCTTTTTCGGAAGCTCTTAGCTTTATATTTTGAGTTGCTGCATCTTTTTGTAATGCATACCCTGCCTTTCTTTTTGTGATAAGATGTTATGTGCTATACTAATTGACTTGACTGTTCTTTTTGGCAATTTCACTGGGTAAGAAATTAATGCGTGTTTTTATGGTGGAGCTTGTAATTCCGTAGAATGATCAATTAAAAGGTATCTTGCATTTTCTTGAAGGTGTGTGATCCTCCTGTCAGTGTATTCAAAGGTCATGGAATGCGCAAGGATGCAGAGAAGTACCTTCTTTCATGTGGCCTTAAGAATGCTCTCTATACTGTCAAGGCTGAAGATTTAACCGAAGGATTTTTTGGCACTCTTGTACCTTGCCCATATCAGGTGACATGAGTTATCATGTTTTTTGGAAATTGAGACTTGTCAACTTGTCCATGAGTGTTAGCATACTTGAACTAATTGTGGGGATTGCTGTGTGAATTAATATTGAAATGTTACTGTTAACCATCTGCATTTGCCGAAGTTTTGATTATTGTGGCTAAGATATTATTCTTATTGCAGCTGCCTTCTACAGTGGGTGAAACATCTACTGAACTTGTCTCCAAGAAGAGGCCACATGAAGCAGTGTGGTCTGCAACTGTGGTAAGTCAGGCTGATTATGGAGCACTAAATATCAATTATCCTTTATAAAATTGCTTAGTTGGTTATATCTACTACATAATATGTTGTTTCTAGACACATTGTTAAACACTTCCGATCCCCTCATTCTTCCTGTAATGTGATTTATTTTGAATTTAAGGCTGGTGCTTATTATTTGCCTCCTATCAGCGGTCTTGTACGGTAGAATTTGACGGTGCTTCAAAAGGGAATCCTGGGTTAGCAGGTGCTGGAGTTGTTCTACGAGCCGATGATGGAAGCGTGGTGAGCACACTGCTGATTTATATACCTACGTTTCTCTTGCATTTAGTTCTCGGCTTATAACTTTTCCTTATTACAGGTCATTAAATTACGCGAAGGTTTAGGTACAGCTACCTGTAATGCTGCAGAATATCGAGCTATGATATTAGGGCTAAAATATGCTCTTGACAAAGGGTTTACAGACATTCATGTTCGTGGTGATTCTAAGCTAGTTTGTATGCAGGTCTGCCATTTTTTCCTTCTCCATTTATGCATAGTCATCGAGATTATAATTTGGCATAAAATAGCAGTCCTCTTGCTCTAATCTTCGTTCTTGGAAGCTTATATTGAATCATAAGTCATAGTTTTCTACTTTATAAAGTTTACATTCAACTTGCTCGTATAGATTTCGGGTTTGTGGAGGGTGAAAAACGAGAATATTTCGATCTTGTACGAGGAAGCAAAAAAACTCACGGATAGGTTTGAGTCTTTCCAGATCACCCACGTGTTGCGAGTACGTTACCTATTCAGATTCAGTTATCGACTCTGAAGAACTATACTTCTTTTTTTACCTTGCACTGATAATTCGCTCTATGCTTCTGAAAGGACTTGAACTCCGAGGCTGATCAACAGGCGAATTTGGCTGTTGAACTGGCTGGTAACGTCTTCGTGCTATTCTGTTAACTCTTTCTTCCATTTGGTGTGGTTTTGATGGACCAAATGCTGATGAGATACAGGGTTTATTGCAGCTGGGCAGGTTGAAGAGGAATTGGTCTGAAAAGTGGTTCATGGTTTGAGCCAATAATATGCAGCAAATTCATTTTAGTAATTATGTGGCATTGGTGTAGGTTAGTTATATTGACAGAGCATTTGATCTCTGTGATAAATAGACTTATCCTGCAGATATTCCAATCTATTATATATTTCATAAATTCATGAATGAGATTGGCTATCTGACAATTAAGCCATGTTCTATCAAGCTTATATGCAGTTTAATTAATTAAATAAGTTGGATAAAGTTTTAAATGAATGTTATTTAGATTAGTTTTGATTTATTACCCTTATATTTCAATATGTCTTTTTTTTTAAGGGCAAACTCTTGGGAAAGACGGTCTTTCCATAGGCTTATGGAAAGACGGGGTTTGATTAGAATAATAAAAGGTAAAAGGTCTTAGTTGCAATATTAAAGTTTTAGTATGAAACATGTAGCAGTTATAAAATTTATAACCCGGTTCATGCAACCCGAAAATTTTATCTTAATTTCTTCTAATTTACACTTTAAACCTTGGTCTTTCCATAACTTATGGAAAGACCGTCTTTCAAGAGACGGACTCTTTTTTAAAACACATATTTCGATATATATAATTTTGAGTAGGTTTCCTGACAAGCGGTCTGTCCATAAGCTTATGAACATGCCACTTATTTCTTACTTTATATACTACATTTGTTAAATTACATATAAAATTTAGAATTTTTAAAGACATTTTTTTATAGGCAAAAATTTGGGAAAGACCGTCGTTCCATGAGCTTATGGAAAAGCGAAGTTTAATTAAGATAATAAAAGGTAAATGGTCTTGCTTGTAATATTAAACATTTATTATGTAGCGTTTAGTAGTTATAAACTTTATGACCCGACTTATGCAACCCGGAAATTTTATCTTCTTCTAATTTGCACTTTAAACGTTGGTCTTTCCATGACTTATGAAAATACTATCTTTTAAGAGACAGACTCTTTTTATATCATATATTTATATTTTCACCTTTAAATACATATTGTTACTTGTTTTAATTTATAAAATACAATATTTAAATTTTATAAAAAAAATTACAACATTTAAGATAAATGCCCCTGTGAACTATCCATAAACTTATGGGAAGACCGCATTTCCCGAGACTTTTCCTATAATTTTAGTTTACTGTTCTCTCTGTTCCACTAATAGTGACACCAAATGTTTATGTGTTTGGATTTAGGTGAAGGAAATGAGTGGATAAAATTGAATGTAAAATGTAAAAAGTAGAATGAGTGGATGAAATTGAAGGAATCTTGCAAAAAATGGAAAGTGTACCAATATAAAAGAAACAACCCAAAAAGAAAAAGTGTGTCGCTAATAAAGAAACGGAGGGAGTACTTCAGTTAAATTGAAAACCGGCTCAAAAGAACAAGTATAGAGTAGTACTTATCAAGAGAAAGAAACGATTTTTTCTTTTGGTATTACTAGATTACGCTCTGTATTTTACTAGGTTGCGCCTTAATATATATATATATATATACGTGTATAATATAAATTTTGATTTTTCAAAAAAACAAAAAACAAAAAATTTAAAAAACCAAAAACAATGGTTTCACCGGTGTCGACACCGGCACCACCGCCACCGCCACCGTACCCTGCCACCACCGTCCCCAGCCTTCTCTGCCGCCGTCCCCAACCATCCGTCCCCAGCCTTCTTCTCTGTCCTCTTCGCCGCCGTCCCCAACCGCCGTTCGTCTTCTCCGTCATCCCCAACCATCTGTCCCAGCTTTCTTCGCCGTCTTCTCTAGCAAAAGTTCGTCTTCTTTGGTGAGAACGAGGGCAGGGAACGAGAACGAGAACCGGAGAGGTGAATGAGAACCGGGCGAAGGAGAAGCCGGACCAGAGAAGGAGAGCGGGGAAAGGAGAAGGGGATCGAGACTGGAGAAGGGGATCGAGACTGGAGAAGGAGAGCGGGGAAAGGAGAACGGGAAGAGGAGAACCGGGACAGGGCGAGGAAAAGAGCGAAATGAGCGACAAAGAAGCGGGGAGAGGAGAGCGAGAAGGACCGGTGGGGAAGGAGACCGGAGATGAGTGGCGGAGAAGGAGACCAGAGATGAACGGTGGAGAAGGCGAGCGGAGGAGAGGAAACGAGCGGCCGGCGGCGGTGCACGGGTTTGGTGCACGACAGTCGACGGTGGCAGTGGTAAATAATAAATTTTGTTTAATATTAATTTAAACATATTTTAATTATTTAGATTAAATTACAAGTACATGTTGTATAATGTATAGTATAAATATATGGCGTAATCAACTAAAATATATGGCGTGATATAGCGATCCACTTTCTTTTCACCAACTTTCCTTCAAATACGTTAATGCAAGGACAAACTCAAGGAACTCTTTATTTCCTTTCTTAATTTAAAAACACCCGAAGGTGAGGGAGTTATATTGGGTTCCCCATGCCCTATATAAAAGTTGGTACATGTATGTCTAGATCGCTAGACTTAAGGCAACAGAATTGCCTCCAAAAGAGTAAAACTATTATCCGCTATGCAATGGTGGTTGTTAACAGTTTTGGTCTATCTTATTACTCATAATTGCTGAGAGATCACGAACATTTTGGGGAGTCGAAATCGAAACCCTAGTTAGTCAATGATTTCCAGCCAAGAGAGAATAAGATAAACCTGATAGTGAATGAAGCATTACTCCGAACTTGGCATTTTGGTATAAGTAAAGATCTTGTCAGCGTCTATTGAAAAGCCTCTTTACAGCAGCATCTTCATCCAGTCTTGTGCATCAACTTCCACTAGTTTGCAGCATCAGTCCATATAAACTAGATCTTTGGTACCTGAGAAACATCAGAAAGAAAAAAAAGCAGTATCTATTCTAATAGTGATGGCAGTATAGCAGCCCAGAGGTGTAGCTGCTAATTATAAACAGTTATTCCTAATCAAGGAAATAATCTATGAGAACTAAAGAGTGCTCTGAGAGGTTCCTACTCTAATCCCCGGGAGTCCCAAATTATCCATCGAAAGGAGGCCTTTAAGAAAGTTTGGTACTGACATGATATCCACATCCCCATTAAGGTGGTTATCCATAGCAAGTTTGGCAAGAAAATCTGCAGGGTGGTTTGCTTCCCTAGGGATATAATGGAGGGGGATTTTGAGCTGATCCTTGTGTAATGTACTGCAGATAGAGAAAACTTTCCAAGGACAGCATGAGGGGTTAATAATACCCCTAACAACAGTTAAACAGTCTGATTCTATAATGCATGTATGTATTGAGAGTTCAGAACAGATTTCATAAGCACTTTGAATAGCTTTAAGTTCAGCATGTAAAGGATAAAGACTTTGAAATGATTTAACTCTCATTTTGATCAAAATTCCCCTCCAGTCCCTTACAATCACTGCTATTGAAGAAAAACCACCCATTTTCCATGATGCATCAGTATTTACTTTGTAGCCAGTTAGTGGTTTTTGCCATTTGACAATAGAAATTACTTTTTTCTTCTTGCTAGCAATGTGGGGGATAATTTTAGCCTGAATCCATCTCTTGTTCTTTACTATATTACCACAGAAATTATGAGCTGCAAAAACTTGGTAAATCAACCCTTTGATATCCATAAAACATGCATCTGAAGAAAAAACTCTGTTTTCATAAATGGTTTTGTTCCTATAAGTCCATAAAAACCAGATTGTAGCTACCAGGGAGACAGTAATCAAATTGTCATGTATCTTGGAATCAGCATTATATGCTAAATAAAATTCAACTCTATCTTTTAGCCTTCTGAATCCATGAGATTGTAACTGTAACATAGACTGGACCCTTAGCCAAACAACATTTGAAACTATGCATGAATTGAAAAAATGTTCAAGATTGTCTGAGTGATTCATGCATATAGGGCATCTAGAGGCTAGAGAAAATCCAAGCTTATTAAGGATATTATCAAATGGTAATATACCATTTAAAGCTCTCCATATCAGAACAGACATTTTACCTGGAAGAAAAGGATACCAGACCTTTGAGAAATCTCTGATCTCAGGTCTTCTGATTCTGAACATGGAGTATGCTGATCTGATTGAGAAGTTTCCATCCATGGTTGGTGTCCAAACAAGCCTGTCTTTGTGCGAGTGATCCAAAGTAGCATACTGTAAGGTAGAGATAATGTTGGTAGCCAAATGTGGCTCCAGGATTGGAAGAAAAGAAGCTTTATCATTGATAAAAGACCTTAGAGATATATGCTCAAAAGGTATATCAATAGCCTCTGGCCATGTGTAGCATAGAGCTCCATCACCCATCCAATTTGCATTCAAAATGAACACTCACCAACTCCATAAATGACTCTAGAAAAACTGTTGGCTGTAGCAGTAATTTTTTTAATCCTAGACCATGTGTGAGACTTTTTATAAGATTCAGGTAAAGACCACAGCAGTGAAGCCCATTGGGTATTGTTCTGCTGTAGCTTCCACCAGAGTTTACAAGAAAAAGCTTCCACTGTAGCATTTATGTCCCT
This sequence comes from Rubia yunnanensis, assembly GCA_037428765.1. Lineage (NCBI taxonomy): Eukaryota > Viridiplantae > Streptophyta > Magnoliopsida > Gentianales > Rubiaceae > Rubia > Rubia yunnanensis. The sequence goes on along the minus strand of CM075071.1, from coordinate 78,336,533 downwards.
TAGTCCTAAGCCATTTTCCTTTACTGGGAGACACATTTTCTTCCAAGATCTCCATTTTTTCCTATCACCATTTTCACTCTCCCCCCAGAATAGACTAGATGCTAATCTCTCCATTTTTTTTTAATTATCCTAGGAGGTCTTAAAACTGCAAACAGATGAATTGGGATGGAAAGGAGACAGTGATTTATCAAAATGATACGACCAATTGTAGTTAACCATCTATTTTTCCAGTTATGAATCATTTTTTCCATTCTTTCAAGTACAGGAAGATAGTAAACCTGTAAATTCCTACCAGCAAATATAGGTACTCCTAGGTATTTGAAGGGGAGGTCTTAAGACGGTATTCCCGATACTTTGCCTAAAACGGAAGAGAGAAAGCAGCAAAATATAAAATGGAAAAGAAAACAATAAAACTGGCACCTACATAAAGAGTGTAAACATTGCTAAAACCCTAAACAAACATAATTTGGCGGCCTCCGCCAACCGCAAAAACCCTTATAGTCAGCTTCTCCTCCCTCTCTCCGCCGCCGCCGGAGTTGCTGCGTCGCCTGCAGCTCTACCCGATCAACTCTCAACATCCGGTGAGTTTTCGTTTTCGTTATAAGCTAAATTCGTAGCTCCTTTGATTTTAAAATTCGACATCACGTTTTTGTTCCAGTCAAGTAAACCTTGATTTTGCTATTGAATTAGTGTTCCTTGATTTAAAGTTAGTATTTTGCGGTGATTAGTGGTAGTATTGGTAACAAAATCGCTGTGAATATGCTTAGCTGTAGCAACTCTGTTTCGGAATGCATTAGCCTTGAAGTTAATTAGCTTTCAATCCAATTTCTGCTATAGTGTATGCTGCATGATTGTTTTCTTAATTTTATCTGGCTACTTAATTGATGTTTATTGTATCTTTTCCTCGGCGATATGCGTGTTTAGTGGAATGGTGTGGAGAATGAGCTAATATTTTCTGATGCATCGGTTTAATGCTATGTTGCCCAGACTTGGATTTGAGTGTCATAGGTTTGATTCATATTTTTTAGGCTGTGATTTAGAGATTGATTTGTATTAATAGATTCTGTAAATATATCGCTTGCTTGGTATGCTGAAAAGTATAAAATTTTAATCTCATATAACACCGGAACAAAATATTCTTTTTGGAATTTGTTTTTGCAACAAGTTGCTGTGACTGTGTTAATTGCCAAATGTTGCTCCGTCATCTGACCCGAGCAATAGGTTCCATTTTGGGGGTGGGGGGGGGGGGGGGGGGGGGGAAGCTTCTTTTGATTTTGAATGTTTGTACTTTGTACTTACGGTTACATTCTGGCATTGGTTCATTGTTTAGGTTCTGTGGTTGGGGAGTATATCTGGAAAGATGGTGCAGTATAACTTCAAAAAGATTACAGTGGTTCCCACTGGGAAGGACTTTGTTGATATCATCCTCTCCCGGACGCAGCGACAGACTCCTACAGTTGTGCACAAGGGATATGCCATCAATCGGATTCGTCAGTTTTATATGCGCAAAGTGAAGTATACTCAGACGAATTTCCATGAGAAGCTTTCTACCATTATTGATGAGTTCCCTCGTTTGGATGATATCCATCCTTTCTATGGTGACCTTCTGCATGTTCTTTATAACAAGGATCATTACAAGCTAGCTCTTGGGCAGATCAACACGGCGAGGAACTTGATCAGTAAGATATCAAAGGACTATGTGAAATTGTTGAAATATGGCGACTCACTCTATCGGTGCAAGTGTTTGAAGGTTGCTGCCCTAGGTCGGATGGTTACAGTGGTGAAGCGCATTGGACCTAGTTTAGCTTATCTTGAACAGATCAGACAGCACATGGCTAGACTCCCTTCAATTGATCCAAATACTAGGACGATCCTAATTTGTGGGTACCCAAATGTTGGTAAGAGTTCTTTCATCAACAAAATCACCAGGGCAGATGTCGATGTGCAACCCTATGCCTTCACTACAAAGTCTCTGTTTGTTGGTCACACAGATTACAAGTATTTGAGGTATCAGGTTATCGATACTCCGGGTATTTTGGACAGGCCTTTTGAGGATCGAAATATCATTGAAATGTGCAGCATTACTGCTCTGGCTCATCTGAGAGCTGCTGTGTTATTCTTTCTTGATATATCAGGATCTTGTGGTTATAGCATTGCGCAACAGGCCGCACTTTTTCACAGCATTAAGTCACTTTTCATGAACAAACCTCTGGTTATAGTCTGCAACAAGACTGACTTGCAGCCACTGGAGGGGATCTCTGAGGAAGATAAGAAATTAGTCAAGGAGATGGAGGCAGAAGCTTTGAAGACTGTGATTGGTCAGGGAGGCGAGCCAACAGATAATGATGGAGTACTGTTGACTATGAGCACTCTTACTGAAGAAGGTGTGATTGCTGTTAAGAATTCAGCCTGTGAAAGATTATTGAATCAAAGGGTGGAATTGAAAATGAAGTCAAAAAAGATCAATGACTGCTTGAACCGCTTCCATGTTGCAATTCCAAAGCCTAGGGACCAGAAAGAAAGGCCCGCGTGTATACCACAGGCTGTCTTGGAAGCCAAAGCCAAGAAAGCTGAGGAAGCTGCAGACAAGGAGAAGAGAAAGCTGGAGAGGGATCTGGAGAATGAGAATGGAGGTGCTGGTGTTTACTCTGCTAGCTTGAGGAAGCATTATATCCTAGCGCATGAGGAATGGAAGGATGACATAATGCCCGAGATCTTTGAGGGCCACAATGTATATGATTTTGTGGACCCTGATATCTTGGCAAGGCTGGAAGAGCTGGAGTGTGAAGAAGGTCTACGCCAAGAACACGAAGGTGATGATGACGAGTTTCAGATGGATGGTGTTGAGTTGACTCCAGCAGAACGAGAAGCCCTGGCTGCAATCAGGAAAAAGAAGACTATACTGATTCAGCAGCATAGAATCAAGAAGAGCACTGCAGAGAGCCGACCAACTGTTCCTAGGAAATTCGACAAAGACAGGAAGTTCACCTCGGAAAGGATGGGAAGACAGCTGTCAGAACTTGGACTCGATGCTAGCTTAGCAATGAACAGGGCCTGCAGTAAATCTCGAGGCAGGAAGAGGGAGAGGTCGCCTTCACGTGACGGTGCAGACTCTGTGGCGATGGATGTGGATCAACCCAACAAGAGGCTGAGGTTGAGATCAAGGTCTCGCTCACAGTCAAGACCACGAGATGACCTGGTTCCTGGTGAGGGTCTCAGGGACTCCGCTCAAAAGGTCAAGGCTGTGAAATTGGCTAAGAAATCCGTGGTGAAGAGAAACAAGGATGCCAAACGTGGAGAGGCTGACAGAGTCATTCCTACTCTGAGACCCAAACATTTGTACTCTGGCAAACGATCCAAAGGAAAAACTGACAGACGTTGAGGTATATGCCTAACATACTGTTCTGTTTATGTTCAGTTTATTGTGTAGGGTCATGTTGGAAGTGATTCGTTTTCTCGTTTGTAGGGAATGTTTTTGCAATGCTGGTCTTTGTGTGCCCATCTTCATCCAAGTTCAGCAGCAACTTTGTGTGAAAGTTTCTTCTCTGTCAAAAGTTTTGTTTTGATTATTGTTTGCACTCTGGAAGTTTTTGTCTGCTTTCAGTTGCACTTTGCTATGCTGGTTTTTACATCTGACTTTATTGTTACGTTATGTTCAAGTACTGGGCGTTTCATTTTATAAAGATTATCGTTATTCGTCATTACTTTTCATCATTATCATTGGCATTAGTGTTTGTTTAACTTAACTTTAACTACAACAAAATCAAAGGTTTAATTCTGGAAACGACGCAAATCTTCAGCTGGATAGTGAATGTGTTTCAGGATTTTTGCTCTTCTAATTAATTTCCATTTTCCGTCTAATCCAAAACACAGAAAATAGCAAAAATGGTACCTAAACTCTAAGAAAATCAATCCTTCTTCATTAATCTCAGCATTAGGAAAAATGATTGCATAGAACTGATATCCACAAATCCTTGGACAGCTAACGTTAATTAGAAACAACTGCTCGTTCTTCCTGCTCAACATTTGAACCTTCTTTTACCATGTACTTGGAATACACCCCAGCAAGCAATGTCTTGTCCTTGATCTTCAACCTGCAAACAAACAACTCGAATTCATAACAAGAGCGGAAACTTCAAATTTCAGTTGATTTATGGAATGCGATGCATCTCAGCCTACCTGTTAGAAGATCCCGGGATATTCATCTTCGGAGTTCTCTTTTTCTTTGTTTTAGGTTCCATTTTTCTTCCTTTCTCCTGGGGTTCCTTTTTCAGCTTCAAGGACGATGACTTGATCTTGGGAGCTTTCTCGCTTTCTTCTGGCAGTAGAAGACTCGGATTTCCTTCTACACGTTCTTCATCTTCCACCGGTTTAGCTGATCTGGCGGCTTTGTCATCACCTTTAAGTTTCGTAGAAGTCATCTGCTTCACAAATGGTTGAGCAGTATTGGCAGTGTTCTCGGCTGAAGGTTTCTTCCTAGGTTGACGGGAGTTTAAGTTCATTCCGCAGCTTATCTGCTTCTGAATCTTCCCAAAACTAATACTTTGTCCTGAGAATGTCTCCACAAACCTAGGACAACACTGATATCAGCTAAAATAATAGCTGAGCAATGCGTGCACAAAGTATAAACTAGAAGAGAATGGAAATTTATACAAAATAGCAGCAACTATTGACTAATTGTCTCCATACATTCTTTTTCATCGAACCAAAAAGACGCTCAACTATTGAACAAAGTTCTTGATGAATGTACAGGTCAACAAAAGATTAACAAAACCTGCGAAGTTGAATGTATCTAAATGCATGTATAGAATACCATAGAAGTATGCAGTATAGCTTTTCCATCACAGAGATTAGTCACAAAATGGTTTTTGAGTTGAGACCATTTTGTTTATAATCTTAAACAAAGGAGGAGAAAATTGCACAATCCAGTGTAACCAGTAGAAGCACGAAAATATAGACATTGAAGATAACTCCACATTTTACATAATAGGCACATACCTACGCGCTTCAATCTCGGTTTTGAAATCAACAAAGGCGAGGCCTTTACAGATAGGGTCCCTAGTCTTTTGGTTTCCAGACACGACCGGGACAATCTGAAGAATTCCAGGAACTCCTTTGAATGCTGCATTAAGATCCCTGTGAACGTTCTTTTTCTTAGGGAGGTTTAACAAACTGACACGAAAACCTTGAGGAGTTACTTCTGAGACCGCGACTTTCCCTATTAGGATGAGCAAGAGTGAGACTGATAACTTGTAATCGGAATATCAGATACGATCCCCCCGTACAAAGGCAACCGGTTAAAGAAGTTTATGCATATAACAAAGCACCTCATTCACCAGAAACTGAATCACCCTCAACCGAAGCAAAAAAAACAACCTACACACAAAATCTCATAATCTCAACCAGTAAAGTATGTGTTTTTGGTTTGCAAATATACGTAAACAATAGCAATGCAGCTACTCAGAGTAATGAAGAGTAATGTTTCGAACTAGTATGATGAGTACTATACAGCGAGTTTATGGTCACGATAGTAACAACTATATGCTAGAAAGTTTTCAACTTTAATACCAAATCATAAACCTGAGCATATATAGCAACTTCACAACAGCAATAAACATTAGAAGAGGAGAAACCAACAGCACTTCACCAACAGAACTTGCTAAGAAAATGGAAAGCAACAGTTCAACAGATCCATCTCAACACACAAATGCAAATAACATGATATATCCGGATACACATCATTCCATCAAAGAATATATACACATTGGATTGGCATTGATTTGATCCCGAAATCCAGCAAAAACGAGCATAACAATTTGCTAGAAACGTAGATTTTTTACAAACAAGCAATTCAAGAATTCAGCAGCCCTTTTCAAAGTCTTCTGACCACGCGATATAACACCAGCTAAAGTACAGAACAATGACACGAAAATAACAGCAATCGAACTAATATAGAGGCATTGTGAAATAATGCAATGTAATTCTCATAACAGAGATAAAGATTGACCTTTGTCTTGCTGATCTTTCCTGGAAATAGAGCCCACAGGACTGTTCTTGAGCCTATTGATATTAGCTAGCTGGGCTTTTCTGCTCTGCTCTATTTCCTCCATTAGCTTATCCTCAATTGAGGTATCATACTCTTTATCTTCACCGAATCCAGTAGGCTTATTTGCAAGCCACTCCTTCATATTCACCAAAGGAATAAATTCATCATCTTCATCTTCATCCTCATCCTCCTCCTCCTCTTCTCCTTCTTCAAGAAATTCATCATCATCATCTTCATCTTCATCAAAACCCCCCATTTCATTAACCTTGTCACTGGCTTTTGCTTGAACATATGAGGCATATGTGCAAATCCCACTATTTCTACGACCAAGAACATAAAAAACTCCGACATGGCTGATTTGTTTCTGGGATTGATGGGTTCTTGAGGGAAAAAGGAAGGATCTTGATATGGGATTTGCAAGAACAGCCCAGTTGCATTGCTGCCCAGATGTGAATTTAACAGCACTCAGCATTTTTTATGGGAAAGTGAATCTCTAATTTAAAAACATGTGACAGCAGCATACATTAGGATTTAAGAGAGGTTTTTGATTGTTGAGAGAAGAAGAAGAAGATAGAGTTTTATTTTATTTTAGGCATTTTTTCAAAGATTAATAATTGGGCCTATGTAAGTGATTGTTTTTGAGATTGGGCCTCTGTATTGAGCTTCTTTCCATCCTTGAAATTAAAATTTCTTAAAAAAAAAAAAACCAAAACTAAGGTGTTATCCTTGAATAATATTTCAACTTTTAGATGTGGAGATGGGAGAATTATTTTAAATGACATTTTTGTGATATTTTTGTGATAATATATTATATATTATATTTGCAATGGAATTTAATCTCAAGCAATTCAAACCCAATAATGATGGTGACATATGAAATTTAGTTTTACCAATTTTCCTAGTTCTTACTAGTGTGTTCCAACATACCTAGATTAACCAAGTGTAAAAAATAACGTGAAGCGTACAAGACACACAACTTGGTTACGCAGTTCGGTGTAAATCACCTACATCTGCGGGGCCTGGCCCAGTTCAGAATAAATCCACTAATTAGAAAGATAGTACAGAGTACAGCATACAAAATACTTATCTTTACTAACTATGACGTGTGGACTTAGCTAGCTCCCCTAGCTACCGATCCGCCTTGATCAGACTCCCTCTGACCTCGAACTCCGTCGACGCTGGATCTCCTCCTCCCGAGGAATTAAGGCATACGATTCTGAACTTGTGCAGCAGGACAGTGTTGGAACACAGTATATTGGCTCTAGCAAGTTTCGTAAGATCTCAAAATCTGGGTGCAGATTTTGCACTTTTAAAATCGTTTATTTTGCAGCCGTGTTTGTCCCATATTTATATTCGCAAATCAGATCTGAACATCCACCATTATCTCCACAATATTCCCATTCCAAATCTGATTTGTTGAAGCATATCCAAATCCCATAAATAAAGGGATTTACCTTATCTCAAACTCTCCCATATATTCAATCAAATCTTCTCCACATAAGTAGGGATTTTTCCATAAAACCAAATATGCTTCTTACGCCTGATGTATAGCCAAATCTATAGTTACCATAAATTCCAAAACACTCCAACATTTTGGCTTGAACTTCGTTAAAGCTTTGGCGTTAATTCTGTTCATAAATTCTGCTCCAGCAGTGTTCCAACATGGTATGATTCTGCTCAACATTAATTCAACAAAAATTGCCAACAAATTAATTCAACAGTCATAGACTTTACAATCTCCCCCTTTGGCATTTTTGTGGACCCAAAATATTTTGGACATAGCTAACAATCATCCAATGAGCAGAATAAAGATCATATTACTAGAATGCAATTAGTGAAAGCCGAAATCCCAGAATTCCAATAATAGACCGATAAGGAAAACCAATTCAAAAGACAAAAAAAAAACCAAATATGAAATCCAAAATCAAAATATCCAAATTTCTCCCCCTGGGGCCACACATAGGCCAAAGAAACCCAAATTCCAACTGTAACATAGAAAACCAGTCTTTGTTTAAAAGAAAACTCCCCCTGAATCAATCCTCCAGCTTGGACTTTTCTTCTTCCAATCTTGCTTGTTCTGCTTGCAGGGCAGCAATCTGAATTCCCACAGCTCCAAGCCTAGCCTGTATTGCCATCAACCGAGTCTTCTTGGCTGCATTGGCTGAGGAAGATGATCCGGTAGCTTTCCAGGGGAGATCATGCACACGTCTGAGTCCAAATGTCTTCTTGTTAGGCCGTAAGAACTCCGCATCTACTATCACATCCGTGACCTTTCCCTTCACCTTTGCACTTTTGGCTAGTGCTGAGATCAGACATGGGTATATCACTGCATCATTTACCTTCGGGGCTGTGGCCTGTCGAACCAAGTGCTGCTGAATTAGTAATCCAAGATTAACTTTCTTCTGTGTTCCAACACAGTAGAGCACCTTAGCCATTTCTCTGGTTAATGCTGTGGTGTTGCTGGATGGTAACCAACAATGGACTGCAATCTGATACAACCCGAAGAATCTGGATGTCAGACATGATGCCTGAGAATATCCTGCAGCCGGCCACTTATCCTTATACCCTCCAGAAATTACAGCCAAAATTTCATCATCATTTAGACCCAAATCATCCGGGAACACTCCCCCTATGTCAGGAGTCTTTAGCCCAAACAGCATATTTATCTTTGAAGCAGATAGTTCTATAATCTTCCCTCTAGCATAAACTCTATCAAACCAGGGAGAAGAAATGTCTAAATTCCCAGGCATGAGATTAGCATATACCTCGAGTGTAACATCTCTGTTGTACTGTAACTGAACAGTTGCAGCAACTGTCATTCCAGTCATCTTCAAGAAATCAGTAAATCCGCTCTCCTTGTAGGCCTTCAGATCTAGTGGTCTCTCTGTAATAACCTTCTTTTCCGAGAAAAACTCCTCCATTTCAGCTCCCTTCTTGTCAAAGTAAACTGCCGAGAATGCCTGGGAGATAGATGGTGGTGGTAGAACCTTCCTCTGGAAGCTGTTACGTCTCTTCCTGCTTCTCTTTGCTGCCCCGGTATCCACAGCAGAGCTAGCCTTCCTTTTTCCCTTTGCCTTCTGAAGAAATTCATTCAGGACCTCATCACTGGAATAAGTCATGTCTGCAGCCTCCTGTGTTGAAACATTGTCTGCTCTTTCAATCTGCTCTTCTTCTGAATTACCTCCCTGAACTGGTAGATCTTCATCAGCTCCTTCCATCTCTTGATTCCCTTCTTCATTCAACTCATTAGTGGCTTCATCATGCAACTCTTCTTGAACCTCATCACCTTGTGTACCCCCCAGATCAGCATCAGAATCTACCTCCATATATACAGGTTCTTCTGAGTGTGTTGGAACACTCTCCTCATCATCATCAGATAGTTCAATGAACACGGGTTCCCTTAGTTTATCCATCCTCTTTGCATTTACTTCATCATAGAATCCGACCTGTAGCTTATCTCCATATTTTACTTTCTTTAACCCAACAGCCTGTTCCTCACTGACTTCTCTAATCCACACATAACTATGAGGAGTCATACGACAGAAAACATGAAATTTGTCTTTCCCTTTTCCATTCAACTGACCATACATCCCTCTCATAAACTTCACAGTCTTGTACTCAATATCCCAAACATCAGTAAAATGACCAGAAATAAACTCCTTAATTTTGACATGCAATACCTCTAAATCCTTTCTTACACTCTTGATTTTGCTTAAATCCACAGAGTATCTATTAGCTTGTAACCACTCAAAGATATCATCCACACTCCTACTTTCAAAGCCCAAGAATTTGAGTGGTCGAGGATCAGGACCAGTTACCTTAGGTTTTGCTTGTTTCTTGCCTTCTGAAGCATGCTCTTGGGCATCTGAGTTTTCACTCTGGTTCTTGACAAATGTCTCCTCCTCTTCCTTTTCTTCTTCAGTTTTCTCCGCCTCTGCTCCAGTCATCTCCTCATCCTCTTCAAGGACAGTGCTTACTCTGTTCTGATCTTGATTTTGTGACTCATTCACTTCAGCATGCCTTCTCGGCTCATCGAACACTACCAATTCCGAATTCACTAAACTCCGGTCTTCTTCCAAACTTTCCGGCACTGGAGCTTCTTCTCTCGGAGAATTTTGTTTTGACATTATTTGGAACAATGCCGAGACAGAGAGGAGTTTTGCGGCAAGATTTTTTGGCCAGAGTTTTTTTTGGGGAAAATCGGCCAGAGACAACAGAATGCGAAAGGGAAGTTTTAGAGTTTGAGACAACTTTCAACTCTTCATAAGCTTACCTCTTTTCCCGCGAAGATCCTTTTTAGATTTCCCAAAAGTTGTCATGATAGCCTTTCCTCTTCTTGTCCCATCAGTGATTTATTCCTCATTTAACTTCCAACACTCTATTTAACTTCTCCTATTTTTGGTCATCTTTTGCTTCCTTCCAATTTTTTCTTTTTCTAATTTTTGACACAAATAACAAACACAAACAAATTATTTACATACAGAATTCATCAAAGGTAAACGTTACCTCAGATTTGACAAACACCTAAGTGTTGTCGAAGGCTCTCGAAAGTGGTAGCATCAAGTGGCTTGGTAAATATATCGGCAAGCTGCTCGTGTGTTGGAACATAGACCACTTCCACTTCTTTTCTTTCCACCAAATCTCGAATAAAATGATGCCTTATGTCAATATGCTTGGTTCTCGAGTGTTGAACTGGATTCTTCGAAATATCGATTGCACTTGTATTATCACATAAAATCTTTAGGGGGCTTTGTTGAATTCCATAATCTTTAAGCATTTGATTCATCCATAATAGTTGTGCACAGCAACTCCCTGCTGCAAGATACTCTGCTTCTGCAGTAGATAGAGAGATCGAGTTCTGTTTCTTGCTATACCAAGACACCAAATTTGTTCCAATAAAGAAACATCCGCCGGTAGTACTTTTCCGATCATCTGCATTACCAGCCCAATCAGAATCACTGTATCCTATCAATTCTGAATCTTGATTCTTTGAGTACCAAACACCATATTCTGACGTTCCACTCACATATCTAATAATTCTTTTGACGGCCGTAAGATGAGATTCCTTAGGATCCGCCTGAAATCTAGCACATATTCCAACACTGAGACATATATCTGGTCTGCTAGCTGTGAGATATAACAAACTTCCAATCATGCCTCTATATAACTTTTGATCGACTGACACTCCTTTTTCATCTTTCACCAACTTATCAGAAACGCCCATAGGAGTTCGAACCGCACGAGCATTACTGAGTCCGAATTTTTTAATCAAATTCAGGGCATACTTACTTTGATTGATGAATAGACCATTCCGTCCTTGTTTGACTTGTAATCCCAGAAAGTAAGTCAATTCTCCAACCATGCTCATTTCAAATTCAGACTGCATTGTGATGACGAAATCCTGTACCATAGATGGTGAAGTAGAGCCAAATACTATGTCATCAACATATATTTGAGCAATTAGAAACTGTGATGATTTGTCAAGCACAAATAAAGTGCGATCTACTCCCCCTCGACGATAACCTTTCTGAAGCAAAAAGTTAGTAAGTCGTTCATACCATGCTCGAGGTGCCTGCTTTAATCCATATAAGGCTTTCTTGAGGCGATATACATGATGCGGATAATGAGGATCTTCAAAACCTTTAGGTTGTTCCACATAGACTTCCTCGTTCACCACTCCATTTAGAAACGCACTCTTAACATCCATTTGATACAACGTAAAGTTCAAGAAGCAGGCAATAGATAGTAGAATACGAATAGATTCTAACCTGGCAACTGGTGCAAAGGTTTCGTCAAAGTCAACACCTTCCACTTGCGTATATCCTTGAGCAACAAGTCTGGCTTTGTTCCTGGTGATTAAGCCATCTGCATCGGACTTGTTCTTGAAAATCCATTTTGTACCAATGACATTGATGCCTTTGGGATGAGGGGTAAGGTACCAAACATCATTCCTGGTAAACTGTCCGAGTTCATCTTGCATTGCAGCAATCCAATATTCATCAAGTAAAGCTTCCTTATAGTTCTTCGGTTCAATTAGTGACACAAAACAGTGTAGACCAGCCAGACGTCGATAATCTACTCGAGGAACTGATCGAGTATTTCGCAGAGTTGAGCCAGGTTGAATGTGTGGTGCAACCTGGTCATTAGTAGCCGGTAGCAGTGTTGGAACATGGTCATGTGTTGGAACATGATCCGCTTCAGCAGAGTGAGGTTCCTGGTGCTCATTTGGTTCTGACTGCTTTTCTCGGTCCGGAGTTTGAGACTGTGTTGGAACATGAGTGTTGCCGGATTCTTCCTCTACTACTTCTGGAAGTTTCTCCTTTCCTGAGTCATCCACAATGACATTTATGGATTCCATGAGAGTGTTAGTTCGATGATTGAAAACTCGGTAGGCACGACTGTTGATAGAATACCCTAGAAAAATTCCTGGATCACTTCGATTATCAAATTTTGCCAACTGTTCTCTGTCTCTGAGGATATAGCAAGTGCTTCCGAACACATGAAAATATGAAACATTCGGCTTCCTGCCTTTCCAGATCTCATAGGCTGTCTTATCAGTGAATGGTCGAAGATACACTCGATTAATTGTATAACACGCTGTATTGATCGCCTCTGCCCACCATTTCTTATGAAGATCCTTCTCTGCCAACATGACTCGAGCCATCTCCTGAAGAGTTCTATTCTTTCTTTCGACAATACCATTCTGTTGAGGAGTGATAGGAGCCGAAAACTCATGTTGAATCCCCAGTTCATTGCAGAAAGAACTGAATTGTTCATTTTCGAATTCTCTGCCATGATCACTTCGAATCCGGATTATCTTTCCTACAGGACTTCCCTTTTCCGTTTGTAGCTTTACTACAAGGCTACGAAATACCTCAATCGTATCAGATTTCTCTTTCAAGAAGGCTACCCATGTAAACCTGGAGAAGTCATCAACACATACAAAAATATATTTCTTTCCTCCTATGCTAGGTGTGTGCACTGGCCCCATTAAATCCATATGTAATAATTCCAGATTTCTAGAAGTAGTAATAAACTGTACTGAAGAATGAGGAGCACGAGTTTGTTTACCTTGCTGACATGGTCCACACATGATTTCGTCATTCCCGGTCAAGGTAGGCATTCCACGTACAGCTTTCATGTTAGCAATCTTCACCAGTGTTTTATAGTTGATGTGTCCGAGTTTCCTGTGCCATAGAATTCCCTCGTCCCGCTTTGAAAGCATGCATCGAACTTCTTGTTCCAAAAGATAACAATTGTCTGGAGATCGTATTCCTGACAGAACCCTGTTTTCTCCATGCTTCACTACACATTTTTCTTTATGGAACTCAACTATCATGTTGTCATCGCACAACTGGCTTATACTTAGCAAATTTGCTTTCAGATCTTCAACAAATAATACACTTGTGAGAACAGAAAACCCTTCAATTTTTAATTCGCCCTTGCCAATTACTCTGCTTCTTTTTCCATCTCCAAAAGTTACATACCCGCCATCATATGGAGTAAGATTTGTAAGGTATTTCGAACTGCCAGTCATGTGACGTGAGCAGCCACTGTCAAAGTACCATGAGTCACTGGAATATGCTGATAAAGAAGTGTGTGCGACCATACACGTACCGGACCTTTTGATGACCCATATCTTCCTGATTCTTGTATGAGTATCGACTGTGTTGGAACACAGTTCTCTCCCTGTCATTTGATCTCTGATCAGTTTTTTACACTGATATTCAGTATGTCCTTGATACCTGCAGTAACCGCAGATTAGAGGCTTTCTTTGAGACGGTTTTCCATACTTCCTTTTTACTTCTCGAATCCTTGCTTTGAGAGTTACTGGTTTTTTATGCACTTCAACCTCTGGTTCTTTCCTGTATCCAATTCCGTGTCTATCACCAAAGTTCCTTCCCATATCCAGTATGTCATCCAGTTTTGCCTTCCCGGAATTCATTTTTGAGATAGCTGCTTCAGACATCTCAGCCCTCTTGACTGCTGCTATTAATTTCTGACTCAGTTCTTCATTTTGTTTTCTGAGTTCTGCAATCGTGGACCTTAACACCTTTTCGCTGTCAATCAGCTTCCTTTTTTCTTCAATCAGTTCTTTGTTTTTGTCTGCTACTTGAACCCACATGGCATACATTTGTTCGTATGTGCTATATATCTCTTCATCACTGACAGAAAGATCATCTTCATCACTGCGAGCCTCGTCCGGATTCATATCGTAACTTACATCTTTCCCTTTGTTTAGAGTGTTGGAACACTGACTTTCTGAAGTATCATGGACCTTTGCTCCAAAGGCTACATAATTACTGGTTAATTCTTCCTCATCCTTTTCTTTCTCTTCATCATCACTCCAAGAGGTAACATATGATCTTCCTTGTTTCTTTCGAGTGTTAGCACATTCGGCCTGAATATGACCAAATCCTTCACATTCTCTACATTGAATTCTTCCAGCCTGTTTTGTTTCATTGTACTGATTTCTCCCATACTGCATATTTCCTTGTTCAAACCTCAATCCACGATTGTTGTTCGAATCTTGTTGCTTTTGTCTGTTTCCGCCAAACCTCTCCTGAGATTTCTTATTGACCACCTTCTTTAACATCTTTGAGAAATTTTTTGTAATAAGTGCCAGTTTTTCAAACTCATCATCGCTGTCAGACTCATTACTTCCTTTGTCTGGAGAAACTTTAAACGCCAAATCCTTGGATACCCTTTTTGTAGGTTGCTGGAATGTCATCTCATATGTTTGCAGTGACCCCATTAGTTCATCTAGGCTCATTGTGGATACATCTCTTGCCTCCTCTATTGCTGCTACTTTCATTGCAAACCTTTTAGGTAGAGATCGCAAGGTCTTTTTCACCAGCTTGGTTTCTTTGTACACTTTTCCAAGTTGATAAGCCATGTTGGAGATATCTCTAAGCTTTCCGTTGAATGTGGCAATGTTGTCGTCCTCCTCCATTTTGAGTTCTTCAAACTTGGTAGCCAACATCTGTAGTTTGGACTCCCTCACTCGACTGGTTCCTTCATGAACTGTTTGTAGAATATCCCATGCTCTCTTCGCTTGGTGGCATGTAGATATAAGCTTGAACTGGTTTTCATCGACTGCCGTGAATATTGCATTAAGAGCCTTTGAGTTTGCTAGAGATTCTCTAAGATCACCTGGAGTCCATTTAGACTTGTCTTTGAGTTTTTGACTTGACTCCCCTTCCACATCCTTAGAGCTGGTAGCCTCTTCTGTAGGATGATTCCATTCATTCTCAACATAAAACCATGCCAGTTCGTCCAGGGAATTAATAAACACCCTCATACGAGCCTTCCAATAGTTGTAGTTGTTTCCTTCTAGCAGTGGTGGTCGAGAGATTGAAGCCCCTTCTCTTGTAGTCATGGTAAAACCGGATCTCACTTTCCTTGAAACAACCAAGGGAACAATAAGTGACTCAGCTCTGATACCAAATGAAATTTAGTTTTACCAATTTTCCTAGTTCTTACTAGTGTGTTCCAACATACCTAGATTAACCAAGTGTAAAAAATAACGTGAAGCGTACAAGACACACAACTTGGTTACGCAGTTCGGTGTAAATCACCTACATCTGCGGGGCCTGGCCCAGTTCAGAATAAATCCACTAATTAGAAAGATAGTACAGAGTACAGCATACAAAATACTTATCTTTACTAACTATGACGTGTGGACTTAGCTAGCTCCCCTAGCTACCGATCCGCCTTGATCAGACTCCCTCTGACCTCGAACTCCGTCGACGCTGGATCTCCTCCTCCCGAGGAATTAAGGCATACGATTCTGAACTTGTGCAGCAGGACAGTGTTGGAACACAGTATATTGGCTCTAGCAAGTTTCGTAAGATCTCAAAATCTGGGTGCAGATTTTGCACTTTTAAAATCGTTTATTTTGCAGCCGTGTTTGTCCCATATTTATATTCGCAAATCAGATCTGAACATCCACCATTATCTCCACAATATTCCCATTCCAAATCTGATTTGTTGAAGCATATCCAAATCCCATAAATAAAGGGATTTACCTTATCTCAAACTCTCCCATATATTCAATCAAATCTTCTCCACATAAGTAGGGATTTTTCCATAAAACCAAATATGCTTCTTACGCCTGATGTATAGCCAAATCTATAGTTACCATAAATTCCAAAACACTCCAACATTTTGGCTTGAACTTCGTTAAAGCTTTGGCGTTAATTCTGTTCATAAATTCTGCTCCAGCAGTGTTCCAACATGGTATGATTCTGCTCAACATTAATTCAACAAAAATTGCCAACAAATTAATTCAACAGTCATAGACTTTACAACATATATGTGTGTCCCTTATTGCACATGAGTATTGAAAGGGCATTGATAAGTCACACTCTATTTAATAATAGAATACATCCTATATGTATAATATTGGTTTTAATTAAAAGAAAGGATATAGATCCAGACTTTCTTCCTTACCGACACCACCCATTGGTGCTACCATGAAAAAAACACCCGCCGCCACCCTGCCCCGTTACTTCTTACCCCCTCGTCATCACCCAAGCTCATCCCCACCAACCCTCAACCCATCATCACCCACCCCAACATGTAACCACATGCCCCAGTCATCACCCCTGTCTGTCACGGTTTTTTGAAACTTTGCTTGAAAGCCCGATCATTCGACGAAAAAGATAAATAGATACAATTGTTGATTAAGTAAATTTGATTTAATTTAAAATTAAAATCAAATACAAAAACTATTTAAAAGATACAAATACATTGAGTAAGGAAGATAAATATAGGACGTGAAACAACTGTTTATTTTTTTATCATCAGCACAAAAAAACCTACAGAGTTATAAGCCGCACCTCTAACCTCTTTTTTGCTACACGTTTCTCTATAGTTATTTGCCATAAGCTTGTGAAAGTTTTTTCCCCTTCTTTATAACGATCACACTTCACTCATTTTTATTTCACACAAAGGGTGAGCCTTCCTAGGTGATTCACACAACAAAGTGGAATGAGTCTTCAACGACAACCCACACCAACCTGATGTATAAGACTGGAAGCCACTCAACACCAACTTGTGGTGTATATGGGTACCGGAAAGCTTTAATGTTGCAATGTCAGGAGGAGAGGGATTCAAACCCAAATTACCCCTGAGCGGACATACTGCTCTAGCCATTCGGGCAAACCAGGTGAAAGTTAATCATGAGGATGATTTTGTCTGGATATATACATGATGATGATTGATTTTATTTTAACTTTTGACATGTAGGTATATGATCCTTGGAGACGAATTGGAGTCCATCGGCTGGAGAATATTACGAGACATAATCATTCTCTTCAGAAATTTAAGCACACTCCACATGGATGGCCCTTCTTATCATCCTTCCGTCTTTTCAATCTCTAGGCAACGAGGCCTTACTTTTATTATGAATATTAATGGTAAGTTATGCATTAGGTCCATAGATTAAAAACCCGAAGCTATTGATAGTCCCGAGGCTTTGGTTACCGGCGAACGCTTCAAAAGGCGACCCAAGGAAGGGTTTCCCGTGGCCAACTCGAAGGGGCTAAATGCAAAGTCTTGGGAAAGACGATCTTTCCATAAATTTGTGGAAAGACGGCGTTTAATTAGAATAATAAAAGGTAAAAGGTCTAAGTTGCAATATTAAAAGTTTATGATGCAACGTGTAGTAGTAATAAAGTTTAAAATTCGATTCATGCAATCCAAAAATTTATTTTTATTTCTTCTAATTTACACTTTAAACCTTGATTTTTTCATAACTTATAGAAAGACCGTATTTCAAGAGACGGACTCCCGTAATAATGCACTTTGTGGAAATAATTAACTAAATTGGGACCAGTAAGTATTTAGGATTAAAAATTAAACCAAGACTACTTAAATTCTTCATGCATGGTATCATGAATAAGAACATGTCTTGGCGAATGACCACATGCCATGAAATGATGTAGAATTACTGTGTAAGAATTGCTTTAGTTCGAGTCTTTATATCTACAAGTGTGGAAAAAGTCAACTCGCGTAAGAACAAACATTCTTTTCACTCTCATCGAAGGATTTTACTTGTAAGAAGGAGGTAAAAGCAATTGCTGAAATATATATTACACGTTAATTTCTTAAAAAAAAAATAATAACTTACAAATAAAATTTTGGATTACCTCCACTTACCAAATAGTTTTGAAATTTAACAGCAATTGAAACACATTGCCTTATGCAATATCAAAATCGAAGGTAAATCTCCAATCAAAATAACGAACAATTTACCGGTGAAAAAGCAAAGCTAAGGCCAAAGGAAACATGATAAGGAACAAATTAAACCCGATCAAGTTGTAGAAAGATGTCGATCCTCATCATTTTTTATGTTAATTTCTCCAAAAGACTTAAATCAGTTCTCCCTTAATTTTTAACAACATAAGTAATCAAAATGGAGTAAGAATACCAGTTATATATCCAGATCCAAGGAGTTCACAAACATTGATGAACTAAACAACCATGAATCATAATTCAGAAGAAATAAAAAAACATTTCCTTACATAAAAATTCCCAGTTGGTACCAATATTATTCATGGAATTCTGGGAACAACTAGACAAAAACTGAAACAAATTAGAACAATAAAACCAGATATGATCATATGTAAACAAACAAATCCAACCTAGAGATTCAACATGATCAATGAACCCAAAAACAAACCCTTAAATCATAACAAACGAAATCTCTTACACTTATGTCTATATATATAAAAGCTCAAACCATAGATCTGGAACTTGATCAACAGACGACTTCGGACCGATCGGCTTCCATTCCCAACGGTAAGTAAGACAAGAAGAAGATGAAGAACCTCATGGTCCACAAACATGGATGCATCTAGGGTTTCTTTCCTCTTTCTTGCAAAATGAACATAGGATCATTTTTACCATGATCTTTGATGAAAACCCTTGTTTTTTCCTTTTCTTTCTTCCTATGAAATAGGTGGTTTGAAGGTTGTGATGATGAAAAGGAGGTGTTAATGATGAGATGAAGAGGTTGGAGGAAACCATCATCATTGCTACTATCCTTTTTAATTTCTGGCCTTTGATAGTAAGTAAGATAGATTGAGGGATTAATAGTAAATCTGATCTTGATTCCCAACAAAATAAAGGTGGAATTAAAAGTTCACCTTTCTCCCACGCTATGAAGAAACTTTCATTTATGAAGAAAGTCAATGTGTAATTAAAAGTTACATGTGTTTTTTTTGGTACTGAAAATGGGACTTCATCCGTTCCGGCAAAAATGGCATACTCCCTCTGTCCCTTTATATGTGTCTTAGTTCATTATTCATCAAAAAGTTTATGTTGTTTGGATTGCAAACATTTACAAATAAATATTGTGAAAATTATCGTGTGTAACGCACATTTTTGGAATATTGTTGAAAGATATATCCCACATCGGTTTCTTACAAAGTTAATGACTTATATATCAGGTCTTGGGTCACATCCACTTAGTACCAATTGGTTTTAAGATGGAAGCCCAAGATACCTTGAAATTCAACATGGTATCAGAACCCGGGTTGGGTTATTGGGCCGATGTGTGGATCCCCTTTAATTTGGCCCGATGTGGGTCGTGGAGTGTTTCCACGTTGCACGTGAGGGGGCGTGTTGAAAGATATATCCCACATCGGTTTCTTACAAAGTTAATGACTTATATATCAGGTCTTGGGTCACCTCCACTTAGTACCAATTGGTTTTAAGATGGAAGCCCAAGATACCTTGAAATTCAATAAATATCTATTTTTTACAAGTTAATCGTTATATATAATTTAAGCTATTAAAATCATAAAACTATCTTTGAGTAGTGAAACAAAAGGAAATAAGGCACAATTAGAGGGACGGAGGGAGTAATTGCTTTTGACTCTCTTTTATGTAAGTTGATGCGGCTAGTAATGAATATAGAAAATAGAGTTATTTTTGAAAGGCAATGGGCACAGCGGCACGGGGGCACCTCTAAGTGTTTCGGTAGGTGGAGCAACTCTGGGATGAATTTTCAACGTGCTTGGGGAGCCTGTTGATAATTTAGGTCCGGTAGATACTCGTACAACATCTCCTTAGGCGAGCGAACTCCGTTCGAAGAAAGAAGCTAATAGAGTCATAGAGGATCCCGAAAGAGGCAAATTGCCAGAAAGTTTATCAAATCCGATCCTTGCATCATCTAATCTCGATCGGGTTAACTCCTAAATTCAGGCAGTGAGCATCGAATAAGCCAATTGACACTATCGTCTGTTTACAGCAAATCAAGATTAGATGGACAAAAAGAGCTCCAGTCAACACATGAATAGATTATGAAACAATTTATACGGATGGATTCTATTACAACGGAAAGTCTTTCTGTTAACAACGGGGCTATAGTTCCCTACACTTCTTTTCGCTCCTCTCCTTATAGTCAAGTTCACTCCTCTACCCATGGTCGAGCTGGCTTATTGAAAGAAGAAGGGCCTAAGTAGACAGTGAATGTTGTTGAGTCTCAAGAGGACATAGTGGAAATTTAATAACACAATTTGAATAATTTTCAAACTACACCATTTTTGTTGGAACGAACAAAAAAAATTGTCATTTTTGCCAAGGAATGCATTTCATTACTACATAAAATATGACAAACATAGGGACACATAAAAATATGACGAACATAGACACATCACCGTGTGACGAAAATAGGGACACATTAAAATGTGACGAAAATGGACACTTTAGTGTATATGCCGAAAACAGGAACATTTTAAAATAGGGATCCTTAAATATATGTGACAAAAATAGGGACACTTTTATGTGGCCTAATATGTTTTAGAATAAGAATATGTCAGAAAAATAGGGATGGATAAAAGTGTCCAATATGTTTTAAAACACAAATATTTCAGGGACGCATAAAGCCCCCAATATGTCAGAAATATGGGATACTTTAAAATATGTGACGAAAATAGACATATATAAGTGTCATTATATGTTTTAAAATATATCATAAATAAGGACACATAAAGGCAAATATGGGACACTATAAATATATGACGAAAATAGCGACAGATAAAAGTGTCCCTAATATGTTTTAGGACACTTTTATTTGTCCTCAAAGTGTCCAAATATCTTTTAAGAGAAATATGTTAGAAAAATAGTGGCATATAAAAGCGTTGCAATATGACAAAAATAAGGGACACTTTAACACATGTGACTATAATAGGGACACATAAAAGTGCGTCCCAGCATGTTTTAGATATGATTATGTCAGAAAAATATGGACACATGAAAGTATCTCGATATGTCAAAAAATAGAGACACTTTAATATGTTACGAATACTGGTAAACATAAAAGTGTCCCAACATGGTTTTGAATAGGAATAGATCTGACAATTAGGGACATATAAAGGGTCCCAATTAGGGGTGTTCATGGGTCGGAGAGGGACAACTGACCCACCCAAACTGACCTAAATTTAGGGTCAAATGAGTTGAGTCGATTTGGGTCAAAATTTTCATAGTTTAGGGTCGAGAACTGGATCATGGGTCGACCCAAATCGATCCAAATTGATCAAAATCATATAAAAATAGTAAACTTATTATTATTTAAAAAAATATTTTTAGCTTATAAATAGAGTTCGTCCCTTGAAAGATGGTCTTTCCATAAGTCATGGAAAGACCAAGGTTTAAAGTGCAAATGAAAAGAAATGAAGATAAAATTTTCAGGTTGTATGAATCAGGTTATAAACTTTATAACTACTTCACGTTGTATAATAAATTTTTAATATTACAACTAAAACCTTTTACCTTTTATTATTCTAATTAAACCTCATCTTTCCATAAATGGAAAGACCATCTTTCCTAAGACTTTGCCTTATAAATATATTTTTTCTCAAGAATGTTGAAACTGTTTATGAAGTAAATTAATGGTGGACATATTGTATTAAATTAATTCTTTTTTATGATTTTTTTCTAGAAAATGAGACAAAAGTGCAAATGGGTCAAAATGGGTTGATTTTGGTCAAAATCCGATCCGACCCATTTTGACCCAACCCATTTGACCAAAATAGGAAATTGACCCAATCAGACCCAAATTGTCTAGGTCAAAACGGGTTGGGTCGGACAATTTTAACACCCTTAGTCCCAATATGTTAGAAAACTGTGGACACTTTAAAATGTGTAACGAAAATAGGGAAACCTGAAAGTGTCCCAATATGCGGCAAAGATAGGAGTATGACAGGAAAATATATATGGGCAAGTAAAAGAGTCCCAATAAGTCTATTAAATAGGGACCCATTATGATATGTGACTAAAATAAGGACACATAAAAGTGTCCCAATTATGTTTTTTTAAATCAAGTTTATATATATATATATATATATATATATATATATACGTGTGTGTGAGCGGGATCAGGTTAAAATACTCATTTATGTGAGAACAAATATGAACCATAGAACTAATTTAATCAATGGCTGATATAAAATGCGAGTAATTTAATTAGCGGATCAAACCATACAATGGCGGGTCATATTTCCATCTTGTTTGGTTTTCTTTCTTTCCATAAGTCATGGAAAAATTAAAGTTTAAAGTGCAAATTAGAAGAAATGAAGATAAATTTTTTTGGTTGCATTAATCAGGTTATAAATTTTAGAACTACTACACGTTGTATAATAAAATTTTAATATTACAATTAAAACCTTTAAAATTTTATTATTCTAATTAAACCCTATCACAGTCTTTCCCAAGAGTTTGCCTTAATATAATACCAAGGATTTCCGTACCATTTTTGAAGACCACATATGTACACTTTCTTTATTTCTTTCTTGGTCCCTACCCTTTCTTTGTTTCTTTCTTGGTCCCCCCCACAGTTTTAACTTTTTAATTTATTTTTTTTCATATCTTACATTCTCACTTTTCATGCTTTTTCCCCATTATTTGTTTTATTTTTGTTCTTCAATATTTTTACCTTATTTGTACGAGTTGTAGTCTAAGTACCAAGTTATTTTTATAATACATACACGGTTCTTCAAATAAGTACCTACAATCTACTAATCCAAGCACCAAGTTGTTAACGTAGTATGCACATGTTATCAAAGAAGCACATACAAGTGATGGTTGAAGCACATACAAGTGATAGTTGAAGCACTTACAAGTGATGGTTGAAGCACCTACAAGTTGTACTCTAAGCACTAAGTTGTTTACGTAACACATTTAAATTATAAAAGAACCAAGCTGTTTACGTAACATGTTTAAATTATAAAAGAATCACCTACATATTACATTTTAAGCACTTATAAACGATGGTTGAAGCACCTACAAGCTATACTCTAAGCACTAAGTTGTTTTCGTAGGACTGGTAAGTTTAAAGAAACACCTACTATTTACATATGAAGCACTTACAAGCAACAATTGAAGCAACTACGAGGTATACTATAAGCACCAAGTTATTTTCATAGCACACGGTGAGTTATAAAATTAAGAAGCACATACTAGTTACATTTGAAGCCCTTACAAGTGACGATTGAAACACCTACGAGTTGTACTCTAAGCACCAAGTTATTTTCATAACACACAAGTTATAAAATAAGCACCTACAACCTACATTTGAAGCACTTACAAGCGTTGATTGAAGCACCTACGAGATGTACTCTAAGCACCAAGTTGTTTTTATAGAACATACAAATTATAAAAGAAACACCTACTAGTTACATTTGAAGCACTTACAAGCAAGAATTGAAATACCTACGAGGTATACTATATGCACCAAGTTATTTTCTTAGCACACATAAGTTATAAAGAAGCACATACTAGTTACATCTGAAGCACTTACAAGCGACCATGGAAACACTTATGAGTTGTACTCTAAGAACCAAGTTATTTTCATAGCACACACAAGTTATAAAATAAGTACATACTACCTACATTTGAAGCACTTACAATCATTGATTGAAGCACCTATCACATGAATTCTTAGCACCTCATGAGTTGAATTCTAAGCACCAAGTCACACACACACACACTAACACTAACACAAAGACACACACACACACACACACACACTAACACTAACATAAAGACACACACACACACACACACACACACTAACACTAACACAAAGACACACGCACACACAACACACACACACACACACTAACACACACGCACACACACACATACTAGTTACATCTGAAGCACTTACAAGCGACCATTGAAACACCTAAGAATTGCACTCTAAGAACCCCAAGTTATTTTCGTAGCACACACAAGTTATAAAATAAGTACGTACTACCTACATTTGAAGCACTTACAATAATTGATTGAAGCACCTATGAGATGAATTCTAAGCACCTCATGAGATGAATTATAAGCACCAAGTTATACACACACACACACACACAAACACCAACACACACTAGCGCGCGCACACACACACACACACTAACACACACACACTAGCGCACACACACACATACACACACTAACACACACTAACACACACACACACACACACACACACTAGCACACACTAACACACACACACTAGCACACACTAACACACACACACACACTAGCACACACTAACACACACACACACACACTAACTAACACTAACACACACACACACACTAACACACACACACACACACACTAACACACACACACACACACACACACACTAACACACACACACTAACACACTTAACACATTAACACACACACACAAACACATTAACACACTAAAACATTAACACACACACTAACACACACACACACACACTAACACACACTAACACACACTAACACACACACACTAACACACACTAACACACACACACACTAACACACACTAACACACACACACACACTAACACACACACACACACTAACATACACACACACACTAACACACACACACACTAACACACACACACACTAACACACACACACACGCACACACACACTAATACACACACACACACACTAACCCACACACACACACACTAATACACACACACACACACTAACATACACACACTAATACACACACACACACACACTAACACACACACACACTAACACACACACACACTAACACACACACACACGCACACACACACTAATACACACACACACACACTAACCCACACACACACACACTAATACACACACACACACTAACATACACACACTAATACACACACACACACACACTAACACACACACACTAATACACACACACACACACACACTAACACACACACTAATACACACACACACACACACTAACACACACACTAATACACACACACACACTAACACACACACTAATACACACACACACACTAACACACACACTAATACACACACACACACACTAACACACACACACACACACACTAACACACACACACACACACACACACTAACACACACACACACACACACACACTAACACACACACACACACACACACACACACTAACACACACACACACACACTAACACACTAACACACACACACACACTAATACACACACACACTAACACACACACACACTAACACACACACACACTAACACACTAATAATAACACACACTATCACACACACACACACACACACTAATACACACACACACTAACACACACACACATACTAACACACACACTAACACACACTAACACACACTAACACACACACATACACTAACACACACACACACACTAACACACACACACACACACTAACACACACACACACACTAACACACACACACACACTAACACACACACACACACACTAACACACTAATAATAACACACACTAACACACACACACACACACTAACACACACACACACACACTATCACACACACACACACACTAACACACACACGCACACTAACACACTAATAATAACACACACTATCACACACACACACACACACACACACAAACACACACACACACACACACTAACACACTAATAATAACACACACTATCACACAAACACACACACACACACACTAAAACACACTAACACACATGCACACACACATACTAGTTACATCTGAAGCACTTAGAAGCGACCATTGAAACACCTACGAGTTGTACTCTAAGAACCAAGTTATTTTCATAGCACACACAAGTTATAAAATAAGTACGTACTACCAACATTTGAAGCACTTACAATCATTGATTGAAGCACCTATAAGATGAATTCTAAGCACCTCATGAGATGAATTCTAAGCACCAAGTTACACATACACACACATTAACACACATACACACACTAACACACACATGCACACACACACACACACACTGACACACACTAACACACAAACACACACACACACTAACACACACTAACACCACTAACACCACTAACACCTACGAGATGTACTCTAAGCACCAAGTTGTTTTTATAGAACATACAAATTATAAAAAGAAACACCTACTAGTTACATTTGAAGCACTTACAAGCAACGATTGAAGTACCTATGAGGTATACTATAAGCACCAAGTTATTTTCTAAGCACACATAAGTTATAAAAGAAGCACATACTAGTTACATCTGAAGCACTTAGAAGCGACCATTGAAACACCTACGAGTTGTACTCTAAGAACCAAGTTATTTTCATAGCACACACTAGTTATAAAATAAGTACGCACTACCTACATTTGAAACACTTACAATCATTGATTGAAGCACCTATGAGATGAATTCTAAGCACCTATGAGATGAATTCTAAGCACCAATGAGATGTATTCTAAGCACCAAGTTACACACACACACACACACTAACACACAGACACAGACAGACACACACATAGACACACACACACACACTAACACAGAGACACAGACAGACACACACACACACACAAACACACAAACACACACACACTAACACACACACTAACACACACACACACACACAAACACACACACTAACACACACACACACACTAACACACTAACATGCACTAACACACTAACACACACGCACACACATACCCTAACACACACTAACACACCAATACACACACACACACTCACACACACTCACACACACATACAAGCACACACACACACTAACACACATACACACACACTAACACACACTAATAACACACACTAACACACACACAGACACTAACACACACTAATAACACACACTAACACACACACACACTAACACACACACACACATTAACACACACACTAACACACACACACACATTAACACACACACTAACACACACACACACACATTAACACACACACATTAACACACACACTAACACACACACACACATTAACACACACACTAACACACACACACACATTAACACACACACATTAACACACACACTAACACACACACACACATTAACACACACACACACACACAAACACTAACACACACTCACACACACACACACACTAACACACACACTAACACACACACTAACACACACACACACACACTAACACACACACTAACACACACACACACATATTAACACACACTAACACTAACACACACTCACTAACACAATAACACACACTAAAACACACACACTAACACACACACACACACTAACACACACACACTAACACACACACACTAACACACACACACACACTAACACACACACACACTAACACTAACACTAACACTAACACTAACACTAACACATACACACACTAACACACACACACACATTAACACACACACACAAACACTAACACACACTCACACACACTAACACAATAACACACACTAAAACACACACACATACACTCACACACTAACACACACTAACACACACACACTAAAACACTAACATAATAACACACACACACACTAAAACACTAACATAATAACACACACACACTAAAACACTAACATAATAACACACACTATGAAAAATAATTTTATCATATGAGGTATGGTTAGAATCTTCGTAACATGTAGTTTTTAAATATTAATTTTTTATGTGTTGTTATTATTCGAGGCTACACATATTTATAGCCAAACATTTTATTGAAGACTGTGAAAAGATTATGTGCAGAATAGAGTGGGACAGATGGAGTATTAAAGTTCAGTTATAGTGCTCTTTATTTATTAAACATTTTTTGTGCGATTGGGCCTATAATTTGGTGCAATGGCTCTTGTTTATGCTGTCCTTACTTGGCCCTAACTGTACCCGTCCAAATCGGCCTAACTCTATTCCACTCTCTACAAAAGAAACCCTTTAATTCAGCCGTTGACCTCAAAGCTTCGGAAGGTTTTCATTTCGAAAATTATATATCAACTATATATAATGAAATGAAAGGATAGTTTTATATCACGTTTTTCAAGAGATATTCAGTCATAAATATCAATCATAATATCATTACGTAATATTATTTAGATTTTTATAATGTATATATTTTCTCCTTATTAATTTTTTATTTGTCGCTGCAAAGGGAGTGGTACTCTTTGATTGATCCCGCAGCAAGAGTTTTGTTCTTTATACAGTTTTCCTTCTATTTTGTAAGAGTTTTGTTTTTTTGTAATAAATATTTCTTTTTTATTCGAAAAGTAATTTTTTTCTTTTTTTATTGCATTTCATACGTTATATGTGTGAGTGTCACATTTTTGTAATCATTACCAAACAAAGACAGACATGAATGAGGACAAATAGTTCAAAGTGTAAAGTCATGTTTATGGATTAATTTATTTGCAATTTGTGAACTGATTTGGAAAGAAAAATGTTTCACGTTGGAACATATGTACAACAGCCGCAATCTAAAAGGATTTACATATTGACAGAATATTGCGTGGTGTTATTTTATGGAAGGTTGTATATTCAACAATATTATTTTAGGCGGTGTTAGAAGCATACTGGGTTTATAAAAATTCCTACAAATATGAAATTAGATTTATGAGATATATGGGATATATTGAGATAAGAAAAATCCTTTTATTTATGAGATTTGGATATGATTCAGAATCAGATAAAGAATAGAAATATTATAGAGATAATCATGGAGTGTTCCAATATGCTTATGTACCATAAAGGGGACAACACGGCTGCATTATACTCACAAACTTAATTGCGAAAATCTGCACACAGATTTTCTATCTTTCCGAGAGTATTGCGAAGAGCTAGCGCATGTTCCAACATACATAGCCTGTTGTTCAAAGTTCATAATCGTATACCTTAATTCCTTAGGAGGAGGAGATCCAACGTTGACAAGTTTCGAGGTCAAACGGAGTCTGATCAAGGTGGATTGGTAGCAAGGGGAGCTTGCAGAATCCACACGACATAATTAGATAGATAAGTATATTTGTATGGTGTAATTTGTACTGTATATTTTTTATTAGTGGATTCATTCTGTACTGGGTCTGGCTCTACAGGTGTAGGTGGATTTCACCGAACTGCATAACCAAGTCTCGAGTCTTTATGCTTTACTTTATTGAAAACTTGGTTAATATGTTATGCTAGAACATAGTTGTAATAATTAAGATTATTCGGCAAAACCAAATTTCATATGGTATCAGGCTTGATCACATATTTTTTTCTTGGTTGTGTCAAGGAATGTGTGATCTGGTTTTACCATGGCGACCAAGAAGGAGCTTCGGTGTTTCAGCCACCTCTACCGGAAGGCAACAACTACAATTACTGGAAGGCACACATGAGAGTCTTCATCAACTCACTGGATGAACTAGCATTACACTTTGTTGATACTTAGTGGAATCATCTTACTGAAGATGTTGAAATAAGCTCTAAGGCAAAAGAATGAGAGCCTAGTACAAGGGAGCAGAAACTCAAGGAAAAATCTACTTGGTCTCCTGATGAACTCAAGGCCTCATTGGCAAATTCAAAAACATTGAATGCTATTTTCACGACAGTTGATGAAAATCAGTTCAAACTCATCTCAAAATGGCATCAAGCTAAGAAAGCTTAGGATATTCTGCAAACTGTTCATGAAGGAACTAGTCGTGTTCGAGAATCCAAATTACAGATGTTGGCTACAAAGTTCGAGGGACTAAATATGGACGAGGATGACACTATTGTTGTATTCAACGGGAAACTCAAAGACACCTCCAATATGATGTATCAACTTGGAAAAGTTTACAAAGAGGCAAAATTGGTGAAGAAGACTTTGAGATCACTTCCCAAAAGGTTTGCAATGAAACTTGCAGCAATAGGAGAAGTAAGAGTTGTAGCCACCATGAGCTTAAATGAATTAATAGGATCGTTACAGACTTATGAGATGACATTCCAACAGACTACAAAAAGGGTCCAAAAAGAGTTGGCATTCAAAACATCGTCATCAAAGGACAATAATGAATCTGACAGTGATGATGAATTTGAAAAACTTGCACTTATCACGAAGAATTTCTCAAGAATGCAGAAAACAAGAAATCGCAGGAAGGATTTGGTGGAAATAGACCAAGGGTACAAGAATCAGGCAATAACCGTGGTACACGGGTTGAACAAGGAAATCAGCAGTTCCTTAGAAATCAAAGTGGTGAATTAAAACAAACTGGACGAATTCAATGTAGAGAATGTGAAGGATATGGTCATATTCAGGCTGAATGTGCAAATGCCCGGATGAAGTAGGGAAAATTGTATGTCACCTCATGGAGTGAAGATAAAGAAGACAAAAAGGACAAAAAAGACGAAGAGGAACTTACGAGCAACTATGTAGCATTTGGAGCAAAAATTCATGGTGGATCAGATGATGAAAGTTCCAACATATCAGAGAAAGATGAATTTGTATGTTCCAACATTGATTCTAATGATGTGTTTAGTTATGATGACAGACTAGTTGTAAGTGATGAAGAAATCTAGAGTGTATACGAGAAGATGCATGGCATGTGTCTTCAAGTTGTTGATACAAACAAAGTATTGAAGAAAGAGAAAAACCATCTAGCTGAGATAGAGAAGAAGTTGTGAGTGTTAGTTGTTAAACTCAAAAAAGAGAATGATGAGTTAAATTTAAAACTAATTTTAGCAACTAAGAGAGTCGAGACGTTTGAAACAGCTATTACCAAGTTGAACACTGGAAAGGTAAAACATGATGACATTCTGATCATGGGAAAGAGCTTTGGAGATTGACATAGAATTGGGTATGATAACCCACCTAGGAGCACAGTCACGCTCAAGTCGAAGATCCAAGAGGCAAAGAGAAAGTTCGGCAAACCTCATCAAAAGAAACCCCTCATATGTAGCTACTGAACGTACCAGGGTCACATAGAGGAACAATGCCGAAAATTACATAGGGACATCATGGCAGGATGAAAACCCTCGACATGTTCCAACATAGATGAGGTCCAGCGATAAAAATGGTCAGAAAGGTATGTATTGTCAAAAGTACTAGTGTTTGCCTTGTTGCACATATTTCCATTATAGCACATTCTAGAGATCTATGGTACTTTGATAGTGGTTGTTCTCGCCACATCACTGATACTCAAGAGTCTCTGACAAACATCAAACCATATGATGATGGTTTTGTTACCTTTGGCGATAGAAAGAAGAGTAGAGTAGTTGGAAAAGGAGAAATGTAGATTGAAGGATTTTTAGTATTCACTAGCATTTTTGTTGTTGAAGATTTAAAGGAAAATCTGCTGAGTATTAGCCAATTGTGTGATGAAAATATAACCGTGGAATTTCATAAAAATAAATGTATCGTGAAACACGGTGAAGCCAAAGTTCTCTTAGGCATTCGATTATTAGATAATTGCTACTTGCTGGAGCAGGAAGTGAAGTGTATAAGTTCAAAACAAGATGAAGGATTTCCGTGTCACAGAAAGCTCGGTCACATCAACTACAAAACCTTGGTGAAAATTGCAAATGCAAAGGCAGTATGAGGTATGCCTACATTGATGAGTAAAAGTGGAACTGTTTGTGGACCATGTCAACAAGGTAAACAAATTCAATCTCCACACTCTTCTGTTTAGTATATAACAACCTCAAGAAATCTCGAATTACTGCATATGGATTTAATTGGTCCAGCCAATACACCTAGTATGAGTGGCAAGAAATATATCTTTATTTGTGCTGAAAATTTCTCTAAATTTACGTGGGTAGCTTTTCTAAAAGAAAAATATGATATTGTGGATGTGTTTAGAAGTCTTATGATAAAATTATAGATAGAGAAAGGAAGTCCAGTTGGGAAAATTGTCACAATTTGCTGTGATCATGACAGGAAATTTGAAAACTCACAATTCAATGACTTTTGTAATGAACTTGGAATTCAACATGAATTCTCATCACCAATCACTCCTCGGAAAAATGGCGTTGTGGAAAGAAAGAACAAGACTCTTCAAGAAATGGCTCGAGTCATGTTAGCCGAGAAAGAAATTCACAAAGAAGGTGGGCAAAAGCCATTAATATATCTTGTTATACAATCAACTGAGTGTATCTATGTCCATTCATAAGCAAAACATCCTATGAGGTTTGGAAGGGAAAGAAGTCAAATGTCTCATACTCTCATGTGTTTGGAAGCAAGTGCTACATTCTCGGAGATAGAGAGCAATTGGCAAAATTCGACAATCGTAGGGATGTTTGAATTTTTCTTGGTTATTCTGTGAACAACCGAGCTTATCGTGTTTACAATCTTCGAAAAAATACTCTCATGGAATCCATAAATGTCATTGTGGATGTATCTAATGAATGACAAGTACCAGGTGATAGAGAAGATGAACCAGATAAAGACCATGTTCCAACACAACACAGTCAACCTGATGAGCCAGTCAATGTTGAAACATCTGAGCACACTGATTATCCCGTTGTACCTCAAGATATCGAGTATGTTGAAACATCATTCCCCACTGACTCACTGCATGTTCCAACACAGGTGTAATCAGATCCAATCACATTGAGTACTCGACCCGTCACTCGAGTTGATTACAGAAAATTAGCAGGAATTCAATGTTTTATCTCTCTCATTGAACCAAAGAACTAAAAGGAAGCTTTATTTGATAAATACTGGATTGCTGCAATGCAAGAAGAACTTGGTCAGTTTGCACGAAATGATGTATGATATCCCACTCCTCGCCCTAAAGGTGTGGATATCATTGGCACAAAGTGGATCTTCAAGAAAAAATCAAATGCTGATGAACAAATCACTCGAAAAAAGGCCAGGCTGGTTGCCCAAGGATATACTCAGGTTGAAGGAGTGGATTTTGATGAGACATTCGCACTAGTGGCCAGGTTAGAGTCGATTCAGATTTTACTTGCTATTACTTGCTCTATAAATTTTACTCTCTATCAAATGGATGTAAAAAGTGCTTTTTTAAATGGTGTGGTAAATGAAGAAGTGTATGTTGAACAACCTAAAGTATTTAAGGATTCTCATTACCCTCACCACCTGTTTCGACTCAAGAAGGCGTTAAATGATCTGAAACAAGCACATAGGGCATGCTATGAACGACCTACTAACTTTCTAATTCATAAAGGTTATCATTGAGGGGGAGTAGATCGCACATTATTTGTTTTCGAAAAGGCCTCAAAGATTTTGATTGCTCAAATCTATGTTGATGATATTGTGTTTGGTTCTACTTCATCATTTTTGGTGCATGATTTTGCCACTGTGATGCAGGCTAAATTTGAGATGAGTCCCCCTCCAATGGGATCAGAAAAAGTTGAAATACTTCAGCAAGTTATGCAGGGGAAAATTCCCTTGGTCATTCCTCTATTTTAATTATCTTGTACCACGGGTGGTGGTAAGCTCGGGGAAGGTAGAAATTGAGTTTTTTTCTTCTTTATTTTTTCAAGAGCCCAAAACGCTAAAAGGTGGGTTGGAGAACTCACGTACTTTCTAGGGCTGCAATTCAAGCAAGAAAAGAATGGCCTGTTTATAAAATCAGAGTAAGTATGCCCTGAACTTAGTGAAGAGATTTGGACTAAGCAATTCTCGTGCAGTCCGAACACCTATGAGAGTTTTTGATAAACTGGTAAAGAACAAGAAAGGAGTTGGAGTTGATCAGAAATTATACAGGGGCATGACTGGGAGTCTATTGTATTTGATAGCTAGTAGACTATATATATGTTTCACCGTAGGAATATGTGCAAAATTTTAGGCCAGCCCTAAGGAATCTCATTTAACTGCAGTCAAAAGAATTATTCGATATGTGAGTGAGACTTTCGAGTATGGTGTCTAGTATTCTAAGAATCAAGACTCTGATCTGATTAGGTACAGTGACTCTGATTGGGCTGGTAATGCTGATGACTGTAAAAGCATTACATGTGGGTGCTTCTTTATTGGCACGAATCTAGTTTTTGGTACAGTAAGAAACAAAATTCGATATCTCTGTCTATTGCGGAAGTTGAATATCTTGCTGCTGGAAGTTGTTGTGCACAACTATTGTGGATGAAGCAAATGTTGAAAGATTATGGAATTCATCAAGGGCCTATGAAGATCTTATGTGACAGCACAAGTGCTATTGATATTTCTAAAAATCCAGTCCAGCACTCTCGAACCAAGCATATTGACATAATGCATCATTTTATTCGAGATCTTGTGGAAAGGAAGGAAGTGGTAGTTGTCTATGTTCCAACATCTGAGCAATTTGCAGATATTTTCATGAAGCTGTTGGATACTGCCACGTTTGAGCTCCTCAGACAACACTTGGGTGTTTGTCAGATTTGAGGTATTTCTTTATACAGTTTTTATTTAGCTGTAAATATTTTTTCCCGCTATATTTTTGTATACAAAAGATCAGAAAAACACAAAAAAAATAGAAAGAAGAAAAAGGATGCAAAAAAAAAAATTTGTGAAGATATGGTATCTTGGAAGTGAAAAGAGCTATGGCATGAGTTAACACGTGGAGGAAGAGTAATCATGGCCTCTCTTGGAAAGGGAAAAATGGTTACACAGCTAATGAGGCAAAAAAGAAGAGTTTAATTTTGGTTCTAATTTTTTTTCCAAATCTTCACCTCCCCTCTATTTTTGGCCAATATTCTCCTTCTCCTTTGCATTTTTGGATTCTCAAAACTTGTTGAGATATTCTTGCCAAGAATTTTGGGTCTTGTTTCAGAGTCCTAATTAAGTTGAAAGTCTCAAAATCTCCCTGAACTCAAACCATTCTTTCCGCAAAACTCTTCAAGCTCAAAAACCACCATAACCGAAAAATAAGACTCAAGAAAACTCTCACATTCCAGAGAACATAAATGGCGGCAATGAACAGAGGAATGAAACCATGGCCAAGGGCAAATCTCCCTACTAAAAGGTAACTGGTCCGGATTCTCCAACCTTTAAGTTGCATGGCATAGATTTTAATTCAATGGATGATTTTTTGAATAGGTTCAAGAAAATAGGATATCTATAGACTTGTCTAAGTTCAGAAACTTGAAAAGGGGAAGTATGTGATGTGGATGTCAAAGAACAGTTTACTGGGGATATAGGAGACCTTGATGATATGGAGAATCATAATCCTAGGCTGTTGAGAGGCAAATATGGTGTATACAATGGGAAAGAGAGGTTCCATGTTTATTCGTATACTCCTGATCCTAGTAGTGTTAGGCTACAGAAGATTGATGGTACTGAGGTTGAGAAATTATAGGTTGTAAAATCCACTGACAGGATGCCATTACGGTTCTATGATATTGATGCTGCCCAGATGATGGAAGAACTTAGAAGACCTATGATTATTGTGGTGTCTGACAGTGAAGGAAAAGAAAGTGTTGGGTATGTTCCAACACAGAGGGCAGAGACAGAGGTCACTATGGACATGGAGGTTGATGAACTTGTCTTAGAGAATACTGATGCTCATATGGGTGATCAAGACCAGTTTGATTTTACTGGGAATGCTTATGATGATCTGGAATACTCAGAAGGAGGTAAAATAGGGGGATTCGATCTGATGTAGGAGGAGTCAAGAGATGAGCAGCATGTTGGAACACAAAGCAAAGCTGATGCAGATACTGAGCATGATGAAGAGGCTGGACATGTTCAAACACGGGAGCCAAATTTGAATTATTCCAATGATGAGGTTTTGAATGAGTTCATTCAAACCATAAGGGCCAAGAGGAAGAGGCCTGCTACTAAGACTTCTCCACCAGCCAAGAGATATAAATAACTGCATCAAAGAAGAAGAAGGAGCTGCCACCTTCTCTTGTAAGTGATGCAATTTTTGATATTTACTTTGATAATGACTGTGAGGAGATGGACCGGGTTTTTGCTGAAAAAAAATATTATCTCTGAAAGGCCAGTAGATCTAGAGGCATATAGAACAAGTGGCTATTCTGATTTCTTGGAGCAGATTGGGATGAAGGCTGCAGCAACAGTCTGCCAAGGTTACAACAAACAGTTAGTTTGTGAGGTTTATTCAAACCTGATGGCTGGAAATTTAGAAGAAGACTCTCCTTGGTGTGATAAGGTGTTTGTAAGAGGAAAAATTGTGAGTTTCTGCTGGAAAAATTAACAAGATACTGGGACTGAGAACTCCAGAATTTGATGGGGTATTTTATGAGAAGTTAGAGGTTACTGATGATCAAATTTTGACTGAGATTTCTGGTGGTTATCAAACTTAGTGGCCAGCTCTAGGGTATTCTAAGGCTTCATTTTTATCCTCCCGATTCTTCTGCCTGTACCAGATTGCTGTGAATTGCTGGATGTCATCTACCAACACTACATATTTGACAAGAGAAATGACAAAGTTGTTGTACTGTGTTGGAACACAGAAGCTAGCCAATCTAGGCCTGTTCATTCAGCAGAGTATTGTTAGGCAGGCTATTACTCCCATGGCTAAGTATGCACTGGTATATTTGTGCCTAATTTCTGTTGTGGTTAAGTGAAAGGGTCAAGGCAAAGGTTGAAGATGTGATTGTGAAGACTGAGTATCTTAGGCCTAACAAGAAGACATTTGAGATTAGAAAGATTCATGATCTGCCTTGGGATTTGAATGTTTCAACCTCTGGGACTAATGAGAAGAAGGCCAGACTTGCTACGATGAATGCAAAATTGGGGGCTTTGGCTATACAGATAACATCATTGGAAGCTAAGAAGGCGAACATTGAAGGGGAGAAGGCTCGGTTAGAAGCACATAATGCTGCTCCTGAACAAGATCGTAGGTTCTGAACTGACTATGTTCCAACATAGGTCAAGGTGCTGAGTTCAGGGGGAGCATATTTTATTGATATTTTTGGTTCTTTTTGTGCTTTTATTGTCTTTGGCATATTCATAACCCTAAGGGAGTATATTTTGGATTTTGGAGATTTTTGAATATTATTTTGGTGATGTAATCTGAATTATTTTGGTATTCTAGATTTCTAGTTTTCTTGTGATTTTCATATTAATTGAGATTCATCGTGAAGTACATGTTTCAACATAAGTGGATTTCTTGCAGACTTATGTTGTGAGATTGAGAGTTTTTCTTTGTGTTATTATTTCCAAAATGGATGGGTCCACAAAATGCCAAAGGGGGAGATTATAAAGTCATGCAGTTTTCATGGATTAATTAATTGGCAGTTTGTGAATTGATTGGAAAAGAAAAATGTTCCATGTTGGAACATACGTACAACAACCACAATCTAAAAGGATTTACGTGTTGACATAATATTGCGTGGTATTATTTTATGGAAGATTGTATATTCATCAATATTATTTTAGGCGGTGTCCGAAACATACAGGGTTTATGAAAAATCCCTACAAATATGGAATTGAATTTATGAGATATATGGGATATATTGAGATAAAGAAAACCCCTTTATTTATGGAATTTAGATATGCTTCAGAAGCAAACAATGAATATGAATATTATGGAGATAATCATGGAGTGTTCCGATCTGCTTATAGACTATAAAGGGGACAACACAACTACATTATACTCACGAACTTAATTGCAAAAATCAGCACACGGAATTTCTACCTTTCCAAGAGTATTGCGAAGAGCAAGCGCATACATGTTCCAACATACATAACCTGTTGTTCAAAGTTCAAAATCATATACCTTTATTCCTCAGGAGGAGGAGATCCAGCATCGATGAGTCTCGAGGTCAGAGGAAGTTTGATTATGGCAGATCGGTAGCAATGGGGGCTTGCAGAATCCACACGACATAATTAGATAGATAAGTATATTTGTATGGTGTATTTTGTACTGTATCTTTCTTATTAGTGGATTCATTCTGAATTGGGTCAGACCTCACATATGTAGGTGGATTTCACCGAACCGCTTAATCAAATCTCAAGTCTTTATACTTTACTTTATTGCAAACTTGATTAGATAAGTTATGCTGAAATATAGTAGTAATAATTAGGAAAATTTGATAAAACCAAATTTCATAAAGGCTATTTGATGTATCAAACAAATGACCTATTGAGCACTACTTTGAACTTTTCAATCCCCACAAAATGATACTTCACCAAACTCTATCACAAACATGTGGTTTATGTTAGAGTGACCTGCAGTTAGGTGTGTGATAACAAGGGAGGGTTATGGTAGGCGCTACCGGATGTTAAGTAAGTTTGGTGTGGAGATGAGAGACGTTGTTTTATGGCAACATTAATGGTGACTGAAATTAATGGGTTAGGGTTATAAACAAACAAATCTATTATGTCATTTTATTTTATATGATGTTTGGACTAAAAAATGATGGAGGAGCGTTGTAGACTTGGAAGTGGGTCAAGTTATACTAGCATTTTTCTACTCTCTTTGATTTTCTATTAGTGACATACTTTTCTTCTTGTGTTGTTTTTTTTATATCGACACACTTTTCATTTTTGGTAAGATTCCTTCAATTTCATCAACACATTCTACTTTTTACATTCTATATTCAATTTCATTCACTTATTTTCTTCATCTAAGTCCAAGCACCTAAACTCATGGTGCCACTGTTAGTGAAATTGGGGGAGTAATACTTATGTCACTCTACAAACTAAGACTAATGTAACCGTTTAAAAGTATTATTTTAGGTGATAATGTAAAGTTGGAGCTATTGCACGAATATTACGTTACTGATGTTGCATGAGATCTAACGCAACACATTTAAAAATTCAGGTAACATTTTTCACAGGTTTAAGTAACATTTTATAAACTATTGTAATATTTTAATAGGTGTTGCTAAAAAAGTGTTACGATAACTTTAATTTGTAGTAGATAGTGTAGGTAGGCCAAAGTTATACGTAGGTTCTCAAAAAAATTGAAAGTCTTATTTTTCGTCTGAAAGAAAAGTCGACAGAAATACCATAAATATTTCTGTTATTTACATTGACTCTCTACAAAAGTTTACAAGTTAATCTCAAATAGAAATCTGAAAATTTAAGTTATTTAAGTTGATATCAATAAAGGATTATACACATTTTATTTTGTTATTTATGACACACATAATATAAATGAATGTGGCACCCTTTCCATTTTTGGAAAGATTCCTTCAATTTTATCAACCCATTCTACTTTTTACTTTCTACATTCAATTTCATCCATCATTTTCTTCACCTAAATTCAAACACCTAAATCTATGATGCCATAAATAGAAAAACAGATGGAGTATAAAACACTTCTAAAATTTCAGGATTATATTTACCCATGGACAAGAACGGTTGTTCGATTACTTTAATCCAGTAACATATTAAGTCACACCTAATCCAACAAATCCACTAATGCAGCTTACATGTCCGGGCACAGTGAAATTTCATAGCTCTGCAGAATTAGGTAAACTCTCTGCTACACCCGCGGGTGTACCCGGACGGTAGTGGGATGTGGCTCCAGGACGGAAGCTCGGTTTCGAAGCTCGGTAACGTCCCGTGTGGGAGTGATCTTAGCAAAGCGTCAACAGTGGGTCCCGTGAGGGGCCTGCTGCTGCGGGCCCCTTCGGGTGGGCCTGCGGTGCGGTCTCCGGAAGGAGACTTCTGATGTGGCGGTGGGGCCTCCTGGGAGTTGCGACGAGTACGGGACCCCGCATTGGCCATGGCGTTCGGATATCGTGACTTACCCCCTTGACAGTGCCTGTGATGTCGGGTCGTCGGGTCGTCGGGGCGCTTAAGGCTGGCGTCACAGCCTTTAGGTAAACTCTCTGCTACGTGTTCTTCATCTATCACCAAAACAGAGAGAAATAAATTCGGACACATCGTTTTTTAAGGGTGTTACTATATCTCGCCCTGTATTTTACTATCCTCGCCCTAATACGTATAAATACATGTATTTTGAATTATAAAAAAGAATTTTAAATTTGTAAAAAAAAGGAAAAATAGTAAGACAAAAGAAAAAAAAAGGAAAAAGAAAATGAAAAAACCTATATATACCCCCCCCTCTCTCCTTCCCTCTCCCATTCCCTCTCCCCCTTCCCCTTCCTTCCCCATTTCCGACCATCCCTCTCCCCCTTCCCCTTCCGACCGCCGCCTGTCTCCGGCCGCCCGCCGCCGCCCGCCGCCGCCCGCCGCCGCCCGCCGCCGCCGGAATCCCGCCGGAATCCCGCCGGAAAAATGTAAGTTTTTGAGAATTTTTTTTTTCTTTTCGTGGGAATCGTTGCCCGATCTATTCGAATTTTGTTGAACTTGTCGGAATTGTTATAATTTTGTTGAGCTTGTCGGAATTGTTATAATTTTGTTGGGCTTGTTGGAATTTTGTTGAGCTTGTATTTTTTAGAAGTTGGGTTTTTTAGAAATTATGTAGTTATGTGACATAATAGAAATTACTTAGGAATTATTTGTTTAGAATTTGTGTTGTTCTGGAAATTATTTAGGTATGTGACATAGTTGGAATTAAACCGAAGAAATTGTGTTCTGTGTAAATTACTTAGTGTAAATTTGGACATAATATTTTAGGAATTGTTTTTTTTAGAAATTGGGTTATTTAGAAATTATTTAGTTATGTGACCTAATAGAATTTATTTAGAAATTGTATTTTTTAGATATTGGGTTATTTAGAAATTATTTAGTTATGTGACGTAATTAAAACGGAGAAATTGTGTTTTGTAGAAATTACTTAGTTTTAATTCGGACATAATATTTCAGAAATTGTATTTTTTAGATATTGGGTTATTTAGAAATTATTTAGTTATGTGACATAATCGGAATTAAAACGAAGAAATTGTGTTTTGTAGAAATTACTTAGTTTCAATTCGGACATAATATTTCAGAAATTGTATTTTTTAGATATTGGGTTATTTAGAAATTATTTAGTTATGTGACGTAATTGGAATTGAAACGAAGAAATTGTGTTTTGTAGAAATTACTTAGTTTCAATGTGGACATAATGGTTTAGAAATTGTATTTTGTTGAAATTGGCCAATTTAGAAATTATTTAGGTATGTGGCGTAATTGGAATTAAAACGAAGAAATTGTGTTTCGTAGAAATTACTTAGTTTAAATTTGGACATATTGTTTTAGAAATTGTATTTTTTAGATATTGGGTTATTTAGAAATTATTTAGTTCGGAAAATCAGTTCACACGTTGTTGAAATGTATGTTAATTTATCTTATCATATCAGTTTGATTCACTTGTTGTTATACTAATTACATATCTTGTGTCGTAGATGAGCACTGGTGGTCAACGTGACGGTCATGGTCGTTCCATACGACGAAGATGTGTTAGTGCCTCGGCGAGACAGGCTAGAGGCCGCGTGGTCGAGGATGAACCGTCGCCTCGCCCGCGGGAGTTTGATGTAGGAGCGGAGCAACCTTCTCCACCGAGCGTTAGTGCATTCGATCCCATGCCGACATGGGACGGTCCGGAGATTAACATCCTCCCGCCCGGTGGTATTCGTCATGAAAGTGATTGGCAGATGAATTATGACCTGCCCGCAGATGTCCCCCCGGTGGGCCAACCTGGTTCGAGTGTTCCATTGGATGCCGGGATCGAACGTTATGCTGAAGCTGGAGCCCGGCACACCGTGAGGAACAGAGCTGGTCAATTCGCACAGTCTTCTGGTGGATCGTGCAATGCCGGTGAGCCTAGCACCGGAATGGCACGGAGGAATAGGAGGAAGCGACCCGCCGCCGATGAGACGTGGCTAGTGCGGGGACCAGTGGCTGGTGGCCCGCAGGATGACCTCGTCATACCAAGCTTCGGAGGACACGTCGCGCTTGACGTTTGGAATGGTATAGAGCGAGGTGTGTTGAGATGCCATGCTCGGTCGCCGCTATGCAAGCAGCTAGTCGACACGCTCCCCGAACTGAGCGATGTTGCACAGGCCCGGATACATGCGACCGGGTTGGGCCACCTGCCTGCGATTATGTTCCAGTTCCTTGACATGGCACTGATATCCGCTTTTGTCGAGAGGTGGCAGCCGGACACGAACACGTTTCACATGCCGTTTGGGGAGATGACCATCTTGATGCATGACGTTGAGATGATTCTTGGCATTCCCATCGATGGTGGCGCTGTTGCGAGTACCATTTCGGCGGAGACTATTGAGGAAGCGTGCGCCGAAATGTTTGGGAAAGACGTGGAGTCCTTTCTCGCGGAAGACTGGAACGGGGGTAACATAGATGCCCAATCTTTGATGGCGAGGTGCGTAGCGGGGGGGCAGAGCCAGAACTTCCAATTCATGTGCTACATGCTGACCCTGTTTTCATCCACGCTTTTTGTGGATAAAACTGGGAATAAGGTTAGAGCCAACCTTCTACCCCTGCTTGATTCGCAGTTGTCGCAGTTGTCGTGGGGCTCGGCGACGTTGGCCAGCTTGTACCTGCAGTTGGGAATTGCGTCCCGGTCCAAGGCG
This sequence comes from Rubia yunnanensis, assembly GCA_037428765.1. Classification (NCBI taxonomy): domain Eukaryota; kingdom Viridiplantae; phylum Streptophyta; class Magnoliopsida; order Gentianales; family Rubiaceae; genus Rubia; species Rubia yunnanensis. The sequence continues at coordinate 78,293,842 of CM075071.1, read as the reverse complement.
CGCGGCCTATGCGGATGTTGCACGCTGCTCCAGGCATGGATATACGAGTACTTTCCGATGTTTCGGCCGGGACCGAGTACGTTGCCAGCTCTTCCGGGTCGCGCCAGTCGGTGGCACACAGGGGTTAGATCGGGGAGGGGTACGGGGAGGCTCGGTGCCATCAGGCGACAGTTGGATGCCTTACAGCCCGACCAGGTATGAATTCCATGCTTTTACTCTTATTCTGACAGTAGTAGATAGATCGGATTCCATAGAAACGTAACATGTCTGTGCAACTTTTTGCAGGTGGATTGGTTGCCATATGGAGTGGACGTGGTCAGGGCTGCGGGGGGGAGGACTCACTACCGCGGCGTGATCCGATACCTCGACGCAATGGAGGCGTACATGCCAGATCGCGTTGTGCGGCAGTTCGGTCTCCTACAGGGTATACCGCGGGGTCTTGCTATTGCGCCGGAGCCTTGTTTCCGCCCGGCTGATCCAGCCGGCTATTCAGTGACCTACCCAGGGAGGCTGCAGTTGACCCTATGGGAGATGGCACACACTTGGCACAAGGAACGGCTTGCGGCGTTCCCGGTAGCCACGCCCCAATCAGAGTGTACCATGGATTACGAGGACTGGTACGAGACTCATTCGCACCCAGTGATCGCAAATCCTGAACATGCTGCCGCGAGTGGCCCGGACAGGACACAGGCCTCGGTAAGTTTTCACTAACTGTTTGCTTCGAGTAATTATATTACATTTTACTGTCTCGTTATTGTAAACTCCGTTTCCTGTGTAACAGATGCTGAGTGACGTGATGAGCGCACTGGATCCGTTTGGCTCGGCGACCGTTGATGGACTCGGCGACCCCAGCGTGAGGGAGTTGATGACGACTCTGCTCGGTCTTCGCGATGAGTATCGGAGGCTCGGTTATGGACCCATTCCTTAGTCGAATGTTTGTGTATGTGTGAGCTGACAGTTGTGCCATATTCTGCTCATTTATGTAATCAGCTATGTTTTTGCATATCACATTTTTGCGTCATTCATTTTTGCATCGACAACGCTCTCAAAATTAATTACGCGACGCGTAGGCAATAACTGTAACGGTTGCGTACATGCCGAGTTAATAACAACAGTTAATTACTCTGGGAGTATGCTCTCCTCCAAGCGCTTAGCCTCCTACGAAAGGGTAACTCCCAACCTACGACATCAGGCTTCCTTAGGGTGGTCCACAGATTAACCACGGGGGGCATGGGACAGTTTTCCTTCATGTTAACCCGGACGAAATGGCTTGCACTGCGAACGTATACAATGTGCAGCTCCCTACTTGTTCCAGCCTCGCCCCCACCCGCCCTCAGTGGAAGGACTGTACAGCAATGGTCCGCCGACCCGTTCTCTAAAATGTAATATAAAACCACGACCGTGTTGTAGTAGGTGGCGACGGGAAACATGTCCGCAATGACCGTGAACCAATGCTCTGGACCACATGGACCGCTGGTGTGGTGTATACGGGCTCTGGCGAGTTCAACGTCATTTTGCGAACCGTAAATGGGAACGTAGTCAGGCCAATGAGTTGATATCTCGTTAAATACTGCCCGACGCGCTGTGGACCATTCACCTTCACCGTCTACGTGGAACGCATCAGCAACGCATCTGAAGCCACAGTTACCATCACTCACGACATCGTTCCAGCCTCCGATGTAACGCCTGACAATGTGGGGGACACTTTCGAGGAACGGGAATGTCGCTGCAGGACAACACATTAACATAAATATCTTGTGCAGGCGGCGATATACATTTAGATAAACAATAAGATAAACATGTTGTACTTACCGTGGCGGCGACCGCTCCCTGAAGCACGCCCCGGGGACCTTGAACTACTCCCGTATCGCCTGTTCACGTGCTCGTGGTAGCTCGGTGAACGTCGGGTTGATCTTGATCGGGGGACCTGCTCGCTTGGTCTCCCACGTGCACTGGTACAGATGTCCGGCTCGCCAACGCCGCTCTCCTCCGGATGCAACTGCGCATCTACGTAGGATGCAACCCGTCGTCGGATCGAAGGGTCGCTGCGTGCCAACTCCTCCAACAGAGTGTCGAACCGCGACTGATCCTGTTCGGCCCTCGAGATGTTCTCCGTGCTCTGCGAGTGATCACCCAATGCCAGGCTCTTAAACAGCGGATGAATGTCGTCCAAGTACAAGGGGATTCCTTCAGCAACTGCCGCGGCCATGACGCATGCACACGGTATTCCGTATGTCGAGCGCAGCACACAGCCGCAGTAAGCATATACCTGTGCTCCCAGTGCATCAATCCTGCGGTACTCGACCCTCAATTTATCCAGGCAGAATTTGGACACATTGTTGGTCAAGTTGCTGAAAATGGCCATACGGTGCAATCTTCCGATACGCGTTCTTGACTTCTCGAGGCCGGTCTTGATCATAGTAATCTGCTGGGCTATCTGCAGGTCGACACGCCTCCATACCGTGTCCAGTGAACCAGTCGACGTGTGTAACCACCCTTTCAGTGACGAGTGTGCACTCTCGACCCTGCACGTAGTTGTGTTCCCGAAATGCAGAAATCTGTTCGTCCATGCCCTCACAAATTTCTCCTTATGGGGTGTGAGCCACGTCGTCTCAGCGTAGCTAATAACAGATGGGCTCCAAGCCCATGCAGCCCTCATATCAACCACGGCGGTTTCGTACTCTGTAACGGTGGACGCATTGCAAATCCGGAACCATGCACCGTTCTTGAACCCTGACCCGTTCCTCTTACTCCCCGTCAGCACGGTCACACGTGCCTCCACATCCTTGTTGATATGCCAGGTGCAGAGCAGATGTTTCGATTCTGGAAACACAGTCCGAAGTGGCCTAATCAGTCCCATCTCCCGATCGGTGACCACAACCTCAGGGAACGGTCCATCCACAAGCAAGTTCTTCAGAGCGTTCAGCACCCACTCATAGGTGTCTGCCGTTTCGTCAACCACAATTGCGTAGGCGATCAAGAAGTTTGTGTTGCAAGGGGACATCCCAACCATCTCAATGAATGGCATGCCGTACCGATTGGTCTTGTATGTTGAGTCGATGGCCACAACCCACGGAAACGTGCGAAATGCCACAACAGCATCGGGATTGGCCATGAATAAATGAGTCAGAGTGCCATCACCTGCTGAGCGGTGACTAGTGACATACCCTTTCTCGGTGGCCAGATGCAAACAATTCTCCGCCGTGTTGCGCCCGCCTCGCCTTTCTGTTGCATATGCCGACCTCTCATTGTACACCTGCCTAATGTTCTGATGCAGGTCCGGAAACGAATTACTGAGGCTGGCATTGATATGCCTTGGAGCTGTTTCTGAATCTGTCAAGTCTCTGATCATTTGCTTCGCGTCCGCATGGAGCTTGCTGCTCTGTCTATGACCCTCGGGGTACACTGAGAAAGGGTGGTTGTGCATCCCTCGTCTAGGATCCTTGCACGGCACTACATTCCAACCATTCCCCGTGATGCTCTGTTTCAAGACAATCGCGAACGGGCAGCCACAACTGCTGGTCGAGCTGCTACTCCGTCGGACTACATCAGATTCGCTCGTATCTACATCCTTATCCTTCCGGCCCCGATTGCAAATGCAATATAACCTCAGCGGACCATTCCTGTTCTGTTTGTAGGACCCCGTCACAAGTTCAAATCCCACCTGCAGAGCAATCCGCTGCAGGTACGAATAAGCCTCGTCAACATCTGGGAACACAGCTGAGGTGGCAAATGGAGAGTATCCATTCCGCCCTGCAGCAGCTTCACATGACTGACTGTCATCCTGAAACAGCAATAAACATCAGGTAATTAGAAGGACAACAAAATCAACGCTACAGTAATTAATCGGACATAAATTACTGTACACAAATTCAAAACAGCATTACGTAGTTAAATTAACATAGTATTTTCCATCCAATCAGAATTACAACGGAACAACCAAAATTAACGTTACAATAATTAGGAGATAAATGCGCAATAATTTCTACATAACAGTTAACAAATTAAAACACAAAGAGTAGTACAAATTTCTACGGCAATAATTAACAATTTTAACAGAATAACAAAAGCAACGCCACAATAATTAATAGGACATAAATTACGGTACATAAATTCAAAACTCCATTACGTAGCTCAATTAAGAACAAAATTAACGGTACTGCAATTAATGAGAGATAAACTCGTAGGAGATAAATGTGCAATAATTTCTACGTAACAGTTAACAAATTAAAACACAAAGACGGGCATAAATTTCTACAGCAATTTCTACGTAACAGTTAACAAATTAAAACACAAAGACGGGCATAAATTTCTACAGCAATGCTTAAGAATTTTAACGGAACAACAAAATTAACATTACAATAATTAATAGGCCATGAATTACTGTAGATAAATTCAGAACAGCATTATGTAGCTAAATTAACAACAAAATTAACGTTACTGCAACTGATAGGAGCTAAATTCAAAGGAGATAAATGTGCAATAATTTCTACGTAACTGTTAACAAATTAAAACACAAAGACGAGCACAAATTTCTACAGCAAAAATTATTAAATTCAACAACTACTTACGGACAGAAAACTAATTAGAAAAATTACCTCCGAAGACATGGAATTTGCAACACCCTTTTTCGAGTTTTTTTTCACCAAACTAGGACTGCAAAACAAATTAAAACACAAAGACGGGCATAAATTTCTACAGCAATGCTTAAGAATTTTAACGGAACAACAAAATTAACATTACAATAATTAATAGGCCATGAATTACTGTAGATAAATTCAGAACAGCATTATGTAGCTAAATTAACAACAAAATTAACGTTACTGCAACTGATAGGAGCTAAATTCAAAGGAGATAAATGTGCAATAATTTCTACGTAACTGTTAACAAATTAAAACACAAAGACGAGCACAAATTTCTACAGCAAAAATTATTAAATTCAACAACTACTTACGGACAGAAAACTAATTAGTAAAATTACCTCCGAAGACATGGAATTTGCAACACCCTTTTTCGAGTTTTTTTTCACCAAACTAGGCCTGCAAAACAATTCAAGTGTGATTGGAAGAATGGAATCCGAGCACCCTTTTATAGAGGTCAGATTTTTCAAAAAAAAAAAAAAAAAAAAAAAATTTCCTGGCTCGGCTCGCGCCCAAGCCACGGCGAGCCGAGCCGCGTCCGGCTCGCACCCAACGAACGGCTCGCACCCAACGGTCCGGCTCGCGGCCAACGAACGGCGAGCCGTGGCTCGCGCGCTGGCGCTGGCGCAGGCGACCGGTCCGGCTCGCGCCCGGACCCTGGCGAGCGGCCCGCCGGCGGCACGCGGCCTGTCCGTGGCGGGCCGACCGGCGGCGGCTCGCCGTCCCGCGGTGGCGACCGGATGGCCGGCGGCACGCGGCCATGCCCCGGCGACCGGACCGCCGGCGACTCTCCGCCACGGCTCGCGCCCAAGCCGTGGCGAGCCGACCGGTGGCGCCTCGCGCCCAGCCGGTGGCGAACCGGGTCCGGCGCCGGCGGCCGGTGGTCCGGCGGCGGCGCACGGTGGTCCGGCGGTGGCGGCCGGTGGTCCGGCGGCGGCGCACGGTGGTCCGGCGGCGGCGGCCGGTGGTCCGGCGGCGGCGCACGGTGGTCCGGCGGCGGCGGCCGGCGGTCCGGCGGCGGCGCAAAAATTCCGGCGGCGGCCCAATTTTTTTTTATTTTTTCCCAGATTTTATTTTCTTTAAAAATTAAATTTTTAACACTTTAATATAGTTTAATTTATTTATTCAAATTAAATTAAAAATATATACTGTATACGTATTAGGGCGAGGATAGTAAAATACAGGGCGAGATATAGTGATCCACTTTTTTAACTCCTACAAAGGCAAGTAAAAAAGTCAAGGGCTAATAAGTTGATATCAATATCTCATCTGTAACTCCTATATTTATTGTATTTGGTTGAATTTTTTGGCTTACATCACACAACTTTTAGTCTCATTTATTATTATCTACTGAATGCGAATAATGATTGATTTAATGTTGGCTTTGATGTCACAGCTTCACATGCTTGCCATCAATAAAATGGACAACAACTTTTTTTAAACGCTATGATTAAATCCCTCCGAAAAATATAAATATCTACCCAACGACAACTCTTTATCTTCTAAACCTATGTATCTAAGGTGGTACTTGCTCTATACCTAAGTCAATGATGATGTTTGTATATGACTTGTTTCATGACAACAAATTCCAATAAATGAATATGAAGTAAATTATATTAACCAAGTGCACTCCAATAGTGAATTTTATTTTATATTAGTTTAGTTTTATGATAAAATAAAAAAGCATTTATTATGGTGCATTGATATCACATCAATGACACATTTCATCAATGATGAAGATTACAATATACGGGACTACAATCTAAAGTTGAGCAGGAATAGGATTTAAATTCTATAAGGAAACTAATTCTATAAGGTAATTACTATTTATAATTTTTCCTACAAGGAAAGGGTTTCTATTCCTTATCATCCTCCCTCAAGTTGGAACATGATGGACAGTATTGCCCAACTTGCGATGAAGATTTTGAAATCGCTAATCGTTAAAAGTTTTGAAAAAAAATCCATATCCAGGTTCAGTAGAAATAGTAGTAGCAAAAAAAAGCAATATTAGCAGCGGTAGAGCAATATTCAGCTTCAGTAAGAGAAATATTTGTAAAAGACCATATGCATGATCGATCGGTGAGCAACAACTGCGGGTGGCAGAGATCCCTGCAACGACGACGAGGGCTAAGAGCAGTAGCGATGGTAGGAAGGATACGACAACATCGGTAGAATGGTAGTAACACTAATGGGAGAACCCCCACATGCACCGATATTTTCACCCCATAGGCACCGGTATTTTAAGAATTTTCATACTGGTGCCTAAGTGACTCGGTGCAAAAGGTGTAGTGTATAAGCACCGGTGTACATTTACCAATGCCAATGCACGGAGTACCGGTGCTAGTAAATATGCGATCAATAAAAAAATCCAGCAAGTGAGAATAAACTCACCGGCCGAAATGTGAAATCCAGAACGAACAAAACACAAAAAAATAGAAGTTCAAGTAAGAAACTGGAAAATTCATACCACAACCCAGAACTTCAATGAATATAATTTAAAATACATAACACCTCTCAATTCATGAAACAAACTATACCTAAACATAGATTAATAACATCAATCATCCTAAAAACTAGATCCTAATTTCCAGAAACCCAGATTGGTGTGTATAACTATGTTTCAACAATGTATTTAATATTAACTATGTGTTAATGTTAAACACACCATTGTTTCAACAATGTATTTAATATTAACTATGTGTTAATGTTAAACACACCATGTTTCAATGGTGCTTATAAATTGAAAAATCTTCACTATTTAAATTTTAGATTTCTGCAAATGTTACGGCACCTTCCATTAAGTTTGTGCACATCTGATTTGTCAAAGTAAACTATTTAAAATGTTGAAATTATGCAGCGTTTAAGCACCGAGGAAACTTAGTGTGCATAACTATGTTCTAACTATGTATTTAACACTCACTATGTGTTAATGTTAAACACTAACACACCATGTTTCAACAGTGCTTATAAATTTCAAAATCTCCACAATTTAAATTTTAGATTTCTGCAAATGTTGCGGCACCTTCCATTAAGTTTGTGCACATACAATTTGTCGAAGAAAACTATTTCAAATGTCGAAATGATTCAGCATTTAAACACCGTGGAAACATGGTGTGTATAACTATATTTCAACAATGTATTTAACATTAACTATGTGTCAATGTTAAACACTAACACACCATGTTTCAACGATGCTTATAAACTGCACAATCTCCATAATTTAAATCTCAGATTTCTACAAATGTTACGGCACCTTCCATTTACTTTGTCGAACAAAATAATTTTAAATGTCGAAAAGATGCAGCACTTGAGCACATTGAGAGAGGTATGGTTTGTATACATATGTTTTAACAATGTATTTAACATCAACATTGTTTAACATTAAACACACTAATGCCTCCCCAGCGCGCATACACTACAAAATCTCCACATTTAAAATTATGGAGTGCTATAAAAGTTGTCGCACCATTTTCATAATGGAAGAAGCATTACTTAGTTAGAGGGCACTAAGTGAATAGAAAACAACCCATGTAGTGCCCTTAAACTAATTCTTCCACCGTTAAACTCGTTCACAATAACAATTACAATAGAAAATTATTTAAAATGTCGAATTGAAGCAGCTTTTGAGCACCAAGGAAACTTGGTGTGTATAACTATGCTTTAACATTGTACTCCCTGCGTCCCAGCTATTTTTGCACTCTTTCCTTTTTGGGACGTCCCAACTATTTTTGCACTCTTTACTTTATTTCCTTTTTTTGCCAGCTTTTATTCATTTTTTTATGTTGATAAAGTATAAAATTAAATGGAAAAGGAAAATAAAATGAAGGTAACCTACCAACACATAGAAAAGAAAACATATAATAATGGATGCTTAAAAAAACTTCTTCTTTCTCTCTCCGCAAAAATAGCTGGGACGGAGGGAGTATTTAACATTGTATTTAACATCAACAATGATTTAATGTTAAACACACAATGTTATACAGTTACAGAGTTCTACACATGTTATAAGCATGACACAGTTACTGGGTCATACATTAATCGAAGGCAACCTATGCAGTGCCCTTTAACTAAGTAATGATTATTAATTAAAATATCGAAATGAAGCAGTTTCCCGGGGTCACAGAAGCAAGGAGTGTTTAAGAAAACCATTTCAAACCCTCCTAGTTTTGGTGGGCCCGGTAGACTGCAGTATCTCAACAGTTTAAACATCAGCTATAACTAATTAAATCAAAGGTACAAATGTTATAACACTTTTTGTAAAGGAAAAAGCAATACATAGTCATAGGGCAATACATAGGTAACCAATGCAATGCCCTATAACTAATGCTTATTCATTTAAAATGTCGAAATGAAGCAGCTTTACAGGACTGAGGAAACATGGAGTGTTTATATAGACAAACCATGTCAAACACTCCAGGTTTCCTCGGTAACGTTAGGCCGCAACATATCTGCATTTTAAACTTCAACTAGAAATTATCAAATCAAATGCAGAACAAAACTTAATCTAAAAAAAAACTTAATCTAGTTCAAACATAGTTACATAGAAAATCACAGTTTATACCACAGAGTATAGATTATACAATTTAAAATCACATAGTACCAATCTACAATTTAAAATGTAATTATCACAAACCCATAAACATGACACAATCATCTATATATCAAAATTATTTCACAAAATTTTTACCTGCACAAGATGTCGACGAGCGGCTGCCCTCCATCAGCGGCTAAGCCAGGTCGTTGGCCTTGGCGGCGGTGACGTCGTCGACCTTGACTACTATTTTCTTCGATTGTGGTCCACTCCCCTTCCTCTTTGCAGGGGCCTTCTTGTATTTTGGCAGAATCTACAATAGCAACAAAATAACGCAAACAAATGGTATAACGTTATAATGAGTCCATAGTCAACTATGAATGTAATGATGTTACACAATTTGCATACAAATCACAATAACATGTTATGAAACCCAAGAAGTTTACATGGGCTACCAAACACAATCGTTGACCATGTAAAAGCAAGGACCCAATGCTGGTGCAACCAAATTCAAGAACTACGCATACATTGGTCAATCGCATGAACGGATCTTATTCCATCACATAATACAACCACCTATATAGATTCCCTAGTTACCATATTAAAGAACACAAGAAGATCCTCATATGCAAACCACTTCAACCCAATCCCATCTCTAAGAAAACATTCAACTACATTTAATGATGCATTGTACTGGGAAACAATTAGGCACAAAAGATTGAATTTCATTCTATGAGGCATTTCATCGAACACATTGCATGCATAGTAATTTTAGTGCATTCTAACAAGAAAATAATAGGGAAACAAAAGCTTCTTTCCACTAGGATTACATACATATCTTTGAAGGGCAATAACATGGGAGGTTTCTTCAATGTGTAATGGACGAAGCTTTGCTTTGAAGTTCCAACGAGCTTGGCAGCAGTGGCGTCATCGGCCTTGGCGCCAGGTCGTCGGGAAATGGAATAAAGCGGATGAAAAGGTGAGGAAATGGGCGGGGTTTCTGAGAAGTGTGGGAGGGACGAAGAGGGTTTCAGGGTGGGAAAGAAAGGGTTTTAGGGTTTTTCTAGGTAGCAACAAAATTTTAACGGTTGAGATTTAAAGAAGGAGAAACATGAATGGTTCAGATCTAGTCATCACATTAGCACAGGTAATGAATGCACAATACCGGTGCATATGGTATTTAACGCAGCTTCTCCAGGTTGCTTTGAATGGAAATATTTTTCGTGATTCTTGGAACCCAAGAGCAAAGTAGAATGAAAATTTTCTAAGTACCAAGCACTAGTACAGAAACCGATGCTAAAATAAACACAACTAGTGCTAATATACGTTAATGCAGCTGCCTGAGACTGCTTTCAATTTTTTTTTAGAAACGGGGAGGAAAGGAGAAAAAAATTTTCTAAGTACCAAGCACCGACACCAAAACCGGTGCTAATACACGTTAATGCAACTCCCTAAACATATATCTAAGTTTGTAGCACCGGTACCTTTCATACCAGTGCTACTTTAAAACTTTCTAAAATTCATAATTTCACCCCACAATTTTTATCCACTAACCAGTAACGTTGGAAAGTTTTTAAGGTTTATGTAATTAAGTAAATTAATTGGTAAGTAATCAATTGTACAGTTTGTCCTTCCCGTGTACATAAATTGTGTATGTCGGGTTCCCAAAATGGATCCGTACGTAACTTTACAAAAAATAAACTATTGCCCAAAACTGCATTACACCATCGTTTTTTAATCAAATTTATTTCATATTCGGTATTATTGGGTTAATTGAAGTTTAGAAATAGAAAAGTAACTTTTAGTGAAAATTTATAAAGCGCTAGTATATGCGTTATAGTATCTTACTATAAATGACTAAGAAGTTAAGAAGTTCTAACGTGGAGGATTATTAGAAATATTAATAATTTTTTTGATTAAGTCTTGGCATATACTTTATGGATTCAAAATGTAGCACTACATTCGAGCGGATTTTAATTTGGATGTCCGAGTGAACTTTTTACTTTTTGCACCTCCAAGAATCTTGGAATTGTCAAAAACCAAGATTGGCAATTCTGTATTGAAATTTCATAATTCAAGTTCACAACTATGCGATTTGGACATGATTGGATAAATGGAACATCCCCAAAATTTAAGACAGAAATCGTGTACAGCAAAATGCTGAAATTGTACTATTGCCCAAATTTTAGTTCTGTACTTATAGCACCGGTTCCGTTACCGGTGCTACAACGAAAAATCAAACTGGTGCTAAAAAGTTTTCTACTCGTCGCGTGATTTTTTCCATATAATAGATTATATGCACTGATACGTGCATTACCGGTGCTCAAAATTTTGGATACCGGTGCTATAAGTAAAAAAGACACTGGAACATCTTTTTTCACCTATTTATACCAGTGCTAGTGATATTTTAAGCACCATTATTTCGGCACCGGTACAGTTGTACCGATGCCTATGTGCTTGTTTTCCAATAGCGTAAGAGTAGTATTTGTAGAAATCCTTGCGGGCTGCGGTGACGCGTGAGTGGCACCAATGCGCCAATGGCACATATAGATAACAAAGCGAAGCAGTTGTGGCACTCGGCTCCTCCGGTAGCGGCGGTGTGGATCACGATGGCGGCGAAGACGGTAAGGGCGGCGGCGGCGGCAGCACGAATACAACTAAAGATAAGGGGCCCCAGATCAAACTCGGTTTGATACCATAATAAAATATAAAAGACTTTATTATGGTGCATTGATATCACATAAATGACACGTCTAGTTTATAATGAGGATTACGATATATAGTGTTATAATCTAAAGTTAAGCAGGAATATGATTCTAATTCCATAAGGAAACTAATTCTATAAAAGTATTTATAATATTTCCTAAAAAAAAGAGTTTCTAGTCCTTATCATTTTATTCAGTTAAGTTTAAATTAGATGGGAAAAAAACAAGTATGAAGTATAAATATTCTGCTCTTTACATTTTTAAACACTTATCTTATAGATCGCCTAATCCATTAGTATACTCACCACTTTTTACGATTAGAGATGCTAATTTTTATACTAGAAAAGATGTTTACATAGGAAAAAAAAATTGACTGTAGGAACTTGGACCACTTATTGGTAAATAAAAATTACTGACCAAATACATGCCGGTAAATAAAGAACGCAATAATCGTATCAGAGTAAACAATAATGTAAAATCAAACATTCCATTTCCATATTTTTTAAAGTTTGACACACTTAATATATTTGTATATTTTTTTTAAATTTGTCACATTTCCTTTTATGGCAAAAGCTACATCATTCTCAGCTACTCATTAAACTTTTTAATCTCCTCACTTAATTTCCTTCGCATATTTCAACTTACAAAAAAAACACATAAACCTATGGTATCAAACGCAGTGAAGCGGAGGGAATATATTGTTTGAAAAAAATGTTCACATGAGACAAGAAAAGTCAGGAATTTAGGCACTTACATACTGGTAAAAAAAAACTACCGCGATAATAGAAATTGAGACCACTTACATGTTAGTAAATTAAATTTACTGTGACCATATCAGAGTATCCAATAAGACAAAGTCTTGAGAAAGATGATCTTTTCATAGGCTTATGAAAAGACGGGGTTTGATTATAATAATAAAATATAAAAGGTCTTAGCTGCAATATTAAAGTTTTAGCATGCAATATGTAATAGTTATAAAATTTATAACCCAATTCATGCCACCCAAAAATTTTATCTTCATTTCCTGTAATTTACACTTTAAACCTTGGTCTTTCCATAACTTATGGAAAGACCGTCTTTCAAGAGACAGACTCAAGCAATAATATAAAATTAAACCTCTAATTATTTCAAAAATAATTTTAATTCATACATGACCTCAGCTTTTCCAAAATAAAAAATAATTATAGGCTTACTGCTCTCAAAATCATCAAACCTATACTACTCCCTCCTACCTCCCAACTATTTTTGCACTTGTCATTGTTCATTTAGTTAAATTTTATTACTTAGAAAAGTAAATTTCAAGCAATGTATAAAATAATATATTATCATATATGATATCATTAGAATCGTGTTAACATCTATTTTTATAATATTATTTTTTCATCATTTTTAAATATGCATAATCAAAGATATTACTGGTCAAAATTAATTCTAATTAATTTGAAAAAGTCAAAATTTACAGAAATAACTGGGACAGAGGGAGTATTAGTAAAATCGTTCGTCTTCTTCTTCTATATTACAAATAATTATACTCAAGATCGATGATATTATAATTCGTGACCTAAGTCAACGGAACCGAAAATTTCCAAGCTCTCAAGTCAAAGTCCAAACTACCACTATACAAAACGTACGACTTAGTGGAAGAATATTCATCTGCAGCTGCTGTCAAACACTTGACCGGACCTTTATGCCCTTCCAAAACCGCCAAACAACAATAATACCCCATCCCACTCCCACCCCCACCACCTCCCGCCGCGGCCCTCCGCCAGATCCTCACCGTCTTGTCGGCGGAGCCGCTGCACACCAAATCCTCCACCACCGTCAAGCACAATATCGCCTTCGTATGCCCCCTCAGCGCTCCGGCAACCACCATATGTCCGCCGTCACCGCCGTCTTTGACCCAAACAACAATCGACCTGTCACACGCGCCGGAGTACAAAACGGCGCCATCGGAGCTGAGCGCGAGAGCGTTCACCGCCGACTTATGCTTCTCCAAGGTGGCGACGAGGCTGTGTTTGGCTTCTCCGGCAAGCTTTCTCCAGACCTAATAGAGATATAATTGATTTAAATTCGGGGTAAAAAAGAAATACTTTTTTCTAACTGCTCTTATATAGATATTTTTTATATTTGATTAGATCTTCTGTACCCTTTATTGAGTTTTCGTACTATCGTAATATCAGTCGGATTTCTCTAAAATTTCTCTGACCTTTATCTTCCGATCGGCAGAGCCGGTGTAGATGAATCCGTCGGCGGACAAGGCGACGGCATTGATCGCGTCGTCGTGGGCGTCCTGGATTGACTCCAGGCATTTGTAGTCGGAGGTTCGCCAGATTTTCACAGTCCGGTCCCAAGAAACGGAGTAGAGGAAAGCGGCGTCGTTTGATAAGGCCATGGCAGAGACGGCGTCCACGTGATGGACCCACGTGCACTTCTTGTTTCTTCTGACATTAACGTAGTTCTTCGCCCTCAATACTCTTGTCCACCGGTCGTTCAGTGTCGGCAGCGTTGAAATGCACCTGCAAAGTGGTGAATCATCTTTTTTTTTAATAATATATTAAATGCCATAAATGACAAAAAAAAATTAATGTAAATGACACTTGTTTATACACACTCTTTCTGTTTATCTAATAGTGGCACATTATTTTTTATGTTAAAATCTAAGAGATGTTAAATGAGTGGATAAAATTGAATTGAAAGAAGAAAAAGTAAAACAAGTGGATATAATAACCTTAAACTTGTCATGAATAGAAAGTGTCAATATAGAATAATCATCTTAAATTAAAAAGTGTACCACTTTTAGAGAAACGGACGAAAGACTTCCTCCTTCCTTAAATTAACTTTCTACTTGCAAGTTGATGATCAGGATTTAGTGTGTCAAAAATAAAATTTTATAAGATTTTTGTATGAATAGCGTTATCAAGAGTGTTTTCTTTGGAACTCACCCGTGAAATTGATGGGGTCGAATCGATGGGGTCGTCCCAACTCAATTTCAACAGTTATTGGGAGTTATTTCTTTCCCCGCAAATTTCGCTCCCTTTATTCTCAGAATTTTTGGGAAGAAAATATTTTATTTTTTTGTTGGTATACTTCAGCTCTCTCTTAAATATGATTATATTTCACCACTGTCAGAACTTATTTAACTTCTTAGTTCAATTCAAGTAAAAAACCGATTTAATGAAATTTAGTTCAATACACATATTATAGTTTATTTCTTCAGTTCAGTTAAAATAAACTCAAAAGAGCGGTATTAAAGTAACGACACAGTCTTGGAAAAAAAATGATCTTTTCATATGCTTATGTAAAGATGAGATTTAATTAAAATAATAAAAGATAAGATATATTAGTTGTAATATTAAAAATTTATTATGCAACATGTAGTAGTTAGAAAATTTACAACCCGATTCATGCAATTCACAAATTTTATCTTCATTTCATCTAATTTGCACTTTAAAACTTGGTCTTTCCAAGACTTATGGAAAGACCGTATTTCCAAGACTTGTAGAAAGATCGCCTTTCCAGAGACGGACTCTAAAGTAACAAATAATAATAAATTTGAAATTCAACAAAACTAAATGACAAAGTTTTGAGAAACACTATCTTTTTCATATCCTTATGAAAAGACGGAGTTTAATTAGAAAAATAAAAGGTAAATTATTTCAGTTACAATATTAAAACTTATTAGCCAACGTGTAGCATCAGGATAAGAAAGGAATACTCTTTCTAATTCTAATTGATTTAGATCTCTATTAATTATAAAGTTTATAATCTGATTCATAGAATCCAAATTTTTTTATTTCATTTGTTCTAATTTATAATTTAAATGTTGATCTTTCCATGCTGTATTTCAAGAGACAGAATCAAACTAAATTTGATATAGTGAATGTCAAAGAATTGGGAAAGCAATCTTTTCACATAATTATGAAAATACAGGGTTTAATTAAAATAATAAAAGGTAAAATATACAAGTTTAAAATTTTATTATGCAACATAGCCATAATAAAATTTATTATGCGATTCATGCAACCTAAAAATATTATCTTCATTTTTTTTTTAATTTTAACTTTAAACATCGATGTTTTCATAACTTATGAAAAGATCATTTTTTAAGAGACGGACTCGGTGAATTACTATATATGAAAAAATCATAAATAGAAACTTAATAAAAGAAGTTGATGTACCTGTAATTCTTATAAACTTCATCGTCATCGATTTTCCAGACTCGGATTTTATGGTCGTGGTGGGCGGTGAACAGTTTGTCTCCGGCGACGACTATAGATTTGACAGAACTATTACTCTTGGCGACCAAAACAAGCTTATCATCATCGTCATCATCTCCGACCGGGCCGCGGTGGCAGACCCGTATTTCGCCGTCGGAGGAACCGCTGTAGAGGTATTTCCCGGCGAGGGCGAGTGAGAACACGTGGGCGGAGTGGCCCTTGAGGGTGGCCAGAATCTGAGCTCCGGCGGCCGGAGCCGAGTGCTCCGGCGGCGTGAGGGACGGAACGGAAGGTAAGCTGGGCTGAGAGTAGAGTGGTGAGTTTGATGAATTTGATGAAGAAGATGAGGATTTGTCTGAATGCGGATGAAGGTGTTGGGATTTGTCGGAATTGTTGCGAGGCAGAGGGCAGGGGAAAACACCCATTTTGGAAATGGTGGATTGAGTTTGGTGTGTTTTTTGGGTTTATAAAGATCGGTCGACGCGTGGTAGTACACCTGTTGAACAGTGCAGAAAAGCTGGGACCAAGAAAGCGGTGAGGACTGGAATGGAATTCTAGTACTCCATATTCAGCAATTTTGAAATTTCGAAGATTAAACCATCTTTGTCATGGGCTTCGGTTCATATTAATGATTAAGTAGATTGATATTATATATTAACTGCAGTCTAATCAATCCTGTTACAAAAGTAGCGGGATGGTATTGTAATTTGTTTACAGTAGGGATGAACAGTAGATGCGGAATCTGTGCGGGTTATGGTATATTTATTGTTGTACGGAATGGAGAAAGAACAGAAAATATGAACGAAAATAACAAGACACAAGATTTACGTGGTTCACCAATTTGGCTACATCCACGGGAGACGAATTCACTAATTTTGTGCGGAACAGAATTAGAGTTGGTTTACAGAGAGAAGAGAGACACTTTATATGCTGTCTCCACTAAACCCTAACAAACTGGGCCAAAAACACAATTCGGCCCAAATCAACAGCAGTCCAATAAAGAGACAAGCTATACCGTCGGACCGGGGGCGACTCCGCCCCCCCGGACCCCCAGGCCAGGGTGCGCTCCGCCCCCCTGGACCCCCCGACTCGCTGACCGGGCAGCGAGACCCCCGTTTGTTTCTCGGGGGCGACTGCTGCCCCCGTGGATCCCCAGGCAGGGTCGCAGAAGCGGCTATTACAGTATTCAAGGCATACCAACATTTATATTTATGCTCACCAAAATATTTTATACCCATGCTCGTCTCATGACCTACATTGTATTAAGACTAAATTATTTTTTTGATCCCCTACAAAGTATTTTTTACTATCTTTTGGTCCCCTTTGCAAAACAACCCTTAGACGGTACCCTACAAATTTAAAACATTGTTTTTGATCCCCAAACCCAGTTTTCGGCCAGATTTTTGGTTTTCAGGCTCACGTGCCGGTCACGTGCCATTTTTTTCGGTAAGCTCGGGGCTAATCTGGTAATTTCAAATTTTGTGAAATTATTTTGTGAAATTACCAAATTACCTGGGGCACGCCTTCATCCATCCTAAAAGCAGAGCTATTATCGACAACGATAGCGCCATTTTCTACCGCCACGGGTCCAAACTTCTTGCTTATAGAACCGCCAGCGCTGAAGAGGGCTCTGCTACAAGTGCTGAGTACACTGTAAAATGAGAGCAAAATGTATATGATCTGTCCTCTTCTTGTGATAAACGGTGTCGAACTTCAAAATCTGAGTGTGTGGGTTCCATTGATGGATTTGCTCCTGAGCTTGTATTCCTCTCTCAGGTGAGTTTTCGGCATCTTCAATACTAGTGTAAAGCCTCAATCGCTATTGAAAATGGTAAATTTCTACTTTCTGCAAGACGGAATCGGAGGACTACTTGTACAGAGTATATAATCTCGATGGATGTTGCTAACATATCAAGGTCAAGCAGCTTACCAACTGGTTTACAAACAGAAACTATAAAAGGGCAAAATCCCAGATGAGAAAAAGACCTGTAACAATGGCGGTAAGGCCAGTAGCATCGATCCCACGAGTAACTTCCTCAGCTTTAGCCTTTGAAGAGAACCCAGATGGCTATATCCACATCCTTGAGGCTATCTTCAGTCAATTCCTCAATGGTGTAGGTATTCTTTTCAAAGTCGATTTGTTTCCCAGCGGAGCGCTTGCTGGCGAGAAGTTTGAGAGTTCGATAAGGGAAATTCCGGTCAAACAAAACGGAGAGGAGCTCCTGCCCGACTGCCCCTGTCACGCCGACAATTGCGAGGGATGGGGCGTTTCCGGTGAGGGCCATCCTGATAGGAGAAAAGGAGACATGGGGCTTCTTTGGAAATGGGTTTTGGGCGGGGAAGCAGATGCCGATGGCGATGGGGCAGTGGTGACGGAGGGAAATGGAGTAGGGATTCATAGTGCGCAAAATTACCAAATTACCAGGTGAAATTACCAAATTAGCCCTGAGCTTACCGGAAAAAATGGCACGTGAGCTTGAAAACCATAAATCTGGCCGGGAACTGGGTTTGGGGACCAAAAACAATGTTTTAAATTTGGAGGGTACCGTCTAAGGGTTGTTTTGCAAATGGGGACCAAAAGATAGTAAAAGATACTTTGTAGGGGACCAAAAAAATAATTTAGTCTTGCATTAACATTAAAATTCACCTTCGTCACACTGGGTGTTATATAAGATTCAACTCCGCCTATCACCCAATTGAGTTTTCCAATCCACTTCAAACTCACTGCACTTATATCTCTAAAAATAGCTAAAATTACTTTATTACAATAATTTTAAGGCAAAGTCTTGGGAAAGGCCATCTTTCCATCGTTTTACGGAAAGATGAGGTTTAATTAGAATAATAAAAGGTAAAAGGTCTTAGTTCCAATATTAAAATTTTATTATGCAACATGTTATAGTTATAAAGTCCATAACCCGATTCATGCAACCCTAAAATTTTATCTTCATTTCTTCTAATTTGCACTTCAAACCTTGGTCTTTCCATGACTTATGGAAAGACCGTCTTTCAAGAGACAGACTCTAATTTTAACATTGAAAATTTTAATAAATATTTGCATGAAAATATTATAAGTAAGATACTTGCATTGTGAATAATTAATAATTTATTTATATATTAAATTAGCGGATATAGTGGGGCGAGGTGGGGGCGAAGCGAATGTGAACTATTGGAATCATGAGCTCCTATCATAAAATCAATCACTACTATGTATGGGTAACTATGATCTTATATATTAAGTTATAACTCTATCAACCACTAATGTGGGATTCTAACACGCCTCCTCTCGTGCACCGGTATTAATCATCGTGCAAACATGGATATAATGGGTCACAAGCCAACCTTGGGGTCTAATACCATATTAGAATCATGAGCTCCTATCATAAAATCAATTGGTACTAGTAGAGGTAACCTGTGATCTTAAATCTAGAGTTATGAATTTGTCAACCACCAATGTTGAACTCTAATATGAACCAATATACATGTATGACCCGTTATCCATAACAAGTATAATTTCATATTCATACTTGTCTCACCTTCATCAAAACTTTCTCCATATCTGCCCCCATTTAAGTAGATGTGTGACAGACATCTACCAAAACCCACGCCACTATCATCCCTACACGTTTACACAGAAGCGACTCATGGGCTCCAAAATAAAAAACTAAATAGTAGATGAATTTAAGTCTTCTGTGACTTAAGAGATCTACACTAATTTAAGGCTCCAAAATTTATAATCTAAAATATCATTTCAAAACTTCTATGATAATATGAGATCTACACTAATTTACATAATGGCCAAAAAAAATTCTAATCATGTCGAATTACGGGATCTAGTCCTTCGGTTATTATATTACATACTCCATCTGTTTCACTAATAACGGCATCATATGTTTATGTGATTGGATTTAACTGAAGAAAATGAGTGAAGAAAATTAAATGTACAAAGTAAAAAGTAGAATGAGTGTATATAATTAAAAGAAACTTACCAAAAATGAAAATGTGCTAATATAAAAAAAATAACACAGAAAGAAGAATGTGCCAATAATAGAGAAAGTGAGAGAGTACAACTATTTTTAAACTGTACTGTATCACTAAATGTGTTTTCAAAATTATTTTAAAATTTCCTTGAAATTGTTGTAACGAAGGAATAACCCTTTGCAACATAGAAAGTCTTATGAAATAATATTCTTTTTAAAGATAAATATATAATAAATTATTAAATCAAATATACTGTACTCCATAAGAAAGAATAACTCTAACAAGTAAAAGATTGAGTGAACCATTATACTTAGTTCGTCAATTTTCTCAGTTATGAATTCTATTTCTTTCTCAGGTAATAAATCAATATTGTGTATGAACTTCTAGATACTCCCTCCGTTTCACTATCTTTGGCACCATAGGTTTAGGTGTTGTTTTTTACGTAAGTTGAAATGTGTGGAGGAAATTGAGTGAAGAGAGTAAAAAGTTTAATAAGTGATTAAAAATGATCTATTTTTTTCATTAAAAAAAATGTAACAAATTTAGAAAAACATACAAATATGATAAATATGCCAGAGTTAAGAAAAATAATTGGAGCACGAGAAAAAAAGTACTAGTGTGTATTTTAGATTAAGAAAGAAAATAATTAAACTCTAAGCAAGGCCTCAATTTAAAGACCAGGTAAACCGGACAATCCAGTCGGTCAATATATTACTCACTCCATCCCGGATTAAATCGTACAAGATTAAAAATTTAATCAAACTAAATTCTTTTGACTATATATTTAAATAGATATATAAATAATATTATTATTGTATGTGATATCGTTGGATTCTTCATAACAAGTAGTTTTTAAAAAGTAACTTTTCGTGTATCAATATTATACGTAGTTAAATATATTAATGGTCAAACATATATGTTGAATGTTTTGAAAAAAATTATGTGTAATTTAATTTATGGCACATGAACTGCAAAAATTCACACTGTGAAGTAGACGCGGGGTGGCCCTATGTCCAAGTTGGTGTCGACAAAAGAAGAATAGCATCATATTCATTGTAATTTTTATCTGTTTTAGCAAAAAGTTTACATTAATTTATAAAAAATACTCCCTTCGTTTCTTTAATAGTGGCATATTTTTTAATTTGAGGTGTTTATTTAATATTGACACTTTTTATTTATGGCAAGTTTAAGGTTATTGCATCCACTCATTTTACTTTTTCTTCTTTCAATTCAATTGCATCCTCTCATTTAGCATCTCCTAAATTTCAACACAAAAAATAATGTGCCACTATTAGAGAAACAGAGGGAGTATATATATTTTTTAATATGTTATAGAAGGCCAGATCTTTAAAAAGACCATCTTTCCATAAATAATGAAAAGATCATATTTAAATTGAAAACATTGAGTTCTATTAGAATAATAGAAATGTAGAAATTTTTAGTTGCAATATTAAAAGTTTATTATTCAATGTGCAGTAGTTATAAGTTTATGGCTCAACTAATGCAACCGAAAAATTTCATCTTCATATATTCTAGTTTGTAATTTAAACAATAATTTTTCCATAATTTTTTAAAAGACCGTCCCTCAAGAGATAAACCCACTATAAAAAACTTAACAATTACTGTTATATTTATATACTAGTAGTTAAACATATTTTCAAAATAGTAATTGAAAAATACAGTATATGAGGATATAGATGAGAACGAGATAAAGAGAGGACAAAAATTCCTCCAACTCTTAGCCTTTAGTACCCAATTGCACACAGTCGCCATCCTTTATCATCTGTAATTTTGCGGGCTTTTGCTTTTTGGAACAACTTGTTCTTGAAAAAGCCAGTAACTTCCAAGCTTCGTATATGTAGTGGGAATGGGTGGTCAGATTTGTGAAGGGCTTTTCCTGTTTCCTCGTCACAATCATGGTGCTTCAAATTATCTTCTTGCTTCTTGCTTAAGTTTTCTGCACTACTCTTCAGTTTCAAAATAATAATAGTAATACATTTATAGGCTCCTCAATTTCAAAATACGTACTCCCTCCGTCCCAGCTCAAACTGCACACTTTCTATTTTGAACCGTCCCAGCTCAAATTGCATTTTCAGAATATGCCAAATATGTCAAGGTTGACTTCAGTTGTAATGACCAACATGCCCTTATTTTTTTCAGAAATTGCAAGTGTTAATGGGCTGATTTGAGAGATTGGTTTAGCCCTTAATGGAGTTGGGCTGATTTAATGAGGGTTTGGGATAATATTAAACTGAGTTGGGCTCGGTTTAATGGGAAGGGAATTTGAAACGGAAGGCATCGGTTTATGTGCTGGTTGTTTGCGTTTTAACGCATGCCTCAGAAGCACACTGCTCCATGCCTCAAAAGCACAACCTTATCATCACAGCCTTCGATGCCTAACCTTATCATCTCCCATCTGGTTCCTCACAAACCCTCACAAACCTTATCATCTCCACTGTGAAACGAGAGCCCCTGAGATCTTGAACTCAAAGATCCTCTTTGTTCTTCGAAAATCTTCATCACAGGTCCGAAATCCCATCCTATGTTAGCATATTACCCGATTATTTCTTCACAGCTCACTTCTCGTGCTCACTGATTCGCGAGATTTGGTGGATTCGTGAAACCCTTTGTTTCTCGAATCACCACCGGCGGTCGGATTGTGTATTTTATGGTTTGAAAAACTAAAAGTTGTCATTTTTTTAAAACTTTGTGTTCAACTCTTTACTGGTTTCGCGATTTTCGGATAAGGGTTTCCGTAGATCTGGGTGTTTAAACTGTTTTTTTATGAACAAACCGTACTCTTTTTTTCGATCCCATTTGTGTTCTGCATGTTTTCGTGGAGGGGTTTTCCAACCCAAGGGTTTGCATACCCATGCCGAGCATCGGCTGCTCCGAGCGTGGGTGTGGTCTGTTGTACCCCATGACTGGTTGGATGTTTCGAGTATACGCTTCCCTTTTGAAACCCATTTTCTGTTTACTGGTCTCTTCAGATCTGGTGGTTTTTGGAAATGCTCTGTTTTCCCATGCTTATGAGCGGTCTTGAAATGCTCTGCTTTCCCATGCTTATGTGCGGTCTGAATGCTCTGTTTTCCCATGCTTATGTGCGGTCTGAATGCTCTGTTTTCCCATGCTTATGTGCGGTCTGAATGCTCTGTTTTCCCATGCTTGCCTTGGCCTTGTGACTATGCTGGTCTTCCTTACTGCTATGTGACTGTGCATGTGTCTGGAATGAGGTGAAGCCCCTGTTTGTTATGCATGCCTAATTTGTGTGTTGGTATTAACTGTATCAACTGATAGTGTGTGTTGCATGTTGTGATTAACTGTATCAACTGATAGTATCAACTGATAGTGTGTATGAACTGATAGTATCAACTGATAGTGTGTATCAACTGTATCAACTGATATCTATGTTGTGGCTGTCTGGTGCTTGCATCCGGTTCATTTCTGTGAAAGCTTTCCCTGGTCTGTGAAGGCTTTGTTCATGTTCGCATGACACTCGTTTCCCTATGCCTATCTGAGGTTCATGTGTACTGTTCGCATTACTGTGACATGAATGAAGTGAAGCCCCTGTTTCTTATGCATGCCTAACTGGTGTGTTGGTATTAACTGTATCAAATGATAGTGTGCATTGGTCTTCAACCATGATGTCTTGCTCCATAATGTCTTTGTTCGAGTTCGCATGTTATGATTTCTGATGCTTGTCTGGTGTTAATGTGTCTCATTCCTCCGGTCATTTGCTGATTCGCACTCGTGTTTTTTTGGCATGTTCTTGTTTACCATCACAGCTTCCACTCTTCCTAATGAGTACACCTAGTGATGAGCCCAATCACTTGTCCCTCTCATGTCCCGGAGCTTCAAGCTCCCAGGTGCTGATGGACATTGTACAGGGTGATGAATCACATTCTCTGTCAGGATCCATGTCTGATTCAGATGTTCCGTTGGCCACTCACTTCAGTCCAATCAACTTTTCTGAGTGGACTCCGTGGTCGGAGGATACCCCTGTTGATTGTTCTAAGGTCGATCAGCCTCTGGAACCTGTCAACTCCCCTGACGATGGTTTCGTACTTGATAAGGAAAGTCGGGAAAATACAGATTGGTTTCCAAAACTGTATGGTGTTACTGATTATCACAGCATCAAGTTTGGTGAACCAGGATTCTATGTATATGGTTCATGCTATTTTCACGGGAATTGGCCGGAAAAGGGGGTTACGGAAGGCAAGAAAAAATGGTCCTTGCGTAATTTGCCCCAAGATGTTCTCGACGACATATCTTTTTGGGAGAAAATGCCAACCCCGGAGGGATATGTGCCGTCCGAGCTGAAAAAGGGAAACCCTCCCAAAACCAGCTTGATGGCACTTTTTAAGGTTGCATCTTCCCTCTTTCTTTCATTTTTCCTTGTCGTCATTGTATTCTTCACTATCATTCTATTTTAATGTTTACTTTGTTTGTGCAGGTGGATGAGGACAGCACAAGCAAATCCAGTAACTGACCTTCGCGCCCATACGGTTATAATGACAATGCTGCTGTACATTATCAGTAACTGTTCTTTGGCATGTGTCTTAGTTTTGAAATACGTGTTATGTGCTACATGACATTCTTATCTAGTTTTCTGTTTCTGGACTGGTAACATATTTTGTGGGAAGTTCTTATGTGGGCTGGACTAACATTTTTCAACTGTGATACAGTCGTGTGTGACTGTCTGGACTAATAGTTTTCTATATGACTGTGAAACTGCATGCTCTGTATGATGATAAGGTTGTGCTAAGGTAAGGCTGTGACCGACACATTGCAGCCATGCGGTTGGGTCGACAGACTTGGCTGTTCTTGGTGGGGCAGTGTGACGGGATTGCGATTAAATTAATTGAGTCACAGTAGATATAGAGGGTCGTAATCGATGATGATGCTGTGATGTATGATTGTCAACAAATGCAGCCATGCCTCTCAGTTATAAAACTGATTTGATCTTGTGGGGCATTCCTCTGATTTGAAAACAGCCTGAGATGTACTGTCTTAATGTTTACTTTGAGTTCTGGCAGCTTGTTTGTAATGATGTGAATGCTGTTTTGAAAATGACACTGAACGCAACCTGGTTTTGCTGATTCAAATCCAGATGGATGGCGTGATGATGTGTTCTGTTAGTACAGTTTTAATGTTGTGTGCCATCCAGTTTGTGCAACTTCAGTCCTGTGTTTGTTTGCATCCATTACTTGGGATTTTTGAAACTAGAAATGCATTCATTCATTCATATAAACCGTTTTTACAAACAAAATCAAACAGGGGTGATACGAACCCTATTTTACAAGGTTGCACCGTAAATATGACTATGAAAACCAAAATGCATGTTTATACAGATTTCCAAGTGCAACCCTACAAAATGTATTCCATGCCATTCTTTTTCAACCCATTTCCAAGCTCAGCATGAGATCTTGAACTTGTGCAGTCATTCCAACAGCAATTAGGTCTTCCAAACTTTTTCTAACAATTTCATGCTCCACAATCAAATTTGTTGGCAGAATCCCCTGCCTCATCAGTCTTTGCTTACCCATATGTGGCAATTTAAAATTATTTCCCCCCTTATCCTTCATGATTTCAATCATCACATTTTGCAACGACAGAAAAATATGGTTAATCTTTTTTGGGTCCTCTTTTTCAAAAGCATTGTTTACAGCCTCTAGGAGTCCCTCTAAGTCTGTGCTAGGTGTTTCATGCTGTAAGCTTTGGATGGATGCAAAAAACCCAAGGTCTAGGATGTTTAAATCGGGTGACCTAGCTGGTTGGCACACCATTTTAATTGTGAAACCATCTGAATTTGCAGCTGCTATGAACTCAGGGTCATTGGACAGTATATGGGATGGGGCATTATCTTGCTGTATGCTGATCTGTTTGCTTAACCAAGCTGGCCACTTAGCTTTAATTGCAGGGTGACATCGTAAATAAGTTTCTTCCTAGTGCATTCCCTATTAACCTTCTTAATTGGTGTTAAAACTAGGGTTCCCCTCGGCCTGTTGACACTATTTTTCTTGGCTGCAACATATTCAGTGTAAGGAAAGACACCTACTTTACCATCAAAGACACAATTTCCCTCATGGTCAAATATAGGCCTACATACTGCACATAAGAACATCAACTTGGGTATGTAGTGCTTGTTGTGTTGTGTTCTATACGGTTCAGGTTCTTCAGGGGTTAGTAAGTACCTTGTGGTAGATTCAGTGAGGTAGAACCACTTCTCATCAATGTGAATAATGTTATGCATGTCCTTGAATTGCATGTTGCATTCTACGCTTGATAAACACCATTCCATTCTCCTTAGCTTGGTTGTTGTTGATAAGAATGGATGAACTGCATTGGTATGGCTTCTGATTTCTTTGTTTGTCACAGCCCGGTGCACCGTACTCTTGCTCATTTGTAGAGCAGCTGCTGTTGACCGGCATGTTCTTCTCTTTGAAAGAGGTATGACCATCAGTGCTGCTGTGTCGATTGGCTTCCTCGTTGGGCATGGTCGCCCATGCCGCAACGATCTTGCTGATATTGATTCCCCGCCAGCTATCTGTTGCTTTACTCTCGCCCAAATTGTGCTGATTGTTCGAACGGAACAGACCCACTGATTTGCTGCCCGTAGTCGCTGCTCATGTTTGAGTTTTCCGTTGCTGATGTGTTGCAACAGAAAATGAGCTACTTGCTGCCTTTCCTCATCTGTAAGATTTCTTCCCACCATCACAGCCCACCAACATTAAGATCCCAGGGAGGATCTTTGAGGGACCAGAAGGAGTGTTGAATGTCTGAGGGGTCTTAATGTTGGAAAAGGGGGGATCTGGAAAAAAGTTTGGGAAAAGGTGAAAAGGATGTTGGAATGGTGGTATTAATGCTGTTGTTCAATGCTTTTATAGAGAATAATGGTAGGAATGGCAGAGAATGTTTTTGCTGCCTTTAAGTTTTTTTTTGGGCCTTTTTTGGCTCCAGATTTTAGGTTCAACATTTTTTTGGAGCCAATTCGGTTTTTTTGGCTCCAAATCTGATTTTTTGGAGGCAAATGTTACATTCTGGAGGGAAATTTTAGTCTGTAATGATTTGTAAATTAAACCAAAAACCAGATTTGAATTACACTGTTCAACTTTTTCGTTAACAGTGTTTTCCCCTTACATTTTCAGCTTTTCCAGTACTGCATGGGTACTGTAGCTACTGTACAAAAATACCACTCCTCTTTCTCTCTCTGCAATATGAGCTGGGACAGAGGGAGTAATAGAATGTTTTCTATCCGTCCCATGAAATATGACATGTTAACATTATTTAAGTCAAATTTAGTAAACTCTTATCCAGATATACGATTAATATATTTATAATAAAAGTACCACGTGGGCATTGCAAGATTAATCCTAACATCTATTTTTTAAGTATTATTTTTTATGTGAAATTGTTGTACTCCCTCCGTTTCTTTAATAGTGGCACACTTTCTAATTTGAGGTGTTTATTTAATATTGACACTTTCTATTCATGGCAAGTTTAAGGTTATAGCATCTACTCATTTTACTTTTTCTTCTTTCAATTCAATTGCATCCACTCATTTAGCATCTCCTAAATTCCAACACAAAAAATGATGTGCCACTATTAGAGAAACAGAGGGAGTATATAACTATAGATATTGGCGGTCAAACATGGAATTACACCACTGTGGCAAGAGTAAGTTTCGTTGTAAAAGACATCAAAGTGGTTGTAATAGACAATTTACAACAAATATAGGTGTGATTGCAAGTGGTTGTAAAAAACATCAAAGTGGCTTTGTTTTACTTGACATTACAACCAATTTTACCGTATCATTTACAACAACTCTATACTTCAGTTGTAAATAATTATCTATTACAATGACTTTTTCCCTCGTTAAAGAAATTTTGGAAGTCACCCTCATTTTATTTACAACATTTTTTCTTGTTGTAGTAAATACTTAAAATTATCTTGTAGAGGGGATTTCCTGACAGGCGGACTGTTCAGAAGCTTATGGACAGGTCACTAATTTTTTACCTATACACTACATATGTTAAATTACATGCAAAATTTATAACATTTAAAAATATTTTTATATTTTTACCTTCAAATACATATTATTAATTTTTTAACTTATAAATAAAGTATTTAAATTTTATAAAAAATTACAATATTTAAGGTAAAAGTCTCCGTGGACTGTCCATAATCTTATGGAAATGCCGTCTTTCCCGAGACTTTCTCTATGTTGTAAATACACATTTTTAATTAAATTGCTATGATATTTATTGTATTTATTGATTGTTATATAATTAATGTAATAATGTTTTCTTTAAATGATTGAACGATATATTATA
Organism: Rubia yunnanensis; assembly: GCA_037428765.1. Classification (NCBI taxonomy): domain Eukaryota; kingdom Viridiplantae; phylum Streptophyta; class Magnoliopsida; order Gentianales; family Rubiaceae; genus Rubia; species Rubia yunnanensis. The sequence continues at coordinate 78,265,438 of CM075071.1, read as the reverse complement.
ATTTGTAAAATGAACATAAAAATATTAGCCATGGTAACTCATCAAACTTTTATAAATTAAATAATAGGTATTCAATGATAAAGTCGTGACATCTAAAATGTTGAACATCTTTGAGTGCAAGATAAAATCTCACATAAACTAGTTTTAATATTATCCATATGAATCGATTTCATGCAACTAAAAAATCTATACGGTTTTTTCTTGAATTGCCCTTGCACTCATCTCTGATAACCTGAAAGAGCAAAAGGGAAAAGGTGAGTTATCATAATTTAGACATTCATATTCATTTATTTCCGCTTCCCTCAAGATCGAGTCTAATATACAAAGAATGTTTTAGCATCAATGCATTTGCAAATAAATTTAATTGTACGTGTTCAGACAATCCATTAACAATATTGAGCAATGTTTAAGATACAATATTAATATAATTCAAATAGGGTTATTAATGCGCGGTATTATTTATTAAAAGTTGAATCATAAATGAATCATATATAATCTAAAATGATACATTACAAAAACAAATAAGAAAAACTCTATCTGCACTTCAGTATCATTATACAAGAGTTAAGCTACGTACTATGTATAATAGTACACGTTGATTTCGCAAATCAAAGCAAAACGAAACATACTTTGTAATGCTGATGATTGAGTTGCGACTGATTCTTAGTTTTGCAAAAGTTATTTTGCAAAAGTTACTTCTGGGAAAAATAGCTTTAACTGGCAGTACGTGCTAATGTGATATCACATTTTAAAGGTTTAAAGTGTTAAGAGTAAATTTTTGATTAGTTGTGATTACTTTGATTGATTCTGGATAAACCTTGTGGACTAACCCAGAGTTCTAGTAGTACTATATTTCTTTATTTAATCATGTCAGCAATACATTATTTTCTTACGGTAAATACATCCACCTTCCTAAAACCTAATAAAATAAAATTCGGCCGCACTCTTCCTCTCCCTCCAGTGGCCGATCGTCATCTTCCCTCTCTCCCTTCCGACGAATTTTTTTTCCAGTGCCACTCTCATCATGGTCAGTGAAAAATTATCGATCAATACCCTTCTCCAAATGATGCAAATCAAGCTCAATAAGTCCACATTTCTTCTCTGGAAATGTCAGATTGGATATGTCCTCAAGCCCAGAAGTTTTTTGGTTATCTTGATGGGTCGACTCACTGCCCACCTCTCCCTACCCTGCCGCCGGCCGGCTTCTCATCCCCTTCGTTCGCCTCTGTCACCAGCACTCCTCCCGGCGGCTCCAAGACCGATCATGCGGCGGCTCAGGTGGCCTACATATTGGCCAAGGAAGTCTATGACCTCTGGATTGATGAAGATTAGAGGGTTTGCATTATGTTGTTCTCTTCTCTCTCCTGAGGCCCTTTCCAAACTCCAGGGCTCGTGTGTGACTGCCAAAGAAATTCGGGACAACATTTGCGCCACTTTTCATAACAGTAGCACATCCACCATCCTGTGTCTTCGTGTCGATGCCCACGGTATACGTAAGAGCGATACTATTCCGGATCTCCATTTACAATTTAAAGATATTTTTGACCAGTTATCTCTTATGGGTTCTCCAGTCTCTAATGAAGATCAGATCATTTAGTATTTAACTGCTCTTGGGGTTGAGTTCAGAGATTTTTCTGCCCTGTTGATTAATTCTTCCCCTACGCCTTTATATGCAGATGTGTTATCTCATGCTAAGAACCACGAGGCATTTTAAAAAAAATTACAGGGGAATTCAGCGCCGACGTCTGGACCGATAGCATTTGCTATGGGTAAAAACCCTTTATCTGACTGAGTGTGGGATCACGCACCGGTGAGAGGCAGCGACGCGTTTGGTGCACGTGCCACCAGAAGCAGCTGTTTTGGTGGGCATTGCGATGCCCGGTCTTCTGGTTCTGCTCAGTCGGCTGCCTCGGGCTCAAGTTCAGCCGTGGTCGGCTGCACTGCACCTAGTGTGGTTGGCCCGACCTTTTTGATGCTACTTGTTATAAGATGTTTGCTTGGATCCGTCGTAAGGACTCGACCCACCTGGCTGAAAAGTTTCAGGCGTTCATGCAGCTGAACCTATCTGCGAGAACATCAGACTGGTATCTTGATTCTGGCGCAACCAGTCACATGGCGTCTTCAGCCTCTGGCCTGGACGATGTTTCTCCATATTCTCGTAATTCTCAGGTTTCTATTGGTAATGGTGCTTCTATTCAGATTTCACATATTGGTGATACTCATATTTATGATCATTTGAAACTGTATGATGTTATGGTTGTACTTGATATTACAAAGAATTTACTGCCTATTAGTAAGCTGACCAAAGATTTGAATGTGTCTGTTACCTTTGATTATTTAAACTTTGTTATTCAGAACAAAGTATCCAGGGCAGTCGTGGGCAGGGGCCAGAGTGATGGAGGCTTGTACGTGTTAGACAAAGGAGATGCAACACTGGTTTCGCCTTGAAGCAGAATAAAGGATGAGCATCTTACGAGCTTTGGCACGCTCGCTTAGGACATCTGCCGACTGCAGTCATTTCGGTTTGCAGAAGTCCGGTTTACTTTCAGTTTCCTCTTTATTACCTAAACTGCATACTTGTACTCCTAGTGTTATGGCAAAGGGGTAGCGGCTATCTTTTGTTGAAAACACTAAACGTGTTGCACGCGTCCTTAATTTGGTACAATGTGGTTTGTGGGGTCTCTCCCCAGTTTAATCTGAGACCGGTTCTACTTATTATGCCATATTTGTGGATGATTATTCTCTTTTTACTTGGTTTTTTCCGTTTCATCGAAAATCCAAGTTTTTTTAAACATACTTACAGTTTGAGGCATTGATAGAGAATCAATTTACATCTACAATTAAGTTTTTTCAGAGTGATGGTGGCACTGAGTTTTTGAACACATACATACGGTCTCATTTTGCCTCAAAAGGCATTCACCACCAAGTTTCATGTCCATATACTGCGGAGCAAAATGGATGAGTGGAACGCAAACACTGGCATGTTGCGGAAATAGGTCTTACAATGCTATTCCATTCGCATCTTTGGCTTTCTGGATGGGTTGGCGCCTTTGCCACTACAGTTTACTATTAATCGGTTACCTACTCCGTTTTTATAGGGTGCCTCCCCCTATGGTCTTCTTTATCAACGAGATCCTATCTACCTACACTTCCATCCATTTGGTTGTTGAGTTTTTCCTTATGTCCGTTCTATGGCCGATCACAAGTTATCTCCCTGGAGCATTCCTTGTGTTTTTATTGATTACATCTGCCATTACAAGGGTTTCCGCTGTCTTGATACTACCGTCGGCAAAATATATGTCACCTGTCATGCTCGGTTTGACGAGGGTTGTTTTCCTTTCATCTCCCCCACTTCAGTGTTCGGATCTTCTCTCTCGACTTTGGATGTCTCTGCTTTTTTGGATACTGACGGTGGTTCAGGCCCCCTTATTGTCCCCATTTTATGAGTAGGTTCCTGCACCTAGCCTGGTTTATTAGTCTGATCCTGATGAGCCAACACCTCACCGCTGGCCCCTTTCTCGGTCACCGCTGGCCAGTCCAGCCTCCTCGGCCGTGTCTTCTCCGGCCACCACCGCCATTCCATCCTCGATTTCTTCTTGCGGCCCGTCACCACTGACTTCCCTGCCTCAACCAACCTCTCATCGGATGGTCACTCGGTCAACCATTGGTGCTATTCAGCGATGGGATTACTCGGATATTATTGCGCATGGTCTTCTTGCTCAGTCTGAGCCTACTGATTACCGCTCGACCCTTAAGGACCCTTAATCTTGGATCGATGTTATGGAATAAGAGATTGCTGCCCTTAAAGGCCAGCGCACTTGTGATTTGGTTCCTCGCCCACCGGATGTCAACTTTGTTGGCTCCAAATGGGTCTATCGACTGAAATATTGACCAGGTGGCACAGTTGATCATCACAAGGCCCAAATTGTTGCTCGGAGGTTTTCGTAGATTTTAGGTTTTGAATTTGACCACACTTTTAGTCCTATGGTCAAAGCTTTCACTGTCCGCACAGTCCTTGCCATTGCTACGATGCGCTCTTAGCCACTTCATCAGCTGGACAGTAAGAATGCCTTTCTGAACGGTGTTCTTGATACTTCAGTCTACATGGCACAACATGTTGGTTATAAGAACCCGCTCCATCCGGATTACATCTTTCACCTGCGCAAGGCCATTTAATAAGCAAGCTCCTCGTGGCTAGTTTAAGAGGTCTATAGTATCCGGTTGCACACAGCCGCTATCCTTTATCATTTGTAATTTTGCATGCTTTTGCTTTTTGGAACAACTTGTTCTTGAAAACGCCAGTAACTTCCAAGCTTCATATGTGTAGTGGGAATAGATGGTCTGATTTGTGAAGGGTTTTTCCGTTTCCTTCATCACAATCATGATGCTTCAAATTATCTTCTTCCTTCTTGTGTAGTGTGGAGTCTTCCACACTACTCTTCAGTTTCAAAATCGTAATAGTACATTTATAGGCTCCTCAATTTCAAAATACGTAATAAAATGTTGGGATAAGTGCCAATATAACCCTATCTACTTGAGTAAGTGCCAATATGACCCTATGATAATTTTTAGTGCAAATATCTAACTAGTTAATGAAAGTGCCAATATAACCCTCAGACCCCATTTCCGGCATTGACCTCAATTTTTTAGCATTGACTATGTAAATTGACCAAAATACCCTTTGGGTTAACTCTGAAATTGGGTGGACAATTTTACCCTCATAATTAGCTGGAACGCCATAGTTCGTTAAAATTATGTATGCACTCTTATTGGGTTATATCAGCACATTCTTAATCTTTGTAGGGTTATATCAGTACATTTCTAATGTTTGTTGGGTTATATCAGCACATTTTTAAAACTTATAGGATTATATTGGCATTTTCACTAACTATATAGGATTATATTGACGCTTTCAAATATTGAAAGGATATATTGACACTTATGTCAGGTAGGTAGGATTATAAAAGAACTTTTCTCTAAAATGTTTAACCTTTAATACTCTATCTGTTCTTGAAAAAGCCAGTAACTTAGATATGTATGTAGTGGGAATGGATGGTCAGATTTGTGAAGGGTTTTCCCTGTTTCCTCATCACAATAATGATGATTCAAATAATCTTCTACCTTCTTCCTTAAGTCTTCTACACTACTCTTCAGTTTCAAAAATAATAATAGTACATTTATGGGCTCCTCAATTTCAAAATACGTAATAAAATTTTTAATCTTTAATACTCTATCCGTCCCATGAAATATGATATGTTTACATTTTTTAGTCAAATTTAGTAAACTCTGATCTAAATATAAAATTAATATATTTATAATAAAATATCATGTGAGTATTGTAAGATTCGTCTTAACATCAACTTTTAAAATATTATTTTTTATGCAAAATTATTGTATATAGATAGAGATATTGTCAGTTAAACATGGAATCACCCCCTATGGCAAGAGTAAATTTTGTGGTAAAAGACCTCAAAGTGGTTGTAATAGCCAATTTACAACAAATATCGGTGTGGTGGTTAGTGGTTGTAATAGGCTTTGTTGTACTTCACATTATAACTACTTTTACCCATATCATTTACAACAACTCTATACTTTGGTTGTAAAAAATTATCTATTACAACAACGTTTTTCATTTTTAATGAAATTCTGGAAGTCACGTTCATTTTATTTACTACATTTGTTCTTGTTGTAGTAAATACTTAAGATTATATTGTAGAGTTGATCTCCTGACAGATGGACTGTTCAAAATCTTATTGACGGATCAATAATTTTTTACATGTTCACTGTATATGTTAAATTACATGCAAAATTTATAAATTTTGAAAATATTTTTATATCATATATTTTTACCTTCAAATACATATTATTACTTTTTTTAATTTATAAAATATAATATTTAAATTTTATAAAAAAATTACAATATTTGAGGTAAAAGTTCCCGTGGACTGTCCATAATCTTATAAAAGACCGTCTTTCCTGAGACTTTCTCTATGTTGTAAATACACATTTTTCATTAAGCTGCTATTATATTTATTGTATTTATTGATTGTCACATAATTAATGTAATAATGTTTTCTTAAAATGATTGAACAATATATTATAATTTGTAAAATGAACATAAAAATATTAGCCATGGTTACTCATCAAACTTTTATAAATTAAATGGTAGGTATCCAATGATAAAGTCATGACATCTAAAATGTTAAACATCTTTGAGTACAAGAACATAAACTAGTTTTAATATTATCCATATGAATCGATTTCATGCAGCTAAAAAATTGTCACCTGTCATGTTCGGTTTGACGAGAGTTGTTTTCCTTTCACCTCCTCCACTTCGGTGTCCAGATCTTCTCTCTCGACTTTGGATGTCTCTGTTTTTTTGGATGTTGACGGTGGTTCAGGCCACTTATTGTCCCCATATGATGAGTTGGTTCCTGTGCCTAGCCTGGTTTACTCTTCTATCCCGATGAGCCGACACCTGACCGCCGGCCCCTTTCCCTGCTATGGATGAAGAGATTGCTACCTGTAAAGGCCGGCGCACTTGGGATTTGGTTCCTCGCCCATCGGATGTCAACTTTATTGGCTCTAAATGGGTCTATCGTCTGAAGTATTGACCAGGTGGCACAGTTGATCATCCCAAGGCCCGAATTGTTGCTCAGGGGGTTTTTGCAGATTTTGAGTTTTAACTTTGACCACACTTTTAGTCCTATGGTCAAAGCTTTCACTGTCCACACAGTCCTTACCATTGCTACGATGCGCTCTTGGCCACTTCATCAGCTGGACGTCAAGAATGCCTTTTTGAACGGTGTTCTCGATACTCCAGTCCACATGGCACAACCTATTTGGCTATAAGGACCTGCTTCATCTGGATTATGTTTGTCGCTTGTGCAAGGCCATTTATGGTCATAAGCAGGCTCCTCGAGCTTGGTTTCAGAGGTTCAACACTTATCTATTGCAGCTCGGGTTTCAGTGCAGTTCGACAGACACTTCCTTATTTGTTCAGGGTGTACCGAGGAACAATGCATGAAATTGCTTAGGGATATCATGGCTTGACGTCAATTGTCTGCATGTTCCAACATAAACGGTGTCCAACGATCAAGGATGGTAAAATAGGTATGGGTCATTAAATGCACTAGTACTTATGTTGTTGCTCATACTTCCCTTATTGCTCACTCTAGAGACTCGTGGTACTTTGATACTGGTTGCTCTCGCCACATGACTAGAACTCAGGAATTTTTGACAAACATCAAACCATATGATGGGGGTTCGGTTACGTTTGGCAATGGAAAGAAGAGTCGAGTGGTTGGAAATGGTGAACTGCGTATTAAAGGATTCCCCATATTCACTAGTGTTTTGTTGGTGAAAGATCTAAAGGCTAATCTCCTGAGTATCAGCCAGATATATAATGATAATATGACCATGGAATTCCATAAGGAGAAGTGCATAGTGAAACATCGCAACAACAAAGTGCTTACTGGTATTCAGTCATCAGACAAATGTTACTTATTAGAACAAGAAATGAACTGCTTGAGTGTCAAATATGATGAATTAGATCGTACGGCTGACCATATTCCAACATCGGTTGATTTCTCAGATCAGGGGCGTAATGATGTTGGAACATCAAATGAGGCAGATCTTAAAGATGAAGCTGATGACTCTTATAACTTCAGCTATGTTGGAATATCATCCTCTCCAGAACTCTCCCATGTTCCAACACCAGTGCAGGTTGAATCAAGCAGAAGGACTTAATTGATCCCTCAGATTAATTATAGGGAACTTGCTGGTTTACAATGTTTCATATCTCTCATTGAACCCGAGAACTACAAGGAGACTTTACTTGATGAATACTGGATTGTGGAAATACAAGAACTTGGTCAGTTCGCAAGAAATAATGTATGATAGCTCACTCCCCGTCCTAAAGGTGTGAATGTCATTGGCACAAAGTGGATCTTCAAGAACAAATCAGATGTTGATGGACAAATCACTTGAAACAAGGCCAGACCGGTTGCTCAAGAATATACTCAGGTTGAAGGAGTAGATTTTGATGAAACATTCGCACCAGTTACTAGGTTATAGTCGATTCAGATTTTACTTGCTATTGCTTGCTCTATGAACTTTACTCTATATCAAATGGATGTCAAAAGTGATTTTCTAAATGGTGTGGTAAATGAAGAAGTGTATGTTGAACAACCTAAAGGATTTGAGGATACTCATTACCTTTGCCATGTGTTTCGACTCAAGAAGGCATTGTATGGTTTGAAACAAGCACCAAGGGCATGGTATGAACGACTTACTAACTTTCTAATTCATAAAGGTTATCATCAAGGGGGAGTAGATCACACATTATTTGTGCTAAAAAAGGCCTCAAATATTTTGATTGCTCAAATCTATGTTGATGATATTGTGTTTGGTTCTACTTCATCATTTATGTTGATGCAAGCCAAATTTGAATGAGTATGGCTGGAGAACTCACGTACTTTCCAGGGCTGCAAGTCAAGCAAGAAAAGAATTACCTGTTCATAAATCAGAGTAGATATGCCTTGAACTTAGTGAAGAGATTTGGACTAAGCAATTCTCGTGCAATCTGAACACCTATGGGGGTTTCTTATAAACTCGTAAAGGATGAGAAAAGAGTTTGAGTTGACCAAATATTTATACAGGGATATGATTGGGAGTCTATTGTATTTGACAGCTGGTATACCAGATATATGTTTCAGTCAAAATAATTATTCGATATGTGAGTGGGATGTCTGTGTATGGTATCTAGCATTCTAAGAATCAAGACTCTGATCTGATTGGGTACAGTGATTCTGATTGGATTGGTAATGCAGATGATCGTAAAAACACTACAGGTGGGTGCTTGTTTATTGGCACGAATCTAGTGTTTTGGTACAGTAAGAAACTAAATTCAATTTCTCTGTCTATTGCTAAAGTTGAATATCTTGCGGCTGGAAGTTGTTGTGCACAACTATTATGGATGAAGCAAACGTTGAAGGACTATGGAATTCATCAAAGATCTTTGAAGATCTTATGTGACAACACAAGTGCCATTGATATTTCTAAAAACCCTGTCCAGCACTCTTGAACCAAGCATATTGACATAACACATCATTTTATTCGAGACCTTGTTGAAAGAAAGGAGGTTGTGGTCGTCTATGTGCCAACATATGAACAATTTGTAGATATTGTCACGAAGCCGTTGTATACTATCACATTTGAGCTTCTCAGACAAAATTTAGGTGTTTGTCATATTTGAGATACTTCTTTTTATGGATTTATTTAGCTGTAGAATTTTTATTTTATTTTGTGTACATAATATTTGAAAAACAAAAAAATTAGAAAGAACAAAAAATTGAGTTTGATACTATGTTGGAATTCAAGTGGATATGACATGAGTTCACATGTGAAGAAAGGGTAGTCCTGGCCTCTCTTGGAAAGGGAAAAGGGTGGGGATGGTAAATTAGGAAAAAATGGGAAGAGTTAAGTTTTGGTTCAAAATTTTCATCTCTCCACCTTCCCTCTATTTTTGGCCTCTACTCCCTTATTCCTTGGGATTTTTGGATTTTTGCAAGTTTTGGTGATATATTGTTACCAAAAATTGTGGGATTCCATCTTAAAGAAGTTGAATTTGAGGTCAAAAACATTCTCCTCACCACAAAAACCTTCTTGCCGAGAAAATTCTTGCCAAAAAACCACCATGGCCAAGAACAAGAACCAAACCCATGCACAACTCCCCAAGCTCACCGTCGGCAACACAGGGAAGAAGATTGAAGCTCCAACCAAGACTCCCTATAGAAAGGTACTTGGTCCAAATTTCTCTCGGATTTACTTGCATGGTAGAGAATATGAATCTGTGAAAGAACTCTTAGATTGAGTTAAGGCAAATAGAACTATCATTGACTTGTCTAAGTTCAAAGAACTGAAAAATTGGAAGGGGGAAGTCTTAGATGTGGGAATTCAAGAACTGTTTACAGGAGATATAGGAGAAATTGAGGATGTGGAAAATTATGATCTTAGGATGTTGAGAGGGTTTTATGGCATGCATAGAGGCAAGGATATGTTTCATGTTTATTGTTATATACAGAGACCTAACAGTGTGAAGCTTAAAGAAATTGAGGAGTCCGGGGCAGTTGGATTAGAGGTGGTGAAATCCATTGATCGGATGCCTTTGGGGTTCTATAATCCAGTTGCTGCTCAGAGAATGGAAGAGCTTGGGAGGCCCGAGGTGATCATGTTATCTGATAGTGAGGAAGAAGGAAGTGTTGAGTATGTTCCAACACAGAGATTAGATGAAGAAGAAGAAATTGATTTTGAGTTGTACTAGAAAACCATTGAGGACTATGATCTAGGGGGGAAAATTATAAAGACCCCTCCAGAAAGTGAAACTAATGAGATGGAAGAAGAGGCAACCACTGGAGGCTATGTTCCAACACAGGATGCAGTGCCCATGGAGATTGATAAACATGCTTTGGAACATACAGGGGCTGATGTGGATGAGGAAAATCAGCAACATTTTGACCACGTTGGGAGTGCCTATGATTATTTAGAATACTCTGATGGTGGACAGACAGGAGGATTTGATTTGAGGAAGGATCAGCCTGAGTGTGTTGGAACACAGGACAAGGCAGAGACTGAAACAGGACATACTGAACAAGGTGTACAAGTTCCAACACAAAAACTGACATACTCAAGTGATGAGGTACTGGATGAATTTTTGCAGACAAAAGTGAGGAAACCTAAGAGTAAGCAGCCTGCAACTTAGACATCTTCACTAGTCAAGAAAACCAAGAAGAAAAAGACCATGCCACTTTCTCCATGTACTGCATTTTCTGAAATCTATTTTGATTAAGGCTATGAGGACATGGTTAGAGTATTTTTACTAAGAAAAATAATTGTTGAGAGACCCGTGGACTTAGAGACACATGAATCTAGTGGCTTTTCTTATTATGTGAAAATGATTGGTTTCAAGAAGGCTGTGACTCTATATGAAAAATATAACAAACAAGTGGTCTGTGAATTTTATGAGAATCTGATGGAATGTGTGTTAGATGATGAATATCCTTGGTACAATAGGGTATATGTTAGAGAGAAGATTATAGAATTTTATGCTGAAAATATTAATAGGATACTGGGGCTAAAGATTTTCTGCTGAAGATTATACTTGAGTTTATTGGAGTGTTTTATGATGAGCTAAGGGTCACTGATGACCAGATTTTGACTGTCATATTTGGAGGTACTAATTCTCAATGGTCTGCTACTGGATACTCTCATGCCTCATGCCTATACTCCATATTTTTATGTCTTTATTAGGTTGCTGTGAACTGCTAGATACCTTCTACCAACATTACAACTTTGACAAGAGAAATGGCTAAACTCTTGTACTGTGTTGGAACACAGAAACCAACCAATCTGGGATTATTTATTCAGCAGAGTATTGTGAGGCAGGCACTTGCTCCAAAGGTGAAACATGTTATTGTTTACCCTTGCATTATTACTGAACTAGTTAGGAGGGAAAAAGTAAAATCAAAGGCTGAGGATGAGATAGTGGAGGCTGAATCTCTCTAGCCTAACAAGAGGACTTTTGGGATGAGATAAGTGCATGATCTACCCTGGAATATAGAGGTTTCTACATCTACTGGTGATGAGAGAAAGGGAAAACTAGATGCTCTGAATACAAGGTTGGGAGCTCTAGCCATCCAGATTGCTGCTCTAGACGATGAGAAGACTAAATTTGAGGGGGAGAAAGCTCAGTTGGAAGCACAAAATGCTGCTCCTGAACATGATTGATGGGTTTGAACTGACTATGTTCTAACACAGTTCAGGTGCTGAGTTCAGGGGGGGCAGATTTTATTGATAATTGTGTTTCTTTCTGTGTTTTTATGTGTCTTTGACAATTCATGGCCCAGTGGGAGAATATTTTAGAGTATTTTGGATATTATTTTGATTTAATTTAGTGTTGTAATCTGAATTGTTTTGTTCTGGATTTCCGGTGTTCTTGGTATTCTTATATAATTAGATTCAGTACTTATATCTATGTTCCAACATAAGTGGATTTCTTTGAGACTTATGTTGTGAGAGTGGAAGTTTTTCGTTGAGTTCTTATTTTCAAAATGATGGGGTCCACAGATGCCAGAGGAGAATGTAAAGTTAAGTGATTTTCATTGATTATTTAATTGACAATTTGTGAACTAATTTGGAAATAAAAAATGTTCCATGTTGGAACATACTGACAGTAGCCACAACCTAAAAGGTTTTGCTATAGAATAGAATATTGGGATTGTGTTGTAATATGGAATTTTGTATATTCTGCGATTGTAATTCTAGGCGGTGTTAGAAGATTATGGAAAATCCCTACAAATTTGGAATTGGATTTATGGAATATTGTGGGATATTTGAGATAAGGAAAATCTATTTATTTATGAGATTTAGATATGCTTCAGAAGCAGATAAAGAATAGGAATATTATGGAGATAATCATGGAGAGTTCCGATTTGCTCATAGACTTTAAAAGGGGACATCACAGCAGCATTATACTCACAGACTTAATAGAAAAAATCTGCATACAGATTTTGTATCTTTCGAGAGTATTGCAAGAGGTAGAATTCTATGTTCCAACATATGTTACATGTTGTTCAAAGTTCAGAATCGTATACCTTAATTCCTCGGGAGGAGGAGATCCAGCGTCGACGAGTTTCGAGGTCAGAGGGAGTCTGATCAAGGCAGATCGGTGGCTAGGGGAGCTTGTAGGATTCACGTTACAGTTAGATAAGATAAGTATAATTGTATCATGTACTTTTTACTGTATCTTTCTAATTAATGGATTCATTTTAAATTGGACCAGGCCCCGCAAATTTAGGTGGATTTCACTGAACTGCGTAACCAAGTCTCGTGTCTTTATGCTTTATTTTATTGCATACTTGGTTAGATAGACTATATTGAAACACAGTACTGATAATTGAATTAATTAGGTAAAACCAAATTTCAATGGGCATGTAAGCATTTCGGGCATCTAAGCACTTCGAACATAACCCTGTGGTTACCATGCCACCTACAAGAAGAAGACACTTCGAACATCAATTTATTGTTGGACACAAAATATTTCCTAATCTATAATGTTAGGGATAAGTGCCAATATAACTCTATCTACTTGAGTAAGTACCAATATAACCCTATGATAATTTTTAGTGCAAATGTAACCCTAAATAGTTAATGAAAGTGCCAATATAACCCTCAAACCTCATTTCCGGCATTGACCTCAATTTTTCAGCGTTGACTCTATGTAAATTGACCAAAATACCCTTTGGACTAACTCTAAAATTGGGTGGAAAATTTTACCCTCATAGTTAGCCGGAGCGCCATAGTTCGTTGAAATTATGTAGGGTTATATCAGCACATTATGCAATCTTATTGGGTTATATCATCACATTCCTAATGTTTGTAGGGTTATATCAGTACATTTGCGTAGCCTTACCGTAAGGTGTGTACCACTCTAGTATAAATTTAGCTAAATTAGACCAAAAAACACTTAGATCGCTCATCGACGGATTTTGCAGCTTTAACATTTTCTTCATATTCAGGTCCCGGACTTTGTAACAGAAACTCCCCAATTCATTGAGATAATTTGCTAAAACAACTACTCAAACGATCAGTATAAACGATAATCAAAACAATTACTCAAACAATCAGTATAAACCAGAATTGAAGCAATTACACTAGCCTGGTACGTGGGGGTTGAAAAACAAAAATAAGCTAGAATAGAATTCAAATAACTCTCATCGATCAGAATATACCCCAATTAGATTAGAGTGCCCGCGCTGGGTTCCCGAGCGAGGAGCGAGACCAATGACGCTGAAACCCTAGATTTTTTTAGGGAAGAGAACGTCGACTTCGAGAGAGGAGAACTAGGAACACGCAAAGGAAATTAATTAATTGAACTAATTAACCTTTTCTAATTTTGCTTAAGGTTAAAAGACAACAGTTAATTTTTTTAAAAAAAATTGAACGCGGGAACTACTGAAAAAAGAACGCTAATAATTAATTTTAAGAAAAGGAAAATCTCTTACAACATAAAATGTGGCAGTAAATTTTTTTTTGAAAAAATATATACTTTCACTGATTATGTTAAATGAGATACAAAGTTTGGAGTTGTACTCCAGGAAACATAGTCTTGTGGACTTGTTTTTAAGCATTGTGTCAATTGATGTGCTATCATATTTTCTTGTCTAGGAATCCATTTCAGGATTGGTTCGTGGAGATTTACTAGACTGGATTTAATATCCGCTATAATTAAACCAAATTCTAATCTATCATCACATACTCGTTGGATAGCATGAATTACTACTTGTGCATCCCCCATACTGAAATTTGGGGATAGGTTTTGCCTAGCACATCCCTCTATAGCCGCTTGTAGCACCATTGCTTCAGCAAATTTAGCATAATAGGGTTGTTGTAGCTTCAGTGATTCTCCATATAACCATTCCTTTTCTGCTGTTTGGATATACCAGACCAAGTAAGTATGAGCCAAATTTGTTGCTGCATCAAAGAATAACAATCTTCCAGAAGGAGGTATCTCTGTAGTTATTTCTGATATATTCTGATGTTGCTCATTGGTCATGCCTTGGATGCTTTTCTTCCCTTCTTTGATTCCCTCTATTTGCTTTAGTGAATAATGAATTGCTTGAGTTAATAGAGACATCGTAACCAGATTTAACTGTGTGTTTTCCATCCTCTGTTGGCTACCATATCCAAACGTCATCAAATTGATTTTGTGGTCTTGGCATAGAAAGGATGAGGTCAGCTTCTTCTTCAATGAAATTTTCTCTGATTAATGTTGCATTCCATCTCGTTCCATTTGCCTCCATGAGATTATTTACGGTGGTCTCTTCTAGGTAATCTCTTGGGAGTGAGGTAAGCTTTGCCGAGTTTTGCCTTGGTGTCACATATCATATTTGATTCTTGTGGAAACGTCATTTCCTATTCTCCTTCTTATTCCTTTTAACAAAATATTTCTCCCTTCAAGGATGGATCTCCATGCATAAGATGGACAATGGCACAATGATGCTTCCAACACTGATGTCCGTGGGTAGTGTTTTGCTTTTAGAAGTTTAGCCAAAAATGATTGTGGATTTGTTGCTAGCCTCCAAGCTTGTCTCCCTAACATAGCCAGATTGAAATGGTTTAGGTCCTAGAAACAAAGGTCCCCTATTCCTTTTGGGATACACAAACTAGTCCATTTTGCCCAGTGAATTTTCAGTTTGTTGTCCGAGCTTCCCCACAATACTTTGCATACATCATATGAATATCTTTAATAAGTGTATCTGGTAATTTGAAACAAAACATTGTATATGTCGGCATATCTTGCAAAACTACCTTGACCATCACTTCTTTTCCTCCCTTTAAAAGTTGTTTGTGCTCCCAGCTTTTGACTTTGCCCAAATCCTTGTCTTAATACTCTCAAGTGAGGATATTTTTTATCTCCTAAAATTTGTTGGTAATCCTAGGTATTTATTTGGTCCTTCTGATTCGTTCATTTCCATAATACCTTGGATTGTTCTTCACGTCTCACTATCCACACTTGGGCTAAAGGAAATCAATGATTTATCAAAATTTATCTTCTGTCCAGATACCTTCTCATATTCTTTCGGGAATTCCTTTGCTTGAGATACTTCTCTCGTTGTTTTCTTTCCAAAAATCAGGGTATCATCTGCAAAAAAAGTAAGTGAGATATAGCTTGTGATGAACGAGCTATTTTCAAACCTGAGATCCATTTCCTTCTCATTTTTTTCCTATAACATATTCGATAACACTTCCCCACAAATGATAAATAGGTGAGGTGATAAAGGATCACCTTGTCCGAGTCCCCTTGTTGGTTTAAGTTTCCCAAATCTATTGCCATTGATCATAAAAGAGAATTCCACCAAAGATATGCACCGGTAGATAAGTGTGGTGAAATCAGATTGGAAGCTTATTCATTGTAAAATAACCAATAAAAAAGGACATTCCACTCTATCAAAAGCTTTTCTCATGTCCAATTTAATCGACATGTACCCTTTCTTTCCAATCTTATACCCCTTCATATAATGGTGTGCTTCATGCGTGATTAGTATATTATTTAAAATGAGCCTATTATGTATAAAAGCGCTTTGTGATTCCGATACAATCTCTCCCATAACTTTTCTCAAACGATTTGAAGTACATTTGGAGATGATGCAGTATGTGACATTACACAAGCTGATGGGTCGGAACCTGGATACTTGTGTAGGTTTTTCAACTTCTGGGATAAGTACCACAGATGTACTATTCATGGTATCCATCATTCTTCCATTATTAAGGAATTGTAAAGCTGAGGAGGAGACCTTTTCACCTACTAGGCCCCAATATTTTTGAAAAATGATGGTGGCATACCATCTGGTCCTGGTGCTTTGTTTGGAGCCATTTGCTTTAGCGCTTGGTATACCTCTGCTTGGGAATACTATCGACACAACATTCTGTTCGTCTCTTCTGTTACCTTTGGTAGTAGTCTCGAGGTCGCTTGAGTTATGGCTTCCATATTTGGATAGGAAAAAGCTTTTATAAATATTAAGGATAGGAAAACCTTTTTACTCCCCCTGTTTTGTTTTTTATGACACATTTGTTATAAGTGGATATTTTCTTTCATTTGGCACCATTTCCATTTTTGGCAAGATTCCTTCAATTTCATCCACTCATTCCACTTTTTACTTTCTACATTCAATTTCATTCACTCATTTTCTCCACCAAAATCCAAACATCTAAACATATAGTGGCATAAATAGGAAAACAGAGGGATACAACAATTTTATAACCAATTACAGCCATATATTTCATTTCTTGTAAATAGATTGAAGGTTATTACCACAACTTTCACACCTCATTGTAAATGCATATTTTTTTACAACCTTTTTTTTTACATCTTTATAAATTTTGGTTGTAATAGGGGGGGGGGTAATTCTAGTAGTGATGATCAGGGGCGGACCTACTGTTACGCGTAGTAGGGTTCCAGCCTTACGTGAGTTGTCGGCGAGAAGGTAGTAGTAACGTAAGGAGAGTCACCACATTAGGGTTTCATTAATATGCTCTGTTCTTCCACGTCTCAGCTCGCTGGAGACGAAGACTCGCTGCTTTTTTTTGCCCAGAAAGTGCTTAAAAAGTCGTTTAAGCACTTTTTCATTTAAGTAAAACGACATCATTTTACTAGGGTTGTAGGCCAAAAAAATAGATTAAAAGGAATTGGATTGGGTGGTCTTCCCCCAAGGCCCAATCGAAAACAAAAGCAGCGGGATAGAGACAGCCTTGCCGCACCCTCACTCTCACTCGCTCAGCTCCACCTCTGTGTCGGACCGCCATGATCCACCACCGTCCCACCGCCGTCGCCGACGCTGACTGTCTCCAGCCCTCCACTCTCCAGCCTCCCCTAAAAAAAGTTTCTGGTTCCATCACTGATGATGATCATTGAAGATCGTGAAAAGATAAACATGTTGTTGGAGGGAGGGAGTATATATCTTTTATTCAGTATAGATAAAATTTGTGGAAAGTTATTTTAAAAAAATAGTTCAGTGAAAATAATACAATTTCTTTTTTCGTCTATCCCAGTAATTATGGTAGGCAAATTCTTGGGAAATACCGACTTTCCATAGGGTTATGGAAAGACGAGGTTCAATTAAAATAATAAAAACTAAAAGGTCTTAGTTGCAATATTAAAATTTTATTATACAATGTGTAGTAGTTATAACTCGATTCGTGCAACCCAAAAATTTTATCTTTATATATTCTAATTTGTACTTTAAACCTTAGTCTTTCCATGACCTATGAAAATACCATCTTTTAAGAGACGGACTCATTATAGGCAAAGTCTTGGGAAATACCGTCTTTCCATAGGTTTATGGAAATACGAGGTTTAATTAGAATAATATAAGGTAAAAGGTCTTAGTTGCAATATTAAAAATTTATTATGCAACGTGTAGTTATAAAATTTATAACTCGATTTATGCAACCCACAAATTTTATCTCAATTTCTTATAATTTACACTTTAAACCTTGATTTTTCCATAGCATTTGGAAAGACCGTCTTGAGTTCGTCTCTTGAAAGATGATCTTTCCATAAATTATGGAATGTCCAAGGTTTAAATTACAAATTAGAAGAAATCAATATAAAAATTATGGGTAGCATTAATCGGGTCATAAATTTACAACTACTGCAAGTTGCATAATAAATTTTTAATATTACAACTACAACCTTTTACCTTTCTATAATAAATAATTTGGCCCATTTTTTCATATGCCTATGGAAAGACGGTCTTTCCCAAGGCTTGTCTTATGGTATGATATAAAAATTAGACTAAATTATTTTTTTTGGTCCCCAACATATGTTGCAATACCATCTTTTGGTCCACAAGTCCAATACTACGTGCATTCAGCAACAAACAGATACAAAATGATTTGTTTGGTCCTAAAAGATGGTTTTCATGTAAACCGGAATTATTTTCCGATATAGCGAGTATTTTCATAATTTTAGTTTCAATTAAAAAATATTTTCCCTTTCTTCCCCAATCTATCGCTCTCTGATTTGCTCTCCTGTCCAGCGGATTTTTGCCGTATTTCCATCGAATTTCCGCCAATCTTCTCTATTTTCCGCTCACCTCTGCCTCCACCGGTTCTCCTCTGCTTTTCTCTGGCGAGATCGATGAGAGCTCAATCTGTGATGCTGAGGTGTGGCGTCGTGACGACCAAAGAAGATGAACCACCACGGTGACTGGAGATTTCTTGATTTCTGTCTTCCGTCGACGAGCAGGGGCATTGTGACGACTGGAGAAGATGAACAGCAGCAGCAACGTTGTACACAACGCCGGAAGACGACGGGAGAGTCCACACCTACGCCGCCATTCAGCTCCACCCAATCGAGAGCTCCTCCCATCACTCCTCCGGGGAGAGGGAAAGACGGAGAGATGGAGCAATTATCGGGGAGATGGATGGGTACTGATTGTCGGAGATGGCTGAAGAGCGGGTGATTGTTGGACGGATCTGTAGCGATTGTCGGAGGTGATGGAAGGGAGACCCTGGAAGTGAAGGGAGCAGGCAAGTTTGAGGTGGATGAAGAGCAGCGGCGGCGGCGGAATAAGGGTTTCAAAGGAGACCCTGAAAGAAAAAAATAAAAGAAAATTAAAAGGAAAGGAAATTGAAGAAAAAGAAAGGAATAAGGAAATTTCAGAATTGGGATTTTAAAATTGAAAATATTTTTTAATTAGTAAAATTATGAAAATACTCCTGGCTATATCGGAAAATAATTTTGGGTTGCCAGAAAACCACTTTTGAGGACCAAACAAATCATTTTATATTTGTTGGCTGCTGAATGTATGCAGTATTGTCTCGAAGACCAAATGATGGTATTGCGACACATGTTGGGGACAAAAAAGATAATGTAGTCTAAAAATTAACCAAAATGGTAAAGAATATGTTATTAAATCAGATTGAGCTTACTGGTTTCTCAAAATACCTACTTTTTCAAACTTGTTCTCTGCCACATCAACTCGCATAAAAGATCGAGTTAAAAGTCATTCACTCTTTTTTATTTATGGGATAAAAGGAGTATATCATAATAAATCCAATAAGATATTACACGATCGTAATATACTTATATACTAATTTAATTTTACGATAAATATTAGATGAACTTAACTAAATGAATAGTCGAGTTGGGACGAAGTAATACAATTCAGTGGACCTGCCGCTAACTTATGATCAAGGTTTTAGGATGTTACATAAAACATAAAGGTATTTGGATGTTACATGACTTGGTTTTAAGATGTTACTTAAAACATAAAGATTTTATTGGGAGGTTACATTAAGAGGTTTTTGGTTGTCACATAAAATAGATAGATTTTGGATGTAACATAAAAAAAAAAAGGTTTTTGGATGGCACATAAAATAAATAGGTTTTAGGATGTTACATAAAGTTAATAAAGGGTTTTAGGATATGCCAAGTGATGACAGAAAACTAGATGGTTTGAGAATTTGAAGTGAATTTAATTAACAATACAAATAACTTAATAAAAATATCTTCTCTTTATTCCTGACAAAATTTGGATCTATATTAGGCACTTCATTGTGAAATACGGTTTTTTCATAAACTTATGAAAATGTTGTGCGAAAGAACAAGCAAAGAAAATAAAGCGAAAAATAAGACACCGAGATTTTACGTGGTTCACCAATTGGCTACATCCATGGCCGACCAAGATCGGATTCCACTAGAGAGAAAATGTCAGAATTACAGATTTCATACTCTCTACCAATCCTATCTCTTACGGGTTACAATAAAAGACGAGACATTATATATAGTCCTCTCCACCTTAAACCCTAACGGCTTTGGGCCCAGAAACAATCTGGCTCAAACCAGAACAGGAGACAGAATGCGAATAACAGCCCAAACAGAGGACATGCTATACATTCAAGGCATACCAACAGAAAAGATGGATAAAAGGTAAAAGGTTTTAGTTGCAATATTAAAATTTCAGTATGCAACATGTAGTAGTTATAAAATTTATAACTCGGTTCATGCAATCCAAAAATTTTATCTTCATTTTTTCTAATTTACACTTTAAACTTTGGTCTTTTCATGACTTATGGAAAGACCGTCTTTGAGGGACTCTTTATATTATTATAAATTCTTATTATTATGATAGTATTATCGAATTTAACCATTGAAACAAATTTTGAATTCAAAGTGGAATTTTCTTATAACTCATCTGATTATAGACATGACACTTAAAGGCCGCGTTTCCTGAGACTTTCTCAAAATATAATATCGGATATATAGAAGTGGAGAAAGTTTCCTATTAGACCGATTAACGGTTAAACCAATCATAAAAAATCTTATTTCAATAACTTTTACTTCAAATTATAATTATTTATACATTACGATAAGTTTAACAAAGTTAAATCTCATTGCAATAAACAAATACAAACATCAAACCACTTTAAATCAATTATAAATTGATTCATATAACGGTTAATAGTTCTAAAATAGTATTTTTGTATATATCTCATGTGTATGAAATATTTTATACTCCCTTCGTTTCTTTAATAGTGACAAACTTTCTAATTTTGGAAGTTTCTTTTATATTGGCACTTTTTAATTACTGCAAGTTTAAGGTTTTTACATTTACTTATTTTACTTTTCTTTCTTTCAATTTATTTTCATTCACTCATTTAGTATTTCCTAAATTCTAACACTCAAAAGTGATGTGCGGCTAAAAAAACCCGAAGGAATATATCATTTACGAATTTACTGTTAGTTGCAACGCAACGCACCTCATAGCCCTTCTTAAAGCGTGAGTAGATATTTTCAAAGAGAAAGTGTCAGGAAAGACGGTCTTTCTATAAGCTTATAGACAGTTCTCAGGGGTATTTGAATTAAATGTTACAATTTTTATAAAATTAAATATTGCATTTTATAAGTTAAAATAAATAATAATATGTATTTGAATGTGAAAATATAAAAATATATGATATAAAAAATATTTTTAAAATTTTAAATTTTGTATGTAATTTAAGAAGACAAAGTCTTGGGAAAGACGGTCTTTCCATAGGTTTATGGAAAGACGGGGTATATTAGAATAATAAAAGGTGAAAGGTCTTAGTTGCAATATTAAACTTTTAGTATGCAACATGTAGTGGTTATAAAATTTATAACCCGATTCATGCAAGCCAAAAATTTTATCTTCTTTTCTTCTCGTTTACACTTTAAACCTTGGTCTTTTCATAACTTATGGAAAGACCGTCTTTCAAGAGATGGACTCATTTAAGAAATGCAGTATATAAGATAAAAAATAAGTGATCTATCCATAAACTTATGGACTCTTTTCAAAAAATAAAAAGAAAAGAAAAGCGTGAGTAGATAACGGTCAATTTATTATCCCCACATGTACCCCGCTTACAATATCCGATAATGGGAGGAGCATTAGATATTTTGAAATTAAATGTGATTAATTAGTAAATTTGCTCCAATTCTTTTTCTCTTACGTAATGCTATTTTCCCCAATGTTGAAATAATGGATAGAAAAGTGTAACTAAGAGCCACTCCATTTAGGACAGACAAGGTGTGAAATAAACGGGCTTTCTTTTCGCTCATATAGATTTTAGGGAAAGTCTCATTAAAGACGGTCTTTCCATAAGATTAAGTATAGTTTTCAGGACATTTGCTTTAAATATTGTAATTTTAATATAAAATTTAAATATTACATTTCATAAGTTAAAACAAGTAATAATATGTATTTAAAGGTGAAAACATAAAAATATATAATATAAAAAATTATTTTTAAAAATTTTAAATTTTATTTGTAATTTAAGAAATGCAGTGTATAAGGTAAGAAATAAGTGGCATGTCCATAAGCTTATGGACAGACCGCCTGTCAGAAGACCCACGCTAGATTTTAAATCAAGGATCTTCCACGTTTACGATGCTGGTTATAATTAATAATTTATAAAGCAACCACTCCAAGTGGATTAAAGTATTATAATAATACTAAAAGGTGGCTTAAAGCACTCTTGATTAGATTTGACACAAAGAGTAAATATTACCTAACTAATCACCAATTCTCAATACTCATGTATTTCTAGGATATTACGAATATGCGTGAATTATACCGTACCAAAATGTATTCCCGGGGTACCCTATACCAATTGATGAATATGAATAAAATTGTACATTCATTTTTTTTTTCAATTGAAGTTGTCAAATTTTGGATACATATTTGAATAGTTTTTCAAAACTGTTTGGTCTGCAATAATCTTGCAGATTGGTGAATTGCTGCCGTTTTGGTGATCATTATTTTGGTTTCAACATTGATCGGGTGGATCAAGGAATTTTATTTTGGTGGGGCATTATTTAATATTTTTAAAAATTAAATAATACAATCAATAAAAAATTATGCCTTACAATTAATTTAATAAATGTGCTCATGTCGAATTTTCATATTTTGATATTTAGTAACAAAATAATCCAAGGAAACATTCAATAATAAATATTTTTTAAAATAGGTAATTAAACAATCATTAAAATCGAAGAATACATATTAAAATATGATGAGACAACAATCAAATCTTCCGTTGATCAAATTAAAAAAATAATAATAAATAAAGAAGGTGGGGCAGCTCCACCACTGACATTGATGCACGTGGTGTTTATTCATATTTTTTTATTAGATTTGCTTTCTGAGCATAATTATTTCAAAAGAGCAAAAAATCGTAGAAGTTGATTTTACGGTATGTTAGACTTGTGAGTTTAGTTTAAAGATTTGCTTAGTTACAGAGTAAGAAAAAGTTGTTCGTCGGATTCCGAAATTGCTTGGAAGAGAAGATTATAAAGTGGATATTTTTTAAGAAAGCTCTTCTCAAGATATGACTTCTGATATGTCGGGAAAAAAAAAACCAGTTTGTACATTATAATGAGTTTTTATGTGATAAATTGGCTTTCTCACAAGTTCATGAAGCTGTAGAAGAATTTTTTATGCTTGATAATCTTGTGCCTGACAAAATTAATCAAAAAGTGTGGAAATTTGGTTTGGACGGAGCGAGTATATTATATGGAAATGGAGTAGATAAAACAATACTCTTAAAACTAAGGAAAGAAAATTATTTCCAAGTATATCCAACAAAAGACTACGCCTAGAAGTGTATTTAAAAAACACTACATGTGAAAGTGTAGTGAACAATTACTACATCTATAAATGAAGTAAAATAAAGTCCCACTTAAAAATGGTGTAGCTGATGGTATGGGATATGTAGCAAATTTTGTTCGCACTTGTTAGTGTACCAACATTTACTACACATTTGAATGTAATGAAATATTAGTACATGTAAACATGTAGAAAATGATATAAGAAGTATATTAAATTTTACTACACTTACAAATGTAATAATTTTTACTACATTTTCTTATGGTGGCTAAAATTGTAATATATACTCCTTTTGTTTTGTAGTGACATGGTGCTCCAACATGTCACTGAGATGAAATGCAGAAACTGAGGTGTCTTCGACACATTTGTGATATTATACTATGTTGGAATGGATGAAATTGTGTCATAGAATCAGATTGAAATTTACCTTCGTATTATCTGCTGCTTACAGTTCTCTTTCCAGTCCTTTCAGCCTGTAGTTTTCATTCAAGTAAGGGGTCTGAAAATTTTGAAGGAATGTATTTACACTGATGAGTTGTATTGCACCGAACTGACCTTTGAGTGTATGCTTGTGCACAAGCTGATCAACTCGTGAGCTAATTGAAACCCCTCTCTCTCCTTTTAGCAGAGAAAAGTAGGGGGTTTCAATTTTGCCGACACGATCCGATCCGTTTCGATCCAATCTACTAGGGTCGGGTCGGGTCAATGTCCCATATGGGTCAAGTGGGTTGACTGAAAATGGATCGGATCAGATTTTGATCCAAATTGATTGATTTTGATCAATTTGTAATTTTGCCTCATTTTCTTGAAAAATAGTCATTAAAAATATCAATACAACCTATCCACCATTAATTTACTTCGTAAACAAGTTTAACATTTTTGAAAAAAAAAATAAATAGAGCTGAAAATAATAAAAATTTATAATTTGTTATGTGATTTTGATCAATTTGAGTCGATTTAAGTCTGGTCCAACCTGACTCATTTAACCCTAAATTTTGGATCAATCTGGACCGGGACAGCCGACCCGCGGGTCAACATGAACCGCCCCTAGAGAAAAGAATCAAAACCTCTGTAATTATCCTTAACTCCTTATCACAAGCACCCAATCTGACTTGCATGATAATAAAAAATGCTCGAAATACCTTCTAATTAATAATAAATAAGTAGATTGTAAAATATCCGTTTCGACTATCTCAAATCTCCAAACCTAAATCCATTTTTCTCTCTTCAATTTGTGTCTTCGCCTTCCGAGTTCCTTGTTCCTCCGAACTCGCTGCAGATGCCAAGTTTCCACTGGAACGACAACAGCGACGCGAATCAAAACAAATGTAATCCTCTAATTTCTCTGAACTCTCTCTCACATGTCATTTAGGTGATCCGAATTTGATTCACTAAACGACGCGGGACACAACCCTAATTCTCAAATCCTAAATAATCCGCTAATTCTCGTCGTCCTCTTTCCGGCTCGTCCTCGAATTCAAATCTCCACCGCCACTCACTTCAAATCAAATTCACTGCCACACGTCAAAAAATATGTGAATCAAAGTTGAAGAGCATTAGATCTGGTGAAGGCGAGTTGCGCAAAATTAATCAGCGAAAACTTACCAAAGCGGAAGTGAAGGTGGTAAAATTGAGCAGATCTTTGTATGGAACAGTTCAGGAAAGGCTGCAGAGTGGATACAGAGAGAAAATGGAGGAAATATAGGGGTGTTTTGTATTTTTGTGGTATTTTTGTCATTTGTTTTAAGAGCAGGGGTGTTTTTGTCTTTTTCAAATGGTCAATGTCTGAATTCATTTTGTTACTAGTGCAATTTTGGTATAGACTAAATTATTTTTGTGGTCCCCTACAAAGTATCTTTTACTATCTTTTGGTCCTCATTTGCAAAATAACCCTTAGACGGTGCCCAACAAATTCAAAATGATATGTTTTGGTCCCTGGAGGTGGTTTTCAGGGAAATTCAACGGTAAAATTGGTTAAAATATGTAAAATAACCATTATACCCCTGAGTTAAAAAATAAAAATAAAAAATTGTCGGGAGGCAAGATGTTCGAGGGCTGGAGGCAGGGGGTTCGAGGGCTTAAGGCATGAGGCTTGAGGGCTCGAGGGGAGAGGTTCGAGAACTCGAGGGGTGAGGTTCGAGGGCTCAGGATGAAGTTAAAAATCTGAAAATTTTTAAAATATATTTTTTAATTGAAAATTTTTTAATTAGTAAAATTACCATTATACTCCTGACTATACCGGAAAACCATTTAATCTTACCGAAAAACCACCTCAGGGGACCAAAACATATCATTTTGAATTTGTTGAGTACCATCTAAGGATTGTTTTGCAAATGAGGATCAAAGTATAGTAAAAGATGTTTTGTAGGGGACCAAAAAAATAATTTAGCGTTTGGTATAATTGCACCACTTCATAGAAACTTAGGGTTAAATTTGCAATTTCAAATTTATTTTTACACTTTCATCCAAAACACGGGTTAAAAATGCATTTTGCTCATAATTTTTTTTTAAATTTCTTATCTAGATTTTTTTGTTTGATTTCAGGAGATCAAGGCCGAAGACTACTGTCGTAAAACAACTACAAACTCTGTATATAATCACAAGAATACAAAAGAATGGGAAATATGAAAATGTTTTACTGTTTAACGCTTCTACCAGCGACAACAGTACAGCACTAATAACCCGACTAACAAAACGATCCAAGACGCAGTCAATTCCGGAGCCCCACCCGTATCGTTTTGCCCGCTAGGCGTCAAAGTGGGCACTGACCCATTAAAATCCGGGTTGGACCCGTATAAAACCTGGATCCCCTGTACGTCATCATTCGTCAGCTCCACCTTCCTCGTCGACGACTGAATACTCGGATACATAATCGCCGATTCATCCGACGAGTGACCCAGACCCAACAAATGCCCGATCTCGTGCACCGCCACGGATTCCAAGTCAACGCCGGAAGTCAGCACCGGGAGGTTGACCGAGTCGCCGTTGACCACCCAGTTCTCATCGCCGTCCAAGTGCAGTATCCCGCTCGGCGGCGAGAACGCGTGGGCCAGCGTCCCCAGGACGCCGTCGAACGCCTCTCCATCGCCGTGGTCGCCGCTGTAAATCCCGATCTTGATGTCGGCGTCGTCGTAATTCGCCGTCTCCGTGAAGTTCAGCGGCGTCACCTCCGACCACCGGTCGAAGGCGTTCGCGAACACCGTCCTAACCGTGTTATCCACCTGTGACGTAAAATTCATAAATAATTATGATATCCATATATATATATATATATATGTATTTTACAAAGAGTATGCAAAGTTATAAATAAATATAAACAAGATTTAAATAAAACCAATAAAAAATATATTCATTTCATTTTAATTTATTTAGATCTCTATTAACCTGATTCTCCGGCAAGAAAGCGTAGGTCAGCGCCGCTTTCCGCCACTGCGGCTGCCCGGGGAAGAACGAGTAATGCTCGACAGTGTGTATGTGGGCGGAGTTCGTGCTCGCCGACTTGCCGGAGTTCATGGAGGTCGTCCCGTTGACTATATCCGCGTTGCCGCATCTGGGCCGAACAATGTGGAGCAAGGTCGCGGGATCCAACTCGCCGGTGGCGTTGAGGTTGAAGTTGCGCTGATAAACCTTGACGGCGGATTGCAGCGAATCGTCGAAGTCGTCGGTGAAGTTAAAGTTGGGATCGTTAACGTTAATATATCCGAACCTTTGGAAGTACTGTTTGAGCTGGGAGAGACCGGCCTGGTTCTGGCCGTACCGGCAGCCGGCGAACTTGTTGTACTTGTCCCAGGCAGAGGTGTTGGGGATTAAGGATTTTGGGATGGAAGAAATGTTGGGGAAGAAATGGGCTGAGATTATGGGTGTGGATGAAAGAATGATGAAGATTAGTGTAAGAAAAGGGATGGATTTCATCATTTTTTGAGGTGTGTTTGAGTGAATTGAAAGCAAGAATGGATTTTTGGGGTTATGAATATTTGATTTTGTTGTTTTTATGCGTTTGGACAGAAGTTTCTGGGAATGATCGATGCAGGCTTAGTTTAAATTACGTGGGCTGTTCAGAATTGGTCATGCAAAGACGTGTGGGTGAGTGTTTTGACTTTAATTACTTTCCATTCTTGGGAAATATTTGTACCTGATGTAGGAGTTTGCGATGGGGAGCAGTACTCTCTCACCATAGTTTTAGCGGTTTGGATTTACGTAAAAAAAAATGGATGAAATTGAATCTAGAAAGTAAAAGTAAAATGAGCGAATGAAATTGAATGAATCTTGCCAAAAATAGAAAATGTACCAATATAAAAAAGCAATCAAAAAAGAAAGTGTTCCAATAATAAAGAAAAAGATGGTGTATTACATTTGCCCGATTGAAATGTTCCAATTTTTATACTTGGCGTGATTTTTCTTGGATAAGTTAGTAATGGTGTTTCTCTACTTCTAGATGAGTAATGCATTTGCGTTTTGTGTTGGGATATTGTAACTAATAGAGTTTCATGGTAGTAAATAGAATAATGAATGATGTTGAACTAACAAATTACTAAAATCACTAATCACCTCTCTAAATATGTGCAACTAATCATAAATATGTTGTCTTTCAATTACTCACATAAGTGAATATGAGTTTTCAGTGTGTTTATCATCATCTTATTTTCTTCGACTTTTTAACGTTGGCTCACTTTCCTTTTTAGAATATTTTTTTTAATATTAGCTCATTTTTCCTTTAGGTAAATTCTATTTTATTTTTATTCACACAATTTACTTTTTACTCTATTAATAAATTCTCAATCACTATTCTACTTTTCTAAATTCAAATGACAAAAATAACTGGGCGAATGTTTGTGAACCTTAATGAAAGGCTTTAGAGATATCAATGTTTTAGGTGCCCACAAATTGACCTCTTCTCATTGGGTAGGGTGAGGTTATTGAACTAAAAAAAAGTGTTGGGATACTCGTACCACATGCGTGGAGCCTTGATCAATGGCGGTGGACCATTACAATATTACAAGCCTTATTTTATAGCTTACATTACGCGTACTGAATTTATATTCTTACTTTTTTTTTCTTTTAAGGGAGGTTTTTTAATGCGAGATTTAAAAATATCTCTACGTGGCACTACAATATTCTCTGCTTGATGGCATATTTAAATAAATATATAAATAAAAATATTATTATATGTGATATTGTTCAATTCATCGTAATAAGTAATTTTTAAATATAATTTTTTTTATTTTTATTATTATATATAGATAAATATATTAAAGATAAAATATGTGTTCTAAATAACGTGGAAGAAGTAAAAGTGCAAATGTAAATAAGATAGATGGGAGTACAATTGACTGGCTACGAAGCATCCCACCATACCCAATCACCGTGGTTTTCTCTCCCTCTATGACTTTATCCATCCATACCATAGTTTTCTTTACTCACCCAATCTCACCCAAATTTGTACAAAAAAATTTTACGATATCTTATAAATATATTTGACCGTAAATAAATAAATCTATGTATATAAATGGTTCATAAAAAGTTAATAGTAAGTAGGGCAATATACAAATATAACCATATATGTTGAGGAAAGTGCAAATATAACCCTCAATTACTTTTTAGTGCAGCTATAACTCTGGCTATTGAATGAAAGTGCAAATATAACCCTCCGGCCATGATTCTGGTGTTGACTAACAACTTCTGGCCATTGAAAAACTTGAAAAGTCTAAAATACCCTTCGGCCCCAAGTCTTAAATGAGCAGGACTATTTTGCCCTTATTACCGTGGGCCCGTACATATGAAAGTGGAGTACTTTAAAGATAATTCTAGCCTAGCCTTGTGTCACGGCGACGGGACGGACCAAAATTGCTTCGATCAACCAAAATTGCTCATTTCGCCACCTCGCCATAGTGCCACCACTACCACCCTCACCCCGCCACCACTACTATTTTTGGCGCCGCTCAGCCAAGCGCCGGAAAATTGATGAAACCGCAACACCACTGGCGAAGCCACCGACTAAAAAGAAGAGAAAGACGAAGAGGGGTTTTGTGCAGAGGTTTTTCTCGTGGTCAATTTGGTGGCGGCACTGTACTCGGAGGGGGTCACGGTGGTTGGAGTAATCAACATCAGTGCCGCCGCTAAGGCCCCCCCCCGCCACCACCATAGTCGAGAATCGACTCCATTCTCCGGGCAGCGTCACAAATCACCTCCATCCCCGAGAAGAAAGAAAGCCCAAAGCAAATTTGCTTGTGAGTCTTGTGTTTAGATTAGCTTTTTTTATGTGGTCGCAGACAAGAGTTTTCTAGAGAGAAAATCTAAGAAGAGGGCTTTAGCAAATCTAAGAAAAAACAAATCTAGTAATTGTTGCAGACAAGGGAGAAGAAATAGACGAGAGAAAACTTTGGTTGCAAACAAGAGAGAAAGAAAAGGGCCTGGGAACGAAGAAGAGGGCTTTAGGGGGTAGGAACATAATTTCAGTATTTTTCAATTTTTATTTTTCCAATTAGCGCGGGTTATATTTGCACTTTCAATTAGTGCGGGATTATATCTGCACTTTCGTCAATTATATAGGGTTATATCTGCACTTTTCTCTATTTAGTAAATACATGTTACGATGAATTTAACAATATTTCATACGATAATGTTATTGTTCATAAATCTATTACATGTCATCAAAGTTCAACAACTTATCTGAAAAAGATTTCGTACACATTTAGGTAGGATATAGCGAGTGGATATAGGTTTTGTTTGGCAGAGTTGTGCTTATAAGCAAAACCAACTTATTTTGAAAGCATGGGGAAATCAGTTCTGTTTTTTCCCCAAAAATAGCTTCCGCTTTCAAAATAAGCCGACTTTTAACGCTTCAATCAAACATTAAAAAGTGTTTTGCTTATTAGCAAAATAGCTTATAAGCTCTACCAAACAAAGTCATATTCCCTCCGTCCCAGTTTAATATAATCTAAAATGGTAAAAAAAGATATCAAAAAATCTTCTTTAAGGTACTTTTAAATTGAGCCTTTGTTTTTCTATAAAATCTCTACTTTCCCACTTTTACACCATGCCATATCAACTTCCTTAAAATATCAAGTTAAAAGTAATTTTTCCATTTCAAACGGAACAAAAGGAGGAGTATACTTTAGGTGTGTTATTAAGGAAATAGAAATTATTTCCTCGTAAAACATGAATGGTCAATATCTTATAGAATCAGTTTCTTATAAAATTAGTTATGGATGATGATTTCCTTACCGACTTCAGAATACTATCATATTCATGTTACACTTTGATTTGTTGTAATATCATATTGTAATTATCATCATTGATGAGATTTGTTATTGATGTGACATCAGTGCACCATTATTAACCCAATATATTTTAGCAGGACTCATAAAAAAATTAGCTTTTATTCTTACTCCTACCTCTTCTCCAAATGGTTTATATTTTACAAACCAATTTTTTTTTTATTCTGCATTTTGGGAGCCATGCAAATGATCTGACTCTGAGGTGTATAGTTTATATTTGTACACGTGCAGCAGTCCAAAATTTTTATTTCCAAAAAAAAAAAGCAGTCTAATTTTAAAGGGCACCTCATTTATTCGTCGATCCAAAGCTTCTCTAGCCATACAAAAGATATGGAATTTTTGTTCCCAAAGGTTTACTTGGAAAAGAAGTCAAATTTTCACATCCTGTAGATTATAGAAGCATCTTAATTATTTGACTATGATTTTTTTCCTGAGCAGTGTATTATTTAATTATTTTCCAAGTCAAAGCCGCCAAATAGCTGGATTATGCCCCTCATTTCATACGATTACCTTAAGATAATTCTACAACCTTCGAGAACAATTGAAAAAGGGGAACTACTTCTCATGGAAAAAATGTTACCTTTTCCCTTGGCCTTCCTTTAGTATTTTGCAGCTATATTTTGCGCGAATTAAAGTTGATTAATAATGTGAATTTTAATTATGGAAAAAAATTTCATAAAGTCAAAAATGAAAACTTATATGAAATAAAGAATTTTTTGAAATGGTTGTCGAAAAAAAGGAATTTTTTGAAATACGAATGAATAAATAAAGTTATAGAATAAATAAATGCTAACATATAGTTCTCCGTTTCATGGGAACTTTTAAAAAACTAGATTTGGCCCTAAATTCACAACTGGATGAGGACCATTATACAGTAATGCACGAGAAATCGATACTCCTTCTATCCAGTATATTCTGCACCGAATTTTTTTTCGGTCAAACATATTAAATTTTAACTACATATTTGAATGTGTATATCAATAATAATTTTACCGTCTGAGATATGGTTAGATTCGTCGTAACATGTAGTTTTGAACTATGAAATTTTTGTGCATCATTATTATCTGCATTTACACATATTTATAATCAAACATATTTATTGGAGATAATAAAAAGATTCTATACAGAATAGATTGAAACACCAGACATATTCGATAAGAGAACTTTCCGACGTCCATGCTGGTGGGGACAACGGGAGCACGTTAGTTCAACCATTCAAATTAAAAAATAGTCACAACATAGCATGACTTTTCAAACGAGTACACGTACTTTCAAAATAATACGAACACGAAATGGGAAAGAATGCCTATCCATCATAAAACATTCATTAAAATATTCCAAATCCTTCTAAACCGAACCAAACACCACTATATAAAAAACCGCCAATCTAACGAACAATGCATAACAAAACACCGAACTCTACGTTTTCTTCTCCAAATCAAAATGGATCAAAAGCACGCCGTGTTCAACACCAGTGAGACTTCATGGGCGGATCAGTGGGATCCGGAACCCGCTTATGGCTCCGGCGACGGGTACTACGGCCAAAAACAAAGCAAAACCGCCAAGATTTCGAGCAAAGCCGGTGAGACCTTTGATAAGACCAAGACGGTTGCTGCCACAGGCGCGAAGAAGGTTAAGGAAGGAACCCTTGCCGGATTTCATTGGATCAAAGATAAGTACCAAAAGACCGCCCGGAAGCGTTGATCTTGAGCATGCATGGTTCACGTCGGGTCAGGTCGGATCAGAATATGTGACACTTTTATTGTTGTTATAGAATTTTGAGTGAATTTTTTGATTTTTTATATTCTATTGTGATTTTAGATTGTTTCGTGGTTTTTGTGTATTTATTAAGACTAGATGAGTTATTTTTCTTGAGTTTGTAATTATTTAGATATCTTACGAGTTTGATATGTTGGTGCATGTAAATTTTCTATATATTCAGTGTTACTCTTACAAGCTTAATCTTATTCTGTTATTCTCTTCACAAATGTCTATGCTTACATAATTTTATGAAAAATGGAAAATGTCCAACATTAATATGAATTGTCCACCAGATTTTAAGAAAATTTTGTAAATCAAATTTCAACAATTAATTCTATAATTTGCTATAAACTAGGGCAAATGATGAATGGAAATTGCTATAAAAGAAAATTATATTACTACACAAATCTGAACTAGTATAAAGTTATTGGATACGTAAGTGATTACAGTATTTTTCTGCCGCTGTATATTAAAATTGATTTGTTTTTTAAAGTAGTTTATGAAAATTGACTAGTTGACCACAGGTAATAAAATAAAGCCGACTTAATAGACAAAGAAAAAGCGGTGAAGTTTGTTCATATTTCCCCAGACAACGTTTACTAGTTTCCTAAAGTTCTCATTCGACGCATTTGACACGTTATCTAAATATCCTACGTGGATAATCAATTGATTTCTTATCCTCTAGCATCTCAATCCTCAATTAATGTTGACATTAACATGATTTTAAATAAGTAAATCATTACTTTAACTACATGCACTAACAAAATCTTCAATGTTTAATGTATTAAAAAAGTTATTAAAATCGGTTATTTTCCATTTATATTCAATTCAGTTCAGCTTAGCTCGTTAAAAGACACAAATCAATACTACCATTATTTAGTTAGTTTTGATAAACAAACCATCAAATCATGATCCCAAAAAAGCAATATTGACAGTTAATTGATAAGAACTATTCCTAATTTTCATTCTAACAATAAAAAAGATTAAGAACACCTAATTTCTTGGTAGATTTTTCCAAGAGCATCAAAACTAAACCGCATTTAATTTCACCTAAAAAGACTCTACGAACCCAAAAAACTACGCAACTTCATACGAAAGAAGCCGACCACTTTAGAATATGATCCAATTAAACAAACTGACCGGAAAAAGTAAAGAATCTTTTTTTTAATGAAAAAAACAGCTCAATCGTACGCGTTGGAAAAACCAATAAACCAATTAATTTTAATTGGCATGTTTTTTTTTCCAGTTCCTT
Source organism: Rubia yunnanensis (assembly GCA_037428765.1). Taxonomy (NCBI): domain Eukaryota; kingdom Viridiplantae; phylum Streptophyta; class Magnoliopsida; order Gentianales; family Rubiaceae; genus Rubia; species Rubia yunnanensis. The sequence goes on along the minus strand of CM075071.1, from coordinate 78,231,458 downwards.
TTCTTGGATGCTTCCAAATTAGCCTATAAAAGGACCAAGAAAAGTCTCTCCATGAAACATAATACTCTTCTTTGTACTCCTCCTACAACTATACTTCCATCCTAAGTTCGATTTTCCGCTATTGTCTGATTTTTGGTTTTCTGATCATGGCGACGACGGAGTCTTCGTGGGCGGATCAGTGGGACCCCGAGCCGCTATACGGCCGTGACACCGGGAGCAAAGACTCGACCGGTGGATCTTCTTCGAAATTCTCCGGCAAGGTGATCGGAGAGAAAACTAAGGCGGTGGCTTCAACCGGAGTGAAGAGAGTTAAGAGCGGAGCATCGGCCGGAGTTAACTGGATCAAGGACAAGGTTCAACGCAAATCCCAGAAGTAGACAACAAATCGGATGATTCTTCCTTGTTATAGCTAGTATACGTACATATTTTTTCGATAATTTATTCTACGTTTGTCCACTGTATTTTATATTCTTATAATTCTATTTTATTAATAAAAAATTCTCCGGTGCATTTGGGTTTTTGAAAGACTCCAGTTTATATTGTTCTTTGGATAAACCTTTTCTTTCCTTTTATAATGTTGTGGCCTATAATTTATCACTGCAGAACAAGATTGAGACGTTTCAATGCATAAGACGATTCTAATTAAACGCATCTCATAAACGTCCTATTATCGTGAATCTTTACAGATTTTGGGTTGTTAATTATATTAAGCGATTCTACATACATGATATAGGGTTGTTTTTATGTGTCGAATATTAGGTGATTTTTTAGTGTCCTAGTCACATACGTATTGGGACGTTTAATTTATGTGTCTCCTAGTATATACATCTATTAAGATACTTACAAGTGTCCTAATAGTTTTACTAAAATAAAAGAGTTTGGTAGTGACGCATATTTTGTGACAGATAAAGAAATATTACAATATTTGCTCCACCTTCAGGTGCCACTAAATATTTGTGGGATGTGCATATGCCACTAAACTGAATCCATGTCACAAAATTTAATGACACTTTCAAATTGAACTACATGTTAAAGCGTCACAAAAAATAGTGATACTTAAATGCGTCACAATATTTTAGTGGCACGCTTAATATGAGCACTTTACTAGGCGTCACAATTGTAGTGTTAGTGACGTATTGTGAAGTGCCCATATTCAGTGTGTCACTAAATTATTGTGACACATTGAAGTATCATTATTGTTTTGTAACGCTTTAAGATGCAGTTCAATTTAGAAGTGTAATTAAATTTTGTGACATGAATTCAGTTTAGTGACATATGCACATCTCACAAATATTTAGTAACACCTGAATGGAGTAAATATTGTGACATTTCCTTACCTGCACAAAATATGCGTCACTACTAAAATATTTTTATGTAGTGTTTTGATATTAGGCTGCTTTGTAATGTCCTAACTATATATATTTGGAATGCTTTCAATATTTATCATACATCATTAACACTTGAAATTTTTTCAGAAAAAATAGAACCATCGTTAAGAAACCGGGAGGAGTATAAGAAACTAATAATTCTCTCTTGTTATAGTGTGTTTTTAGCTATTCAAACTTCAAAGTCGTGTTTTGTGGATAGTAATATAATGAAGAGAAAGAAATTTCTGTCACGCTTCCTGCATGTGGTCGTCACAGATGACCTATATAGCTATCTTTCTTGCCTTTTGGTCAACCGAAACCAAGTCAATATAGCTAATGATTTCATTTTATTGAAATATAATTAGCGATGCCCTGAATGACATAGTCAGATTGGTATTTTCTAATTTGTAATATAATTATTGTATTTTTAAATTTAAAAATTATTATTAGAATTATGAGGTCATATCATAAAATTTATTAGCACTATATAGGAGTGATCCATAATTTTATATATTGAGGCGTAATACTATCAATCATCGATGTGGGACACTAACATGCTCCTTCATGTGCAGGGGTGTTGTAGATTTATGTGGGACACTAACACGCCCCTCACGTATAGAGGTATTAATCATCGCATAGGTGGATATAAAAGAGTCACAGGCCCGTAGGTTAAACCATATTAAAATTACAAACTTTTATCATAAAATTAATTAGTATTATGTAAGGGTACCCATGATCTTATATATTGAATTGTAAAGTTCATAACCACTTATGTATCACAATAACAATTCTATCTAAGAATATTCAATCCATAAGAGTGGACAAAAACCATTAACACAGGTAGACATCGCGAATAAATTGGTAAAAAACTGACGGCTAAACAAAACAAATAAATAACACCAAACAAACAAAAACCTCTCATTCAAACAAACCCTCTCCACAATTTACAAATATTCCATTTCTTGTTCTCTCATTTTTTTTCTCATTAAATCATACGTTCGCTGACTGAGATATATAATGGCCGGCGGCATTGACTTGCCGGAAAACCCATGGTCCGCCATGGAGGAGAAGAAAGCGCAGAAGAATTCTTCCCGGCCACCGAAACGGCTCGGGGATCCGTCGCCGAAGCTTTCCCGGCGAGTCAGCGACAAATTTGAGCGGACAAAGGAGGCGGCGGCGGCCGGAATGAAGAAGGTGAAGGAAGGAGCCTCCAGCGGGGCTCACTGGATTAAACTCAAGTATAATCAGGTTAAGAAATGAGATATTAGGGTTTTGTTATTGATCAGTTTTTAAATTTTCGTTTGTGCATGAATTTATAATGTAAATTAGTCCTTATTTTATGAAAGATGTTGGTTTGTACATATACGTACACATATATGTGCTCCCTTTGTGTTTTAACAATGACTCCTTTTTTTTCCTGAACGGTCTCCTCAATCTTTGAGAGTCTAAACTTTAGACAGGGTCTTTCCGCAAAAATTAACACAAAATTTCATTTTTCTCAATTCTTCTTGTTTTATTCTTTTCCACGTTTCCGCATTCTTCTCTGCACCTCCATAATTGCATAACGATCCCTGTTTAAAACAAAATTTTGTATTTTTTTCCATGTTCTTCTCCTTCTCTTTCTCTTAGGAGTAGGTCGCCTGACAGAGGCATGTCCGCATTTGTTAAATTACATACAAAATTTATAATTTTTTTTAAAAAAATATATATCATATATTTTTATATTTTCACCTTCAAATATATGATATTACTTGTTTAAATTTATAAAATATAATATTTAAATTTTATAAAAAAATTACAACATTTAAGATAAAAACCTCTTGTGGACGGTGCATAAACTTATGGAACTGCCGCATTTCCTGAGACTTTCTCTTCTCTTAGCATGTGTGGAATAAGTTTTTCCAGCAAATAAAATCCAGTTCATAGTCTGAAATTGAAAAAAAAATTAAAGATATATAGGAAGGAAATAAGAGCAAGCGTTATCTAAAGAAGATAATTAATAGCAATTGTTATAACGTAAAAAGCATAATTGCATATTCTATAGCATATCAAATTGAATGAGTATTGAATTGAATGAGCATTTCAATATAGTATTGAATTACAATAATACACGATTTCACATGCATTTTCCAGATTATTACAATTTTAAATATACAGAGTAATATCAGAGATACAGTGTTGGTGATATTACACGAATACCATATAATTTACCAATGATCAATTTCTGCTGTCTCCTGTTTATTATTATAAACTTTTTCCATTCAAAAAATCAACCTGATTAAACGGACCAAATCAACAAAAAAATCAACTGGGATTATAAAAATAATAATAAAATAAAATAGATTAATTGGATTCTGATTTCAAACACTTTTCAATATCCTCTGCAATTCTCTTAGCATCCATTGATGCACCGAGTAAGCCTCGTTTAGTGAATCCGACGGCATAAAGCCCATTTTCACCTTTCCAACCGTTCGGAAACGGCCGTTTCGGTAGCCCGTCGCTCTCTGAAAACATCTCCTTCTCCTGGTATTAATAAATGAGTATTGCTAAAATTGTTATCTATAAACAAAAATAATTAATCTATGTAGAAACTAAATGTTTCCTTATCAATTTATGCATTGAAAAATTAAAGATAAACATAAATCAGCTATTGATGATTTTAAAACTTTAAATGCAGTAATAGTTCTTATACTTCCTCCGTCTCAGCCGAATGTGCACACTTTTTAGTCAACTCTCTCAGACCATGTTTGACCATCAATAACTTTGATTACGTATACTACTAGTGTATTAAAATTTGATATTTAGAAACTACATATGCAGGGAATTTAACAATATTTCACATGATAATATTGATGCCTATATACTAACTCAAATTTATGGTCAAATGTGTCATGAGAAAGTTAACTAAAAAGTGTGCAGATTCGCCTGAGACGGGAAGTACGGGAAGGAGTACTTGTATCCCCAAATACCATATAATTAGCCAGATTTTGATCTCAAAAGTGAAAGTAAGTACGATGTAAACAAACCTTTAGCCAACCGGGAACGTTGCTTTTATAACCGGTTGCTAAAATGATCGCATCGAACTTCTCTGATTTTCCATTGGCAAAGACGACCGAATCCTGGGTCAATCTTTGAATGCCTGGACACACCTACAAATAAATTTAGAATACAGGAAGAATATAATTGGTGAATTAAATTTATCTACAGCTATTTTGATAGAAATTTTGAATAACAAAAACAATTATTATACTGTACACACACAAACAATTATTATATAGTGAATGTGCAATTTAGTTCTATTGTTTGTGCATTACAATATTTATACAGTAATCTCAAACAAATTGTAATAATGCATACTGTGCAGAAAAGAATGCACATTCATATAATACAAAAGACACCTCATACTAATGGGGAATCAGTGCTCATGGTACCCCAAGAGTATCTGATAATTTTCTTTAAAAAAAACCTTTTGAGTTAATTAAATTTACCTGAATTTGTCCAGTCTTGATTTTGGAAAGCGTCCCAACATCCAGCACCGGCGTCTTTCCAGCACTGTTCTTGCGCTCAAACGGCCCGGTTTTCGGTCGCCGGAGACCGTATTTGGCCGTGTCTCCAATCAAAAATCGAGAAACGATCAGTAAAAGAGCATCCACAATGGTCAGTGGCAACCATTTGAGCAGCCATGCCGATAACCCGAATGTTGATGTTCCCAATATCTCTCGTGGTAGAATGTGCACCTATATGTAATAAAGGCATTCTATATCATGAAATTACCACACATTGTATATTAAACCAAAAATTGCAAGAAAAATTATGTTAGAAATTAGAAGAGTATGGCTTAAAAACATTAACATCTCATGTATGAACTGTGTACATATCAACTTCTAGTCATTTAATAGCAAGTAAATCAGGGGAGGAGGTAGAAATTTATATGATGGGAAAGAAATTTTTATGGCGGGAGTTGATAGGTGAGAAATTATTATTCTTTTTCAATTTTTTCCGGTATCAAAGGGGACAGTTAGGAAAAATCCGTCCATGTAATAAATGAAACGAATATAAACTTAACACTTACTCTTCACAGAAAGTGGTTCATTTAAAATACATACTCCCTTATTTAAAATATAAACTTGGAATTAGGGTCGTGTTCTCTTCAACTTATCTGAAACTCAAATCTGTCCTTGATATAATTTAGTATGAAATTTAGTTTAGTTCAATAAAAAATTAACTCAATTCAGGGGAAAAGGGTCTAACATTTCCTATGGTAACATATAGTGTCATGATTCTTCAAATATGGCTTATTAATTAATAATGAAGGTAAGAAAAATAAAGTAACACGCGCCTCTTCTTATAAAACTAAAAAGCACTTGAGAAAATTAAGGACCCAATAACACTTTATTCTTCCTAAACTAGAATTCACATTGTGTAATATATTACTCTCATTATCAAAATAAGATCAACAAATTACAAACATGCATTAATTTCAATCATGAAAAAGTATGATTCAGAATATAAGACCATTATTTCGACCAATACAGGCATTAAAACACGATTTTTATTTACAAAAACGAAATTTAAAAAGAGAAGAAAAACCTTACTGTATTTCTGACTGCAATGGTAGGGAAAGCGTTATAATTGAATAGATCCAAACAAATCTCCATCCCAGAATTCCCACAACCAACCACCAAAACCCTTTTCCCGCCAAAACCACCGCCATTTTTATAACAACTTGCATGCATGATCTCCCCATTATACCCCTCCATCCCTTCAATCTCCGGCACCACCACCTCCGCATTTTCCCCGGTCGCCACCACCAACCACCGTGCCACAAAACAACCGCCTCTGGCATCCCTAACCTCCCACAACCCGTCTTCTCCGACCCACTCTGCGCAAACCACGGCTCGATCAAAAATAGGGCAAATTGCGAACTTTTTCGTATAACGCTCCAAATAATCGATGAATTGGTTCTTGGAGGGGTACGTCGGGAACTCGGCCGGAAAGGGCATTAACGGTAACTCGCAAAATTGCTTAGGCAAGTGTAACCTAAGTCGGTCGTAGGTTTTCAATTGCCATAATGAAGCTATGCAATTTGATCTCTCTAGTACGATACTAGGGATGTTTCTTTGTTTCAGACACGCTGCCGCCGCCAAACCTGACGGTCCGGCACCGACAATAATTGCTCCGGGAACATACGTTGAAGATTTCGTCATCATCATTAAAATAATAATTTAAAAATTGAAGAAAAATTGCAAGAGATGAAAAGTGATGAATTCTACACGAGAGAGGTCGTATAGAACATTCCAACACTTCTCGATCTCTTACGTTGTGCAATAATTGTTGTGTTTTTTGTTATCTTTACAATCCAGATTTGTCAAAACTCGTTATTTCTGTTCTAAAGGCGAGATATATATTAAAAATTAAAGGTTTTGAGTGTTTGTATGAAACACCATGACACTTAGTATTTAGGAGATGTTTTAAGTGTTCTATTACTACTTTGAATAAGATTATGTGATAGATTTTGTTTTGGATAACAATTAGTAATCTTAATAGAATATTCTTACTACTAAAGAGAATTAACAAATTTATAGAGTCATGACAGGATTTTCAATAGACATTCTAACAAAAGTCTTGTTTTAAATTGACTAACCGTTAGATGGAATCATTTAATAATTGACTTAACTAATAAAGTGATTCGATATTTGTTTTCTTATTGCAACGTGGTTCCTAGCTATAGCTATGCATTTTTTAAATGGATCTCAATGTATAAATAATTATGATTTAACTTAAAAAATATTAAAATGAGATTTTTTTTTATGATTGGTCTAACAATTATTCCGTCTAACGAGAGACTTTCTTATCTTGAAAAGAAAAATAAAATTTAAAATACCAATTAAAATGTGAATTTTGATTAAAAATGGGTATATAGTTCGCGGATGGGTTTGTTTTGTCACCTATTGTGTAACACCAACTTCAACCTATTGCAACACTTTTACAAGTATTACATTATGTGATGTTGCATTAGATCTGTCGCAACATTTTTCAAGATTTTTTTTTTGGAAAAAAATCAACCATTCCAATATGTTGGAAAAAAATGTCCAGCGGCGATTACAATGACTGGAATTGACATCCAATCTAACTAGCATCGGGAAATAACTAACATATTGCAAGGATATCCAATTTACATGTCAACTAGACTGATCGTCTGTACTATTACAGATCAGAGATCCAATACAAAATTGTAACATCGCTCTCATGGATATTAACTTGCTTCCCACGAAAAACATGACCATTGGCAAAGAGAAACGTATCACGCATCAATATCACTGCGTCAAATAGGGATCTTCTACAACTGTAACACCACTTGATCCAATCACGATCTATGTTGTCCAAATTGTAAACACCTTGAAAAACACATATTTGATGAACCCAAATTTATGGAAACTCATAAATAAAACCACAAACGAAATTGCGAACACAATATTTGTACAAGCATATCGAGAACAGTACGTTAACATGATCAATTAAATCGAGTTATCATCATGAACACAACGATTTAATCGATCAGGTCGAAAAACAAAACTAATCTATGGAGACAAATCTCACACTTATTCAATAACAAAAACATGAATTGAAATAAGCTGGTATTCAAGGGGAAGATGGGGAAAATGTTTGAAGAAGAAGGGTTGTGGTTTGGAGAGGGTTGCGGCTTGAAGAAGGGTTATGAGAAGACTATGTTTGGAAGTCTACATTTTTCAAGATTTAGGTACTAACACTTTTCAAAATTTTAAATAACACTTTATAATTTACTGTAACATTTTAATAAGTGTTGTAAGAAAAGTGGCACGATAACTCTAATTTTTAGTAGTGATTTTGTTGGATTTTTCATTTATTTAAAAAATAAATTATTATTCTGTATATTATGAGTCTTTCTTTTGAAAGATGGTATTAATATAAGTCATGGAAAGATCAAGGTTTCAAGTGCAAATAAAAAGAAATGAAAATAAAATTTTTGGGTTGCATGAATAAGGTTATAAACTTTATAACTACTACATGTTGCACAATAAATTTTTAATATTGTAACTAAGACATTTTACCATTTATTTTTCTAATTAAACTCCATCTTTCCATAAGCCTATGAAAAGACGGTATTTCTCAAGATTTTTCCTTATATTATACTATACTTTCTAGAGCCCGTCTCTTGAAAGATGGTCTTTTCATAAGTCATGGAAAGACTAAGGTTTAAAGTGCAAACTAGAAGAGATGAGGATAAAAATTTTGGATTGCATGAATCTGGTTATAAACTTTATGACTACTACACGTTGTATAATAAACTTTTAATATTGCAACTAAGACTTTTTACTTTTTATTATTTTAGTTAAACCTCGTTTTCCCACAAGCGTATGGAAAGATTGTCTTTCCCTAGACTTTACCTAATTTCTAATGCAGTTGACTTTAAAAGAAAATTAATATGGTATTTTTATTAGGGGAAAGTCTCAGGAAAGGCGGCCCTTTCCATAAGCTTAAGAACAGTCCTCATGGGCATTTGTCTTAAATTTTATAATTTTTTATAAAATTTAAATATTGCATTTTATAAGTTAAAACAAGTAATATTATGTATTTGAAGGTGAAAATATAAAAATATGATATATAAAAATATTTTTAAAAATTTTAAATTTTGTATGTAATTTAAGAAATGCAGTGTATAAGGTAAGAAATAAGTTGTCTGTCAATAAGCTTATGGACAAGCCGTATGTCAGGAGACCCACTCTTTTATTAGAACTATAATTTTAAACTTATGATTGTTGATCAATCCGACCAATTTAAAAGGGACCAGCCAACCCAATCCTACCCTAATCAAATTAAACCAAACCAATTTAAAATGAACTACCCAATCCAAATCAGATTGGATGACCGACAAATAAATTAAAAATCTTTTGTAATCCCCTTTAGATCACCTCCTGCATCTCTTTCATTATCCAAATTCTAATTTCTAATTCTCATTTTTCTTTATCTAAATTAAATTTTGCCTTTTAATTATAGGCCATTTTAAATATTATTTTTATTAAACTTAAAATGAACCAATGGATCATAAATATACTCCTATTTATAATTTGTATGCACGTGTATTTTGTGATCGGTACGGAAATGTTAAAATATTTGCTTCACCTTCAGGTGTTACTAAATATTTGTGAGATTTGTAAATGTCACATGTGCACATCTCACAAATATTTAGTGACACCTAAAAGTGAAGTGAATATTGTGATCTTTCTTTACCTGTTACAAAATATACGTCACTTCTGAAATATTGTTTTGTAGTGATGTGAATTTCTAATTAATTTTTGTATAAATTCGATCACCAAAATAAAAAAAAATTGGTTCTGTCCATAACAATGTACAAGTATGGGTAAATTTCTAATTACTGTACAAAAAGTTTTCCTACTTTCGTAAGGAAACGACAAATAACTACTTCACCGCAATTCATGTTCGAATTCGAACAGGAATAAATGTTGTTTCTAAAACCGATTCTCTCCTGGAAAAGGGTCGATTCTCTCTCTATATAAGAACAACAATCAACATCAAAAACAACAAAACGAAAGCAAAGAAAACGCAATGAAGTATATGATTAATTTCATGGCCGATTCTACCGATAAAGCCCGGGAGCAAGAACGAGAACGAGTTTTTCAGTCATGTCGGCGGCGTCCGAGAACCCGACGGGACAATCTCGGAGGTCTGAAACTCGCGGACAACAGTCCGCCATATCCTCACCATCAGTACGTGTCTGTAAATCCTCGTCCAAAACTTATGAACATCACAATCTCCCTGAGTTTGCCGGCGGAGGCTCCCGGTTCCGGCGGCGATCAAGAAAGCGCACCGAAGAAGAGAAAGCTGGATTCGGATTCGTTCGGCGAAGAACCGAAGCGAATCCCGATCCGAGAACGGGATCAGGAGAAGAAGCCACATGCTAATGCAGTCCGTGAAAGGGAAACGGAGAAGAAGGAGAAGAGAATTTTGAAGTTTGATTTGCCCGATAAAGAAGAACTGGAGCGAAGAAGCTCAAAAGGGATCGTGATCTGGGATGCCGATCAGGAGAAAAAGCCACTTGCTAATGCAGACCGCGAAAAGGAGACGGAGAAGAAGAAGAAGAAGGACAAGGGCAAGGAAAAGTGTATTGGTGATTACGATGAATTCAAACCGGATAAGAAGTTGAAAAAAAGGAAATCAAACGTTATCGTAAACCTCCCGACACCGGAGCTGCCTTCGGGACTGATAGCTCGGATTGCCGAGAAAGCGCGGGTGTTCGGACAACCCGACATCGGTCCAGTGGTTTTAGTGATCCACAAGGAGCTCATGATGAGCGACATAACCCGGCAGCAGAACCGCCTAACAATCCCATTAAAACAGGTGCGAGAACAGTTTCTGAAACCTGAAGAAGAAGCTTATCTGTCGAATAGGATCGGGAGCAAAACGGCCTACATTCCGGTGCCGATCATCGAGCCGACCGGAGCAGTTTCGCACGTAACCCTGAGGAAGTGGGATGTCGGAAAGAACTCCGTTTCTTACATCCTCAACGGCGACTGGAAGCATGTTGTCAGCCTCAACGGGCTTCGGGAAGGGCAGATTGTGACGGTGTGGGCGTTTTGGATCATGGAAGACCTCAATCTCGCCTTCGTTTTTTCTGAAAATCGACAACGAGAAGATGGAGCATCAACATCTCAAGCCCCAGCTGTTGTTGAGACAGTTGTTACTCCTCCGACAGCTTCTGTTGCTGAAACTGAAACTGTAGTCGGAACGGGAGATTCTGGGACCGAAGCCAGAACTGGAGCTTCGGGTTCCGAGGAGGATTCGAAGCGGCGAAGCGGGGGACTGGACTTCGACTTGAACATGGAGCCTGATGAATTCTAGATTAGCCCTAGTTCTGTGTGTTTAGTGACATTGTCTCTATTATAGTAGAATCAAAACTAGGGCAATACAACAACTATATACCATAGATACAGATTCTATTCTATTGGTCTCAATGGTTTGTTATGTTACCCTATTTAGGTTTTCATATGCTAGTGCATGTACATTTTATATTAATCAAAGACATCTTGATGTGTTTTATGTTATGAAATTTTATTATATATAAACCGGAGCAATATCATGCAAGATCGTGTTTGATTCGTTGCAATATGATACGTCAAGGGATCATCATGAACACAACGATTTAATCTATCGGATTGAAAAACAATGTTAAGGCATGGAGACAAGTTTCACCCATATTCAATCGCATAAATGTTCAAAAATATATCTGAAATTCCGTTTCACCTGATTTCTAAACCTTTATACCAAGTTGTTTAACAGTTTGGTGTTGGAACACCAAGATTAGTTTTGTTTTAAAAGCAAAACGAAATACGCAGTGCACACACAACTTGGTTACGCAGTTCGGTGCAAATACACCTACGTCTGCGGGGTCTTGCCCAGATCAGAAACCATTCACTAGAAAGCAGTCTTTAGTACAAGAAGCTTAACTTAAATACTAATCCATTGCTAACCTACAGAGTGAATGTTGTGAGCTCCCCTCACTGTCGATCCTACGTCGTTGAACCCTCACGATCAACACGTCTCCCTGGATCTCCTCCTCCCGAGGAATTAAGACTTCCTTGTTTCTGATCTTTACGAACTTGGTCGGTTGATTTACGAACCTCCAAACAACACGGCAGATCGCTCCAAAGTTCTCAACGTAGAGAATAGTCCTGGACGCGTCAATGATTGCGTTGTATTTTTCTTCCCTCTATCCCATCGCAATCCTGCCTTGAATCAACTTCTTTCCTTGTCGAACTTCTACCACAAATAGACTTCTAGACTAAGGAAAACTCTGATTCTAATCTGGTATTTAAATGAACAATCCTTTTATCAATAGGACTTGTTCCATAATTAACTACTTAACCAATTCCTAACTATTACAGGAATATTCGTTTACCAGAATTAGATGACCACGAAATCAATCAATTATCTTCACAATATTCTGATCAGATCGCACAATTATATCCCATAATATACTCCATAAATCGTGGACATCAACAATACAGCTGCTGAAAAACTGCTGGACAGCAGTGGTGTTACAACACCATATCACCAGAAATCACTCAGTGGTGTTCAAACACCAGATTACCATTATTCACAATATGCCATACATAAGTCCAACTCCGGAGGACTTTACAATCTCCCCCTTGGCATATTGGTGAATTCATAACACATTAGCACAAACACCATAGAACACCAGAAATCCAAGCAGCATAATAAATGTAGAATACCAGAATACCAGCTAGCACAAACAACATAAATTACCAGAAAATCAGCTAGCACAAATATCCAAAATCCAGAACGAATAATATAAAACCAGAGCCAGTCAACAATCCAAAATATTCTCCCCCTGAATTCAGTAATATGACAAGAACACAAAAAATCCAATCAGGCTAAACTATCAGTGCTCCCGGATCCATCACTGTCCGAATCTTCATCATCGGATCCATTTTCATCTGGAATTTCTGCCAGCAGTGCTTCTCTCTCGGCCTCCAAATCTGCGAGCTCCCCCTGAATCTTGACGATAGCTGCCTGATGACGCCCAAGGATTTCTTGACAGACTGTAGCTCTCGCCGCAATGGCTTTCAGCCGAGCTCCACCGTCATTCGAGCAACCCATTGCTGAGGCGTCCAGGGAAGATCCTTCACTATACGGCCACTCAAAGTCCTGAGGGTTGGCCTTAAAGCTTGGGTAGTTATAACTTCATCATTCTCCCTTGCAACCGCTCCCCCTTTCAGCAGTACCATCGATATGATACACGGATGGACTAACGCTTCCTTCCTGGTCTTACGGGCACAGTCCATAATGTCATTGAATATCAGCTTACCCAGATTGACTCGATGCCTCGCACCCAGACTGTAAAGCAGAGTTGCCATTTCCTTGGTAACAATCGTGTTGTTTACCGAAGGGATCCAGTTATGAACAGCTACTGTATACAGACAGTAATACCTGGAAGTCAAATTGGATGCTGGTATTTGTTGTCTCCCAGCCAGTGGCCAAGTACTTTCCACTCCTCCTGTTAACTCAATTGCCACATCATCAAAATTTTCTGGGATTTGGTGTTGGAACACCGATTGAGTATTCTTGAGATTGCCATGCTGCAAACATCTATTCACTACCTCAGGGGAGAATACAACTACTTTCCCTCTCACATAGACTCTGTGAAACCACTGAGAGTCTTCATCTTCACAGTCTTCCTTCAGGTTCGAATAAAACTCCAACACCATTTGTTTATTGTATTCAGCAAAGCATGTGGCAGCTTTAAGCACCTTGAGGTATTTGAGAAAGTCAGTAAATCCACACTCTTCATACTTCTCAGCATCAGCCGGTCTTTCTGCTAGAATCCGTCTCCCACTGATGAAGTCCAACTTTTCTTGGCTCTCATTATCGTACAGTTCATTGCTGATGGCCTTACTGACCTCAGGTGCAGGCAATACTTTGGGCTTCATTTTCTCCGCAGAGTTCTTCTTCCGTTCTGCCCTCAATCTCTTCAGCTTCTGTCCAATAGGTTCGTCACTATCATCACTTTCAGCTGTACCCCTGTCTCTGCATCGTTTTGATCTCCGAATTTTCTTACCAGCCGAGGCCACACTCTCTTCAACAATCTCAGGCATCTGAGGCAAAGATCTGTCTTCAGATGCAGATGGTGTTTCAACACCAACTTGCTGCCATCTCCTCTTAAGTCCCTGAGCTGGACTTTTCTTCAGTGGTGTTTCAACATCACTCCCAAACATCTCCAAAATTTTCTGCTCCTCAGTCAGATCCTCTCCTGGTGTTGGAATACCAGTATCCTGCATTACAGTATCTTCTTCCACAGCCAGACACTCTGCAGTATCAGTTGCAGAGTTTAATTTTTCACCTTCTGGCATATCTGCATCTTCTCTTTTGTCCTCAGCCACATCTTCATCACCTTCTTTCTCAGAACCTGATCCAAGAAATGCTGCCAGAGCCTCCTCGGATCTCATAAATGTTGCCAGAGCCTCATCCAGCAAAGAAGCATCTCCTGGTTCATTCATCGGAGTTTCCTCTGTATCAACTCTCCCAGCACACCCTGCTTCTTCCTCACTGTCACTAATCTCCAAAACCGGAACAGGCAAATTTCTTAGTGACTCTTGAGTCTGATTCAGAGACTCATCAACACAAACCATCTCCATAGCAACATCAGTGGATTTAACCACTTTTATCCAGGGCTGAATCACAGCATCATCACCCAATTTTCTAAGAACAGGCCTGTGCAGGGACCCTATCCGAGTATAGATAGTAAAATATTGGCCTATTTCATCTCCAACTTTATAATGTTCACCGAAATCTACCCCAACTAGTTTGGCATTATAGTCACTAATCTCCTTAATTTCTCCTATGCCACCAGTCAACAATTCCTCAAGTTTAAATTTGTTAACCTTGCCACGCAAATTTTCATACTTTCTAAGGTCTACATAACCCCTGTTCTGCACTATCCACTCTATGAAATCAAGAACAGAGCTAAAATAAGTTCCATCATGGAAGAAGGAACGATCAAACCTAGCTTTTCGTCGCCTCTGTTCTGGTCCAGTCCACGCGGCTAGGGTCCGTACTTGATCTCCACCCATCTCGACCAAATCTGCATCATCATCGAGCTCCTCAATTCGCGGATTCTTCGGCACTCGCACCTTGACACAATCTCGGGCCATCTTCTGGAACATGGAGCTCGCCATTGTTACAGGGTTTTGAGTGGGCTACAAAAATTGAGGGTTTTGGCAAGTGTTTCTAATGAACAGGGAGCTGTGAGCTATGAGGAAGATGAACAGTCAAGAATTTGAGTTTGTGTGGGAATCAATTTGTCGCTTTCTCCTTTTTCCCCCCTTTTTTCCGAAACCCAAAAGACTTTCTCTTTTCCTTTCCTTCTGAATACAAGCCTAGGCCCAATAAGTTTTTCTTTCGGCCCAGCTGATTTTTCTCCCTCTGAAGTCCTCGGTGTTTAAACACCACTTCACATATTTTTGGTATTTTCGGTTTTTCTATTTTTTTTTTCACCATATTATAAAAGAAACAACACAACAGTAAATAATACAGTAGACAGTACAAATCAGAGTACCTTACATTCGACAGACACCCAAGTGCTGTCTGAGACCTTCAAACGTCTCACCATCCAGAGGTTTTGTGAAGATATCCGCCAGTTGTTCGGCTGTAGGTACATACTGAATTGCGACTTCTCCTTTTTCAACCAAGTCTCTGATAAAATGATGTCGGATATCGATGTGCTTCGTTCTAGAGTGCTGCACAGGATTCCTGGAAATATCAATGGCGCTTTTATTATCACACAAGACTGTCAAACTTATATCATTGAACCCATAGTCTCTCATCATCTGTTTCATCCATAGTAATTGCGCACAGCAACTTCCGGCAGCTAAGTATTCTGCTTCAGCCGTAGACAATGATATAGAATTCTGCTTTTTACTGTACCAACTAACAAGATTTGATCCTGCAAAGAAGCATCCACCTGTAGTACTCTTACGATCATCTGCATTTCCAGCCCAGTCCGAATCACTAAAACGTACTAATTGCGAATCCTTGTTCCGAGAAAACCATACTCCATACTCCGCTGTTCCACTTATATACCGAATAATCCTTTTCACTGCTGTCATATGCGATTCCTTTGGATCAGCTTGGTAGCGAGCACAAATACCAACACTTAAGCAGATGTCTGGTCTGCTTGCAGTCAAGTACAACAGGCTACCAATCATACTTCTGTACACCTTCTGATCTACACTTTGCCCCTGTTCATCCTTAGTAAGCTTATCGGTGGTTGCCATTGGGGTGCGTACTGCCTTTGCACTTGTAAGGCCGAATTTCTTGATCAGGTTTTCAGCATATTTCTGTTGACTGATAAACAAACCATTCTCCTTCTGATTAACCTGCAATCCCAAAAAATAGGACAATTTTCCTACCATGCTCATTTCGAACTCTTGAGTCATTAAGTCAACGAACTCCTTTACCAAGGCTGAATCGGTAGACCCAAACACAATGTCATCCACATAGATCTGTGCAATTAGAATCTTAGACCCCTTGTGCAGGACGAACAACGTACGATCTACTCCCCCTCGACGATAGCCCTTTTGAATCAGAAAGGTTGTCAGTCGCTCATACCAAGCACGAGGTGCCTGCTTGAGTCCATACAACGCTTTATTCAACCTATAAACATGATCAGGAAACTGAGGGTCTTCAAACCCCTTAGGTTGTTCCACGTAAACTTCTTCTTTTACTATGCCATTCAGGAATGCACTCTTGACATCCATTTGATAAAGAGTAAAATCTAAGATGCAGGACACGGCCAACATTAGTCTGATGGACTCCAATCTGGCTACAGGGGCAAAAGTTTCATCGAAGTCAACCCCTTCTACTTGTGTGTACCCTTGAGCAACCAGGCGTGCTTTATTTCTGGTGACATTACCATCTGCATCAGATTTGTTTTTGAAAATCCACTTGGTGCCAATCACATTCACATCAACAGGTCGTGGGGTAAGAAACCAAACGTTGTTTCTCTCGAATTCCTGCAATTCTTCTTGCATTGCCGAGATCCAATATTCATCTAGCAAAGCCTCCTTGTAACTCCTTGGTTCAGTGAGTGAGATGAAACACGATAATCCTGCTAATTCTCTGTAATTCACACGGGGTTGATCCCTTAACTGCATATGTCTTGTTGGATTCTGGTCAGAATCACGATTTTCAGATTCTGGAGTTTCAACACCGGTTGATGAAGCTGGTGTTCCAACACCAGTAGGAATGGCTGAATCAAGTGCATCACCTTCTCCAGCATTGTCCTCCTCTGAATCATCTACCACCACATTAATGGACTCCATGACTACGCCAGAACGTTGATTCAGTACTCGGTATGCTCGGCTGGTAGGAGAATACCCCAAGAATATTCCAATGTCGCTCCTGGATTCAAATTTAGACAAGGGTTCTCGATCCTTCAGAATGTAACACTTACTCCCAAAAACATGGAAATACGACACATCTGGTTTCTTTCCTTTCCAGATCTCATACGGTGTCTTCTCGGTAAACGGACGCAGATATACTCGGTTGATGGTGTAGCATGCAGTGTGTACTGCCTCAGCCCAATATCTCGAATTAATTTTTTTCTCAGCAAGCATTGCTCGTGCCATTTCCTGCAGGGTCCGATTCTTTCTTTCTACTATCCCATTCTGCTGAGGAGTTATGGGAGCAGAGAACTCATGATGAATACCAAGCGTTTCACAGATGTCTCGAAACTTAGAGTTCTCGAATTCCTTTCCATGATCACTCCTGATGCGTGCAATTCGAACGGTTCCTTTTTCTACATGAAGCTTGTGCGCCAAGGTCTTGAATACATCAGCGGCCTCTGATTTCTCTTTGAGGAATGATACCCACGTATACCTCGAGAAGTCATCCACACAGACAAAAATATACTTCTTCCCGGCCACACTTGGTGTACTCACTGGCCCCATAAGATCCATATGTAAAAGTTCCAAAAGTCTTAATGTTGAAACATCATGTACAGCATGGTGAGGAATACGAATTTGCTTTCCTTCCTTACACGATCCACAGACAGTCTCCTTGAGTTCACTGATTTCAGGAATTCCTCTGACTGCATTTAGTCTGGAAATTCGAGCCAAAGATTTATAATTTATGTGCCCCAATTTTCTGTGCCACAGTGTATTAACTTCCTTTTTCGAGCTCAAGCAGGTGACATCTTGATCCAGTAGATAACACTTATCCATTGATCTGGATCCAGTGAATACTCCAGACCCATGATTTACAATACACTTATCTTTGTCAAAGAACACCGTCATATCATTATCACATAGACGACTGATACTCAATAGGTTAGCCTTCAGGCCTTCCACTAGCAACACATCTTGGAACACTGGAAGCCCTTTGATTTCTAGTTCCCCTTTGCCAATTATTCTGCTTCGCTTTCCATCACCAAATTTAACATGTCCACCAAATCCAGGTTCAAATTTTCGCAGAAATTCAGGAACTCCTGTCATGTGCCTTGAGCATGCACTGTCGAAGTACCACGAGGTTCCTGTGTGTGCTCTAAAGCATACAAAACTTGAAAGACAAATATTTTGAGACTTTCGAACCCATACCTGTCTTACTGGTCGAGTGATGCGATGCGATCTCTGAGTTGAATGTGTGTTCAAGAATCCATTCCTGTATCCTCCAGTGTTGACTTGGTGCACAGTGTTGTAACCTGGAATGGTGTTGGAACACCGATATGCTGGGTTGACGGACAGTGTCTTAAGTAATTTGAAACACCTGTTTCTCACATGACCTGGAACTCCACAGTATCCACATCTCCTGATTCTCTTGATGAGGCAATTCTCCTCAATCATTCTTGGAGCAAGTGCACCTTGATCTGCCTTATTTTTCAACGCATCTACTGATCTTTCGTACCCAATTCCAAATTTGGTAGTTTGTCCCATTTTCAAACAATCTTCAAGCTTAGCTTTCCCTGTATTGAGACGTCTAATAGCCTGTTCTGCTGTCTCCGCTCGTTGGACTACTTCAGCAAATTCCTTTTTAAGTTGTTCAAGTTCTTCAAGTGCATTTTTCTTTCCAAGTTCATTCACTCTAACCTTTTCGCATAACCTCTTGTTATCAACCTTGAGCTCTTTGTTTTCATCTGCCACTTTTAACCACATTTTATACATTTCCATACTTTCTTTGCGAATGTCATCATCACTAATGCTTCTAGTCTCTTCATCTGAGCTATCACTTTCTTCTTCATTCAACACACTGCGATTTATCTCAACAGACTCTTCCAACGACACGCCGAAAGCAACATGATTTGTATACTCTTCACCATCCTTCATATCGTCTCCTCCGTCATCATCACTCCAGGTTATGACATATGATTTCCCTTGCCTTTTAAGTGTATTGGCACACTCAGCTTGTATGTGTCCAAAGCCTTCACATTCTCTGCATTGGATTTTTCTGTTCAGATTTGGATTTACCGATTTGATCTTCGGTGTTTCAACACCAGTCGCCTGACCGAATCTGGGAGTGAAGTTGGCATTCAGATTTTTGCTCCCGCTTGACTTGTCCTGTGGCTTCCTGCCCATCTTCTTCATGAATCTTGAGAAGTTTCTGGTTATGTTCGCAATTTCATCGGAATCTTCAATGTCTGTATGTTCATCTTCCTTTCCAGAGGTTGTGCTTGTAAAAGCCATCTCCTTCTTTCCGGTTTTATTTTGCAGCATCTCCATCTCATAGGATTCCAGAGACCCCATGAGCTCATCAAGTGTCATCATCCCAATCCTTCCATTTTCATTGATTGCTGTGACCTTCATATTGAACCGTGGGGGTAATGCCCTCAACACTTTCCTTACAAGTTTTTGATCTTTGTATTTTTTGCCAAACTGAAAAGCCTTGTTTGCAATATCTCGGACCCGTCCATTAAACTCGGAGATAGTTTCATCATCCCGCATTTTCAATTCCTCAAATTTCGATGTATAGTATTGCAACTTTGAATCTCTAACTGAGCTTGTTCCTTCATGATACATCTGTAACACATCCCATGCTTCCTTTGCAGTCTCACAGTTTGAAATCATCTTAAATTGATCTTCATCTACTGCTGTAAAGATAGCATTCAATGCCTTTGAGTTGGACATGTAAGCTCTATGCTCCTCAGTAGAGTATTCAGAATACGGTTTGATCGTTGATGAGCTCGATTCTTTAGTTTTGTCACTGGGAGGTGGAGTGTACTGATTTACAACATAGTTCCATGCTTGATCATCTAATGCTCCAATGAATACTTTCATACGTGCCTTCCAGTAGGCGTAATTGCCTTGTTCCAACAGCGGTGGTCGCGTGACAGAGGCCCCCTCCTTCGGTGCCATGGTGAAACCTGATCTCACTCTCCCTATGCAGGGGTTAGCAAGTGCCTTGCTCTGATACCAATTGAAATTCCGTTTCACCTGATTTCTAAACCTTTATACCAAGTTGTTTAACAGTTTGGTGTTGGAACACCAAGATTAGTTTTGTTTTAAAAGCAAAACGAAATACGCAGTGCACACACAACTTGGTTACGCAGTTCGGTGCAAATACACCTACGTCTGCGGGGCCTTGCCCAGATCAGAAACCATTCACTAGAAAGCAGTCTTTAGTACAAGAAGCTTAACTTAAATACTAATCCATTGCTAACCTACAGAGTGAATGTTGTGAGCTCCCCTCACTGTCGATCCTACATCGTTGAACCCTCACGATCAACACGTCTCCCTGGATCTCCTCCTCCCGAGAAATTAAGACTTCCTTGTTTCTGATCTTTACGAACTTGGTCGGTTGATTTACGAACCTCCAAACAACACGGCAGATCGCTCCAAAGTTCTCAACGTAGAGAATAGTCCTGGACGCGTCAATGATTGCGTTGTATTTTTCTTCCCTTTATCCCATCGCAATCCTGCCTTGAATCAACTTCTTTCCTTGTCGAACTTCTACCACAAATAGACTTCTAGACTAAGGAAAACTCTGATTCTAATCTGGTATTTAAATGAACAATCCTTTTATCAATAGGACTTGTTCCATAATTAACTACTTAACCAATTCCTAACTATTACAGGAATATTCGTTTACCAGAATTAGATGACCACGAAATCAATCAATTATCTTCACAATATTCTGATCAGATCGCACAATTATATCCCATAATATACTCCATAAATCGTGGACATCAACAATACAGCTGCTGAAAAACTGCTGGACAGCAGTGGTGTTACAACACCATATCACCAGAAATCACTCAGTGGTGTTCAAACACCAGATTACCATTATTCACAATATGCCATACATAAGTCCAACTCCGGAGGACTTTACAATATCAATTGAAAAGTATTAGTTTCCCATCTTATGATGGAAAGATGGAAGAAAGAAGATTAAAGAAAATAACAGTAATTTTGAAAGGGGGAGGAAGGGCGACAGAGGGTTTTGAGACGAGGGTAGCTCTCACTTTAAGATAAAATGTAAATGAGAAAGTGTCATGTTATACCGACTAGTGGTTAGATAAACCATGAAACTTGTTTCAAAAACTTTTAAATATTTTTTTATATACTGTGATACAATTCAAAAAAAATCTAAAGTTATGAGAACTCCGTTGCAATAAACAAAAACAAATAGCAAATCATCTCATTAGTTACATCAGTTATAAAATAACCACGTCTAACGTTTAGTTAAACTAAAACAAGACTATGTGAATATAAAAATGTAAAATTTTGACATAGATTAAAAAATAAGTATACCCTCTATTTTTTCTATATTTAACACACTTTTTATCCAACTCTATATTTCCAAGCCAAGTTAATAAATCTCAATTCTCATACCAACAAATTGGGTAAACATACGGATTTGGCCCGCGAGTCTAACTAATTTATAAAACCCCGGTCAGTCCACTACTTAGCCCATCGGTGCAGAGTCTATTACATTAGAAACTGATTGAAAACTTGCAATTCCGCCATCGCAGCTATTTTTCCGGAGAGAGAAAGATAAACTATTTTTAAGAAAGTATTATTATATATTTTTCTAGTGGGGTTTCTAAAATTTATTTTTCTTTTCTAGTGGTTAGGAGAAGTAGACACCAGATAAGTTGGGTCAGCCCAACATACAATATGAATAAAATGTGGCCAAAATGGCAATAAAGTTAAAAGTGCAAAAACAATTGACACCTCCCAAAGAGGAAAGAGAGCGGAAATAGCTGGGACGGAGGAAGTACTCTATCGCTACTTATTTCTTCGTCCTCTAACTTCTCTGTTTGTTGGAGAGAAGCCAATCAGGTGGCAGATCTATTATCCAAGAGATGTAAACCAGAAGGAGATCAAACACTACAAGATCTGAATCCAAAGGAAAGAGGTCACATTCATCTTGATAAAATTGGGACTCAAGTCATTTTATAAGGAAGCAAGTTTCAACACAAAAGAAAAATGACATCCAATCGGGACTTGAGTCTAATGCGGATGGAGTTCCCTTTTTGTTTTGACAGATTTGATTATGAAAACACCTCAAAATTAGACTTGTCTTTTGCGACAGTTATATTGTTGGAGAAATAGCATGATTCAATGTACCCGTTCAATCAATTAAACGTATTGTAAAGAATGATATGACTATAATTTCCTATTATTTTCAGGTTTCTCACTTAGATGGTCTTAATTTTAAAAAATACATACTTAGCCCGTATTTTGAATTTATATATTTAACACAGTATATTTTACTCGCAGCTGATTCTTTAAAGTTTAATTGCATAAAAAAATACTAAGGTTCTACCCAGTAGAGATATTACATCAATTACTTTCACCGCATACCATCTCATACCATTTCCAACGTCCGTTTCAGCTCAACTGGACAAGGCCTAACGGCTCATGATACTGTTGCGGATTCATCTTGACACCACTAACCAAAACTAATCGTAGCAGCAGTAGTTACATCCATAATAATATTGTTCCTATCATTTAACGAGAGGACTATAAATCACTGCCTGAAGCAGTTGCCACAAATCACAGTGCACCATTATCTCTCCCACAGAATTACCATATGGCTCAACATCTTTCCCCGGTGCCGGAAGTCAACCTTAGCCACGGCGGCCTTCTGGTGCCGGTGCTCGGTTTCGGAACAGGCCCGCCGTTGGATGGTGAAATAACAAAACAGGCAATTCTCCGAGCAATGGAGCTCGGATACCGCCATTTCGATACAGCGGCTCTGTACAAATCTCAACAGCCGCTCGGGGAAGCCATTTGTGAAGCTGCTTTGCGCCGAGGTCTGATCACTTCCCGGAGCGAGCCTTTTCATCACTTCCAAGCCCTGGCGCTCCGACAGACTCTCGAGTAATCTTAATCTCTCTTCTTCATCACTTCCAGGAATCTGTACATGAACTAACTTGTTTTTTACTGTTTGGTTTAGAAACATGAAGCTGGATTATATCGATTTATTCCTCGTTCATTGGCCAGTGAGTTCTCGGCACTGGGTGATTGGATATCTTGTAGTGGCTTATTCTCCACTCGGAGCCTATGGAGCCTTTCAGACACGAATCGAGTGATGGGGTCCCAGGTGTTGAAGGAGATAGGCAGATAGCAAAAGCCCGGGGAGTATCTGTGGCTCAGGTTTCTCTGAGATGGGCGTATGAGCAAGGAATCGAGGTGGTGGTTAGGAGTTGAGGGGATGAAACGGAACTTACAGATCTTCACCTGGGAGCTCCACGACGAGGAAAGGAAGAAGATAGATGGTATCGTGCAGAGCCGGACAAGTGATGGTCTTGGCTTCATTTCTGAAAATGGACCTTACAAGACCGTTCAGGAGCTGTGGGATGATGACTCTTAAGGAGTCTCAATAGTAGTCAGTTCATTGCCTTTCAGCTGCCGTATTTCTTTTACGATTGCTACAGTGTATTTGCTTCAATAGTTTACTCGTTAGGAGTCTCAACAGTTCTGTACAATAAGGTCACCTGGCCATGGCTTACATAAGAAAGTTGTCTTATGCTCCCCCTGCCCACTCTAAATTGCTTATATACTTTTCCGCGGTCTTTGATAAGCATGTTTAACAGCAAATATCTCTAGTTACCTATAATAATGTCACATGCACAATTGATATTTAGAAAATAAATCTAACAAACCTCACATCATATTTTTATTACTTATATATTAATTTATATTTATGGTCAAAGTTTAACTCTCAAGAAGTAAACAAGTAATTTAGAGTGGGACGGAAGGAGTATTTAACAATACAGTGTAATGTCTCGACGAAAGACAATAACAATGCACGGTTCATACAGCCAACCCTAATCAACAAGATATGAATCCTATACCTAACCCTAGCTTGTTGGAGTACATTTTTCCAAGTAGCAAATAGGCAGAAAAACTGGTACTACTTTATGGTGCAGGGTCAATGATAACATTGCCTATAGATATCCAACAGTTGAGCACTGAGAACAGAGAGAAATTATGTACGGAGTATGTTTAAGAGGGCTACAAGAATGATCAAGCTTGAGAAAAAGGAGTGGAAAGGAGGTTCAGAAACGTAGTGGTCTCGAATTCAGACCTAACAACCGGCAGGTCTCTCGTATGTTGGAGGCAACGTTGGACAATACTCGTTCATGTGAGCGTACGGCTCCAGAGTGTTGTAGAGAGGCAATTCCATTCTGTACTCACCGAGAATCTGGCAGAAAGGGAGATTTTCATCCCCAATGTTGCACCATTCTGGAAGGCGGGTCTGATTGTTTTCATATATTTTTAGCATGTAGGCATCTCGAATCTGTAAGGGGTTACGAATGCAATTGTAAATCTAGTTGTTGTGAGGTGTTTCCATTATGAAAGATATGCTCGGACATGAGGTAGTCACTCACCGTGAATTCAGTTACTTGGAGGGACTCGGCAATAGGACCAAACACTCCGGCTTCCTTATACATCGCCAAAATAAAAGCTACACAAGTAGTGGATTTCCCATCACTGTAAATCCAATCATCATTCTCTGGAATGGTAAGCAGCTGATCAAAGGTTAACCCACGCCTTTCTGTCTCGGTGAGAATTTCATACAAGTCTAGATCCTGCCAGGAAAATTAGAAAACAGTCAGATACTGTGTGTGCACAAGCAACACCCAACTTCATAGTTTTCACCATAATAGAATTTTCCAAGTTGGACTGTGCATTATAACATCATCTTGTAGGCCTCAAGTCAAATTCTGCAACCATCCCTTAATCAGCTATTCTCATTGGTTGTGTAATCATCACAATTTTATACGTGATGTTGTTCTAAATTAGATATTAGAAAAGGTACATACTTTTAGTTTCAGAAGGTCAAAAGAGAACCTTTAAAAGGGAGTTGTTGAGTTCAAGAAAACATCATCTACATGGACCCTTTTTTGCAGTATTGCTTCCCTCACAGGCACAACAAAAGGAAAACTATGTTACACTAAACCGATCCAGGACTTTACTAAAATATATACCCCTCACCTCAGTTTCAAGACGCTTATTCAACGCTTCATTCCACATATTTGCAGCATAAGATGGCTGCACTCTCGTCCACATGGACATGAGAGAGATGACCTGCATAGAGCATGTTTAAGCAAAGTTAGATAGCAAACGATTGACAAGCCAAAGTGACTTGTTGAACCAAATAGATAGACATAATTCAGGTGAAGAAAATAAATGGAGCATTTCATACCAAGTGAGCATCAAGTGGTGGGGGGTAATTGTCAGCCACGGTATCAATCCAACTAAAAATCATGTTGTGATACCCATATGGTTTCCCTGACATTCTTTGTGTATATTCCCAAGCAGCAGAAGAATTGAACGTTGCACGAATATCTGGATGCAAAGGTAGCAATGCAATTTGAGGATTAGAGTCGTCCTTCAGAGCTGATTCCCACCATTCACTCCATGGGACTACAGCAATAATTTCTTCTCCCTGTAACATAACAAAGAATGAGATCGAGCTAGGCTATACAAGAAAATTATTCTTCTTGCTCACTGTATTTTATAGGATAACTAGTAACTGTCTTAAACCTTAAAAATGAATAACATGGTGCTGAAAAAAATACCTTTATGTTATTAAGTTACCTATATCAATAATCCTATAGTATAACATAATCACCTTCTCATTTTCATATCCTGATTCAGCAACGAAAAGATTGCCCTGGTTGTCTTTTAAACAGACAGCTGTATGACCGGCAAAAGCACCAGTAACCCACTTCTCAAGTGTTTCAAATCCACCCCATCTACCACGGATTTTTGACAAAGCCAGAAAATCACCACTGTGAACATCCTCTGGATTTATCGACGCAATCCAAGGTGGAGATCGTCTTTCAAATGTTGCACCCATGTGATTTGTAAGGAATGCAAGGTTAGCATTCTGACCCCACACCGTATTAGAGAACAGAGGCAATACATCAACCATAGAAAGCAGCGTCCCAAGCATTCCTGATGGCATGAGAAACACAGAAATTCCATGTTGCCTTACCTGCAGAATATTAAAAACGTCAACTCCCAAAATTGAGAGTCAGAAAATACAGTTTCTTCCAATGAATTAGGGGGAAACACAACACACATACATATTCTTCTTCAGCAGGCTCCTCCCAGGAGTCTATTCTCAACACATGCTCCCGTGATGAAAAGTAATAATCCCAGGTAATCCGATAAGGTGTGGCAAACACATACAGATCCATACATGTCCAGCTGTGAGCTGCACTCGTCTGCAAATGAAGAGTGATTGTCAGCAACTCGTAGATTACCTCTATAAAAGGAAGCAAATCCACCAAAATGAAAGAAAAACGCAACTTCAGAGCAACAACCATCGTTATACTAAGCAATCGGACATAAACATCTTTCCTCGAAGCTCAAAATAAACCATTCAAATTTACCTGCACTTATCCATACATACATATGCTATAATATCACACTCTTTACTAGCTTCCCATCAGCAAGATACTCCCCCCATTCACATCCATTACCCATTTGAAGAGTTTCAGGTTTCGATCTTTTTTCTTTGAACATAACTCTGAGCCTCATTGGATAACATCTGCTTTTACTCTCCACTTTCCTTTTCCGAATAGTGGAGATCTACAGAATCTTATTCCCAGGCTCACATTCCTAAATCTAGGTAACATTGATGCCAGAAAAGGAATCTCAACAACAAAAAAAAGCGGATTCCTTAATTACAACATTAAAGCCAACAACTCACTCCTATCCATATTTTCACAATCCGACAACTTAACTCAGCTTCACCAACCAACTCGACCTCAATTGCACGGGTGAAAGGAGCTTACAGAGAGATAGATGACGGCGCCGCCGATGCCGCGATCGCCGGTCGAAGTGAGCTCGACTCGAGCCGAATTGTCGAGAAAGCAAGCTCCCTTCCAGTCCACGGAGCCGTTCTGTGGCGCCAGGGAGCCGACGTAAGACGGCAGCAAGTCGACGGCGCTGTGGAGATTATTCAGTACCGGCCACGAAATCTCGCGCGGAAGCATCGGGAGCACGTCCTTAACTCTGAAGGGGACTTTAATGGCGTCCCCAAACCCTAACCCTACCATTAAACCGATGATCAGAAGTATGATTCTGGATATGCACACTTTCTGAGACATGAAATCTGCCGGATTCATCAGTAATTGTTATTAACAAAAGTTAGAAATTCCTGGAATTTGGGGGTTAGGGATTAGGTGTTAGGGATTTTTGATGGGGAAGACGACTTGAGTGTTAGCTGTAGAGTTGCGTCTTTGTCGAGCAAGACGATGACTAGCACTCACGGTGCGAAATTTCGGTTCTTGCAAAAAATAAATATGTTTAATAAATTGAAGTCATATTTCAAACACACAAATATCATAAATTGAGGAATATAACATCGAAATATTGTGAATCAAGATCGTGGTTACATTTTAGATAAAGCAGTGAGAAAGAACGTTTTTCCATATGTTTATGGAAATGCGAGGTTTGATTTGGATAATAAAAGGGTAAAAGATTTTATTTGCAATGTTAAAAATTTATTATACAACGTGTGGCAGTTATAAAGTTTATGATCCAAACAATACAACCCAAAAAATTTATTTTTATTTTTTTTAATTTGCAGTTTAAACATTGGACTTTCCATAACATATGAAAAGACCATCTTTCAAGAGATTGGCTCTATATTTTAACTCGAACTTTAAAAGTTATGTTCATCAACATTGAAAATATTATGATGGTATTTTAAAGTTTTTATTTAAATTATACATTAAAGTTATATAGGAAAAGTCTTGGGAAATACCACATTTCCATAGACATGTCGAATTAGAATAATAGAAGGGTAAAAGGTTTAGTTGCAATATTAAAATTTATTATGCAATGTGTAGTGATTCTAAATTTATGACCCAATTAATACAACCCACAAATTTTATCTTATTTTTTTAAAATTTACAGTTTAAATTATAGTGTTCTCATAACTTATAGAAATAGTTTTTTTCAAAGAGACGGACTAAAGTTTAGCTTAATGAAGGACGTCTTATTAACATTTGAATTGAGTGAAAGAAAAACATAAATGTCCATTTGTGAAATATTGAATCTTATTCCGAAACTTGATTTTTCATTCAGTAAATTTAATGTAAAAGAAATATTTTGTTGGTGTTTTATGAAACACAAATCTAATTATGTATAATTGGATTTGATTAGTTGTGAATTCGGGACATTAAAACAAGTTTGGTGGTACGGGGTGCACACTTGTATAAAATATCTACGACATGGCTATCTCATCTGTAGAAAGATGTATCGTGGAAGGATGCATCATTTCAGAATTTATATTTATGATATTTGCGTGTGTTGCGATAAACCATGAATGAATTGTTGAATCCTCTCGAACAATTGTTTTTATATATATATATATATATATATATATATATATATATATAATGCACACACAAAAAATAAGTGAGACATGTACTAACACATTAAACACAAACATGATCATGGAAAAAACAAGATTTTACCACGTAACCATACCAACCAAAAACACAGGTTACACTCAAAAGTATTCTCCCGATTCAACTCTAGAATAGGAGGGATTCTCGATTGTTTTATCCTCAAGGGGAATTCGTGTAACCCAATGTTGTAATAGGGTTGAATTACTCTTTAAGCAAAACGTACATAATGCGACTCATCGATATCCAAGAAAGTTTACCACAATCATTCAAGTGTGATTTCACGTTCCATTGGAATGCAGTATTACAACAATTTACCTCCAACATATTTTAATAAATAAATTTATATCAATTTAAAAAAACATATATGTAAGCATGGAAATTCACAATTTATGTCTGTCAATAATTTCGTTTACTATTTTATTCTGCCTTTTTAGTTATCAATTCATTTTACTCCCCTTGTCATAACTGAAATTGCACTCTTACTTTTTTGACATTATTCTCTATTAAAGTTTAACCGCATATTTGAATAGATATATGAACATCAATATTATCGTATTTGATATTGTTCAATTCGTCGTAACAAGTTGTTTTTAAGTAATAACTTTTTATTTACCATAATTATACATAGATAAACATATTAACTGTCAAACATATTTCTTCAACAGTATATTAATGATTACAGTGCAATTTCAGTTGGGACTGATGGAGTACATTTTTTAAATTATACTCTCCATTTAACGGGCAGTCAATTGTATGCTCGTTTTCTCCCATGTTGTGTTGTTGCGTGATCCGATGAACGTGCAAGTCCACGTTTGTAAATTGTAATCATATCCGTTTTATGATTCTGAATCTTAACCCAAAATAGATTTGCTTCACATTCAAAGTGTTGTTCCTCCCAGCTAATTTGGGCCTTTGGAATTTCTAAAAGGGAGTACCTTGGGCCTTGGATAATGAAAGCAAGTCCTTCTCTGCCTTAGATGTTCTTTCTATTTTTTTTTTTTAATAAAGTTCAAAAAGTGATAACTGTCGAAACAATTTCAATTTTTTTTAAAGTGTCAAAATAATCTTTCGGTCTTGAAAAATGTCAAAATAACTCAAGTTTTCCGATGCCGGTCTTGAATCAGTCGGGCATAATGATAACGTTTGACGAATACGTAGGCTTATTTCACCATATTTAACGAATATTTAGAATTGTTTCAACATAAAAAAATAAAATATTTTAACACGTTCTAATTAATTCAGAGTTATTTTTTTATTTTATCCATTTTTATACTCTATTTTCAGCATTGTAATATTTAGAAGATATGGTTGGTGCTTTTGGGAATGTTTTGGGAGGCTTGACCTTGTGGTGATGCGGGGAATGGGTGTCTCTGTAAGTGACACTGTAGAGTTTTTTCATGATTTCAGAATGTCAAGAAGTACTAAATTATTGTTACTAAATACAAATTATTTTCAAAACCATCATACAATGAATGTGATTAAATTAACATTATTCTATCCAAGTATTTTGGATCTAAATTTCTCAATACACTCGTGCTTCTTAACTAAGATGCATGGCTAGATCGGGCCAAACGGCAATTCGATTCATGAATTGTTTCACTTTCATTATCAACATATTCGGTGTCATTTGCAAAAGCCACAGCTCTCGTATTGCTTCTATACAGTGGCGGAATCAGGATATTTTTTTAGGTGGGGCTGGACGGGCGGATGGTGGTAGAGCGGCGTCCGATGGCGGCAGGCGGGAGCTGCTCGGAATCTCTGATGCTCCTCCACTCTCCCGTTTCAAAGGTTGAAGAAAGTCCCAAAATTGGCAATTTTGGGTTTGTCCAATATTTGACTTGGGTTTTGTATTGGGTCATTTTTTGGATTTTGGCCCAATAACAAAACCCAATTCTGCTTTTTTTTCTTATTCACTAATCAAAACGACGTCGTTTTGATGTTTTCTGGCCAAAAAAAGGGAAGGTCCAGCCTTCTTCCCCGGCGAATATCGTCGGAAAATTGCGCTTTTCGCCAAAAAAATGCGTACGCGCGCGTTGAAGCTCCTTAGCCGCTTATCACTACTACTACTACCATAGCGCCGGAATCTCAGGTAGGGCTGGAGCCCTACCACTCGCCATGGTAGTTCCGCCACTGCTTGTATAAAAGTATGGAAAACTTTAGTTAATGCCCTAACAAACCAGAGAGAATGTGCAAGTGGTAATCAAGAAAAGCAATCAGTTCAGAAATTGTCAACCACATAGTAGGAATACATATTCCATATAACTCTTCAGGATTGAGAGATTTCCAGTTCTGGGATATGGACTCATTTGGGAAATACACCGTCAAAAGTGGATATCATGAGGCATGGAACAAGGTGACAGGCCAGAACCCATCATCTTCAACCGTCGTGGCCAATTTCAGGGAAAACCAACATCCGTGGAAGACATTATGGCAGTTGAATATACCAGAGAAAATAAAATTCCTTGTCTGGAGATTGTAACGAATGTTGTACCAACAGGACCTGCTCCTAGATTGAGAAATGTGGAGGCCTCACCATTTTGTCAAATGTGTCATCAGAAGGTTGAAACGGTGTCGCACATGATCCTTGAGTGTGAGATAGCACAAAGGATCTGGAGAATATCTAGACTGGGGTTTGATTTTGGTTCAATCTGGAATCCTGGCTTCGTCACTGGTTCAAGACTGCACTAGAAAGGGGGGATATAAACCTGACGTGCATTATAATATGGGCGATTTGGTGTGCAAGAAATAGTGCAACAATTGATCAACAAAAGCCATCAGTTGATATGGTTCTAGCTATTATCAGGGCAAACTATGAGGACAACGTTAGCAGGGAGGAATCAAGACACACAATTTTAGCTAACCCAAACTCATCAAATATGGAGCTTGAAGACATGGCAAATCGGACAGAGACGAAGACCACAAAGGTGGAACAGGTGGGGGACATGAGGCTTCTGTGGTACGTATTGGATAATCACAAGAATCAGGTATATGAGGACTGGGTATGCATCAATACAGATGCGGCTTTTCATAAACAGGACGGTAAGGCAGTAGTTGCTTGGTGTGTTGCACAAGGTTCAGATATTTCATCCTCCTGCCAAGGTTATCGCGTAATACATGCGGCTTCACCAGCACAAGCGGAACTCATAGCTATATACGAGGCTATGTTACATGCTAGTCATATGGGTGTCACTCAATTATGTATTCGCACAGACTGTGAAATGGTCCTCAACCATACCAGCAAATATCCATCGGTTCCTCCAAGTCTACATGGCTTAGTTTGAAGCATTTTAATGCTAGCTATGATTTTCCGTAACATTCATGTCATGAAAGTGCATAGAGATGTAGTAATAAATGCACATAACCTAGCAAAACTTGTAATCATGGATCGATTGATAATATAAGTGCTGGATTTAACCAGAAAAAAATTGAATGAACTTCACGATGATAATAGACTTGAACTCATAATATCTAATACTCTCTCCGTCTCAGTTAAATGTGCACACTTTTTTATCAATTTTCTCATATCATGTTTGACCAACTATAACTTTAGTTTCATATATTAAAGGTATGTTAAAATTTGATATTTAGAAAATACATCATGCAGAGAATCCAACAATATTGTTGGTCAAACATGATGATATTAGTGTCTATATACTAGTTGAAATTTATGGTCAAACATGTCTTGAGACAGTGTGCAGATTTGACTGGGATAGAGGGAGTATTAAAATTATGCTTACATAGATTTCTCAATGTCGTCCATAAATTAGTACAGAAGAGTTAAAGCAGCTCTACTTCATTGAGTAACACTATGAAATTTGTAATTAATCATAACTTTTAATGGAATTCTTTTTTTTTTAAGATACATTATTGTTTATATCCAAATGAAAGTAACGCGGGGTTGACCTATAACTCGTTCTATTATAATTCAGGGAAATAATCTTCTAGTAACAACATAACGTTGACCGTCACCGTCTTTGACCGACTTCCAATTCATTGACCCGGTTCTTCTTTTTTCTCTTTCAAAGTTGAAAAAATCATTACGTCACCGGAAAATAAAAGCATGCAACTTATTTCAACATGATTATTTGGTCCCGTTCCCACTCAATATTTTTCCTATTCGTGAAAACGCAATCATATTTTTTTCTTTCCAACTGCCATTTTAATTCAGATCTTTAAAGAATTTTCCATTTGAAATTTGCCAGGGCATGCTTGAAATGGCATAATCATGCCCTATTTCTCTTTACGTGTTTTTTTTCCATATATAGTTTTCGTTTTACTTTTTTTCATTTTTACCTTTTGACATAATTATTGACATTTTATATGCTCCGACATAGTTTTTTTTTTTTTAAACATATGCTCCGACATAGATTAAATAAGTGAAATGGTCATTTAGAAGAAACGAAATGTGTCAAATCAAAGAAAGTGCAAGTGAATGAAGATTTGCAAGTGAATGAAAATGTTTTTACAAAGTGCAAGTGGACTAAATTTCAACATAAATAAATTAGAATTGTTAAGGAAATAGAAACCCTTTTCTTGTACAAGGAAAGATCATAGATGGTAGTTACTTATAGAATTAGTTTCCTTATAGAACTAGTTATAGATGGTAGTTTCCTTATAGATTTAGAATCTTATTCCTATTATACTTTGGTTTGTTGTAGCCCTATATATTGTAATCCTCATGATTGATGAGGTGTGTCATTGATTAATATCAGTGCACCATAATAAAGTCATTTATATTTTATCATGGTATCAGAGACTAAAATCCTGAAACCCTAAAAGAAAATTTCGTTGCCATTTTTCCCGAGCTCCTGCCGCCGCCAACGACAACGCGTTCCTCCACGCGCCGCCGCCGTGCCACTGCTGAAACTCGTCATTTGTCGACCAAGGCCACCGTGACCTAGCGGCCGCCGTCTGCTGCCCTTACTGAATCGCACGTGCCGCTATCGATCTCCAAGCGCCGCTTCTCGTTCAACGCGCCGGTGTGTCTTGTCGATCCGATCTGCCGCCGATTCTTGTACCCGCTACTGATATGTACGTTATTTTACACTATGTCTGCCTCCGGAAGTAATCCCGAAGAACAGGCCCGTACTGATGTTGGTTTTGAGGTTTCTGCGCTTCAGAACATTAATAGCCATGAGGTAATTGTGACTTTAATGAAACAGTTGCAGTTGTAATCTGGCCCTAAGATACTTGTACTTGTTGGTCGTTTGTCGACTGACCCCTCCATCATTGACTCTTCTGACAGACCTGGTTTGGTTATTGCACCCACCATCCTGAAGAGTTAAGAGAAGTACCTTAAATAGTCTCCTACAAATACTGCTCTTACTGAATTTGAATACCGCTCTACCAGCTGCTACTTTATTGTTGTTGCTGCTACTTCTACCGCTACTGAGATTTTTTTTTAATGATTAACAATTTCATAATTTTCTTTGCAAGTTGGGCATTCTTGTCATCATGCTCCAACTTGAGGGAGGGTGTTAAGGAAATAGAAACCCTTGCCTTGTACAAGGAAAGATTATAGATGATAGTTACCTTATAGAAATAGGAACAAGATTCTAAATCTATAAGGAAACTACCATCTATAACTAGTTCTATAAGGAAACTAATTCTATAAGGTAACTACCATCTATAATCTTTCCTTGTACAAGGAAAGCGTTTCTATTTCCTTAACAAGAATAAAATGTAAAAATGATCCCGAAATTCTTAATAAGTATCGAAACAGATTTGTTTTAAATGCCAAAATGACCATTGAATTTTTGAAAATGTCAAAATAAATTCGAAGTTTTCAACGTAATTTTGGGTCAGTTGAGCATAATGGTAACATTGGAGGTATATTTAGAGTTATTCCAGAAAAAAAATTAAGATCATTTTAAACCCTTTTAACATAAGTTATGGTTACTTTTGGATTTTATCCAATACACATAGTTCATCAAAAATCAGTTTTTTTTATTAAAAATAAATCCGGTCCATCAAATATAAGTTCAACTCTGGCAAGGTATTTTTATTAAAATAATAATTAGTTTCATTTTATAATGCTCCCCAGCTCATTTCAACATGCAATCAGACTTCTTAACTTTAACCATGATTTTTTTTAAAACAATCTTTCCAAGATGGTGTGGAAAAACGCCCAGCGATGATTACAATGAGTGGAATTGACATCCAATTTAATTAGCCTTTAGCAATCACTAACATATTGAAAGGATATCTAAATTACATGTCAACCAGACTGATCGACTGTATTATTACATATCAGAAATCCAATAAAAAATGTAACATCGCCCTTGAGATATTAACTTGTTTCCCCTGAAAATCATGACCATTTGACAGAGAGGAGTGTATCACGCATCAATATCACCGCGTCAAACGGAGATCTTCTACAATTGTAGTACCACTTGATCCAACCACGATTGATGTTGTCCAAATTGTAAACACCTTGAAAAACACATATCTAACGAATCCAAATTAATGGAAACCCAAAAAAACCACAAACAAAATTACGAAAACACGACCTAGACAAATAGATTGATAACAATATATCAACTTGAACA
The DNA here is from genome assembly GCA_037428765.1 of Rubia yunnanensis. Classification (NCBI taxonomy): domain Eukaryota; kingdom Viridiplantae; phylum Streptophyta; class Magnoliopsida; order Gentianales; family Rubiaceae; genus Rubia; species Rubia yunnanensis. Next base: position 78,196,095 of record CM075071.1, on the reverse strand, counting down.
GCTAAATCGAGTTATCATCATGAGCACAACGATTTAATCGATCAGGTCGAAAAATAAGAGTAATATGTGGAGATAAATCTCACACTTATTGAATATATTTGTTCCTCATCTCCCTAGTGGGAAGATGGGAGGAAAAGATTGAAGGAAAATGTGCAGCAAAGAAGGGGGCTGCAGCTGGTAGGGTTTTGCCAGATGGCTTAACTTTGACCATGAAATTAAATTGGTGTATAAGTATAAATAATATTGTGTGATACCTTGTTATAACATGTATTTTTAAAAATATTCCCTTTTTCAAATTTTCAAAGGTTTTAATTATCATTAATAAAAGATATTATGAATCAAACATTGTTCAAGTTAATTGGTGAAAGTCAAAGTGTACAGTTCAATATTGCTCACCCTGATTTGGTCTGGTTTAGACCAATTCAGTCCAACTCACTCTGATTATGTTTAGTTCAGTCCTGTCTAGTTTTGCTTGGTTTGGTCCAGTTCAATCCTATTCATTTAGTATAGTTCAATTTAGTTTGTTTTTGGTCTGATTTAGTTCACTTCAATTCATTTCATTTCGATCCAATTCCATTTCGTGTAATTCAATTTCCAACTCTTTTTTTTTCCACTTGAGCTACTAAACAAATTTAGCTCATAAATAACCAGCTAAATTCAACAAAAATAAGTTAAATACAACAAAAAAAAAATTATCCCATTCTCGTCCCACTCAAGTAGACATGAGTAGGTTTTCATTAAAATTCACCTCACAACAGTACTACTCCACCTTTGATGACGATCTCATTACCCAAACATAACCCTTAACACTTTTGAATATTTTATTCACACAACAATCAAAAGTGACACAATGAATTCCAGAAAAAATATATAATTCAGATTTGAGCACAAATTATTCATACAAATTAGACAAAAATATCACCCATTTGCACTTTTATAGCTTACTAGCAAATATGGCACGCACACTTTTCACCACTCAACTTCACATCCTAACAAACATACTCCAACTTGCAATTTTAAAACACCACCACCAACTATAAAACATCAGCAACACTACAAAAAGCTCCTGATTCACAAATATATTGGCAACCAAGTTTAGATGTGCAAAAATATTAATTTCATGGGAAACTTAAAATAAGATAAAGAGTCAAGTGTTAAAATGATCTTAACTTTATACTGAAAATCCCAATATAATCTTACAAAATGAAAATGTGCCAAAACAACCATAACTTAATGTTGTATGTGTCAATCTAACCTTGAACACCGTGGACTTCAATTGTCAACAAGAGATCTACCCGAAACTTAAGGAAATGATGATTTTACCCTTGGATTAAAAAAATAGAAAAGTATATTTTTAGCTTATGGGAGCAAAGGTAATTTTGTCATTTTAGATCCGGTCAACACTCAAATTGATAGGTCAACGGAGGAATAGGGACAAAAGGTTATAACCGCATATTTTAACATAAAACTAGAATATTTTAATGCTTTCTCATTTTTTATGATTATATCAAATCAACGTAAAATTAGGGTTACATGTTAAAAAATGCGTAAGATAAATTGGTGAAACCTAGAGTACATAGGCTTTTGAGTTTTGATCCTCCCAAAAGTACCAAAATCCCAACAGCACCTTTTTATGGAAAGATTCATAAACATCGAGTTGTGTGGCGCTCAAATTTCCAGAAAAAGGAAAAAGAAAAGGGCGAGTTGAGTTATGGAGAGTATTCCGAAAATGGGGAATTAAAGAAGGCGGTGGCAGAAGTCCCAGGTGGTGGGCAAAATGTGGGAAAAGCTGCAAAATAAACTTAATTTAGTAGCGACCAATCCGATCCAATGGAGAGATGGATCGATGGGATCTGATCTCATCATGCACATTTGCAGAGAATAGTCATTCATATCACTGCACCACCATGGAATTATTCCGTTCTTCTTATACCGTCACACTATAATTTCAGTTTGAAATTTCTTTTAAATCACCGAACTTTTTGTTTTTACTTAATTATATTTACATGTTCTACTCGTTCTTCCTGACTTATTCGTATATTAGTTTAGTTTAGTTTAGTTCAGCATAATTTTAGTTTCCGTCTACCTCTTCACTCAATAATTAACTTTATGGTTACTTTGTATTTATTTGTAATGTTTCTTGTCTATATTTAGAGTAGGCTAGATACAATGAATGTATAGCTCTTGTACTCTATAAATTGTAACACCCTTGCATCGATGGAATCATTCTGAATTACACATTCACATGGTATCAGATTTGGTTCTCATACACATTCGTTAGGTGCAGTGTTCAAACCCTAACCTTACAAACCCTAGCCCACTGCTAGGTGTCTAAAGCTCTTCCGATCCAGACCAAATCCTGCCGTCGGTGTGCTCTCGTCGTCCCGATGGAGATCGGAAAATCTCTGACCTACGCCACCATGATCCATATGTTGCCGATCAAGCTCAACACCGGAAATTTCATGGTGTGGCGATCTCAGATGCAGGTGTTGTTTCAATCTGCTGGGGTTTTTGCGTACCTCGACGGTTCTCTGCCAAAACCCAACGCTTCTGCTGCTGGAACGTCGGATCCCTCAGCCCTCACACCGGAGGCTTGGACGGCGCAGGACAAGGTCCTTCAGGCTCTTCTATGATCGTCGCTTACCGAAGAATCCATGTTAGAAATGATCGGCTGCGAGACTGTTCAGGCCATGTGGGAGGCTCTGGCGGCGGCGTTCGACAACACGTCCGACGCTCGAGAGTTGCAACTCTGTGACGAGCTGCACACAATCCGCCGCGGCTCCTCCACTGTCATGGAATATCACCGCCGCCTCAAGACCATCACCGACGGCCTTGCTTCTGTTGGATCTCCAGTCGGCAACAAGGATCGCGTCATAATTTTTCTTCGCGGTCTCGGTTCAGCCTTCTCCAATTTCCAGGCGGTGCAAATGTCGCAACCCCAGATTTTGGCGTATGCCGACGTTGTCGCAAAGGGCAGAAGTCACGAGATCTTCCTTGCTTATGGTGGTTCTCATACTGACATGGGTTCTGATCCTGCTCCCGTCGCTTTTGCAGCCTCTGCACAGGCATTTTCAGGTGGTTTTTCCTTGAACTCCCAGGCGCGTGGTCAACACGCGTCACCGACAGGCACATCGAACCCCACACGCGGCCGATCTAGCGGCAGTTCTGGGCGCTCTGGTGGTTCTGGTCATGCAGTTGGTGGTGGTGGCTCCTCTAATCAATCTGCTGATGGTGGTGGCGGTGCTCGTCGTAGTAAACGAAGGTGGAATTCCAAATGCCAACTTTGTTATGACTTTGGTCACACGACTCACACTTGCACCAACCCGAATCCGGAGTCTTCAAATCTTGCTGATGCTTTTCAGTCCTCGGTGTCTCTCAACAATGCTTCTGACTGGTATCTAGACTCTGGTGCTACCAACCACATGGCTTCCACATCGTCTGGTCTTGACAGCATCACTCCCTATAACGGTAACCGTTCTATCGCTATTGCTAATGGTAGATCTGTTAAAATTACTCATATTGGTCAGCGTCGGTTTTCTCGTGATTTATGCTTATCTGATATGTTGGTGGTACCTGATATTACGAAAAACCTTCTCTCCATTAGTAAACTGGCAATGGATTTACATGTTGTGATATCATTTGATGAAAATTTGTTTATTATTCAGACACGGTCCAAAAAGGAAATCGTGGGCCGAGGACGATGTGAGAAAGGTCTTTATGTGCTAGAACAAGGTGGTGCTGCTTTTGTTGCTTACATTCAAGCAAATAAACATAGGGCGTCTTTTGACATATGGCATGCTAGACTAGGCCATACTTCCCCTTCAGTTATTTCATTATTGAATAAGTTCAACCTAGTTAAGGTTACATCATTTTCACCTACACCCTCTTTATGTTCTTCCTGTGAACGAGCTAAGGGGAAAATGCTTTCATTTATGGAAAATCCCAGACGGGCTGTTTCTTTACTTGCTTTAGTACATTGCGACTTATGGGGTCCTGCTCCTATTTTATCAGAAAGTGGTTTATCTTATTATGCGATCTTTGTGGATGATTTTTTGCGCTTTACTTGGTTTTATCCGTTGAAGCGGAAATCAAACTTTTTTAAGACATTCGTGCAGTTTCAGAACTTGGTTGAAAATCAGTTTTCCTGCTCGATTAAGGTGTTTCAAAGTGATGGAGGCACTGAATTCACTAATGCGCGTTTACGGGCTCATTTTTCTGCTAAGGGAATTTTTCATCAAATTTCTTATCCAGCCACACCAGAACAGAATGGTAGAGCCGAACGCAAACACAGGCATATTACGGAAATGGGACTGTCAATGTTGATGCACTCTCAACTACCACCATCTTACTGGGATGTTGCCTTCGCCACTGCCACTTATACCATCAACCGTCTCCCTACGCCTGTTCTTCACAATGTGTCTCCCTACTTTCTGATCCATGGCCATCATCCTGATTACGCTAACTTTCATCCTTTTGGGTGTAGAGTTTATCCTTATATACGGCTGTTTGCACCCCATAAGCTCGCTCCTCGTAGTGTTCCATGCATTTTTGTTGGTTACAGTGCGCAATACAAAGGTTTTCGCTACCTTGACCCCTCATACAAGAAGGTCTACCTCACTTTCCATGACTGTTTCGATGAGACCTCCTTTCCAGCAGCTGCTGAATTCAACTTCTACTGCTCCAACAATCTTGGATGTTTCTGTCTTTGCAGACTTGGATGATCCTATCTTATCGGCAAACCCAACTCCAGCACCGTCGACAAACCCAACTCCAACACTGTCGCCGACCTCAACTCCTGCACCGTCATCACTGCCATCCCCGTCTTAATCTCCAGCATCGTCTGCTTCCTCTCCATCGCCTTCACCACCGCGACCGATTCATCACATGACTACCTATTTGCAAATAGGCAGTCTTACCACTAATCGTCAGTTTGCTGATTATGAGATGACTGGACTTCTTGTTGCATTGCTTGTCGAGACTGAGCCGCGAGGGTTTCATTCCGCTGTTAAAGATTCCCGTTGGACTTCTGCCATGGATGAGGAGATGTGAGCTCTCCGCCAGCAACACACTTGGGATCTTGTTCCTCGACCCTCAGATGCTAATGTTGTTGGATCCAAATGGGTTTATCGTCTCAAGCATCGTCCCGATGGTTCTATTGACAGGTATAAGGCTCGTCTTGTTGCCCAAGGATTTACTCAGCTGCCTGGGTTTGACTTTACTCATACCTTTAGTCCTGTCGTTAAAGCCTCCACTATCCGAATCATCCTTGGTCTTGCCACGACCTTCTCTTGGCCTCTTCATCAGCTCGATGTCATGAATGCTTTCCTTAATGGTGTTCTTGATTCTCCGGTCTACATGGAGCAACCAGCTGGATTTTTTGATCCCGTTCATCCGAATTTTGTCTGTCACCTTCGGAAAGCCATATATGGGCTCAAGCAGGCTCCTCGGGCTTGGTTCCAGCGCTTCAGCTCCTTTCTTCTCCGTTTAGGGTTTAAGTGTTGTTTGACTGACACTTCACTGTTTGTTTATGCTCGAGGATCGACTGTGCTATATTTGTTGGTGTATGTTGACGACATCATCCTCACCGAAAATAACTTTGATCTCATTCGAAGGTTCATTATTCGTGCTGATCGAGAGTTCTCCGTCAAAGATCTTGGTTCTCTTCACTACTTTTTGGGCATTGAAGTTACTCGATCTTCTTCTGGGCTGTTTTTAGGGCAAGCTAAGTACGTTATGGAAATTTTACAGCGAGCTGGTATGATGGATGTTGCGCCTGTCTCTACACCGTTTGTGCCTGGTTCGCAGCTTGTCACCTCTGCTGGTCCTGAATTCTCAAATGCCAAGCTTTATCGCTCACTTGTTGGTGCACTACAGTACTTGACAATCACTCGCCCAGATTTCTCTTATGCTGTTAACTCTGTCAGCCAGTTTCTGCAATCTCCTAAGGATGATCATTTTCAAGCTGTCACTCGCATCCTTCGCTATGTTCGTGGGACGCTTCACTATGGACTTTCGTTCCACCCTTCGCCTGCTGGTCTTCCCATTCTTGGCTACTCTGATGCTGATTAGGCTCGTTGTCTCGAGACTCGCCGCTCCACCTATGGCTATGCCATTTTCCTTGGTGGAAATCTTGTTTCTTGGAGTGCTAAGAAGCAACCTAATGTTTCTCGATCCAGTTGTAAATCCGAATATCGTGCCATGGCCAATACTGCGGCTGAGTTGGCTTGGTTGTGTCAACTGCTACGTGAGCTTCGGATCCCTCGATCTTCCACTCCGCTACTGCTTTGTGACAACAATAGTGCTATTTTTCTGGCTCAAAATCCAGTTGCCCATAAGTGGGCTAAGCACATCGACATTGACTACCACTTCGTTCGTGAGCTTGTTACCTCTGGGAAGCTTCGTGTTAGTCATGTTCCCTCTTCTCTTCAAGTGGCTGATGTTTTCACTAAGGGACTGTCTCGCCTGCTCTTCGAGTTGTTTCGTTCCAAGCTTTGCGTCTCCAGCAATCCAACGCTTCGCTTAAAGGGGGGTGATAGAATATCTTGATTGATATCAATATATTCTTGTATTTATTGATAGAATATCTTGATTGATATTAAAATATTCTTGTATTTATTTGTAATATTTCTTGTCTATATTTGGAGTAAGTTAGATACAATGAATGTATAACTCTTATACTCTATAAATTGTAACACCCTTGCATCAATGAAATCATTCTGAATTACACATTCACAGTTACTTTTGGTTCGGTATTTTTGCATGCTAATGTGACTACATCTTCTAATGTCAAAAATCAAGTTGGAATAATAGTAAAATTGGTATTTAATGAGACAGATTTAGTAAGTTGAATGATTATATATGATAAATTTACAATTAGAAAATTAATCATGGGCAGACTAAAAATGCAAGTAGAAAGTTATGTCCGGGATGAAGGGAGTATGCTTAACTTCAGTTCATTTCAGTGGAAAACCATCCGGAGAACATGACCTAATGTACGAGTGTCAAGAGAATGAACGGAATAATACTGCAATAGTAAAATACTCTCTTCAATTTTCTAGCATTGTCTCTTTTTTCTACACGATGCATTATTTTTAACCAGATTCGTTCAATTTCATCCGGTCGGACTTGAAAAATGAAAAAGGCCCAAGGATAGGATAATGAAATAAAATAAAAGAGAAAAATCAATATGGGGAAATAGAGATCAGAAATGAAAGAAATGGGGCGATCTCATGAGATTTGATTTGTAGTAGTCCGAGATATTGAGAGAGCAAAAGTCCAAAGGCCTCCTTGAATTAGAGGAGGGGGGCCCCACCAAAGATTTGGTTGCCCCTCTCCATATCTCATCTTTTCTTTACTCTCCTGTCCTTTTTTTCTTCTTCTGCCATCGCTATTACTAGTGCTGATAAATGTGGCTTATTCACCCCACTCCTTTTTAACTCCGCACTCGCCTATTTTTCTTTGGCTTGCTCGTTCCGCTTCATTATAAGTGATGTTATAGGTTTACGTGTTTGGATTTAGATGAAGAAAATAAGTCGATAGGGTTGAATTTAGAAGGTAAAAAGTAGCCTGAGTTGACGCAATTGAAAGAATCTTGCAAAAATGAAAAGTGTGTTAATCTGAAAAGAAAAGTGTACCACTATTAAAGGAACAGAGGGAGTATATTTTGTTGCCCTCTAATTCCATTTATTTATTTCTACTTCTTTTACCTTTTAATGTTATCGCTCTTTAACTTTTTTTTGTTATATAGAGTTAGAACGAAGGGAGTGGGAGTACATATGTTGGCCATTGCATGTAACTGCATTTCACTTCCACGTTTACTTAATTTTTATTTTGATGAAATTTAATTGCCTTGATGGTCCTATGTGAGACGGTCTTAACTTTAGTTAGGAGTTTTTCTGCAAAAACTAATACAAAGATTTCATCTTCCCCAAATTTATCTGCAGCATTCAAATAGAACTCAATCCCAAGTAAAATGTTTAACTTTTGCAACATAATTCATGCCTTTAGACTGTTTAAAACAAGAATTAATATACTTTGATTCCCCATGTTGTTATTATTCAGTATTTTAAAATTTAACTAGATTAAATATTGGTCGAAAAAAAGTTCCTAAGTTGCGCAACAAGATTGAAAATGATACTCACTCCATCTGGCCATTACTGTATATTTTTTGGTCAACTTTATCAGGTTACGTTTAACCATTGATAATTAATTAAAATTTATGATCAAATATTCTTTAAAAAGTTGACAAAAAGTGGACGGGATTGACTGAAGTCTGGGACGGAGGGAACCTTATCTATCATACAAATGAATAGCTCCGGTTTTCAAATAAATTGCCAAACTTAGAAGCTAAAAATGGAAAAGGAAAATGGAGTTATAATGGAATTTATTTAAGTTTGCGCTCTAATTTCTATTGCAAAGATCGTACGATTTCACTTTTACTAATTAACAATATTTTATATAATGATGTATCATCACACAAGATTTAAATGTAACTGTATACTCCCAGTATATTGTACACATAATATTTTCACGATCTCCAATAAATATGTTTGACTGAAAATATGTTTAGTTACGGATAATAATGACTATATATTATGACGAATCTAACCATATCTCATACGATAAAATGATTGTTCATATACCTATTTAAATATGTGATCAAATTTGACATCATTAACATAAAAAAATCTGTACAAAATAGACGGGCACGGTGGGAGTACCTTATCTTGTGATATGATTTATATTTGAAAACTTCGAAGAAAACAATCCTTCAATTCACCACAATTAATTTTGTAATTTAGGAGGGAATTAGGGAATCAAGTAAAAGATTCAGACCATTACAATGACAGCTTTGACAATTCATCATCCATAGGACCATCGCTAATTTTGTCTGGAGAAGCGTGTGCTCTTTTTTCCGCCCCGGTGCTTTGACTTGATGACTCAAACACCTTTTAAATATTGAGTTGATTTTCATTCCTTACTTTTCCCTTCTTCATTATCTTCATCACACGAAAAAAAACAATTATGTTGATGTTAAGTTTTGTCTAATGCCCTGTGCAAAGCTTTAATTCAATTTTCACCGCTCCCTCCGCCTCACCTTAAATTATATCCTAATTATTACAAATATATTTGACAGTTAATGTGTTTAACTACGTATAATAACGGCAAACAAAAAGTTACTTTATAGAAACTACCTGTTAGGACGAATTCAACAATATCCCACACGATAATATTATGTCTCATATATCTATTCAAATATGCATTCAAATTTTGATAGAGAATAGTGTCGTAAAGTAAGTGGGCAATTTAACCTGGGACAGAGGGGTACGATTAAAAATATATTCTCCATTTCCTTTATGGCTTTACACTTGTATTTTACATAAGACTAAATTATTTTTTCGGTCCCTAACATACGCTCTTATACCATCTTTTGATCTCCGTGACCAATGCCGCTTCATTTCCGTACCCAACAAGTTTAAAATGATTTGTTCGGTCCCCTTGGGGTATTCTTGTCTTTAAAATTTTAAATTTCAAGTTAGGGGCATTTTTATCCTTTTAATTTTGGTCAACGCCGGAATTGTGCCATAAGCTCAAATCGGCACTTCTGATGCAAAAAACAGAGTTACAATAGCGCTTTTCAAATTCAAAAGGTCGTATTAACTCAAATCACCAAAACATAAGCATATATCAGTATTTTACTCTAAAAATATATGCAGGCTTGAAGATCATGTGAGCTGTTACTTGTTACAAGACAAGTGCATATGTTGTGGGTTGGTGATTCCTGATTAGTGAATTGTTTAATTAAAACACAGACACATTCACTGTAATCACTCGTACGTTTAAGGTTCTAATTAACCTGTGATTTCATGTAAACACGTCGTACGGGCAGAAAGTACTCATCCATGTACATTCTAAGAAGTTTCCTATTTGCCGTTTATCGGGAGTACACTGGAATATCTCGTGATATTTCAAACGGTCGTATATATATGGTCATTCGAATAGTAAGTTTAGCAGCTTGAATTTATATGAATGAAATTAGTTGATGAAATTACTTATAGGTCAGATTTTTTCATAATTTATTTGTTCTTCAATTCATTTCAGTTCTATAATCTTTTTCCTACAATGTAAGAATTTCCATTTCCTTATTAGTGGTGACAGAGTGTCACGACTGCTGCCTAATTTTTTCACGTGCACCCAGCTTGGTTGCTCACAGCACACCAATCCTCTAGAGGAACATGGTCGCGTATGTAGCAAAACTACACACGAGTTTAGATTAGGAGCATGACTTCACACACACAAGTCAAAGATAGTCCTACAACAAGGGAGCGAACGCTCATTTTCAATATATTACAAAATAGTAACAGGGCGTGGGTAGCTCACATCTTTTTCTATCATTATAGACCATTAATTCCTACTGGCAAAACATTAAATAGATGCATGATTATTCCCTCCATGTAAAAATTTGTAATTATTGCCAATGAAATTAAGGCGACTCTACCCCTGCCGACTTGAAGGTAACACCAAACAATATGGCGAACACCCACGGGTGTACCCCAGTGGTTGGGACATGGGTGGGTAAGCCAATAATCCCAGGTTCGATCCTCGGCAGCGGCAGTGTGGGGAGTTCTTGCTTTGCAAGGCTCCCTTGTGCGCACCGAGGCAATGCCAAGCCCATGGGTCCTGGTGCTGGGCTACCGTGATTTACCTCTCATACGATGGTCTGGGTGTGGGCTGGTATGGGCCGCTGAGGGCGAGCGGATTGATCGCCTTTAGCCAAACAATATGGCGAGCTGCAAATAAATCTCATCGAACGAAACCGATTTTATGTTAAGCCATTATTGAATATCACTCTATATCAAATTAAATTGCATAGCAGTAGTTTAACTAGTAATTAATCATTTTCTAAAAATAATTTTTTTAAAATTAAATTAACAAGCAAGGATATTGTACAGGTAATATCTTATTAAATTATTCAAGATAAATATCAGTTTATTAAGAATTAATATTTGTATGAAAGGAACTTATAGTTGTATATAAAACAATGTATTTCCATATCATAAAACTTCACCATGGAGTATATTTCCATTATTGGTGCAACTTTATTGTCTTTCTAGTGGTTCCCACCTTCATTATATAATTTTAGAAATACATGCTTTCAGCATCATGGGATAAATCCAATAGATTCATTAAAATATCTGATTTTAAAATAATTTGTTTTTTGTGCTAAGAATAAACGATATGGTTAATGAAAGGCATACCCAAAACTTTTGGGAGCCATTTCCCGAATACAAGAAACGTCCCTTTCATTTGCGCAACGGACAATTACTGTTGAAAACTCCCGGTTAGGCCCTTAATTAAATAATAATAATGTTTTATAGTGAGATTCTTTTGCATGTTTACATTAATTCTCAAAACTCATTGTCCAATATTTTACGTGAACAAAACGCAAACCTACGACAAACATCGGATCTTGGCATCACAAACTTAGGATTTTTTATTATGGTTATGGGATATTAGTACAGCAACAAATTTAAAACTTTCGATAATGGTTGGAAAATCAACACCATTTTTTTCATAAAGAAATGGGTAGCGTGAATTACAACTATCCCAACTTATATTAAATTAGAAAAATAGATTGCTTTAAATGGAGCAAAATTGTTAGTATTAGTGAATAGGATGAAAAAAACGCAATGGCAATCTTCCTCGTAATTTTGTTCACGTATTATTAACAAGAATTTGAAGCACTTCATTGTTTTAGCAAGATTATTTTAATTCCATCCATTCATTGCTGGTGTTTCTTTCTAAACATTTTTTTAATCAGTTTGGATTTAAGATCTATTCTGCACAAAATGCAATTAGAATCAAATGTTGTGATGGGATAAACTCACTTACACTGAAGCGCTGACTAACAAAAAGTAAATAGTAACAGAGGAATCAGAGTGAAAAATTAAATATACCCGTATTAGTATTATTGAAACGGAAGGAGTTGTGTTTTTTTTCCTATCTGCCTACGCGTTCCAAATCAATTAATTTTTATTAAGTTGCAGTATCACTAAAATGAGCTCTTTTTCACAAGCGAGTTCACTCTTGTATAATTTCTAGCCACATGCTTATATGCATTTTAAAATTTCAACGTGTAACCATATATATATATATATTGAATTTATTTTTAGAAATCATAGATAAACGTCCGTGAAAGAAACTGTAGTAAAGTCAAGAACAAAAGAATCATTAAACAGTAACTGGCGGGTGACTTCCCACAAAATTTTCACCGTGTCTCATTTTTCCTGACAACTTTGATAAGACCACTCAAATTTCCAACAAGGAAAACCAGTCAACTTTTCCATTTTATTTATAGCTAGTCAACCCAATTTTCAGAAAATAGCTATAAGATAAAGCTACTCTTGTTAATTGTCTTCGTACACAATTTGTACCCTCTAATTTATTCATATTTTAAAAGATTATTACTCTCTCAATTTTGTTGAATTTAAAAATACTCCAAAGCCCAAAGGTATCATTTGGGGTGTGTTTGGCATAAATGTACTTGTAAGGCCCGTTCTCAAGAACGTATCTGTATTTTAATTCAATTCAGTTCAAGTCAATTCAGTTCAGTTCACTGTAAATTTAATTTGATGGAATTTTAACTTAATTTATCTATACACTATTGTTTTTCAACACACTTATTTTAGTTCGGATCAGTTCAAACCAGATAAGATCAAATCAGTTCAGATAATGTTCAAAGAACATGACCTACGTAAAATTGACTTATTTTTGTTTATTTTAAAAGCAGGAGTAGAGAAACTTCCGTTTCTCCACGAAAATAGTTTCTGCTTCTTAAATAAGCATATTTTTAGTAATTACCAAACATTAAAAAGCATTTAGTTTATTAGCAAAACACTTACTCCCCCGTCCCAGCCATTTCCACGCAGAATCCCCCGTCCCAGCCATTTCCGCGCAGAATCTTTTGGTTGCTCAAACCAAACACACCCTCGATGACACTTAAATCAGAAAACTTTTGGTTGTCAAAGGGCCATATGTCCAACATTATCGTCATCTTCCATGAATGTTGCTCCCTAGTAAAAATCTGTTCAAAATAAAAAAGAAAAAAAGTTTTACCTAATAAAATGAATGTTCCTAACAATCCTTTACTTTGAGTAATCTTCACGTTGAAATCTTTTGATCAGATACGATCAGATTTTCTCTGCGGCTTTTGCCAGAGAACCTGTGCAAATTTAACACAATATGCACTCTTAATTGCCTGCTCAAATCTGGATTCTGTCATTTTTATTTTACATTTCAAATCGGAGGAATCGATCTTATTGTCCTTTGAATCTTTGATTAATTTATTAAATCATCACAAAATCTCACTACAAATTTCCTCTACGATTCTAACTAATGCTTGAGATCTCTCATTCTTATTAAATTGAATCGAACTAATCTAAATGCATGAAGGCGGGAAGGACCAAAGTTGAAGTCCAGCCAACAAATCATTTTATCACATTTTCTTTTGTCTGATCTGATCTAAAATGAAATTAATTTAACTGACCTAAACTAAACAAAATGTAGAGTAGAATTAAGATAAAATGAACTAAAATTAAAATGAGCTAAAACTAAGCAAATTAAATTGAGAGGAAAAGTAAAGTATAGTACAGTTAAGTTGAGATAGTTATTTCATTAACATTCTCATGTAGAGCATATTCTGTAAAGGTGCTAAAGTGGAAAAAAAAACCTTACACTGTGAATATCTCAAAACTACAGTAACAAGCACTACTCCATTAGTGATGCATGTATAACTGAAGTGCAGTTTAAAGCGTAACAAAAATATAACGACACACAATGCGTAAAAATATTTTAGTGGCACCCTGAACAGATGCGCTTTACAGAGCGTCACTAAAAACCGTAGCGATGTTTTTGATTGTCACGAAAAATGCTCCAAAAAAACATCACAACTGAAGTTTGTTTTTAGTGAATACTCCGGGATGATTGATTACTTGTTAACAAATATTGTGTCTATAAATTTGAAAAGTGATTCACCATCTCATCCAATTATCAAAGGTGAATAATTTGCCCAAAGTATACATTTCTTCTGCTGAATCTTGCTTTATATATATAATCTGATTTTCACGAATCATAATTCATCTTCTACATATCCAAAATATTTTGCTTCTGAAAATTCCAATCCTTTATCAAAACTGTGCCCAAAGATCGAATCAGATATGCGAAGATCCATTCTCATCTGCCTGCCTTGACATAAATGTCAATAAATCTTAGTAGTTAGCCATAAATATATACTTTCTGCTAAATGTAATCCTTAAAGATTTTCCCATCAAGAAATCCATTGAATCGAGATATCTGCTTTGTCTTTAATGATAGTTAATGAAAAACTTCTCATGTACTTATGAAGACCATGTTCTATAGGGTTCATCTGATCTGAACTGAAAATAAGTATGTTAAAAAATAGTAATGTATGACTAAATTAAGTTAAATTTCACCAAAATTAAAACTGAACTGAACTGAACTGAATTGAAATGAAATGCAAATAAGCTCCAAAGAAAAGGGCGAAGTGTAACCAATTCTTTTAATCGTTTTGGTGAGAAAAAGATGACCCGAATTATTGTTATGCAGTACCAAGCAGTGCTTGGTTGATCAAAATCTCGCAAGATATAATCACAAGTTCAGCTTAGGCTTTGTTTTCTCTATCTCAGGTACGATTCACTTCAATTTTATTTAGTCTTGAAAAACTATTTTTTCAAAACCTTACTCATAAAAATTACAAATAGGAGTTACGGATCATGGATTCGATTAGCATGATAACTAATATTTACATTTGTGTTCGATTTTGAATGTAACAGTGACTTTAAGTGGTTAAATACTATGGGAAAGTTTCAGGAAAGACGCTATTTTCATAAGTTTATAGACAGTCCACAAGAGTAATTTATTGTAATTTTCTATAAAACTTAAATATTGTATTTTATAAGTTAAAACAAGTAATAATATGCATTTGAATGTGAAAATATAAAAATATATAATATAAAAAAATATTTTTAAAATGTTATATTTACTTTAACAAATGCAGTATATAAGGTAAGAAATAAGTGGTCTGTCGATAAACTTGTGGACATGGCGCCTGTCAGGAGACCTACTCGAATACTATTATTATTAGGACAATGAGATTCTATTAAAAAGTTAAATTAGCATGGTAGAGAGTTTGTTAAGGAAATACAAAAAGCTCCCTTTATTACAAGAGAAATTACAGAAGTCCAAACCATTTGAATCGTGCCGAGTCAAAATATCACGAGATAGCACGCATGGAAGGTCTAAAATCTCACACCATCCGATACGGGAAATCAAATCATATCAAGCTCCCAAAAGTGGATATCAGAATCTGAGCCGTATGGCTTACAAAATATTAAAAGTAGATTTTCCCAGATTTGATTTTGAAACCTCCTCGCTATATAGTCACATATTCATATACTCAGACAGGGACCCGTATCTTAAGTGAGACAGACAACAATATATCTTGACATTTCACTAACGTTTTTCTCTCATCTTTCCTGTTCCTGGTGTTTATGAACTTCTGCTAAACTTGGATTCCTCCCGATTTCTCGAGCTTTTCAGATACCCTTTTGGGAAATTCGATCTGGGCTCTCGCTGAAATGGCCAGAAATGGAGTGTTTTCCCGGAGAAGAAGGGTGGACGAGGACTTGTCGTTTTCACCATTGGAATCCCATGAGGTTCATGTTCTTGCTGTTGATGACAGTATTGTTGATCGAAAGGTCATTGAAAAGTTGCTCAAAATCACCTCTTGCAAAGGTATAAAGGTTCCACCTTTTGTTTTTTGGGGGAAATTTATGATTGGGAATCTTACTGTTCTATGTCGTTGAGTTCTTGCAGTTACTGCTGTGGATAGTGGGATTCGAGCTCTGCAGTTTCTGGGATTGGATGAAGAGAAGGGCTCTGATGGGCTCAATGTAAGAATTTTGAGATGATTTTTTGTTAAAGTTTGGATTTTTTGTTCTGTTTTTGTTGATTTTCGTTGGGTAAATCTGAATTTAGGAATTGAAGGTGGATCTGATTATTACTGATTACTGTATGCCTGGAATGACTGGATATGAGCTGCTGAAAAAGATCAAGGTGTGTTTTGTTTGTTGCTGTTTTTTTTGTCAGGGAATTTGGACAATGTTCTTTGTGATTGCAAAGATCTTGAATCATTTGGGCTGATAGATTCTTTCCTATTTTGTTGCAAAACAGGGCTCTTCTACTTTCAGAGAAATCCCTGTTGTGATCATGTCTTCAGAAAACGTTTTGGCGCGAATTGACAGGTAATTCCACACATTAGTTGAATGATGCAATAAGATTAGGCTTGTGTTTATTTTATTTGAGTGTTTGCTAATTGAAATTGAATAAGCTTTAAAAGAATCAAATCTTGACATACATATCCTCTAAAGATTTGGGTTGGATATTTAATTAGGTACGATATTATTATAAGAGTAGACTCTGAGTTTTGAAGCTTAGGATTAAGGTTATGATCAATGAATCGACAACCACTTGATTATTCTTATTATTTGAAAACTATATCTTAACAAAGAATCAAAGTATTCCAATTAATCTATTCTGTTTGTCTGGTCAATGGTTTAATGCGTTGTATTGGAATGTCAAAACTTTGTTACTAGTTGCTAATCATGCCCTTATCCTAGATTTGGTTGGGGATTAGATGTCTAATCACAGATCTTATGGTGTTGATTATTATTACAGATGCTTGGAAGAAGGGGCAGAAGACTTCATAGTAAAGCCTGTGAAATTGTCAGATGTCAAGCGCCTGAAGGACTACATGTTTGGTGAGGACAAACATGTTAGAGGGGCATACAACAAGAGAAAATTGCAAGACACTTCTGATGAAATTCCGATGTTGCCCTCGAAAACGCCGTCCCCCTCTCCACCACCGGCTATCTCCGTTTCACCACCGGCCTCGCCCAAGTCTGCCTTGATGTTGGACTCGGACGACTCATCCCCTCCATCATCCCCCGTGGCACGAATCCTGGTTGAGGACTCATCCCCGCCATCATCCCCTGTGGCGCGAATCCTGGTCGAGGACTCATCCCCATCCCCATCCCCGCCCCCGTCCCTCGAGTCACCGACCCGAAGGCTCAAAATGAGCAGCATTTCTTCTTGATTTTTCTTTTACTTTACTTCCCTTTTGATTTCTTTTGCTCACACTAGGCAAGCCCACTCGTTGAATGCAATCACATGTAGTTTACAAGTTCCTTGTGTTGATGGCTTGCCATGGCCTGAGGCACAAAGCCTAATATTGTCCCTTGTAGATCTTTTTCCTATTGGCTTTGTCACACTTTTGGGCTCATCAACTCTATCAAACCCATGTTCATACTCTAAATTACATGTTAAGCAACTTCTTTGTTTCAACATTTCCACAAACTAGTCGATCTGGCTGACACAAATCAAATTGAGATGATCCAAGTCCGTCGTCCACAAACCAGTCGATCGGTCTGGCTGACATGATTCAGATTGAGATGATCTGATCTCCGGCAGCACAGATCATCTCGATCTACGAGGGACACATGGTGTTTGGGGTGATAATTGGGAAGAGGACATAATGAGAATGATTTGATTCGGATTCCGAAATATTTGATGTCAACTCCTGTCTGGTAAAAGGGGCATGTGGGATTGGGGACAAGGTTTGATTTGTTGGAGCTGTGGTGTGGTGGGATCCTTGGATTCAGCTGCCTTGTTTGTGTAGTTGTTCTCATGTGGTTTTCTAGTGAGATGCCTTCGCCTAACCTCAACCAAATTAATACCAATGCTATTTGGCCTCCCTGTCATTGTTTGGTTCTATTGCCCATCTGCCCTGGTGCATCCCATCTTTAGTTGGCTCACTGCTCACTGAAGGTTGTGTTTTGACCGGGGCTATAAGCCGCTAAAATACTGCTTATACTAAAAGTGATTGTGACGTCATACAACTTGCCTCTGGTTCCATTATAAGTGTAGATAAGCCTGCCTAATTTATTGGGATAAGTGCCGGTATGATCTCATCTATTTGAGTGAGTGTCAATATAGCGCTATGATAATTTTTAGTGCAAATATAACCATAACTAGTCAATGAAAGTGCCAATATAATTCACAGACCCCATTTTCGGTATTGACCTCAATTTTTCTGTGTTGACTTTATGTAAATTGACCAAAATACCCTCTGGGCTAACTCTGAAATTTGGTGGACAATTTTGCCCTCATGGTTCGTCGGACCACTACCGGAACATGTAGGGTTATATCAACACATTACGAAATCTTATTGGGTTATATCATCACATTTCTAATGCTTGCAGGGTTATATAAGCACATTTATGGTGTTTGCAGGGTTATATCAGCACGTTCTTAAAACTTATAGGGTTATATAAACACATTACAAATATTAAGTGTACGATACGCAGCTGACATTAACGGGCGACCACATCATCATATACACTATTATCACATCATAACAATATCTTATACAACATAAAATTTGACATCATGACACCATCATTAATATTAAACGCCATTATCACATATCATCGCCCCATTTCAAAACTTATCAACATTAAACCTAGGTCAAAGAACACAGCAACAATCACACACAACACCAAAGGTCATCCAATCATCAATTCAGACTAAACACAACAAAATAAACAAACTATCCTTAAAACCCTATGTTCTATATTATGTGCTGATATGATCCTGCATTTTTTACTAATGTGCTGATATAACCATATAAATTTTAGGAATGTGCTGATTTAATCCTACCAGTTTTCATAATGTGCTGATATAACAATACCTAATCTGGCGGCGGATCGGCGGTGAATCTAAGGGTAATAATGTCATTTCCTTTTTTTGTATTTTGATTTTTTTCAAAAGGGCAAACATGTAAATTTATAAAATTCTGGCTAAAAGTTGCCAGAGAGGGTTATATTGACACTTTCACTAACTAGATATGGTTATATTGACACTTTCGAATATCGAAAGGTTATATTGACACTTATGTCAACTAGGTAGGGTTATAAAAGCACTTTTTTCTCATTTATTTTGTTAAAGTGCACGTTGATTCAGAAACTAATAACTTTCTCGTTGGAGGTGATTTTAAATTTTTGATGTTGACCAAATTTGTAAAGCCAAACCCCATGGCCAACTTTCAGTTATATTTGGCGGTTTTCCCCTCACCCTATTTCCTCCCCACCCATCAGACTCCCTGTCCACTGGACCTTCCCGACACCAAACTCCACCCTATCCACCCGCCACCACCAATTTGCAACGTTCAAGCCCAATTTTGCCCCCTCTTTGTCTGCCACCACTACTCTGCAACCATAAAAATTTATCAAGGAATGATCAACAGGAGAAGAATCAATGTCAGCAAGATCGCAAGATTCATATGAGAAACTGCTGATTGTTGCGTTCCATCCGTGGTCCTCGAGAGTTGCCAGACTCCTGTGAACGAGGTCTATTTCTTCCAGATCTATCTTGTGATCTTTTGTTCACCACATTTTTCAGCATTCTTGAGAAATTCTTAGTTATAAAAGCAAGATCGTCAACTTCACCTTCATTGTCACCTTCATAATCATTCTTTGAGGACGAGGCTTTAAATGCTAACTCTTTACGCATTTTTTATGATTGTTCAAGCGTCATTTCATAGGTCTGCAATGATCCCATCAACTCATCTAGCGACATATTTGCCACATCTCTTGCTTCTTCAAGGGCGACAACCTTCATCAAGAATTATTTTGGAAGAGATCTCAAAGTTTTCTTCACTAATTTTACCGCTTTGTAAGTTTTTCCCAGTTAGTATTCCATATTAAAGATATCTCTTAGCTTTCCATTGAACGTAGCAATCGTTTCATCTTCCTCCATCTTTAATTCCTCAAATTCCGTGGCAAGTATTTGTAGCTTTGACTCCCGCACTCATCTTGTTCCTTCATGCACTGTTTGCAATATATCCCATACTTTCTTTGTTTGATGGCAAGTATATATGAGTTTGAACTCATGTCTATCCACTGCTATGAAAATAGCATTAAACGCCTTGGAGTTTGCCATCGAGGCCTTCACCTTATCTGGAGTCCATCTTGATTTTTCTTTAAGTCTTTGTTTCTTTACACTCGTTTCTCCTTCCTTCTCCTTGGAGCTGGATTCAACATCTTCCATAGGATAACTCCATTATGTTTGGATGAAGTGACACGCAAGTTCATCAAGTGAGTTGATAAAGACCCTCATACATGCCTTCTAATAATTGTAATTTGTTCCCTCCAGAAGTGGAGGCCGAGACACCGAACCTCCTTCTTTGGTTGCCATGGTACAGCCAGATCATCACTTTCCTCAACACAACCAAGGTACTCCTTTTGTCCCAGTCTATTCTGCACAGAATATTTTCACGGTCTCCGATAAACGTGTTTGACTGTAAATATGTGTAGCTACGAACAATAATGATACACAAATAATTGATATATAGAAATTACATGTTACGGCGAATCTAACCATACATACGATAAAATTATTGTTCATATACCTATTCAAATTTGTGGTCAAAGTTTGGCATCTTTGACAAAAACAAATTATGTGCATAATAGGCTGAGACGGAGGGAGTAAGAGTAATTGACTCATCTCTAATAACAATTGAAATTTGGTTTTACCTAATTAACTCAATTGTATTTATCGTGTTCCAACATAACCCAATCAACCATACAAGATACTTATCTTTTCTTATTAAACACGTGAATTCTACTAGCTCCCCTAGTTGCTGATCTGCCTTTATCAGACTCCCTAAGACCTCAAACCTCGTCGACACTGGATCTCCTCCTCCCGAGGAATTAAGGCTTACGCTCGAAACTTTGGATCAAAAGGTTTTGATCATGTTTGAACACAATTGTAAAGCTCTCGGCTACTTTTGAATATCGAAAACCAGAGTACAGATTTTCTCAAAATAAACCCGTGAGTAGTTTAGCCAGAATGTCCACAATATATAGACCAATTGCACGTATTAGTTTTCTTGTGCGAACAGAATTCCATCTCCACCAAATATTTTGATAACAGTCAAATCCCTTGGATATAGGAATTACCAAATCTAATAAGGAACTAGAATATCTGTCCATATCCTAACCATAACTGAATATTCCAATTCCATAACATTAATCAAATCCCACAAACATAAGAACTGGTATATTTTCCAACTCAATTACAACTCGACGATGCATACTGCCTCTCGGATTACATCTTCGATCATACCATAACTCGCAATCTTCCTTCTTTGATTTTTTTTTGAAATGATATTCCATACTTCATTCAAGATGCCTCACACAAATGGGGTGAGGCTCCCCTGTGTCTGACACAAATGTGGGGTGAGACTCCCACATGACTCACATGAAGTGAGGCTCCACACCTAACACGGTATAAACGGAGATTTAAACCCCATAATAATGCAACTCCAGAGGGAAGGGGGGAGTCGAACTCAGGTCGTGCCCTGACCACTTGGGCTACCAAGTGGTTCTTCTTCGATGTTACAACTTAATACTTCCCATCAAGAAATCCATTGAATCGAAGATTTAAGCAAAGCAGGGGAGATCTTCTTATGCACTTCCCACAAAGAAGCATACACAAATCAAAGAAAAGAAAGGGAAGAAAAAGAGAATGTTTGAACTGCTTCACTGTTTATTCGAATCTAAAATGGACCTACGAAACCATACATAATAATCACTCTTCTTCTACTCGCCAGTATTTCCTTTTCTTTTTCGAAAGAAGAAGTCACTTTCAATGGGAGGCAAAAACAATTATGAGCAATATTATTCCATATTTCCATGGTCAATGGCTCACCGGTGAGCAATACAAATCCCTGACCTCAAAATTAAATACATAAAATAAAAGCACTCAAACAGACCACAACGCCTTGTTCCCCGTTTGTCATCTTAAAGGGTTTCATGCACCATGCATTGATTTGAAATTCAGAAATTTAATTTCCCTTTGGATTTCGTCGATTTATTTTTGGGCCAACAAGATCATATATTAGTTGTGACGTTCAATCTAGACTAATTGATATGATATATTAGTTGAGGCTGTGATTTGTGCAGTTGTTGTGGTAGAATGTTTGAAGAAACAAATATCGGCTTGGGTTTTGGGAGATGTATAAGTAAATTTATAAAATTGCATTATGGTAAATGTTGGTGCAATGGAACTTGGACATCGATTTGACTCGTGTTAATATACGCTTTCCTTAAAGAGTAATTCGACATGGTTACTTCCTTGGGCTAAACAAATTCTCCTAGAGGATAAAACAATCGAAATGCCCTCTTGATCTAGGTTTGAAACAAGAGAAATATTCTAAGTGAAGTATTTTGGTTACTGAGTAAGTCTGAACATTCTAAGATTTTCACTTATGTTTCTGCGCATGCATACGCACGTTTACATAGGAGATGTCCCAAAAAGATACTACTCATCGTGGAATCGGTGGGTCATAGACCACTACGCTTACAATGCACCACTCTGATACAACTGTAAAATTTCCCGAAACGATGGTAACCATCGTGGAATCTGTGGGTTATATAGGCCACCATGGTTACGATGCACCACCATGATAATACAATGCATCTTTCCACACGAATGATTATATTTTCCACATTTAATGTATCTTAGTTATCAAAAATACGTATCTTTTCACGTCAATGATTACATTTTACACATCCAGTGTACCGTAGTTACCAGAATTATAATGAACTATGAAATGTACATTTTTCCACACGGTAATCTCGTAGAAAGTTTGTACAAGTGCACTTCACACCACCAAACTTGTTTTAAGATTCCGATCTCACAACTACTCGAATCCCCATACTTAAATAGCCCGTGTTTCTCAAATCACCAACAATTATAGTTTACCAAACTCGTAAAACTATAAAATTGATCAAGTTATAAGTCAAATAAATTCCCGATATTCCCTAGCAAGTATACGACATTTAGGAAAAGCAACACCTTAAAAAAATGAAGACCAGCTAGAGTTTCGATACGCTTTTATCTAAAATTGCCACATTTATTTTGTGAAAAAATTAAAGATGGAAGATGCTTTTTTATTTAACAAAGGCAGAATGGCTAAAAACAGATGCGAAAGAGGAGATGCGTGCAAATATGAGGACAAAGACAAATAGTAACTCCAATTATACTTTCTTACATAAATCCAGTGAATGAGTGAATCGCTTTTTCAAAAGAGGAACATTCTCTGACTTGAAAAAAGAGTGGTTAGAATCAATGAATCCCGCTAAGATAACTCATACTAAAACTGCAATAAAAAAAACAGAATTTAGTGACAAATAGCCACAAAGAATTGTAGGTAAAAGTTTTCTATATAAAACAAAATAATTAAAATTATCATCTGATTCATATTATAGAATATTATATTCCTATAAAAGTACACTAGCTAATGTTATGTTCCTATAAGAAAAAGTGACACTATTTTATAACAAAAAAATAGAAGCTCACAATTTATTCCCAAGGCACTAAGCAACCAAGAAATAGGACGGGCGTAATATCTCGCCATGATCTTGAATGGTAAAGGATTTTTCAAAAATAATTACTAAAAATTAATAATATGTTTGATTATGAATGTATGCAACTTCGTATAATAATGGCACCACGGTACATAAAAAGTTAATATTCAAAAACCACATGTTACGACGAGATTAACGGTACGAACAGTATCTCATACGATAATATTAATGTTCATAGTATATCTCTTTAAATGTGTAGTCAAAGTTCGACAACCTTAACTGAAAAAAAGAAAGATTTTGTTCAGATTTGAATGGAACGGAGGAAACAGATATAATTTTCATCTGTAAAATTCCCTGTCATAAGAGATGAAGATGGTCAGGCCATTTTTTATGAAACAAATTTCAAGTTCCTTTATTCTTCCTTGCTTCTCCAATTCTTTTCTCTTCTATGTTTTCCCCTCAATTTCTTTTCATTTCTCGGCCCAAAAAAATTCATAATCCTCACTAGGATCCAATATTCTACATATCCGTGGGATGGGCCTTATCTGTTTTAGCAGGCCTTTCTTTGCCGTACACATACGGGGCTAAATAAGGAAAAGAGCCCTTAAACTTAACAATTGTTCAAATATTTAAGTACAGATAATTAACAATTGTTCAAATATTAAACCCTAATTGCTATCACTTTTTAAAAAACAAAAACAGTAACCCTAGAGATTAAAAAAGTGTTGAAAAACTGTAAAACGCAAATTTGATCCTCTTCTTAAAACGCCGCTTCCATACAAGAAACTTTAGATTATCATCAAATTCTAACACTGATCACTGACATCTCAGAAAATTACGTACAAATACTCCAAATTTTGCATGTAAGTTAACACCATTTTCTTTGCATAAGATATAGTGGTGGTTTCATGGGCGGAACATAGGGGGACTAGGGGATGCCTGGTCCTCGCCAATTACATTTTTACTATAGGTATTTTATATTTATCTAGTATTTTATTTTTTTAACGGATAAAAAAAGGTTGTGGACACTCCCAAGAAATAAGCCAACGTAGAAATGAAATAGTTTATAATAATAAGATTTTTTTTGTTTTTGGTGTAGAGTCCAACAAGAAATAGAAGGTTTTTTTATCCAACCTTACTTTAAATATTTATCTAAGTCATACTTAAAAAGATTATAATAATTTTATCTATCATTGATACTTTTACATGATAAAAAAGAGGAAAACACAATGTTGGTATGCCTTGAATACTGTAATAGCCGCTTCTGCGACCCTGGCCTGGGGGTCCGGGGGGCGGCAGTCGCCCCCGGGAAACAAACGGGGGTCTCGCTGCCCGGTCAGCGAGTCGGGGGGTTCAGGGGGGCGGAGCGCACCCTGGCCTGGGGGTCCGGGGGGCGGAGTCGCCCCCGGTCCAATGGCATAGCTTGTCTCTTTATTGGACTGCTGTTGATTTGGGCCGAATTGTGTTTTTGGCCCAGTTTGTTAGGGTTTAGTGGAGACAGCATATAAAGTGTCTCTCTTCTCTCTGTAAACCAACTCTAATTCTGATATAGTGGAACCCGTCTCCCGTGGATGTAGCCAAATTGGTGAACCACGTAAATCTTGTGTCTTGTTATTTTCGTTCATATTTTATGTTCTTTCTCCATTCCGCACAACACACAACTTAAATAAAATAGTCCATCTTGAAGTTATCAATTTTACAATTTCTTTAGCACTAATTGTCTTTGGTACTTGATTTTTTGCATTCCCACTGTTTTCTTAAGTTTGACACACTTACTACATTTGTATGTTTTTCTAAATTTGTCACATTTCCCTTTATGGCAAAAAATACATCATTCTCAACCACACTAACCTTTTTTACTCTCTTCACTCATAACCAACTTTAAATTCCAGGTCTCAGAGAATATGTGGTGTTGAAAATTTCTAAAGTCTTCAAGTCGTCCGCCATATGAACAATCAAAATGTGAATGTAATTTCATTTCACATTCAGAGAAATAAATGCAGAAAGAGTAGCTTCATTTTCCCACTCGGTGAGAAACAAGAAAAGGGTGGCAAAACTCGGTGAATCGGAGCAACGTTGTTCATTCAATGGTGCGGACAACATCGATGGCGGCTTCTTCAAGTAATCACTGTTTCCACCGCATGGTCTACAAATATTTTTGCACCCTTTTCATTCATTATTCAGTTTGGTGGAAAATAGACCAGTTCCTTTTTTTGTTCAAAAATTGCCACGTCCTTCTAAGATATGCATTCTCTCGGCAGTTTACCGAATACCAAAAATTGTTTAACTTATGAGTAAAACAGTTATAATCCCTTAATAGAGTTTTTGTTGCAATGGACTACGTACTTTACATAGTTGGGTTAGTCAACTCGGGTTTATATTCTTATAGTTCTGTCAATATCAAATCAGATCATTATTTCCAAATCATCTCTTCCGTATTCCTCATTTCATGGTATCAGAGCATACCCTCTGAAATTGGAAATTTTCTGACCCAAATCCTAACCCACCGTAGTGTATTTCCGCCACAGCCAACTCACCATGAGCGATACGGAAAGCACAATCAACCCCCTCCATGTCAAACTCCCACCGGCGACGACATATCGCCGTCGCCAGTCGGCGAAGATCTCAGTCCCCAGCCGCTTCTGCGTCCTCTTGATCACTGGTCTTCATTCTACATTCACTCTTCAGATCATCTGGTCTTGTCTCTCTGTCTGATTGCTCTCAAGGGCGACAACTATCAGGAATGAACCACGCGATGAAGAACGCACTCAAGGCTAAGCGTAAGTTGGGCTTTATCGATTGTTGAATTTCTCAGGTCGATATTGCCATTTTTGATATGGATGACTGATATAACGTTAACTCAATGTTGATCGGATGGGTAGTTCAATCCATTGACCCATCACTATGATCTTCCATAACCTATCCTGAAACTGTTTTTGAGCTATGGGAGGAGTTGCGCCATCGTTTTTCTGTCGCCAACGGCCCTCGTCTTCTCCGACTTCTTGCAGGTTTGGCGAACTGTCGCCAAGGTGGAAAATCTGTTGCCTCTCAATATGGTGCTCTCAAGAAGATTTGGGACAAAGTCACAACCTACGTCCCTCTTCAGGCATGTCTCTGCAGCAATTGCTCTTATAATATCACTGCCAAGCTTCAAACTGAATGTGATGTCGAACACCTTCTTCAGTTTTCTTCTTGGCCTTGAGACACTTTCGGGACTCTCCGTTTGAGTGTTATGGCATAGGAACCACTGCATTCTCTCAATCGTGTTTCTGCCTTGGTTGTGCAAGAGGAGCATCACAAACCCTTATGCATGAACGAGACACGAAGTCGATGGCATGGCATTCGCAGTTCAGTCCAAAGGCAGTTTCCTAGCGCATCCCTCAGCACTCCTGCTGTTGATAAAGTTAACGGCGCCTCTCGACCATCCGACCTGCACTCACTGCGGCAAGCTCAGGCACGATGTATTGCACTGCTGGAAAATCCATGGTGTTCCCATGGGGTTTGTGCACGTGGTAACTTAACCACTGGTTGCGACCATGGTAATCCGGCGGTCGGTGTCACGCTCTCGGTTCAGCAACAGGCTCCGGTCCCAGATTCTGGCGCGGTCCCAGATTCTGGCAACAGGCTCCGGTCCCAGATTCTCGGTTCAGCAGGCTGTTCTCCAAATGTTTAACATGAATACTCCCTCCGTGGATGCTACCGGTAAGCATTCTCTATGGATTCTCGACACTGGTGCTTGTTTTCGTATTATAGGGAATCTTGCTCTACTTCATGACAATATGATATTGCTCATGTTCCCATTAAGCTTCCAGACAATCATTTTGTTCTAGCCGTTAAGGAGGGTTCATTGGTTTTCTCTTCGTCTGCTAGAGTTGATCGTGTTATGTACCTTCCGACATTGGAATGCAATGTTCTCTCCTTTGCTAGGTTGCTTGCTGGTTGTTTTCCTTCTTAACCAATAAGCTGTGTATCCTTTAGGAAAGTGTTGCGAAG
This sequence comes from Rubia yunnanensis, assembly GCA_037428765.1. Lineage (NCBI taxonomy): Eukaryota > Viridiplantae > Streptophyta > Magnoliopsida > Gentianales > Rubiaceae > Rubia > Rubia yunnanensis. The sequence continues at coordinate 78,168,595 of CM075071.1, read as the reverse complement.
ACAGTGATTAGTGTGGGTGAGAAGAGGCAAGGTGTTTACTGGTTGCGGCATTTCTCGGAGGCTGCACATTCCTGTTCCATGACCAAGTCCGAGAGGATGACCTTGGCCGAGCTATGGCATAGCAGGCTAGGGTATCCTTCTTTTGCTGTTTTAGCATCTTTATCTTTCCCTGGTGATTCCGTTTGCAGAAATACTCCATGTGACATTTGCTTTCATTAAAAACAAACAAGACTTGTTTTTTTCCTTTTAGTTTTAATAAAGCCACTCAACTATTTTAACTTATGCATTGTGAAATTTGGGGTCCGTACAGAACTCCTGCTTATTACGGTGCCACTTATTTTGTTATTGTAGTTGATGATTTTTCTCGTGCCACTTGGGTTTATTTGATTAAGTCAAAGTAAGAGGTTCCGAAAGTGATCATGATTTTTTGTGCTCTGGCTGTTACACAATTTTAGTTCCCTGCTCGTCGATTTTGCTTAGACAATGGTATCGAGTTCTTCAGCCTTAGGGAGTATTTTGCTTCTCACGGGATTGTTCATGAAACTTCTTGCATTTACACACCTCAGCAAAATGGCAGGGTGGAACGCAAGCATCACTATCTTTTTAATGTGGCACGTGCATTGCGATTACAAGCCTCTTTACCAATTAAGTTCTGGGGCAAATGTGTTATGACTGCATGTTATTTCATCAATCACACTCCTACGCATGTTCTTCAAAACAAGACTCCATTCCAGCTGTTATTCAAACGTGAATCGAATACTCCGATCTTTGTGTCTTTGGCTATCTTCATTTCGCTTTCATCCTTTCTCGTCTTACAAACAAGTTCGCTGCTCGTAGTCAAAGATGTGTTTTCATGGGATATCCTAGTGGAAAACAAGTTTGGCAGTTATATGATATGGAATCTGACACATTCTTCTTCTCTAGGGATGTGGTTTATTTTAGGAACATTTTCCTTTCCGAGAGTTCTCTTCTTCTCTGCTACCATCTCTGCCAGTTTTCCCTCCACATCCAGCAATATTTTACACTCCAAACATCGCTTCTTCCCCAACCAAGGGGATTTCGCCTCCCAATCTCGACTGTGACGCCCACAGCAAGGGGGAGCTTCATGCCTCCGCAGCAAAGGAGATCTCTTCCCTGCTACCCATAGCACGCAGTCAAGAAGAGTCTGAGCAGTCGCTAGAGTTGAGCTCGCCCTCCCCAATCGAGCTCTGTGGGGGTTTGCCTGAGGTTGTTTACGAGGTGCCTCTACCAGATGTTCGACGTAACACCTGCAATTGACAGTCGAGCGCCTTGCTCAAAGATTTTGTATACAACTCCATTCTCACAGGCGTTTCCCAGTCCAGCTTGGTGACCTCTTCAACTCCTTATCCTATCCCTCGTTTTGTCTCTTCTCATAGGTTCGTTCATGCACATGGCCATTTCCTTTCGGTTGTCACTTCCAGGCACAAACAGGCTCGTTTGTCTGAGGTTGTACAACAGCCTTGTTGGCGATAGGCATGGAGGCCGAGCTCGACGCCCTTGACAAGAAACCTATTGGCTGCAAGTGGGTCTACCGTAACAAGTATAAGGCAAACGGAGGCATTGAATGCTACAAGGCTTGCCTTGTTGTGCTCGGCAATCATTAGGTTAAAAGCATCAATTTCAATGAAACATTTTCCCCAGTCGCCATGATAGTCACAGTTAGTACGTTCTTAACCGTTGCTGCAGTTCACGGTTGGGAACTCCATCAAATGAACGTTCACAATACGTTTCTTCACGGTGATCTGGGTGAGTTGGTTTTCATGTTTCCACCATCGGGTTATTATAAAGTGCTATCTGGTTAAGTCCGTCATCACAAATCCCTTTATGGTCTCCGACTGGCTCCTCGTAATTAGTTTTCCAAGCTCACACAGACCCTTCGTCAGTATGGCTTTTGAAAAAGTTATGCAGACTATTCTTTGTTCAGCCTCAGCCAAGCATGTCACACTCTTCATGTCTTCATGTTTTCTTGTACATCGATGACTTGATTATCGCAAGTGATAGCTCAACTGCCATCTCTACTTTCAAGAAGTACTTGTCTTCATGCTTTCACATGAAGAGCCTCAACATTCTAAAGTATTTTTTGGGCCACGAAGTTGCGCACCCCCTATGGTATCTTCGTTTCTCAGCGCAAATAAGCCCCGGAGGTGGTCGCCGAAGTTGGTCTTCTTAGCGGAAAGCAATTCGCTTCGCCAATGGACCCAACGCATAATCTCAGCAACGCTACTGATCTAGATTATGATCATCCTGATCAATATCATCGTCTGATTAGCAAGTTGGTCTATCTGACTATCACTCAGCCCGAACTCAGCTTCGCAGCTCACACTCTATATAGCTGTTCATGTAGCAGCCAAAGTTGGAGCACTGGACTGCAGCTATTTGCGTTCTTCACTTCGTCAAAGGTAGCCCGGGTCAAGGTCTGTTTCTTTCTCGAGATAGCAGTTTAGCTCTGACAGCTTATTGTGAATCTGATTGGGAAACCTGTCCTATCACTCGTCGCTCCGTCACTGGTTACTTTGTCACTCTGGGTGTGTCGATGATCTGTTGGTAAACCAAGAAGCAACACACGATTTTGCGTTCTCCTATAGAGACTGAGTACAGAGCTATGACGAATGCTTGTTGCGAACTTGTCTGGCTTCGCTCGCTTGGTGTTCGCCATTCGGATTCGATTCGCTTGTATTGTGATAGTTTGGTTGCTCTCCACATCGCAACTAATCCAGTATTTCATGAGCGAACCAAGCATATCGAGATTGATTGCCATCTTGTTCGCGACCTAGTGTCTTCGTGTACTATTTCCACCCATCACATTTTCACTTCGGACCAGCCTGCAGATATGTTCACTAAGGTGCTAGGACATACAACTTCCCTTCATCTCAGTTCCAAGTTGGCCATTCTCGACTTCTATGCTCCAACTTGAGAGGAAGTAATATAGTTTGTGTTGTAATAGACTACGTACTTTACATAGTTTAGGTTAGGCAACTCTTGTACATTTAGGTATTATTCTCATCATTTTGTCAATATCAAATCAGATAATTATTCCCAAATCATCTCTTCCTTATTCCTCGTTTTAGCTCTGCCAAACACACTTATACTCTCTCAACCTTTTTTTAAACTTCACATTTTAATTTATTTTGAGTTAAAAATATTTTATTTTTACTGTAAAATTTTAGTATATAAATTACAACAATATTATCCAAGATCTTATTGATTCCGTCATGCACTTTTAAATATCAATTTTTATAACTTTTCAATATGTATTTTAAAATATTAACAGTTAAACTTATATACTCCTCCCATTCCACACAAAAAATTAAACTTATATACTCCTCCCATTCCACAAAAAAATGCTCAATTTTCCAATAAAAAGGTACAATTTAAAATTAGTAAAAATAGCAAAAAAAAATGTTTTTTTATATACTCACAATGTGCTCTTTAAGTTCAACAATTTTTATATTGAATCTCGTACTTTCACAATATATCCCTATTCTTCTTACATCAGTTCTTCTAAAAGAGCGAGTTAAAGCAATTCTGTCATTTTAAGTGAGATGAAGTATTCTTTTATTTCAAAACATTGAAGCAACAAATACAATAGGTGACGGGCTTTCACTGTCCAAACTCCAAATGCTTGAACTTTCGTGGTCTCTCTCCTTCTCTAATTCTCCCGTCAATTCTCCTCTCTAACTCTTCCTTAAACTTTCTAAATTTTGGCAATAATATGTGTAAATTTCCTACCGACCCTGTCTGAGCCCCAACCACATGGGCCTAAATAAATACAGCCCTCAACTTTATGTTCATTTCTCTCTTTGTGGCGTGACATGGATGCAGCTTTCAAATTTTGAAAATAACGTTTTAGATATCACAATATAAAAAGGAGAATTATCTTACTCCCTCCGCCCCAGGCTTTCTGCAGAAAGAGAAAGTTCTTCAAATTTGAGACATATGAAAAGACTATATTACCCCCTGCCTTCAACCTCCAGATCTAAGCTTCTTGCCTCCTCGTTCCTTCCGCCGTCTCCGCCTCTCCTCCTCTTGCCTGCGCCTCCCTCCGCCTCTGTGCCTCCCTTTCAGTGATTCTGAAGAAGTCACTTTCAGGCTATTCTTCTCCACAGCGAATTTACCGAACAAGACCCAAATGACAAAAACTAGAAACACACTAAAAATCCCACCTTTTCCTTCATCCTTATAACGAACCAGATCAGAACAGGTGAGAAATACAATATAATCCCACCTTTTGTTGTATTCGATGAGAACCCAGATCGAGCGCCGTTTAACATGTAGAATCAAGCGCCATTTTGGCGTGGGACTCCATAGTGACGGGAGGGAATCAGATGGGGCGAGGCTCCACAGTAATTTAGGGTTCCCGCAAGGAACAAGGATAGGGTGGCAGAGGAAAATTAGAAGGGTTACGAGGATGAGGTCTGCGAGCAAAGATTGTGAATTTCTGTTTTATAAGTTTTTTTGGCGCGAAATTAAGGTTGGGCTCCGACGAATTAAGATTAAGGCTCGAAGGTGACGCATATCAGATTGGGGGTGGCGCTAGGGTTTAGAGGTGAGGCGTCAATGGCATAGACGAGGGTGACTCTAGGGTTTACAGGTGAGGTGGAGAGGTGGCGTCAATGGCGGAGACGAGGGTGGCGCTAGGGTTTAGAGGTGAGGCGGAGAGGTGGCGTTAACGGCGGAGACAAGGGTGACGTTGGGGTTTACAAGTGAGACAGAAAAAGGTGGCATCAGAAGCGGTGGCCGTGAGAGGGGTAGCGCTGGCCGTGAAGGGGTGGCGAAGTGGCGGAGGCAACGAGAAAACTGGCGGAGACGTGGAGTCAAAGTGGCGGAGGCAGAGAGCAAACTGGAGAAGGAGCAAACTTCATTGGTGAGACGGAGGAGGCAGAGAGGAGAAAAGGAGGGTTTGTGAGATTGGGGGTGGGGATGTAAATTTTTAATTTTCTAAGGGCAAACAAGTCTTTTGTAATGTTAAATTTTACTAGAAGAGGAAAGTATGCAGATTTGTCCGGGACACCCATAAAAGGAAAGTGTGCAGATTTTCGTGAGATGGAGGGAGTATATAAATATATATAGAAAAAATGCTTTTATAACCCTACCCAGTTGACATAAGTGTCAATATAACCTTTCAATATTCGAAAATGCCAATATAACCCTATCTAGTTAGTGAAAGTGCCAATATAACCTATAAGTTTTAAGATGTGCTGATATAACCCTACAAACATTAGAAATGTGCTGATATAACCCTACAAAAATTAGGAATGTGCTGATATAATCCAATAAGATTGCATAATGTGCTGATATAACCCTACCTGTTCTGGCGGCGGTCCGGCGAACTATGAAGGTAAAATTGTCAACCTAATTTCAGAGTTAGCCCAAAGGGTATTTTGGTCAATTTACTTAAAGTCAACACCAAAAAATTGATGTCAATGCCGAAAATGGGGTCTGAGGGTTATATTGGCACTTTCATTAACTAGTTAGGGTTATATTTGCACTAAACATTATCATAGGGTTATATTTACACCAAAAATTATCATAGGATTATTTTGACACTTATTCAAATAGATATGGTTATATTGACAGTTATCGTATGAAAACAACGCCAAACTGAAACATCATATGATTGTCATATACGATGCTTAACGAATCCACTCAAAATTTTATACTCCAAGAAAATTATCACACCGTGTTTTTCAAAATTTTCGAAGTCTCAAAGATTTCCACCATAAGAATAATCAAAATATGCAGGGAACATCATTTACACATCCATGGAAATAAATTCGTCCACTTTCTAATCTCAGATTCCTTGTCACCATCCAAGAAAAATGTTCTGATTATAAATATATTATAAATATTATAGCAATATATTGTATTTTCAAAATTATTGCATTTTCAAAATACATATAAATTATATAAATTATTGCATTTTCAAAATAAACAGAACCAGTCCATTTTAAAGGTGGTTGGTCACAACTGCCTTTAGTTAGTGCTAATTAAAGGCGGTTATAACTAAAACCGCCTTTAATTAACATCAATTGAAGGCGGTTATTTGAAAACTGCCTTAATATACAAAAAAAATGCCTTTAAAACTTTGGCGTTGGTTTGGAAAGAAGGTTTCGAGTTCGGAACCGCTTGACCAAGGCGGTTCCACGTTTTTTAGCCCTGAACCACCTTTAATAGGCATCTTTAATAGGCTTGCCTCTACTCTTGAGTATTCGATATAAAATTATTAGTATCGATAAATTAATTAATTTTTTTTATATCAAAGTTAACAAATTTTGTTCATAAAACACGGTATACAAACTAGGAAACGTAAAAGAGAGTAGTGATTTTTCAAAAAATAAGTTGTACCTGTAATATTGTGATTATATTATAAGCGTGAAAATAAGTGTAAAATAAGTTGTACCTGTAATACTTGTAACAATAAATTATATGGCTTTATTTGACAAAATTTATAAGTGCTTTACTTTTAATCTAAACACCTGCATTGTGTTTAGTAAACAGAAAAAAATGCTTATTTAAAAAGCATAAGGTATTTTTTTGGGGAAGGCAGATCTGATCTTCCCCTACTTTTAAAATAAGACAGCTCTGCTTATAACCACCGATCTGCCAAACATAAATTACGAACAAAAAAATAAATAATTAAAGAGATTTTCATTGTATATCCAAAATCTCTTACTTTTCAATGACTTAATGAACTTGGCTTGAACCAACTGGGAGTAGCCCAGTGGAGGAGCACCCCAGGTACGAATCCGGCCTGGGGTAGTTTCCGGGGTTCAGTCTCCAATTGCACCGTGTTAGGTGTAGGAGTCTCACTTTGTGTGAGTTGTGTGAAAGTCTCACCACACCTTTGTGTGAGACACATGAGAGCCTCACCTCCTTTGTGTGGGGCAACGTAGATTTATTAATGTGAAGGAGTCCGAATATTTATTTTTTTTAAAAAAACTTGGCTTGTAAAGGAGGCCATCACACCAACAGGAACGTTTTTGACTCAGGTGTTTATTTGAAATATTTAATACAACAACTACTATACTAATTTTGATATGTGGAAAAAAAACACTTAGGTCAACGGCCAAATAAGTCCACACAAAGCACTATTAATAAATTGGTAATAAGTTAATAACAGAAGTTGGACAACGATCCTTGACCTTTGCTCCGGTAGAATAATATTTACTGTTATTTAATGGAAGTTGTAATAAATTGTTGTTGAAGAATTTATGACAAAGTTCTCCCCCAACAACTTCTTAGATAGCCTTGTTTGAACATTAATCAAGTATGAAGTTGTATAGCCTACATTGGAAACATCTCTTTCCAACTGCCTCCCACCTCCAATTTCCAACAAAGTTAGTGCACCATATCTTCATTCATTAAACCTATTTTCTTGATTAGGGCATTTAGGTGAACCACTTTTCTTCCTTTTCTGTTTCAACAATATTCCCCTACCTCCAAAATATAAACATATTGTTATGAAATACAATAACCCTATCTTGGATGATGCAGTGTCATCAGACTTCAATCGATGAGAATTTAAATATACTAGTCTCGAAAGGTGAGTAACAAAATTTTCGAGTGGATTGTTACTTATACGTAGATATTACTGCCAAAATAGAGAGAGGTTCTGCCTTGGTCAATTGAGAGGAAGCATCGTCCCCACTCCCTAGCCTTCCACCGTGGATTGAGACTACGCAAAGTTTCGAGTAGTGTGAGTTATGCTAATCACCAGTTTACTGACAACATTAGATATCAAAAGATTTGTAATACACGAGAAAAACAATATTCATCTCCCAAACCTTTTCCCCACACATTCTATAAGCTTTATTACAACTTCCACAAACATATAACCATCTGATTAAAATAAAGTACCGATAAAACAAACTAATGATCGCTACACCTATCTTGTTACGAAGGCATTTATACCCTTATGATATTAACTTAAAGGGTTGGGTACTCTAAAATCCTAAGTAATGGCGGTTTTAATTTTAATAGTATTAAAAATAAATCCATGTAGCCAAAATAGCAACAATTAGTTACAATAACATATTAAGTGATTGTGTCTCAATGAAAAAAATTAGAGTATATTAAATGAATTTATATTTTTTGTGAATGGAAATCATTTGACTCCCTCATGGGATATTAGTTTAAACAAAGTTGTGGGGTGGTTAGTTTCTGGCACTCTCGTAAATGAACAAAAATGCAGTCCCTTTTTCCTAACCTGTCTTATATACTAGCCGTTGCTTTGATATCGTCTTCTTTCTGACTTATAATGGTTAAACCTTAAGGCACACAAACAAATACCAAACCAAATTTATTTAATAGTTAATTTCTAAGGTTTGGTTAATGGGCTGTTTAGCTCAGTCAAAAACATGTAATACCCAAATGACACCCATTGAAACTTTCAGCTAGTTTTTTAGCACTAAGGTTATATTAAACCATCATTAAGAAAGGCGGTGGGTTAATTATTTAAACTTTATATTACGTGTCTTTTAACTAATTGTTTGTGTTTTGAAAGATGGAACAAAATCTTTACCAATTCAATTGAAATTTTATAAATATATTGTGAAGACATTAATGGCGTTGCATCAAAATTCTAAGAAAAATATAGTATGTTAATCATTTGAACAATTTTTAATTTTTTTTGGAATACACACTCCACTTTCTATTACTACATCTCAGTTGTCTCACAGAAAGAGGGTGAGGCTCCCATGTATCGCACACAAAGGTGAGGTGAGACTCCCACATAACTCACACGAAGTGAGGCTCCTACACCTAACACGGTGTAATTGGAGACTGAACCCCAGAAAACTATCCTAGACCGGAATCGAAACTGGGGTGCTTCTGGGGCGGGCGTACGCTGGCCACTGGGCTACTCCCAGTGGTTGAACAAAAGTTTTAGGTTAATTCTTAGGAATGACAGTATTTTCTAAGGTTGTGGAGCAATTAATGTACTTTTTAATTTAATTTTTAATTTAAATATGAGCATGTCTCTTGAAAGTCGATTTTTCCATAAGTTATGAAAAAATGAAGATTTAAACTGCAAATTAGAAGATATCAAGATACAATTTTCGAGTTGCATTAATCATGTCATAAACTTATAACCACCGCGCATTGCATAATAAACTTTTAATATTGCAACTAAAATATTTTATCTTTCCTATAATTATAATTCAACCCGTCTTTCCAAATGTCAGCGTACAGACGGTCTTTCCTAGGCCTTTACCTTAAATTAATGTTAAAAGAAGTTGACCTTATTTAAATTATAATTTGACAATTTACATAAAATTATGTTCTTAAAATGAATGTATTTGAACGTTATCTATTCAAATTATAACTATTTAATGCAAAAAAAAAAATATGAGTCATATGGGGAAACAAATATTCAGCAAAAATATTACAAGAGGGAATCTAATTTAGATTAAATAATTTCCTTTTATGTAAGGTTAAATAGTCAACCCAAGAACCGAAAGGTAAATCTGATCCAAATTTACAAGCGTGTGAGCGTGTATTTGGTGGTAAATTACTCCTCATTGGAGGGCGCGTCAGTAATTTCCCAATAGAAAAGCCCGGGAAGTCTTATACTACCCGAGAGAATTACCAACTACTTTCCTTTGACAGTGTCTTCCCTTTCCCAAAAAAACCAGACATTTCCAAACTATTGAAAATCGAATTTGACTTCGCCGTTTCCTATCATTCATTAATTCTTCCGAAATATGCATCAGATTGCAAACCAGAACCCACATTTCTTCTTCAATTCCTTCAATTCAATCATTCATTCATACATTCATGGCGCCAGCAAATTCCCATCCACCGCCGTTCCTTATTGCTCTCTTCACAGCGCTTGTAATAATATCAACTGTCCCACAATCCTCGTCCCAAACGACTTCTCCGAGAAATATTCAGGTTTCCTATCCGTTCCCGCTTAATCCGCCGCCACCGGTTTTATCGCCGCCTGGGTCTGTACTCCCGCCGCCGCGGTGGCAGCAGGGGTCTTCGCCGTCGTCGGCGTCGACGAGGAGGAAAGTCGGCGCTGCTGTCGGGATAACAGCGGCGGTGACGTTGGTTTTTTCTGGGATTATGTTTTTTTTTATCTGGCGGTGTTCGAAGCGGAAGAAGAGTATGAATCAAACTGTTCGGACAAACCCTTATGCGGAGAGGGATCATCGGACGAGGGCTCCGGCGGTGGCGCCGCGGCAGGATGAGTTCGTGAGGTTTAATGGGAATTTGAAGGGCGTGATCGTTGATGAAGATGGGTTGGATGTAATCTACTGGAAGAAATTGGAAGAAGGGAATAAGAGATTCGAAAAACTGGGGAAATTCGAGGAAGATAAAGTGGAAGAGAAGAAGGTGATTAGTAGAGTTGAGAACAGGAAGTCATCTCACGCGCCGCCGTCGCCGGAGTTCCCTCTCCTCCGGGGAGAATCCTCCACCTCGCACAGCCCTTTCTGGAATGATTTATTGGTACCCTATGAGGAGAATTCCTCTCTCCGGGATTCTAATTCAGTTGAAAAGCAAGAAAAATCGGTGATTGAAATCACTCCGCGTAAATCTCCATCTCCGCCGCCACCGCCGCCACAAAATCCGCCGCGTAAGGCAGCGGAAGCCCCTCCTCCTCCTCCTCCTCCGCCGCCGCCAGCCTTAGCTGGTGCTGGGATTGTTTCGAAGACGAAGAGTCCTCCACCGCCGCCTGCGGCTGCAGTTGTGGCGGCGCTGCCTCCACCGCCGCCGGTTCTGCCAAAGGCAAGGACGGTGGCGGTTGCTACCCAGTCGAAACCGCCGCCAATTCCGATTTACAGTCGTAAAAAGGAAGCAGTAACAGAGGAAAATGCAGGGCAGGTAAAACTGAAGCCATTGCATTGGGACAAGGTGAATCGCAACAATGTTGATCATTCAATGGTTTGGGACAAGATTGACAATGGCTCCTTCAAGTAAGCACCATTTCTTACACGTTTCAACCTTAAAAATTTCTCGTTTTTTGAAACATTTATTCATAATTTAATGTTTCATTTTCAGGGTTGATGGTGATCTTATGGAAGCACTGTTTGGATACGTTGCTGTGAACAAGAAATCTCCGCGAAATGATAGCAATGCATCGACGCCATTGTTAAAGGTTGATAAGGCATCATCATCCTCCCAAGTCTTCATTCTCGACACGCGAAAATCGCAGAATACTGCCATTGTGCTCAAGTCACTAGCCATTTCTAGACAGGAGATCATAGACGCTGTCATTCACGGAGGGGACGATTTGAGCGTAGACATTCTCGAAAAGCTTTCAAGAATCGCGCCAACCAAAGAAGAAGAGGAAGAGATTCTTGCATTTAGCGGCGATCCTGCAAGATTAGCGGATGCAGAATCGTTCCTGTTTCATCTGCTGAAATCTGTTCCAACTGCTTTTACGCGATTCAACGCGATGCTGTTCAGATCGAACTTCAACGTGGAGGTTCCTCATTTGAAACAGTCGTTCGAACTTCTTGAAATGGGGTGTAAAGAGCTTAGAGCAAGAGGGCTCTTGCTGAAGCTCTTGGAAGCCATCTTGAAAGCCGGGAATCGGATGAATGCAGGAACCGCGCGGGGAAATGCTCAGGCATTTGATCTCACTGCGTTAAGAAAGCTTTCCGATGTCAAAAGTACCGATCAGAAGACCACATTGCTCCATTTCGTGGTGGAAGAAGTCATCCGCGCAGAGGGAAAGCGCTTATTGGTGAATCGCAGAGGCAGTAGTAGCCAATCAGGGCCGAGTCAAGAAACCTCGCAAACCAGTGAAGATAGGGAGAAAGAGTACATAAGGCTCGGATTGCCTATCGTTGGAGGCCTCAGTTCTGAGTTCAGTTGTGTTAAGAACGCAGCCTCAACAGACTACGATGTTCTTGCTAAGACCATTTCAGGGCTCGGATCACAAGTTCGCGAAACTCGCAAACTTGTTCAACAATGTGGGAGTGACAACAGAGGATTCGTCGAAGAAATGAAAGGGTTCTTGAGTTCAGCAGATGAAGAACTGAGAGTCGTCGGCGAAGAACACAGCAGAGTTATGGAGATTGTGAAGAGGACGACTGAGTATTTTCAGTCCGGGACTACGAAGGATAAAGGGTGGCAGCCATTGATGATCTTCTCCATTGTTAAGGATTTTCTTGACATGGTCGATAAAGCTTGTGTTGACATTGCCAGAAATCTGCAGAAGAGGAAGCCTGTGGCTGGGAACAACGGCGGCAGGGTGTCGGGTTCGCCGGAGTCCCCGAAGAATAGGCCGGCAGTTAAGTTCCCTAAACTTCCGGCTAACTTCTTGTCTAGTTGATCTAGAGCTGTTGTGTATATACTACTGCAAAGGTACATTGAAGATTCTTGCCATTTTTTTGTGGCTACAAGTGTAATGAATTTTGATTCATTTTCAGGGGTTCTAAGAGTTGGGCAATCTTTTTTTCTTATAATATAGCTCGATTCCAATGAGAGGGGGAATTGATCCCGAGTGCAATGCTCTAACCACTTGGACAAACCAATCAAAATTGGAAAAAAAACTTATTGATCATGACAATGGGAGTGTACAAAGAGGCTAGCCTAGGATATGGTCAAACCCTAGAAGCATTAGGTCCTTTTCCATACTACATTTCTTTTTCAAAGTAGCTTCATTTATTCAAACATTTCATTTTGGCGCTATCTGGTGCTTGATAAACTGATAAAAACTAGACGATTTTTTAGGGAAAAGCAGAAGTTGATTTCCCCCAAATTAAGCTAGTTTTTGCTTATAAACACAGTTTCACCATAACACTATGTATTTCTACTTGTACCTTCTAGATTAACCACATAACAACATTTAAGGGTTCTAATAAATATATGGCCACAAGGGAAGTGCATAGACTTACACTTAGTTTGCTAAATCTGTCTCTATACAATAGCACAATATCTATAGCAATAAGTGCATTTACCATTACAAAAGTTGAACCCTGCATATCTTGAAGTCAGAAAAGCAAAAGAAAATGGCACCATAGATCTTGACCTCTACTGAGAATGCATCACTCTTTTACCAGCCAACGATTAACCTTACTCTTGTCATTCTGAAAGTTCATGTTTTTCGCAAAGAAAGGGAGACTCGTCATTAGTGTTTCCATGGCTGAAGAAGATTGCGCGAAGAAAAACATCCGATTTCAAAAGTCAAGAACGAACGAATACAAGAAATGCAAACATGGAAGATAAAGCTACCAATTTAAAGAATTTACCTTGTCGGGAGTAACTTTCGCTGTTACGTGTCCCCTGCTAACTGATGGTGAGCCAGTGGCCCTAGGTTTGAGTCCTTGGCTGACATTTTTCATATGATTGCCTAGGGTTACCTTTGTCTTTGCACTAATATGTGATCCTTCAGCCTCTTTTGAAAATGACTTTTCACCAGGTTTCTTCCGAAACGAATAGATGAAATGCAATCCAAAGTCAGTAAATGGTAAAACATCAAAAGCACAAAAGGTAAAAAAGGAAAAGGTAATATTTTTCCTACAATGGATACCTCTTTCCATCTTTCTGCTCTGGTTTCGGTTCTGACACTGGCGGGCGATGAAACAACACCTGTGTTCCTCTTCTCAAATCCGGAACCTTTGGCTGACCTGCTTCATAACATGACTAATTTTGTCAAGGAATTCCAGTCCTTCAAAAATGTCAAACTCTTAAGTCTCTCTTGTGAAAAGTAAGATAACTAGGTTGATCTGGGCCAGTATCAGTTATAAATAATTTCAAAGCACTCTTTACAAATAGATGGTAATGAGAAACCTAGCTTACCATGATGACATTGAGCTTGATGTGGCAACTGATTGACCTCTTTGAACAGTCTTCTCCACGGATTTCTTTGGCCTGAAAGAAAAACCAAATAGAGCTCATAACATTATAACAAAGTTTGATTTCCAGCAATGTTTCATCCACAACGAATCAAGTAAAATGTAGTTTATAACACCTGCAGACAAATTGCATTAACAAGACAGACCGATGCACAGCTTAGCCATGATGATGTACTGTTGCTCATAGATTCACAATGAGTTTTACAATGTTTACACCAAAAATAAAAGCATTTCCAATCATGTCAGGGATTAATGCATACTAAAGGGCCCAACCAACCTAATCCTAAGAGAAAAACTAGCCGCATTTTCAATGAGCTTGAAAATTGTTGTTTATCGTTTTGATAAATATCGAATAATTGCTTACCCTTCATTCTCTTTTCGGGGAGTCCAATTCGAAGAAGCCTTCTTCATAGGGACCTGGCATAATATGCCACAATCAATAGCTGAATAAACAAACAGTAGTAACGGAAACATTCTGCATTACAGATTTCTATAAGTAACTTCTAGCGAACATCTAAAAAAAACAAACCTGTTGAGGACTAGAAGTAATCCCGTCATTCGAATATCTTAATCCATTGAGACTGTTCTGGAATGTCTTAAATGCTCGTCTCACAATGTCCTTATCCCCCATGCTCTCCATAATCAAAGATTTTCTTATTGTGGAATGTAAAGGACTAGAACTTGCAGGATCCAAGTTCATAGACATGTGAAGAGAAGTTGGCATTTCACTCTTTTTCTGTCCCGAAGAACTCTTGGCCTTCGGGAATGATGGCGATCCACTGACAACCTTTGCAGAGGGTCGGGATACAGGCCCATTTGACGATTTTGATAATGACATTGTTGATTTTGATAATCTTGGTGTAGAAAGTTGAGACACTTTGGTAACGGCGGGCAGCTTGGTGGAAGGTGATACAGCAGGCTCTCTACTCCCAAGCACCGCCTTCTCTAATCTACTTGGAGTTGTCTGCAAAAATCATGAAAGCCAGAATTCGATTACCATGACATAAACAAAACAATAAGAGCATTTTATCAGTTTCAAGATTCAACCTTTACCTTCTTAGCGATGTTCCCTGTATGTAATTTTGGACTCTTCTTATTGCTTAAGGGCATCTTCTTGACCTCATTATCGACCTTCAAAGGCTGTTCCACAACTTCTGGAGTTTTTACAGAAAGATCATCAACTTCAACAACTGTGACTTCTTCTTCTGGACTTCTCAATTCAACTTCAACTTCCACTTTAACTTGACGACTGCCTGATTCGGGTTCCCCCTTGATTGATTCTACAACATCTACTTCATTGTTAACTGAAGTTCCACTCGATTGGTCTTGAGAATCTACAGAAATAACATCATGCTCTTTTTCTTCCTCAATCGGTGCGATTTTCAACTTCTCTTTCACATCTTCCTCAAATCCTTCGCCAGATCTCCCAATCGCAATCATTCCACCTTCACCATCAGCGGGAGATCCAATTTCAGCAGGGTGCTTGAAATCCGGCTCTCGTGAATCTATACGTTCAGATTCCATCAACCTTTCTTGCTCCATTTTCTCAATCTTCCTAGCAGCAATCTTCTTGTAATGGGCTTCAAAATAAGCCTTCTTCTGAGCTACTGATCCAGGAGTAGAGCACTTTTCAACTTCATCTAAGTACTTATTCGGTGAAAAGGTTGACCATTTCTCCCACGAAAGTGAATCAGGGTCAAATTTACCAAAGGAAACAGACACTTCAAGGGATGCAGAAGATGCAACAGCAGAATCACCCATCTGTCAACACAACAATCTCATAAAAATCTCACCGAGGGAGGAAGACATTCTTCAAGAAACCAAAATCCATCAACATAATTAAGCAATTACGGCGATGTGTTAGCATCAAATGAACAAATCAAGTACCTTGTTCCCAACAGAAGGCCTCTGCACCATAGATTCAGCCATCGAAATCAAGCAAGGAGCTCAGCAACTATGACAGAATGCAAGATAAACTGGCCTGACAAATAGTGTGGGCAGAATAATGGATGAACATGCAAAATCACAGTGAGGACAAAAAGAAGACCAGAAAAATTGCAGCCATTGTAGACAGATCATGTGCTTTGCTCCCACAGGGTAGTTCAATTTTAAGTCTTCTGACTATTGGTCTATTACCATCACATTACCCCAACAGCTTCTTACAGCAGTAAAAATCTAAGGATCTTGTCTTCTTATGGGAACTTCTAGATTTGCCCCCAAAATGATTACCTTAATCATCAAGCACAGCCACTAAAAGCACAACAAAAGCTGCTCTCACTTTAAGCAGCAGCGAAATGGGTTTCAAGAAAACACAAAACCCGATGAAAAAGTTGCAATCTTTGAGTGGGGAAACCGACTTCAAAAGGCAATAAAGAAACATAAACTTGAAAGAATTGAACACAGAAAAAGGATAGTTTTTTGCACAGTTTACCTGGGGTCAATCCAAATCGAAAAGGGTATAGTTTAAAGGGATTGGTGGTGATGATGGGGTGGGAACAAGGGCATCTGTGGGGCGCATTTGCTTACAGTTTCATTTCCATCCAGTGGAGTGAAGGAGGAGACAGAAGTGCGGGTGGGCAGCGGACACGTGACAGATCGCGGTTGATGATCCTTCAACTAACATGGGACACGTGTGGACCCTTGCAAATTTATTTTTTTGGTGTCCTTGGATCACATAATTAAGAGAAAATCTCTTCTTATATTGTTAAATGGTTGAAATAAAAGTATTCACAATTTTTTAAGATTGGATTATGATTATTTAAAGAGCCCATTTCTTAAGAAAAAGTTTTTCGAAAAGATCAAGGTTTGAAGTGATTTAATCGGGTCATAAATTTATAACTAACGCATGTTGCATAATAAATATTTAATATTACAATTAAAATATTTAACTATTTTATTATTCTAATCAAACCACATCTTTCCATAAATCTATTGAAAGACATCTCTTCCAGGACTTTGTCGCATTCAAATATTAAAATACACTTTCAAATGTTATTAAAATTATTAAAACCTCATTATAAAATAAAAATAAATATTAAATCATCCATTAATTATAATATATGACTCCATTAACGGGTCTTACTTAAAATTTTGTGTCTAATTAAATCTTCGCAGCCTTTATTTTAGTTTATTTTTAATATTAACGTACTTTCTTTAATGCAAAAAATAAAATCGATCTTTCTCATTTATTAATATTTTAACTCTCTTCATTTAACTTAGTCTATGTATTATAACCTACATAAATTTCTATTCAAATAAAAATGTGATGATATTAAAGGGGAGGAAGTACATTATTCATACAAATAGCATAAATTTTATGTAACTTTGTGCAAAATAGGACAATAAGTAGTGAAAGGGGGGGAAACTTGTAAACAATTGATAAAGACGAGCTCTAAAATGATTTATTTGTGTGATGTAACGACACCATAATTATTCCAAATTTATCCTCAAAAACATTATGAATTATTGCATCGTCAAACTTCAAGATCCTTCTTAGAATATGGCTAAGGAAAAGCATAGAATTCTGGAATTGGAGGAGTGAAATTTTGACTTAGTAACTTGTCATTGTCCCAAATTAGCTTTATCCATAAACAACGAATCCAAATTACTTGGTTTAAGCCTTTAGATGGAACACCATATAATAAGGACCATATAATAAGGATGTTTGCTATTGGTTATTAAATGAGGTCGTTTTGCCATCTAATTCTATCTTCTTTCACAATCAATATTCTAATCTCCCTTTCTTATGTTATCAAGCTCGTTCGGACGATCTTTGCCACAGTGAAGCTCCACCGCGACTCGTGAAGGTGCCTGGTTTTGCACCGTTCCATCAGTACACGAGATTGAAGGTCGTTGTTAATAATCTGGTAGGTGGCGGCTCTCACATCGGGGAATCATGTGCTTAAGACCTACTCCAGCTACGAATGTTATCGTTGGCCTAGTGTTATCATCAGATTTGATCTCCGTCTATAAGCTCAATGGCAAGGATAGACTCTGTTTGTGTGGACTCCATTTTAAGATTCTAGCTCAATCGTGCAAACTCTTCTTGTAGGTTGACTCAATACCAACCGTTTTTGCCATTTTAGGTATAATTGTCTTGCTTCTTTACAAAGATGACGGTTTATCGACATTATAATCGAGTAGAGCAAAAGTTGAGGCAAACAAATCCAAGAGTGGATAAGTCTCCCAAAGAAATGTGATGAAAGAGAAAAGCATAACATACTGCTTTTTTGCAATAAAATTGGAAACATTGATCAAATGGAAACGGTGTTGTAACCATTCTCTTTACAGATAAGTTTTTGAGTAGTAGACAGTTTTAGAGAGGAGAAGATTCCCCTGGTTAAAAATCGAGATTAAAATTCATGATTTTGAAAAGACTAAATTGTGTTTTTAGTCCTCTACAAAGTATCTTATACCATGTTTTGGTCCCCGTTTACAAATCAACCCTCAGACAGTATCCCACAAACTCAAAACGATATATTTTGGTCCCCAGGGATGGTTTTCAGGCAAGACTAAATAGTTTTTTGGTATAACCAAGGGTATAATATTAATTTTACTAATTAAAAATATTTTTAATTAAAAAATCCTAATTTAATTTTTTTTCTTTTTCTTTAGTTTTTCACCGCCGCCTTCAATTCCACCGGCCTCGATTCACGATAAATTTCTCTGTGTTCACGATTAGTTTCTTCGCATCCTTTAATTTCAAATGGCCTTGATTCACCTGAAGAAGACTCGCCTTGCTCTGGATCTGGTTCCAAACGGGAACGTCTTCTTCGATATGGTTCCGTGACAGAGAAGACGAAGTGGAGAAGAAGCGAAGAAGACGAAACGGAGAAGCGGCAAAGAAAACGAAGCGGCGGAGAAGGCGGTGGCAGGCTGAGAAGACGAAGCGACGAAGACCCATGGTAGGCAGAACTCAGCGGAGGAGACACGGAGAAGGCGGTGACGGAGAGAGCTCAGCGGAGAAGACGAGCGAAGAAGACGTCCTCGTTTTCTTTTTCTTTTTTATTTTTTAACTCACGGGTATAATGGTCATTTGACATATTTTAAGCAATTTTACCATTGACTTTCCCTGAAAACTACCTATGGGGACCAAAACGTATCATTTTAAATTTGTGGGGTACTGTCCGATGGTTGATTTGCAAACGATGACAAAAACATGGTATAAGATATTTTGTACGAGACTAAAAAAACAATTTAGTCTTTTAGACACTATATTGTGTTTGCTGCTTTTATGTCATTTTGAATTTCCTAACCATCTTAAACGACGTTTGTTGAAGCCACTCTTCGTTCCCAATTCAAATTTAGTCAATGTACAACAACTGGGCAGATTAACTGAAGAGACATAGAACCCAGTTTTGAGTTATAGAACAAGAGGTATACCAGAACCAGCTTTAAGTTTGTGGGAGATGAAATCCAGTCACGAAACTCAGCACAAAAGACATACGGTTCTTTTGTTTGACATTATGGAAATTTTGAATTTAATATAAGAGTCCGTCTCTAGAAATACGTATTTCCATAAGTCATGGAAACACGGTTTAAAATGCAAATTAAAAGAAATAAAGATAAAAATTTTGTGTTGCATTAATCGGGTTATAAATTTTATAACTACTACACGCTGTATAATAAAATTTTAATATTGCAACTTAAACTTTTTACTTTTCTATCATTCCAAAAAAACCCCATTTCCCCGTAAGTTAATGGAAAGACGATCTTTCCCAAGACTTTGCCATTTAAGAGCCCGTCTCTTGAAAGACGGTATTTCCATAAGTCATGGAGAGACCAAGATTTAAAGTGTAAATTATAAGAAATGAAGATAAAATTTCCAGGTTGCATGAACCGGGTTATAAATTTTATAACTACTACATATTGCATACTAAAATTTTAATATTGCAACTGAAACCTTTTACCTTTAATTATTCTAATTAAATCACGTCTTTCCATAAACATACGGAAAGACAGTTTTTCCCAAGATTTTGCCTAGAATCAAAGCAGAAAATATCTTATTCAAAATTACTGGGCAATATAAGAAGTTAATTGTCATATTTGATCGAAAATCACAACAAATTATATAAATCCTTCATCTCATATATCATAACCTATCCCATGGATCAACTTTTTTCAAACACTTTCAATCATAAAATTTAATCAGTGAATAGATGATAGCATTTCACATAAAATATAAATAGATTCATCACATCCGAATACGTAACTGAAGTCATATGCGGTCAAAATCATCGTATAATGATTTGAAGAAATCAAGGTATTAGGTCAAAATCAGCCGTAATACTTTGTTCTCCTACGAATCACTACAATGCTCAGAAGCCACTCAATTAATGTCCACTTAAGAAGCCAACTATAGCCCAGGCCTAGCCTATATATACACATAACACAGTCACTTGGAACAAAATTAGATATGTGAGAAATTTTCAATTTTAATCATGAAAATCAAATATATTCTTCCTCATCTTATACTGGGCCTGGCAATTATTCTAGTGGGCCTCGTGGAGCCCGACCCAGACCCACTCCAAGACTACTGCGTTGCATCCACAGAAAGCCCACCAAAGTTCCGCGGCAATGAAATACCCTGCATCCATCCGGATCTAGCTAAGGCGACCCATTTCGCCACATCCGGACTATCCAAACCCGGAGACACGGATAACCAATTCGGGTTCAATCTAACCATGGCCAATGCAATGATTTTACCCGGGTTGAACACTCTCGGACTATCCATGGCCCGGTTGGATATCGGGCCGGATTCGGTTGTGCCTTTGCATTCCCACCCGAGGGCCTCGGAAGTGACCATATTGCTGAAGGGCTCGTTGTTCGTGGGCTTCGTTGACGGGTCGAACCGGCTGTTTAACCGGCAATTGAACCCGGGCGATGCGTATGTGTTTCCGGTCGGGTTGATCCATTATTTGTACAATATGGATATTGATGAACCGGCGGTTGCGGTTTCCGGGTTCAGCAGCCAGAATCCGGGGCTCCAGATTTCGTCGTTTGCGTCGTTCGTGTCGGTACCAGGTATTCCAGATGAAGTTGTGGAGAAATCGTTTAAGATACGAGGTCCTGATGTGGCCAAAATTAGAAGGAACCTTGGATTGTAATTTGGTTATTAATTTGTTTGTGTGATTTATTTATTTTTTGAAAAAAATGTTTGTATGTAGGTTGTTATTTAGTCCTGAAATTAAGTGTGTGGGAAACCTCCTCCTATACATAAAGTGTGTATTTTTTGAGATAAATAAACAAATAAAGTGTGTATAAAGATTGTTATTTTTTGAAGAAGTTGAAGTTTGTGTTTGAGTGGATCTGGATTGTTGGAGATAGAAATGTATTATACAGACTTCATCTTACCTACCCCAGGGGTGGATCAAGGGATAAAATTTATGGGGAAAATGTGAGTAAATTTTTTTTTAGTCCCTTCTAATATAAAAAAAAATTGATTTTTTTTTTATATTTTACATATTAGCCCCGCTATATATATTTTCTGCCTCCGCCCCTGACCTACCCCCTTCGCCCTTCGTCTCATTCTATTCGGCACCATTTTTTTTTTACTTAAATGGTGTCGAACTTTGACCACATATTTGAATAGGTGTATGAACATTAATTTTATCGTATGAGGTATGGTTAGATTTGTCGTAACATGTCATTTCTAAATATCTATTTTTTTATGTGTCGTTATTATCCGTAACTACGCATATTTACCGTCAAACATTTTTATTGAAGACCGTAAAAATATTTTGTGCAGAAATGACTGGGGCGGTGGGAGTAGTAAAGATGATAGAATTGCTTTTGACACGTAAAAAATAAAGATATTTTAGATAACAACGAATCCAGTTTAAAATTTGTTAAAATTAAAGAGGATATTGTACAAATCTAACAACATAATCATATTATTTTGTGTAATTTTCTGATCATTCCATATTTATGGAAATGGGCGAAAGGAATTGCGTCATTTTTATTGGGATAGAGGAAATATTTAAAATTTTAATATTAAGCTAGTGCTTTGGTACTCTTCCTATTACTTACTCGGATGTTATCTTACATATTAGAATCATATTGAACAACAAATGCCTTAAACTGCCTTGTTGGATCCCTAGTAGGGATGGCAACGGGGCGAGGCGGGTACAACCTCCACATCCATACCCACCTAAAATTTCTATACTCATATCCGTCCCATCATCCATGGTGGTAAAATTCTCCCCCGCCCGATCACCCACTTCTGTCTACGTACCCATTACAAATCCGTTTTACTCACCCTATTTATATCTTCGAAAAACATCTAAATTTTACTTTAAAATTAATAATTTTAATAATAAAAGTTTAATAATATTTACATGAAAATATTATAAATAAAACATGTGCATTGTGTATAAATAATAGTTCATTGTATAATAAATTAGTGTGTACATAGCGGGTATAGTGGGGCGGGGCGGAGGTGGAGAGGGTATGGACTAATATCCATGTCTGACCCACTACCCATGGCGGTTACCAATTTTCATACCCATACCCGCTCCACCCCCACGAAAACTACATCCATACCCACCACATTGGGGCGAATGCAGGGCGGATCTCCACCAAAACCCGCCCTATTAACATCCCTTATCCCTAGAGATAGGAATATACTTACTCACTCGCTTGCTAGTTTCGCAAAGTCAAGTGAATCGCTAGAAAATGTATGAGATACACCCCCGAACTTTCTTTTGTCAGATGATAATGGACGATTCCAGTAACATGAAATGAAATTTACTTGTTTAAAAAAAACTGTGACATTGATATATATAAATAGAAGGGATGTTGGGATAAATACATTTATAATCCTAACTTTAGGCTGTAAGTGCCAATATAACCCTGCAATATCAAAAAGTGTCAATTTAACCCTATTTCAAAAATATTGTGCCGATATAGCCGAATTCCCTAATTTCAGCATTGACCAGTGATTTCAGGCATGGCCAAGAAATGAAATGATCAAAACACCCATATAACAAACCCACCTTTCTTATTCAAAACACTGTCGACACCCACCGCTGCTGCCTCCAAGCTCCACCGCTTCCGCCACCAAGCTCCGTCGATTCCACTGTCGTACTCTGCCACCCTCATTATTACAAACCCTAGCGCTACCTCCTTCTCCCTCTCTCCAACGTCCATTGTTAGTGCATCTTCCCCCTCCCCACAGCCAAACCCTCACCCCACCACCTCCCTCTCCATCTCCTCACAGCCCCACCCCAGCGCCGCCACCTCCTCCTCACTCTCCCCGCTGCTCTCACTGTTAGAAACCCTAGTGCCTCCTCCACCAACCACAGAGAGAGACGACATCTATCTCGCGTGGCAGAGAGATGTGCTTTGAGCGCCTTGGAGAAGCGATTAGAGAGAGATGTCGAGGTGGAGGGGTGGGGGAGGGAGGGGTAGTGGCCGTAGGGATTGAACGGGAGAGGTGAGCGGGGTGATTAAAGAGAGACAACTGAAGAAGGGTGAGCGGGGTGATTAGATAGAGACGACGGAGGAAGGGTGATTAGAGAGCGACGACGGACGAAAGTTCTTTTTTCCTTTTATTTTTATTTTTTAAGTCAATGGTAAAATCGTCTCTTTATCAAGATCCGGTCAAACGGATGTTGACTAAAAAGTCAGTAAAGTCAAAGGTTATTTTGGTACTTTTTGAAATTGCAGGGATACATTGGCACTTTCAGGCTAAAGTTAGCGTTATTATAACACTTTATTCTAAATAGAATCATAATATTGACTATTCGGTCAATCTAACAAATATAAAAGGTTAAAATTTTAAACATCTAACAAAATTAAAATTTAGAAAAAAGAGAATATAATTAGTAGTCCCTTTTATCCAAATCAACATTGTGATGAAGAGAGAAAAGAACATTTGGCCAATTGCATTGATCCAATTGATAAGATGAGTGGCGATAGCATAAGGAGAGCATCAGAAAGTTATTGACTTTATTTATTTAATTAAAGTTGTGGAATGATGGAACAAAAATCATAAAAAGCGAATATCCAGATGAGATGATATGCAACTCTGCGCTGTCACGGAATGAAGAAACCATGCTAATTTTGAGTGGTGGAACACTACACAGTGATATTCTATTCGAATTTCTAGGAGTGTGAAATATCAAAGAGTGCGTCTCTTGAAAAATGATCTTTTCATAGGTCATGGAAAGTGATATGAATCCCCTTGCGAAGAATCTGGATTGCGGAATTAAGATCTTTGACAAAATAAGGGAACTTGCAAACCCTTCAATGCCGCACGAAATTCAGGAGTCTAGCCCTCGGGGTACGCCTAACTTCGACTTGCTCTCTAACTAGCCATCGGGATCAGATTACAAGGTATATTGATACTTAACTAGCCCTCAGGGTTAAGCAACAATGGAATAGCTCGCAAACAAAGAGTATGAACTCAAAAGGTTGTATATTTGATTGATGAAAGGTTGTAAGGTAAAAATAATTGTTGAATACCACCCCTATTTATAGTACATAGGTATGGTCTTCAAAAATTACAAATAAGAAAATGAAAAGGATTATGGCAGCTTTAAGAAGCTAAAACCATATTTAACTAGACTACCTAAAATAAATGGCTATATTCTTCAAGATAAATCCTGAATGAATATTGGCTTATCTAATCTTACCAAATCTAATTCTAATCAAATCATAACTAAATATTCTAAACACTAAAATAAATGCATGACCGAAACATTAATTCTTCAAAGGCCAACATGGCAGAATTAATGGGCCTTATTCAAAAATAAAATAAATGATCACACTACCTCATTAAAAAACCCAATGGGAAAAAGAGTATAGTGTTATCTTCTAAAAATCCTAATAAATAAATATAAATAAATAAACCTAATTCGTATCAGAAAGACCAAGGTTTAAAGTGTAAATTAGAAGAAATTAAGATAAAATTTTTGGGTTGCATGAACCGGGTTATAAATTTTATAACTACTACATGTTGCATACTAAATTTTTAATGTTGCAACTAAAGCCTTTTACCTTTTATTATTTGAATTAAATTCCGTCTTTCCATAAGCCTATGGAAAGACCGTCTTTCCCAAGACTTTGCCAATATCAAATTAACAAATATCAAATTAACGGGAGGTTTATATATAATCATATATAATTGATTAAAATGAAGATATAATTCTGTTATAATTGAAAGTGTAAATATAACCCTGGATGTTTAGGTTATGTGCCCATATTAGCCTTTTCTAATAATTTAAGTTTGAAATTTAGTGAAAAGACTATTTTACCCTCTGTACAAAAAATAAAAATAGAAAAGACATTAAAATTACATTCATACCCCCCAAAGCCCTAATTCTTTGTTTCCAAGTTTTTGCCTTCCAGCTCTCTTCTTCTTCCTTACTGAAATTCAGCCCAGCTTTCGAATTAGGTTTCGAAATTAGATCATTTTCCTTGAATGATTGAGAATTTTTTATTCTATATCGGTCTAGGGTTTTGTTTAGTGAGCGGGGAGAGGGAGTGATGGGTCTCGATTTCCCGACGCTTGACTGAGCAGTGCCGAAAATGGTGGAATGGTGGCGGAGGTGGCATGGGGTTGTGTGAGTGGTTGTGCGAGTGGCAAGCGGGGTCCTTCATGTACGTCTCCACCCCGTTCGCTAAAATATTCATGTCCTCCTCGGTGGTGCCTCCGCCGTCGTTCGCTGACAGCGGCGGGCGGTCCTCCAACCAGGGTAGGGGCGGAACCAGGGGTGAGCGAGGGGGTGCTAGCACCGCCCCTAGGATCCGGTGGCCCAAAATTTAGGCTTCGGCACCAGTGGAATCCATGGATTCTGGTAGAAGTAGAACCATGGATTCCGCCCCTCATTGAAAGGTTGCAGCGCCCCTATTCTAGCGGCACCTAGAAGAAGACTACCTCAAATTTTATTTTTTTTGTTTTCTCATTAAGTAAAACGACATCGTTTTGGAATAAGTAAAACGGCGTCGTTTTGTTTAATTCAGACAAAGAAAAAAAGGCCAATTTGGCTGAAACCCAACTGGCCCAATACATCATTTTGTTTAATTCATACATAAAAATGAAGAGGCCAATTGGGTTGAAACCCAATTGGGCTGAAACCCAATTGGCCCAATACAGACCCCTAATGAGAGGGATGAAACCATAGTCCAGAAACGAGAAACCCTACCTTTCTCAAATCGGAAATCAAATCTTGATTGCCAGCATCCGAAAATCCGCCACTGCTCCTACCAGTTCTGCCGCGACGAGCGCACCGCTGTCTGTCGCCACGATGCCCTCCGTCCACCCGCGTCTCCACCCTCTATCAGCGATCGCGTCCTCTCTTGTCACCTTGTGGCTCCGGTTCGAGCTAAATCAAGGTACTGTGAATTTAATTTTGAATATGCCAATTCTTATGTTGTGCTGAATGGCAAATTATTATACAAGTCATTTGGGCCTTATTCCTTTTTTGCTTATTCTGTGATGATATTGTGTCTTCGTATAACTTGTAAGTGTGCTTTTGCTATTTGGTGATGTTATTATGAGCTATAAAAATTGAGAGGTTATTTAATAAGAAGGAGGGAAACGAGAGGGCAATTAACTGTTTAAGGCATGATTTTGAATTTGATTCGGACCCCGAGTGTTTTGAATAGTATATTTGTGTGAATATCATATTTCTCGTGTTGTGTGAATTTGTGTTATGTTGTATCTGTGTGAATTGTGAATTGAATAGCATATTTTCTCATGTTGTGACAGTGCATATTGAGAAAGCGATTATTGTTGGGATTGATAATGAACCAATTTTGCAAAGCGTATGCAAAGTCGTAGGATACAATTGTCTCCGGTTGTTAGTGGTTCTACTTCTAGCAACACAAGTAATAGAAAGTAGTTTTTTATGTAGTGATTTGTCGTACTTGTAAAAAATTAATTATTATGTATTCATCTTATTATGTAAGCGTTATTAGTTAAAATATTGTCTTATTAAGCGTTAAAAAAATTTTTGCCTCTCTGTTTCAGCCCCCCTTACATAATGTCCTGGTTCTGTCACTGCAGCCAGGCGACCTCCGCGACAAGGTAGAGTTTGTTCCGCACCAGCTTCGTCACGCGGAACCGCTCATGGCCCTTGCAGATGAGGAAGAAGTGGTCGTCGATGAGGCGCTTGTGCTTGACGACCTCGCTGACATCACCGACGCCGGTGGTGGCATCGGATGATGCCGAAGCGGAGGTCGGTTTGCAGAAGCATGTGATCATTATCCGGTACCAAAACTTGAAGATCTGGAGCGCGAGGATGGCGTCGGGGAAGAGGACATACGGGAGGGGGAAGAGCGGGAGCTCGACGACATCGTATAGTTTCAACGGGTTGGTGTTGCTGTGGTGCTTCTCGGAGAAGGAGGAGGCGGAGTCATTGGCGGCGGCGAAGCGGCGAAGCGAGGAAGGGTTTAATGGGGGTGTGATTGCTAGGTTTTAAGTGGGATTTTCTCAGGACTACGGAGGAGGTTGTGGAGCAAGATTTGAGGTAGAGCCATATCTTGCCTGAGAAATAAAGAAGGAAGTAACCGATTTTTTTAATTTTTGGAAGGAATCGGTGAGATTGAGCGGGTGGTGGTGGTGGTTGGCGGAGAGGGCATAATTGTCCATCTCATGTAATTTGTAAGGCTTTCAGCATACGGGTATTTTAGTGTTTGCAAGTGGGTCAATGACCGATATTTCTTAGTCAACACCGGAAATATGGCCATAGGTTATATCTGAACTTCTATTCAATAGTTAGGGTTGTTTTTGCACTAAAAATAACTCAGAGTTATATCTGCACTTTCTCTAACATATAGGATTATATATGTATATTGCTCAATTAACTACTCTCTCCATTTATATGGTCTGATACTATAATTTTATTTGGGTTTATGATGAATGAAATGAGTAGATAATATCAAATTTAAAAGGAATGAAAAAGTAAAATCAGTGAATAAAATTGAAAGAAACTTTTAAAAAAATTACTCCATCCAACTCACACAAACAGTCAAAATATAAATTCTCACCTACATTCTCATATAGCAGTTAATTAGTTAAACAGTTAATCAAACGATTGAGAGGTTGTTTATACTACAAAAACTTGAGTGAGACGATCTCACCTAATTTTATTGTGAGACGAAAGTCTAAGTATAATTTAAAGATTGAAGATGACATGAAATACTTTTTGTAATCTTAAAATTTTATTTAGTCTCTTATCTCATCGTATGTTGTAGTAAGACTATCTCATATGAGTTTTCTGTATTTATATAATTAATCATTTTGATTAATTGTTTTACTAACCTATTAAGTTGGTTGTTTTGGCTTCGTAAAGTGTTTGATGAATGATATTTTCTATTTGGAACGTTTCAACTGAATTTACACTTTAAACTTTATTTCCTTATTTAATAAACTTTGTCCATTACTTAATTAGATTGGCCCTTCTTTATTTAAAATTTTAAGCCAAACTGGATTACCAACCCCAAAAGGAAAGTGTGTTGTTATATCACGCCCTGTATTTTACTAGATTACACCTTAATACGTATACACATATATAATACTAATTTCGAATTTTCAAAATAAATCCAAAAACAAAAAAAACAAAAACAATTCGGCCACCGGCCACCACCACCGGAACCACTGTCGCCGTCCACGGCCTTCGTTCCCAGTCATCCGTCCCCAGCTCCCCGACTGCTGTCGTCCCCAACCATCCGTCCCTAGCGCGCCATACCTAGTTCGCCACTCGTCTTCTCCTCCGTCCCTGTCCCCAGCAAAACCCTAGCCTGCTGCTCGTCTTCTCCTTTGCCCTAGTCCTCGAAAACCCTAGCCCACTGTCCCCTTCCCTAGCCCCAGCCACCCACCGCCGATGTTCCACCTTCGTCTCCCACCGAGCAAAACCCAGCTTGAGAGGAGAAATGAGAACATAAGAGGAGAAGGAGAACCAGGGTGGGAGGAGAACCGAGGCGGAGAAGAACTGGGCGACGAGAACAGGCTGGGGCGACGAGAGCGGGGCCGGGCCGGAGAGCGGGAGACGAAAGCGAGGAGAGGAGAGTGAGAACCGCTGTCGGAGAGAAAGACCGAAGATGAGTGGTGGAGAAGGAGACCGGAGACTAGTGGCGGAGAAGGGAAACGAGCAGTGGAGCTCCGACGACCACCATCGCCGGCGAACGACCGCGCGGTTATTGAAAATGAGATCTGGAGATGAAGAGCCCGTCAGAGAACAAAAGCTCCGATGAAGGTTCGGCGACCACCACTGAAGTCCAGTTAATTGGATTTCAATTACAAATTAATTATAATCAACTAGTTATTATTAACTAATTAATTTCTTTGTCCATTTAAATAAATTGGAAATACATATTGTATTTACACTAGTACAAATGCTGGGCATGTTTTTAGTAAAATACAGTGCGTGATATATCGATTCACAAAGTAAAAGTCAAACCCCACTGCCACATCAATCCAACCCATTAAATAATTCAAAGTTAAAAAAAATTCCCTTTCCCTCTCTCTATAGCAAAAGAGAACGAGAAATTTATTTATTTTATTTTACTTCGGATTATTTAATCAATACAATGATTGTGAAAATCACAAACTACAAACTACAAACTACAAACTACTCCTACGTTGTTGCTAGCTGGCTTATTAATTTTGTGCTGGGCATCGATGCGCTCTAAATTTGGTGGGAACAATACATTGTACTATATGCAAGTTGTCAATGAAATTAATGAAAGATGGAAGAGCGACAAGGCGGAGTACTTCTTCCTTTCTTCCGGACAAATTCATGCACCCACATTGTTTTCACTTGCAAGCTTTCAATCCTCGCTTTCCAAGTTTAGTATTGCCTCTTTTCTCTCTCTTTTATGCCATTCCTCTTTTAGACACTAGTAATATCCAAGACATATCACATGAATATGAAAATTGAATTGCTAAAAGGAACCGTAGAATGGTTAGCTAACTGAGATGTTGGGATTTCATTGGCCTTATTTGATGAATAGCTATTGATTTTTAGTTGTTTTATTTAATTGGTTTGATCGACTGCTTATGGCTCGGTTTGGCAGAGATTATAAGTTGTTTTACTTATAATCAATGCACTTCTTGGTGTTTGGTAAAATGATAAAAACAACTTATTTTAAGAGTAAAAACTATTTTTAAAGAAAAGAAAAAAGTGCTTTTATAACCCTACCTAGCTGACATAAGTGCCAATATAACCTTTCAATATTCGAAAGTGCCAATATAACCCTATATAGTTAGTGGAAGTACCAATATAACCCAATAAGTTTTAAGAATGTGCTGATATAACCCAACAAACATTAGAAATGTGCTGATATAACCCTACCTAATTTCAATGAACTATGCCGTTCCGGCTAACTACGAGGGTAAAATTGTCCACCCAATTTCAGTGTTAGCCCAAAGGGTATTTTGGTCAATTTACATAGAGTCAACGCTGAAAAATTGAGGTCAATGCCAGAAATGGGGTCTGAGGGTTATATTGGCACTTTCATTAACTAGTTAGGGTTATATTTGCACTAAAAATTATCATAGGGTTATATTGGCACTTACTCAAGTAGATAGAGTTATATTGACACTTATCCCTAAGGAAAAAACATAAGCTAGTCTCCTAATGCTTTCAAAATAAGCCAACTTCTCCTATAAGCTCCGTTCTGCCAAACACACACTATATATGTTAATTGACTTTACAAAAAAAACATTAGTAAATGACTTTTACTTGTTAGGGTGTTTACATTAGAAGTGCATTATTGCTCGTACACTTATCTAAATATATAGAGAGAGTTGTTTCTTTGAGTGTGCTAATTGACCTAAATCTGGATGCAACCATTCTGATTTTGAAAATTGGACAAATATGTGGAGGACGCATTTTAATTTTTTTTAGAGAATGCGTCATCTATGTGTTTAAATTTTTTTTAGCTGGTTTGCAGAGGACGCATTCAATTATTCAAAAAAAAAAATTTAGCTGGTTTGCAAAGGACGCATTCAGAGAATGAGTCCTCAATTATTCATTTTTTAGCTGGTTTGCAGATGACGCATTCTCTATGTAATATTTTTTTAATGCATGAACAATTAAGTTTCTTTTTAAAAAAAAAAACAGTGTATAATGCGTCCTAAATTTTTTTATAAAATAATTAGTCTTCTAACCCAGTAGATGTGTAATTTTTTTTATATTTTTAAAAAAGTTCCATAATAATAAATGCATCGGAAGAATTTGAAAGTCTGCTTTGAAATTTGATCGTGGGTATTTCAATTTTTTAAAATATTCCGTAGAATAGAAAATGAATGAATTATAAAAAAAAATGGAAAGTTACTACAGTATTTGAATTGTAATTGTAAAATTTCATTATTATTTTTTTGTAGTTCATATGAATTAGACATGTAAATAAACAAAAAAATTAAAATATAAATTTTCCACTATCAACTAATATAAATTAACAACATTTAATGTTTATGAAATTAGAGATGATAATGAAAACCAAATAAAAATGAATTGATTCAGAGATACAATATTCGAATAACACAGTCAAACAGATTGGTAGAAACGTAATGAAATTAATGTCCAACGACATGTAATGTACTAATGACGCCCTCTGCAAAGATTTCAACATGTTCCACGTGAGGGTGGACGTATGGTGCGGGATGTGCGTCGTGGAACATCTATTTGAGTAGAAACATGTACGTCCTCCTCTATATCGTCTCCTGCGTCCTCATTCAAATCAAACTGGACATGGGGAACACTACTTGTATCAAATGGAGCAGTAGGCGACATATACACATGACTAGCAGTGGGAGTAAGGTATATAGTAGAATCAGCCGGAGTAGTGTCGTAGTGTGAGGGTCTACCATGTGATGGCCAGCCGTTGGTTGGACTCGCACGTGAGGGTCCGGCTTGAGATGAACAAATGTGTGTTGTAGGGCCCCGAGCATGCGGTCGCCGACCACCCTGTCGACCAGGAGAAGCTGGACAGTGGCTTCTGATTTCATTGTATCTCACACCAGGGGGAGGTTCCTCAGTGTGCACATGTGGTTGATAATACTGTAGTCTGGAGGGATCATACGCATATTATAGAGTATGTGTGGCAATACCATGTACCCCCTAATAACGTCAGCGAAACGTGGGAGACATTCGTCTAAACTAATATCTAACATAAAGCGCATCTCGAACATTGCCTGCAACTACATAAATGAGATAAATGTGTTAAATATTAAAAAATGAGGGAACCTGAAGTATTATTTGTTGATACTATTAAAAATTTAGTAAAAACCATATACTCCATAGTAGCTCATTCTCCATGAAAACCCTCTGTAACCGTTTGGCGCCGTCTTGGCTGATCAATTAGGGTCACTGTCCTGCAAAAATACCACTCCATGTATTCTCGATCGGGTGTATATGAATCCGCTGACCCAAGTGCATTAATTTGTTGCTCTACTCGATGTTCCCACGCTTCAAGGTATCTTCTCAGTTCAACATGCCAATCTATGACGGACCTTCCCTGATGGTCTCTAGTATGAAGCAGTTTGTGTTCACCCTTAGTGACCAACTGCGTGGGTATTGTCTGATTAAGGCCAAATTGCCTGAGAACACGATGAACACGATGATACTCCACGACGTGCCAACAAATGAGGTCAACACTCAATAGCCAGTTGTTGCTACCAACTGTACACTATTGAGGGAGATGTCGCATGACATTCCCAGTGTATGGCTGCCAAATAAACTGAAATAACAGACAAGTATTGTGGTTCGGAAATAAACACCTTTTCCCATTAGTTCAAAAAAAGGATATCCAACTTACATTATACCTGAATGTCATGGAGAGATGTCAGCTGTTCGCGGTACACTTTCAGGTTATGCATGTGTGATTGTGATACATCGTACTGGGCTCTCCACCTGTAAGGAACATAATGAATAATACTAGTTATTCCTAGTAATTAAAAAGGTTTAAAAATTGTGTCCTTACTAACTGAATACGAACCTGGACCCAAGAGCACTCACGGTGATGGTCGCTGGAAGTCATCCGGCAGGACGGATGGTTGGTATTAGCTTCCATACCCACAACTGATAGTAAATTAAAAAATATATAATATAATGTAAGATGTCATTATGGTTACCTGTAGTTGGACTAGTGGCACCATGAGGATGCACTTAGCAAATACGTCCTCGTTTTTTCATGCAATGAAAAAAATAAAAATTACCAAGAACACATTTAGTAAATAGTGTAGCCACAGTCTAAGAATTTGCATTCATTAGTATGTATTGTAACCACGGCATACGAATTTTTGTCAAATTTTAATAAGTTTAACTAAGAAAAAAATTCTGTTCAATTTAAGTTGTTACATGTGATTACATATTTATGGATCTAATTTGCACACAAGTTGTGACATGTGATGAGTTTGATCATTTGGTTGCTCCTAAATGTTTTCTTTTCTTCTTCTGACATGACATGAAATAGAAGGTCCCGGGAGAGTTTGAATGGTCAAACATTGATTTATTAATGTTTTCGATGGCTTTGTGAATTTCGCAATGAATATTCGCAGATAATTTTGGACATGCCTTTTAATTTCCAGCCTCAGAAACAGAATGGACCGACCTCAATACAGCTCATCATCCATGATGTTGTCAGTTGTCACCAACATATAAAAACAAAATAAGAAAGGTAATATCTGAATATTTTCACTTTTCAGTGTGTTCTTCAAATAATCTATGGTAAAAGAAAAGGAGATTAAGAAGATATCTTTTTTACTTCTTTCGAATTTTATATGAATTGTAAATTATTTTTTAGTTTTTTACGGTCACTTTCAAATCTCCGTGAGTCATGATATCAAAACAGGCCAATAAAGTGAGCTATATATAAATATAAAATAAACAAAAGTCAGCATCGTTTTTAATAAAAAGATCAATAGAAAATGTAGTTTGATTTTACCGAATTTTCTTAAGTAGTACTGTTATGTTCCAATATAACATATCTAACCAATTATACAATAAAATAAAATATAAAGACGCGAGGCTTAGTTAAGCAGTTTGATGAAATTCACCTACATCTGAGCGGTCTGGCCCAATTCATAATGAATCAACTAATCAGAAAGGTAGTACAAAGTACACAATACAAAATACTTTTTTTTACTAATTAAACATGGAAATACCTACCAAATCACCTTGAACAGACTCTATCTGACCTTGAAACTTGTCGACACTGAATCTCCCTCTGACCTCGAAACGTGTGAATTTCTTCTTTTTAAATTTGCTCGAATTTCTCTCTCCATCCCCCCTAACTTCAAAAAATCAATTGCACACTCACACAATCACATAAGTGGTTGGGTGTATGGCCTAATTCCCTTGGGAATGCGGATTTTAATCTCGGTAGCGGCAGTGTGGGAGTTTCTCCAGTGTATTGACTCCTTGTGCGCACCGAACATATTCGAGGGTCATGTGTTCGACTATGGTAGTGCTGTAATTTACCTCTCCAATTATGATTGTGGTGTCGGTGCGAGCCAATTAATCGCCTTTTGGGAAAAATCAATTGCAGGCACGACGCTGGAAACGAACACCAACAGTTTGCAATAATGAAACTTTTA
The DNA here is from genome assembly GCA_037428765.1 of Rubia yunnanensis. NCBI lineage: Eukaryota > Viridiplantae > Streptophyta > Magnoliopsida > Gentianales > Rubiaceae > Rubia > Rubia yunnanensis. The sequence continues at coordinate 78,134,224 of CM075071.1, read as the reverse complement.
ACTTTTTAGTAATTTTTATTTTTACCTATTCAGATAACTTGTAACCTTTATTATCATTATTTAATCAAATCTTCTGAAACAGGCGTTTGACAAACAATTGTTTACATAAATGAAAAGTCAACTTTCTGCCAAAAAATGAAAAGGGTAAATTGTAAAACAACAAGATACTATTAATTGACAAATTTCCGAAAACCAAATACTCTAGAAGCAAATACATGATGCACTAGTCAATTATACGAGCCGTTGACAGGTCGGTAGGCAGGGTTTTCACGAAATATCCACGTGTAAACGCAGAAACTTCACTGGAAGTAGCACAATAATGAGAGGTTTGTGTTTAACGGAATAAAATGAGCCGATGAAATTAAGTTTAGAAAAGAAAAAGTAGAATGTGCTGATAAAATTGATGAAATCTTGCAAAAGTGTGTCAAATTCACAAAAACAACCAAAAAGGAAAAGTGTGACACTTCCAATGAAACGGAGGAATATTCAGTTTCATGAAGAAGAGAACAAGCCAGAGCTGAACAAGGCAAGAATAGTTAGTAGTAGTAGCAGAAAAATACCTGACCTTGCTTTGAACACGAAAAAGGTGGCCTATAAAGTGGCATTGAAAACTACTTTGAAGGTAAGGAACAAAGTTGAATTGTAAGAATTGGCAGCAGTTGGACACTTAGCAAACACTTCCTCACATTTTTAAGTTATCTTTGCCTTCAATATTTTGTCAATCATGGCTTGCACCGAAGGCAAATTCCACGTCTATTCACAAAGACCGAGTAAACTAATACAAAATTTTCATACAAGACTAAGGTTAAACGTGTCTATGTTTAAGTAGTTATGATGCGTACTAATCGTTTGAGGGGTCCTTTAAGTTTTGTCCATTTTCTAAGAGAATTAGGGTGACTAATAAGCTAACACTTTGAAAGCATGGAAGGAGAAAATTATTGAATTAAACAGCAGTTGCACTTTTACTTTTTTGATATTATTCTCTATTAAAGTTTGGCCACATATTTGAACAGCTACATGAACAACAATATTATCATATATGATAGTGTTCAATTCGTCGTAACAAGTAGTTTCTTATTATCAACTTTTCATTTGTCGTTATTGTACGTAGGTAAACATATTGATGGTCAAGCGTGTTTGTTGAACAGCGTGATAATGATGTTGATTCAAATTCAGGTGGAACAAAGTGAGTATTTTTCCTAAAAATCTCTCATTTTATGAAAGTATGAACTTTAGAATTCTATCAAATGACTAAGAGTGTGTTTAGCAGAATTGTGCTTATAAACAAACTTGACTTATTTTGAAGTGTGAGGAGATCAAGTTCTACTTTTTTTTCCCCAAACAATATATTCTAATTTAAAATAATATATTTTTTAGCACTTTACCAAAAATGTTTTTGCTTATAAACTCTGACTAGCCTAAAGCTACCAACTTATTAGAATATTTGATAATCAAATTTTAAATGCTTTTCTTTCAATATTTGTCTTTTTTATTTAAAGCAGATAAGGCAAAAAGAATATCTCAATATCTATTTTTTGAAATTTCCCTTATCAATTCAATAAGATAGAACAAATAAGATCGTCATCTAACCTTTTAAATTAGCTAAAAAGTTCCTTAAAAATCTAAAATAAAGAAGTTGTGATAAGCAGTTTTTTGATTTGGGTAGTTATAGTTATCATGCATTCTGTTCCCTCCGTCCCATAATTATTGGCCTATTTATTTTTAGGGCATTCAATAATTATGTTTGACACTCAATATTTCTAGTTACACATTACATTTTCATACAAAAAATTAATGTTTAGATTGTAGATGTTAAAACAAATTTAACAATATTTCACATGATATTTTTATTACGCATTTATTAATTTATATTTAAGATCAAAATTTATCAAATTTGACTTAAAAAAATAAATAATTCAATAATCTTGGGACGGAGGAAGTATAAAATTTACAATGTCAAACTACTGACATAAAACAAACTAACATAAACATCAAACTAAAAACATAATAAACATCAAACTAACACACACAACACAAACAACATAAACGTCATATACTCCGTAAGTCATTTACCTTACGGTTACACAGGAACAAGTATGATAAACAGGTAATGATTTGTCAAGGGCAAATCACCATTTGCTAAATCAGAATCATAAATAAAACAGTTTATAAGTATAATTTTTATATTGTCACAGTAATTTCTGACACTTAGTTTTCTTTTAAAAAATACATTATTATTTGAGTAGTTCGTACGATACGCGAAGCAAACACGTATTGGTAACGAAAGTGTCGGAGAAAGAGATTGATTGGGAAAGTCCGGTAAACATATTATTGCTCATCATCACCATCGCTACCAAACTCCTGTAAATACAATGAATCAATTCCACCAAAAATTGTTCCAAGAACCAATTTTTTCACTTTTATCTATGTAAAAAAAAAAAAAAGTAAAACCCCCGAATCTGTACAATGCCAATAAAGAATATTACTCGTAAAAAAATATAACTCCAAAAAAAAAACTAAAAAATCAAGCCGCGACCCATTGCTGCCGGTTCTGATGCATCTTCAATCTCGACCGTCGGTCCGGCCTCGGCTTGTACAAATCATACGGCTCCCACAGGTAATCCAACGGACACGGATTCTTCTCGTCGAGCCGAACCCACGGCTTCCCTTTTCCGCTCCAATGGAGCAGGCTCACCGGCCCCGGATGCAGCGCGCGGCACGAGCCGCGCACGTTGTCGCCGCCGAGCCCGTGCTGGTTCCACCGATGATCGATCGGCTCCACATTGGCGCCGAACACCAGCAAAAACGGCGGCAGCGAGCCGAGCTCGTAAATCCTCTTCCTCTTCTGAACTTCCATCCAGCTCTCAATCTTGACCCGGAAATCCCCGGACCTCCATTTACCCAGATCCATCACCATCACCCCGGTGTTGAAGTAACACGGAGTCTTCGACCCGAATACCCGCGGCATATCCGGGTCGGACCAGAAGTAGTCCGTGAAGTACTTGGTGAAGTTGGCGTGGCAATACTCCGGGGCCCCGATTACCCGCGACTCGCTCAACTTGACGTCCCACAGCTTCTTCACATCATCGACGAGGATGACGTCAGAGTCCAGATATATGACCCGTTTCACACACGGGTCAAGCATGTCGCCGAGGTAGTTCCGGGCGTAGTTCAGCGGGTTCTCCAGTGCGGTCCGAATCGACGAGGAGATCAAGTTGATAACGGAATCCTCCCGGAAAACGTAAATCTTGAAGTTTAAGGATGGGAATGCGGACCGGACGACCCGGTTCAAGACCCGGGGACTCGCCGGGTCGAACTCCGCCGCAACGAAGTGGAAGAACACATGCTCCGGGCAGGAAGCGTGGCGGAGGACGGAGTGCACCGCTGCGATGGATCCCCGGAGGTACTCGGAATCCAGCGTCATCGCAATATGCACCAGCGACGGGTCGCAGAAGGCGGCCGACGCCGGCGCCTCTCCGGCGGCGGCGGCGGCGGGACAGCCGACGCCGTTTCTGTAATCCGGCGCCTCCTCGAACCCAAACTCCGTTCCGCCGGCGGTGGGGAAGTAGCGGATCCCGAGGCACACCAACGGCATGGAGAACGCCACGAAGAAGCACAAGAGGGCGGGAGAAAAGCCCATTGTCGGGACAAGAACACAATCTGGGTTTCTCCGAGTTTCAAAACCTTTGCATTGCGGCGGAGATATGGAAGTTTTTCTAGAGAGAGAAAGTAGAGAGAAGTTGCTTTCCTTTCTTCTCCAAAGGATCAAAGTGGGAAAGTATGGGATGTGTATAAATACTGCGCCTACGAAGCTGTAATTTTAAAATATTTAAATAAATAATAGGCCAGAAGGACTCTTTTTGTTTTCTTTCTGGGCTGTGAAAAGTTATTGTGCAATTACTCTCTCTGATTAACTGGAGGGAAAATGGAGAAATTTATTCCTATCATTAATTTGTGTCAGATTGGGCAGAATCATTTTTATCCTAATCTTAAGGCCAGCTTGTAATTAGGACTAGATTTACTCCCACTTATTACTTTGCTCATCTGGATCAAAATTATACTGTCATTTTAATTTCAATGATAAAATTTTGTGAATGTATAAATTAAAATAGTTTCAAATATTGTTAGATTCGCTGTAACGCTTATTCTCTAAATAATATTACATTTTAAATTGTATGTATTGAAGGATATTGAAAGACTGATAGTTATATTTATATATTTTTTGTTTAAAAATTAAAATGAGAAGTGTAAAAGAATATTACTTTAATCACGAAGTTAAATGGGTTTAGGAGTGCATTAGACGTGTTCTAATTAGTGTGATGTTCTTAAGAGAATTGTAATTGTAGTGCAGTTCTTTTTTTTTTTCCTTTGATAAATATTACATAATGGTGTGTTTATTTTAAAATAAGAAACTGAGGTTTTTTCTTATTTGATAAATATTGAGGTATAGGTTGACTAATGAGAAAAGGAGGAAGAGTCGGATTCAGTGTCTGCTTGCCTGTAATATAATTAATTAGGGGAGACATTTTTTGCGGGATTTTTTGTATTTTGATTGAGAGAATTACTCTTTTTAAAGTAACAAGGTATGGAAAATAAAACAAAATAATTTTGTCATAATTATGTTGACAATGTTTTGGCAGTTATTTGAATTGATGTGTTTTATTCCAAACATATATGTTAAAAATCGAAATATAATTTTCCATATATCCGGCTTTTTTATTTGATTTAGGAAAAATAGTATAGTACTAAAATTTATGCGAAACTGAATTTTTAAGCACCCTTAATTAAATTTTGGCAAACTTTTGGAAAATACCGTATTTCCATACACTTATGGAAAGATGTGATTTAATTATAGTAATAAAAGGTAAAAGATATTAGTTGCAATATTAAAAAATTATAACTATAAAGTTTATAACGCGCAACCCAAAAATTTTATCTTCATTTCTTGTATTTTTACTTTTAAACCTTAGTATTATGGAAACACTGTATTCCAAGAGACTAACACTTAAATTTCTTGAAGAAGATGATCTTATTCTACTTTTTGAGTCCGTCTCCTGAAAGACGGTCTTTTCGGGTTGCATGAATCAGATTATAAAGTTTATAACTACTACAAATTGTATAATAAACTTTTAATATTGCAACTAAAACCTTTTACATTTTATTATTATTAAATTACATCATTCCATAACGGTTTTTCCCAGAACTTTGTCCTACTTTTATATTTACAAAAAATTTAAATGGTAGTATTAGAAGAGATGGAAAAACGATATTTCTCAAAACTTTAAACAACTTTCATACAACAGGAAATATGTAGTAGTAGAAGCAATTTTCTCTTATACTTTTGGTGGGAGTGGAAGGGTAACATTCCACTCAACGAATCTCTTAATATTCTATTCATAGGACTTGTTTTATTTTTAAAAATCTGACTAATTATTATCTTCTAAACGTATGATATGGTTCATGATTATAATTACATAGTCAATTGAATTTTAAAGTTAATTTTAATTTCATTTAACTTAATCCAATACAATTTAATGATGATTTCATAAACGTTTCTATACCATTTGACCTTAAGAAAATTAGTTGCTTGGTAATCAATCATGCGTAGGGAAAATGTGGGCGGCGCGACCAAAAGTTTCAACAGAAGCAGGTAAAAAAATACTTACTACTACAGAATGATGTAAGATGTATTAGTTAGCTTGTGGAATAGGTTATTCTTACCTTTTCACAACAAAAATCATTGCTTTAGATTAAATATTTTTACTTTTAATCATTATTATGTTATTAAATGACTGTTTACCTTTCTAAACATGTAAATTATTGAAAAAGTTGTTACAAAAATGTAAATTTGAAATTCTCACTTACTTTTAAAATTAGACTCTTATAAGGAATTAAAAAAAAAATTTTACATGTGAATGAGATGTAATGCTATTTATTTATGGCTAAATACAATTTTCGGTGGCACTCATACAAAAAGGAGACGAGTAAAGTTTGAAGTAGGTATTTATTTGGAAGAGTGGGTCTTCCGACAGGCAGCCTGTCCATAAGGTTATGGATATGCCATTTATTTCTTATTTTATACACTACATTTTTTAAATTACATATAAAATTTAAAATTTTTAAAAATATTTTTTATATCGTATATTTTTATGTTTTCACATTCAAATACATATTATTACTTGTTTTAACTTATAAAATGCAATATTTAAATTTTATAAAAAAATTACAACATTTAAGGCAAATGCCCCTGAGGACTATCAATAATCTTATGGAAAGACCGTCTTTCCTGAGACTTTCCCTATTTGAAATTATTGGTACTAGTCCTCCATATTCTTATGGAGTAGTATGCCTATAATTTCTCTTGTTTATCTGCGTTCTCAGTTCAGTTTAATAAAATTTTAAATAAATTCCTGCCATTAGCCTTATGCTGATCTATTATATTTTATTTTATTTCAATCCAGTTCATTTCAATTTACTAATAAACCAGTTCGAAATAACTATGCCTAAAATATACTTTTATTACCAGAATAAAACAAAATACCCTCCCCATTTTTCTAATAGTGGCACATCACTTTTGGTGATAAAATTTAGGAGATGCTAAATGCGTGGATGAAATTGAATTGAAAGAAGAAAAGGTAAAATGAGTGAATGTAATAAGCTTAAACTTGCTATAAATAGAAAGTGTCAATATAAAATAAACATCTCAAATTAGAAAGCGTATTAAAGAAACGAGGGGAGTAAGAAAGTGGTTAGTTGGCGTCTTTGGTAGACACTTTGTTAACTTTATCCCTTTTGAAGCATAGGATATTATTAGAATTTGAAGAAATTAGTTAGTTAACCATATTGCCCAAAAGAATGTTGCCAAATTACCTGAGAATTGCTACGCTTATTATTGGTAAATAACCTAAAGTTTGTGGCCACTAAAACTTCCAAACCTTGTGCGAATTTTCATGCAAATCAAAGGGCGTGTTGCAAATTCCTGCCTCGTCTTAAGCTCATCCCATATGACTAATCTTTACTCATAAATAATTAGGAGTTAAATTACCACACAAAACGCTCTCGTTGAATAAAAATTGACCGTTTTTTCATATTTAATTAGGCACAAGTTATGATTTTCTCTGACTTTTTTGGCATAGCTATCATTGTTTTCACTGCCCATTTAATTAAGGCCGTCTTTGACACTTAATGGTTAGCGGATAGTATTTTGAAGGGAAAAACGGTTAGCTAATAGTAAATAGAAGAAGATTTAAAATCTATCAATTACTATTTCACAGCAATCATTATCAACCATATTATTATCTAATAATATGACTTTGTTCTCTCAATTTTATTATTATGAGCTGAAATAAAATGAGCTGAGTAAAAAATAAATATGTACTCTCTCAATTTCTCTATTAGTGGCTCACTTACCTTAATGCGATGTTTCTTTTATATTTGCACACTTTCCATTTTTTGCAAGATTCTTTCAATTTCATATACTCATTTTACTTTTTACTCTCTCCATTCGATTTTATCCACTCATTTTCACTACCTTAATCCACACACCTAAATTTATGGTATCAATATCAGTGAAACGGAGGGAATATTGAAAAGAATAATAATATGATTAATTAACTAAAATTTATTAAATCAAATTTCTGCTAAATCGAAGTGCATTTAAGTTTGGAAAACAGGATATAAATAGTACATGAATGTTGCATTAAATTTTATCAAAACAAATGTTTGACCGTTAATTTGTTTAACTACGTAAAATATTGACAAATAAAATGTTGATGGTTGAAAACTACTTATTACTACAAATCCAATAATATCACAAATAATAATATTACAGCTGATATATCTATTCCAATAAACAGTTAAAATTTTATAAAAAACAATATTAAATTATAGGTGAGCAGTTTAACATGGGACAAAAGAATTACCGGTGTTTGCCATAATTTTCTTTGAACAGGAAAATCAATTAAGAAACAAACCAAATGTGAAAGTGCAAGCAGGCAAGTACTGTAAGCGAAGAAATGAATATACTCCATAAATATACTCTGCGTGAGTAAACGAAAAGAAAGGATAAAAAATAAAATAAGGAATGAGGGATAATTAATGGTAAGGGTTGGGGCTAAGAATATTGATTGCTTGTAGAAAGGCAAAAATGCCAACTGTAAAAACAGGGCAATTGCCAGCTGGAATTGTTTTATGGCAGTGTGATGTGATGTTGACGGGAGGCATTAGCCTGGCAAAAGACATTGGTGCCACGTGCGTACATGTGCCCAAATCATCCCCTCCCGCCTGCCCCAATATTCCTATACTAGTACAAACTCCCAGGTTCGATCCTCGGCAGCGACAGTGTGGGGAGTTCTTGCTTTGCAAGGCTCCCTTGTGCGTACCGAGGCAATGCCAAACCCATGGGTCCTGGTGCTGGGCTACCGTGATTTACCTCTCATACGATTGTCTGGGTGTGGGCGGGTATGGGCCGCTGAGGGCGAGCGGATTGATCGCCTTTTGCCTATACTAGTACAAACGGGGCTTGATCGGGTGTCTGCTGTGATTTACCTCTCCAATTATGGTTGTGGTGTTGGTGCGGCAGGGGCGGGCTCGCCCTACTAGTACAAACAGGGCTTGATCGGGTGTCTGCTGTGATTTACCTCTTCAATTATGGTTGTGGTGTTGGTGCGGCAGGGGCGGCTGAGGACGAGCCGTTTGATCGCCTATACTAGTACAAACAATGTTTTTCTTTCTAGTAAACTCTATCTGTCCCACCTCAAATTTTATTGTTTTTTTTTTACACTTATCTGGAAACTTATCTAACTATTAATATATTTAACTACAGATAATAGCGGTAAATGAAAATTTACTTTTGTACAACTACTTATTACAACGAATTCAACCATATGATATATGATAATAGTATTGTTTATATATTTATTCAAATATATGATTAAAGTTGAACAATGTATAATAACATAAAATGGAATGTGTTGCTTGAGCTGGTGCGAAGGGAGTACTTTCTTCGTACTAATAAAAATGGTAAAATTACTTTTATCTCACTTTTTATGTAAATTGATATGGTAAAATATAATTACGAGCCAGTCACTTAAAATTATGTGGGATTCTCTCCTGAATTTCTTATTAATTGATTGTACTGGACGTTTTCAATGACATGAAATGAATTTTTTTTTACTTAAAAAAAAGTGAATTGAACATCAAACCATTTTAAAAATATTACAAAATTATGAAAACTTCATTTAAATTAATGGATTGAATATCAAATCATTCCAATAATTACATTAATTATAAATTGGCCCGTCTATCCGTTAGTTCAAAGTGTAATCACTTTTTATTGTGGAAAATAAACCAGAAGGACAAAGGGAATGTATGTACTTCCTCGGATTATATATTAGTAGCACACTTAGCGAGATATTTTTTTTAAATGGCACACTTTCTATTTTTGGTAAAATTCATTTAATTTTATCTATTAGTTCTACTTTTTACTTTATACATTCAATTTATACCACTCATTTTCTTTACCTAAATCTAAATACCTAAATCTATAATTGCACTAATGTAGAATCGGAGAGAGTACTATAAAGGAAGTGACTCTGTTCCGTTGGGATAAGCTGAACTAAAAAAAGTTTGAATAAATACTAGTTATGTATTTAAATAAGAAGAGAAAGTTTCAGGAAAGCTGGCATGTCCATAAGTGTATGGACAGGTCATGGACTGATATGTAAAATGGGGTCATATTATAATTATTTTTAAAATGGGGTGCCTAAAAATTATCCGTGCCGAATCATCAATCGTGCCGAATCATCAATCGTGCCTAATCATCAGTGTAATTTTTGGAAAGTGTAATCATTTATCACGCGTTATTCACAGTGTCCTCATTATTCGCGCTTGTTTTGCCTCTCTTCTCCTCTCTTCGTTTTTTAATTTCTCTGTACTTTGATTTTTATTTTTTCAAATTCGCTCTTCATTCTCCTTTATCACACGAAATTTCGCCGGAATCGTGTTGCTAAAGTTTGCGCCGGAATTGCCTGGATTCGGTAAGATTGATATTGTAGGTTTTGAAATTTCGTTGCCGTTCTTTTCCATTTTTGCTTTATAGTTATACGCGATTCTGATGTGAGGTTTTTCTTGTGTATTTGACCTAGTGATGGGTAGGGCGAAGGGGAAAGTTATTCTTCCTGAAGCTAAGAAGTTGTCTCAGCCTTCTTCTTCTCCTGGTTCGTATTCTTCCTGTTTTCTGTCTTGAATATTTGTTGTTTCGCCCTTTTTTTGTTATTGTTGTGTGTGTATGAGTTTTTTCAGTGTTGTTGATGTTGACTTTTTTAAGAATTTTATTCGTAAGTCAGATCTCCATATGAGTTGTTGATATTATAGGTTTTGAAATTTCGTTGTTGTTCTTTTCCATGTTTACTTTATAGTTGTACGCGAATCTGATTTGAGATTTTTTTTGTGCATTTGACCTAGTGATGGGTAGGGCGACGGGGAAGGCTGTTCTTCCTGAAGCTGAGAAGTTGTCTCAGTCTTCTTCTTCTCCTGGCTCGTATTCTTCCTGTTTTCCGTTTTGAATATTTGTAGTTTCGTGCTTTTTTTGTTCTTGTTGTGTGTGTATGTGTTTTTCAGTGTTGTTGATGTTGACTTTTTTTAGAATTTTATTCGTAAGTCAGATCTCCATATGAGTTGTTGATGTTGACTTTTTTGTTAGTCAGATATGTATGTTTTGAGTCTTTTTATAACATGCATTTTATATATTAGAAGTTGCATTTATTATTGTAAGATATGCACTAGTTATTTTTGCTCTGTTTCTCCCAGCATGTTATCAGTTCAGTTATAATTTGCACTTTTTTTCTTAGGAGTTGCATATGTTAGGTTAATAGCTGTATTAGTTAGTCATCCTATTCTTTTGATTTGTATGTCAGGTCCGCATTTTCTTAGAAGTTAGGTAATGTGTTTTTCGAGTTACTTATTTTGTTGTTGACTGATTGTTATATTGTGTACTTGTTTTCTTAGAATATTCATATGTTAATATAACTTATGTATTAGTTACTTAGGTTGTGAATTAGTTTCACTGATTGTTAGTTAGTTATTGTTATTCTTTCTGATTTGCTAGTATGTAGTTTGTTCCATTACAAGTTGCTTATGTTAGTTTACTATATGCATAAGTTAGTAAGAATGTGTATGTCAGATTATGTTGTTTACTGACTGTCAGACTATGTACGCATTTTGTTTCATTACAAGTTGCATATATTAGTATAGCCTATTAAATAGTTAGTTATATTGTTGTTTTCCTAGATCAGGTTTCTTATTGGCTGTTAGAGTATGCATTAAAATATGTTTTTCTAAAGCTGAGAAGTTGTGTCAGCCTTCTTCTTTTGGAGTCCTATGCTTCTGGAGGTTTTTTTTTACATGTTGCATTTTTTTTGTGTGATTATGTTTGTTTTTTTAAATATATGCTTATACAGTTTTTTGTTTTTCATTTTTTTGTGTAGTAGTTGTATTGGCACGTAGGTCTGCTAGGATTGGTGGTGGTGCTACTCCACGGATTTCAGCTCCTATTGTTCCTAAGCCGGGAAAGAAGAAACGGATGAATGTGGTTGTTAAGCAGTTGAAAGATGGTGAAGGCGTATCAGCTGCGGGTGAAGGTGGATCAAGTCAAGATTTTGATTATGACACAATGGTGAATGATGTTGTTAGAATGAGTAGAGAAGTAGCTGGTGTTGATGAAGCCATGGGTTCTAAGGATGGTTCAGCACAAATTGATGGAGTTGTTAGGTCTGCTGAGGGGAAAGAGACTGAATCTGTTAGGGAGGAAGCTGTACCTGTTGAGAATAATGGTGAAGGCGGGTCCAGTGATTATGGTGACAGTACGAAAAGTATGATTAAAGACTATATTAATGAAAATCAGTGGATTTTGGGTGCAGTTGCGAAGGCGGAGGCGGCGCAAGCTGCTGCGGCTGTGTGTGAGAGGGAAAGTGAGGGTGGTGAAGCTGATGTGGAATTGGGGGAGAGTGTTGAAGCTCGACCTACTGTGGTGGTCTTATTTGAAGGAGAGAAGGAGAGGTCGTCACCTCGTTTGTTGAGCAAGGAGATGGGTAAACAATGTGAGACTTCTACTGGACAGAATAAAAGGAAGGAAAAAGAACTTGCTGCAAAGTCACCTGTTGAGAAGGCGATGAAGACAAAGACTAAAAAAGTTATTGTGAAGAAAGGTGCTGTGAATGCGAAGAAATTTGGTGGGGGTTTGAAGGATTCTGTTGAGAAGGTGAAGGAAGTTGTTGAAGTAGCAAAAGAAACTGGTTTGAATGAGTCTGCTGAGAAGGTGAAGAAAGTTGTTGAAGTGGCAAAAAAACTGGTTTGAAGAGGAAAGCGGACAGTACTGTTGGTGAAGCTTCTGGGTCAGGAAAAATGGTTGCTGGTGAAGAAGGAGCTGCGAAACTACAGCGCAACCGTCGGAAGAAGCAGGTGGTCCAACGTACTGATGAGGAGGGTAACACGTAAGTGTATTTTAATGTGTTATAAACTGTACTTGATTCATAAGATGCTGCATTTGATAAGATTCAGTGTTCATTTGTTATTCACAGTCTCAAATAAACTTACAATCTTCATATTTTATTTTATTTTAGGTTTCTAAGAAATTCTCAACCAGTTTTTGTCCTTCGAAGCTGAAATCGTTAATTGCCTCACTCACTCCCGCCCAAAAGATTGATGTGGAAGATATAGGTTTTGGTAGACTTCTTGCGTTTGACATCTCATCCATTCCTATTGGAATTGTGCCTTGGCTGGTTGACAGGTTTGATTATGTGGGCTGATTTCATATTGTTTAATGCTGACTACAAATTGTTCTAGGCTGACTTCTTATTTTTTTTGTTTTAGGTTTGATCCTGTTGGTTGTGTGCAAGAAATATCAAGCTCAAGGTACATTATTACACCTGATGATGTGTTTGATATATTCTGTATCCCTAGGATTCCAGGTTGTGCCGTTGGTTTGGTTAGGAATAATGGTAGGATTTTGTCAAGAGATGTGGACATTAGAAATAATTGGAGAGAATAGTTGGGTGCTGATAAATATGGTAATATTTCTCATGTTAATCTTTTTGAGGAGCTGGGTAGACTAAGTGATGGTGGTGAGCGCTTTAAGAGATTTTTTGTTATGTATGTCATGTGTACTTTTTTGGCGCCAACTACTAGAAATTTGGTTGATTTTAAGCTGGTTAGTGCTTTAGAAAATGTTGGGGCCATCAAGAGTCTTGATTGGTGTGGCTTAGTGCTTGATCGTCTCTGCAAGGGTGTTAGGAGCTTCAAATATGATTCAGGTAAAAGAGATGTGTCTTGTGTTGGCGGTTGTGTGTTTGTATTGCTGCAAGCTTATATTTATAGGTTTCCCTTTAGAGGTCAGCCTGACCCTATCAGACTTCCCTTATACATGCAGTGGTCGAACAAATCTTTGCTCGACAGGGCTCATTATCTGGAAAAAAATGGGTTATGATAAGGGTGTTATGGTAGTTGCTGGTTTTCCTTTGACAAAGGATGGGAGGGTTAAAGATATCACAAGTAGCCAACAACAACCTAAGGGAACTCGTAATAGCCACGAGGGGCTTCATACACCTACTGCTGCATGTGATGGTATTGCTCAGGAGCCAGGATTTATTTCTTATCGAATACCTAATGGTGTGATGAGCAATGAAGACATTGACAAAGCTACCAGCAATGTAAGTATTTTTTATCTTTTTTTATATAGTTTGTAAAAATTAGTGCATGTTGTTTTAAAACTAATGCAGATGTTAGTTAATCTAATGTTGTTTGTAGTTCGCATTTCCTTTTTAGATAGATTCTGATTTTTTTTATTGGACTGATATTTGTTCTTCTGTGTCAGCCTCTTAATAGGGCTTGCCTCGTTTTCAAATGAGACATGGAGGTCATTACACGTGTATTGGTTCAAAACCTTGAGAGGGCAAATGCTAGCCCGATTGTGTAACCACAACCGCAGCCTCAGCCGCAGCCGCATCCACAATCAGAACCTCAGGAAGAGGGAACAACCACAGCCAATGAGGATGCTGTTCATGTGAAGACAACACAAGAAATTATGGAAGACCCAGCCACACATGAGTGGGTTGATAAAATAGTTGAAGAATACATGAGGAAAGCTCGTTCTATGATTCCTTCATTCTCTCTTGGGATTGAAGGACTTGATGATTTGCAGCTTTAGCATCTTTGAATTGTTTTTGGATGATCTGTAACCAGCTTATTTTGTGACTGGTTGTTTTGTTGGTGGTATGTTAAGCGCAATTGAAACGCTGTTTTAGGAGTTGCTTTTAAGGTTGAAGGTGTATTTGGATGATTTGTGACTGACTGTTTTGTGGGTGATATGTTGAGCGCATTTGAGACGCTGTTTTAGGATTTGTTTATAAGATTGCAGGTTTAATGATACAAATGCATGTTTAGTTTGAAGAAGTACTATTTGTATGCTTTTAATTCAAAGTTGATTTTTGAATTATTTGATGGGGTTGATTGTGTTGTTTTTCTGAGCTTATAAGAAAACAAATGCAATTGGTAGGTTAATAAACTACATGTGTAAGCTAAGTAGTTCTACATGTATTCAGTGGTTTTCGTATCACTAAAATTATGTGAAATATAATACAAGTCCCTTTCAGGGAAACAAGTTCATGTCGAATGTTAAGAAGTAATATTTGTATGCTTATTAATACGAAGCTAAAAAATACAGTATGTTATTAATTGTATAAAAATCTTAGGCACATAAAAATCAGTGGCATACAGTATGATCCTGGAAAACAAATACAATATATAGCTAAACAAATGCAACTTGTATCATAAAGAATGCTACTTTTTACAGTGTCTTCACATCTGGTATTTTTGTGCCGAATTCAGTAGTTTTCTTCCTTGGTTTTTTCTTTTGCATGCCTGATTTTAGCCTTTTTCCTCTTCCTTTTGTCTTCACTTGGGCTGGATTGAGTTTCTTAGGTGCACTTGTTATGGTTGAGTTGCTTTGGCTACTTGTGGTTGATTGTTCAATGGCATTTATTTTTGATGCCAACAAGTCTTCTATTCTTACCGAGCAGGTGTCAAACATCTCTTGAAGAGCGCTTCTAGCTTCTGAGTTTCCTTCGCTCTTTAGAACCAGATTGTAGAATCTGTTGGACATATGGTTCCTTCATGAGAGTACATTGTTGATGCTTTCTGATTGTTGTTTTTCTTGGCCAAGAATCCTATCCCAAACTTCTGTTTTGGCCTTTTTTGTCCACCTGTTGAGAATGTACTTTGCAAGTATTTATGTGATGGAATGAAGGTGCAATATCCTGAGGGTATGAAAGCAAAGCATACCTGACACCTCGAAGGACTTGCATGTGCATTGTACTTCAACCAGCCCATCTTCATTTTTGAACTCAACTGTCTCGTATTTGGATTCATCATGTTCTAGGCTGATCTCATATTTTTTTGTTGGTGGTTCTGAGAAAAGTTCCTTGACCTTAGTTGTCATTGCTAGGGAAAAATCCTTTTTGAATCCTTTGTACAATGCAAGTGTGTAAACCTGAGCAGCATATTTTACCAAACCTGTACAAGTCCAGTGGTGGGATATAAATGCATACTGTAAGTTAACAAATTCGTGTTCTAGACTAAGTAATAAATATTTTCAAATGGGAACATACCTGCTTTGTTTTGATAATTTGGCTTTGCTTTTGTACATGCATTTTCCTTTTCTGCTTCATCTCTCCTCCACTTTCTGATTGTTTGGTTGAAGAGCTCATAGAAGTGTGTCAGTGTTGTTGTTTTGTTTGCATTGGAGCATAGTGCGTGGTTTGTGCTTTCACTTCGTTGTGATGATAAGATGCCTGCTGAGAAAATATCTTTGCTGAATGGCGTGCTCCATTTTTCACGGATGTTGTACAGGCGTTGAAACCAGGTGCTAGTTTCCAGCTTGTATGTGCCAATCATGGAAGTCCATTTTTCTTCAAATTCTGTATGATTATGACATCTTTTCATACAGTAGTCTAGATCGCTTTTGAAGGATTCATCTTTCTTTAATCTCCTATAATGTTGTATTGCATTTTGTTTTATGTGCCACAGGCACAACCTGTGTTTTGTGTTTTGGAAGACCTGGGAGTTGCAACAAGAAATGGATGTTGATCGGTATACATATTGTAAGCTGACACGTGCGGAAGCTAACATTTCCTACTCAGTTTCAGGTCTAAGAAATGGAATTTCTAAAGTTGCATCATTTTCAGGAAACCTGATTTCTAAAGTAACAAATGCAACTTATAATCTATGTAATGCATACTGTATGGTAAGAGATTCAATGTCTACCAGTGCATATTCAGTGCTCAGAACTGTATGTAACAAATTTTCAGAACATACCTCATTTATTGCTTTGCCCATTGCAGGATCTTGATATGTGAATATTGTGACAGGTTCCTTTCCTTCCATTGATTTTCTGAAAGTGTTGAGGAGCCACACAAAAGTTTCAGCCAACTCATTTGCTATAAAAGCACAAATAAACATTGTTATGTTCCAGTGATTGTTGATTCCAACTATTGGCGCACAAATCAAGTCATACTTGTTTGTTCTGTATGTAGTGTCAAATATGGTGACATCTCCATAGAGTTTGTAGTCCTCCAGCATCATTGAATCCATCCAAAACACTGCTGATAGTTTTGTTTCCTCGTCGAACTTGACTTTGAAGAAGAAATCTTTGTCCTTGGCATTGATTTCCATGCGTGTGTCAACAAGTTTCTGAGCATCTCCACTTTCTATTTCTTTCATCCGAAGTCGACACACAAAGTTGAGGTGGTCTTTCATTGTATGCCCTAGATTCTCTTCTCCACCAGCTTCAAAAGACATGTATTTATATCCTATAGTAGGTCTTAAATCTGCTTGTTCCATTGTTCTGATGGCTTTTCCTCTGTCTTTTGTAATCCTCCGTTCACTCCTACTGAGATACTGCCACTGGTCTTGTTAACTCATGATTGTGTACGGTATTGTGATGTGCCACGATGTAATAATCCTGCTCTAACTTCACTCTAATTTCAGCTAGGCATCCTGTTTTTGTAATCAGGTCCTTTCTCTTCCTCTTCTTCTTCTTATTTTCAGAATGATTTTCATTATCCATGCAAAGAACAGGGCTGGTAGTACTGGTTTTTAATCTTTTCAATTAGCCTCCAGCAGAGCACTTGTAGTACTTTTCACGAATTTGGCCTTTGCTATTTTGACGTTGGCAGTCCTTCATGTAGCTGAAACCAATAGCATTTGCATGCTTCTTGTACATAGCATGAAGTGCATCCAATGTTTTTGCTTTTACGCCAGTAAGATTTTCAGTGGCATCATTGTCATTTAAATTTAGAAAATTTGTATCTGTAATAATAAAGAATCCAATTTCTAATGTAAGCTCTGTTCTGATGAGCATAAGAAATACTAGTTGTAGTGTAACATATGCAGAGTGTAGTGTATTTTTTACATGTTATAATCTGAACAACGCACAAGTTTCTTAAAAGTTGGAATTGACAAATGCATTTTCTGTGTTTTGTTCATTTTAATCTAATGCATGTTTATTTGTAACGTATACGTGATTTATGTTAACAAATGCATAAATTATACTAAATTTCTGTGCAGCATGTAGTTTAAATTGCTAATGTTTCCACATGTTCATAGCAGTCGAATTTCAGTGTCCAGAAATTTAAAAAACAACTATGTTCGTATCGATTGCATTTGAACACAATAATTTCAGTTTGATGAGAGAAAATCATACCTTCATAGGAATTGAGTAGTATTTCAGCTTCTTGCAATTGAATTTCTTCTCCTTGAATTTGAATCCTGGCGTTTAGAATCGTGATTTCTCTTGCAGATTCCAATTCGATAGCGGTAGTTGTTACGATTAAAGCAGCTGAAATTTCATCTGCTTCAATAGGATCTAGCGACAGATTTTGTCGTTCAATTCCGTCGGAATCACAGCAGCTGTTGTTGTCGGAGGACATCGGAAAGGCGCCGTCAACGGATTGGACGAGAGGAATTGAAAACACATCGGCGGACTGGTGAGGAAGAATTGATCGGCGTTCAGAGGATTCAGGAGGACAAAAAGAGTCGTAATCGCACTGGTTGTTATCGTTGGAGTACATCAGAAAGGCGTTGTTGATGAGAGATCGAAAACGTGCTGGCAAGAAGATCGAAAAATGCGTTGAGAGCTTTTCGGAGAAGAAGAACAGAGTACTATGTGTTAGTGTGTGAAAATTGTGTTTGTGGTTTTGCGTTATATTTTTGTTTAAGTTTGCCTTATTTGCAAAGTGGCCCCTCCCTGTCCATAAGCTTATGGACAGGCCGCCTGTCAGGAGACCCACTCAAATAAAAAAACATAACTATTTTACGAGAAAACAAATAATGCTGAATTTGTGATCGTTTCTTATGGCAGAATTACGGTTAGAGTCCGTCTCTTGAAAGACGGTCTTTCCATAAGTTATGGAAAGACCAAGGTTTAAAGTGTAAATTAGAAGAAATTAAGATAAAATTTTCGGGTTGCATGAACCGTGTTATAAATTTTATAACTACTACATGTTTCATACTAAAACTTTAATATTGCAACTAACACCTTTTACCTTTTATTATTCTAATCAAACCCCGTCTTTCCATAAGCCTATGGAAAGACCGTCTTTCCCAAGACTTTGCCTTACGGTTAATAGTAAATCTCAACCAAAATTATCAAATTGAATTTTGTAAATTTGATCAAAATCGAAAAGTTAAATTTCAAAACACAGATACGCACAATATCTCTATGATGAAATAACTGTAAATTTACGTAACAGGATGAAGTCCGTCTCTGTAAGGACATTATTTCTATAAGTCATGGAAAAACTAAAATTTAAAATGCAAATTAGAAGAAATTAAGATAAATTTTACGGGGTTCATGAATCAGGATACAAACTTTATGACTATTGTACGTTGTTTAATAATTTTTTAATATTTCAAGTAAAATGTTTTATCTTTATTATAAAGTTATAGAAAGACGGTATTTCCTAACACGATATGATTTGGAAAATATACGCTCCGTATAATACTTTCAAATCTGAATTCCCTACAATTTCGTATCCTTATTTTTTCGTCGCAGAAAATAAAAGGCACGTCGACCCAGCCAAGCTGATTAAAAAGCAGAAATATTGTTGGCTTTGCCCACCAAATTCAAAACACTACCTACATATATTGGTCCTACGAATTTTTTGAACAAGAAAAAACGTTTTAAAATGGTCTTTGTCATGCATTTCTCCGCACTATAAATTAGTGAAAATCAACAAATATATGTACATTTATTATTTAGTGAAACTTCTAGAGCTACTACTTCTGTTTGCTTTAAGTCACGTTCTCCACCGTTTATTTGAACCGGTGTAAATTAAGCTGAAATAAATATAAATATATTGAAAAATAGTAATAATATGACTAAACAAAATTAAATTTCACTGAATAAAATGTTTGTTGAACCCAATTGAACTGAACTAAACTAAACTAATTCTCCGTAAAACAGGACCGTGGACTAAAATACATGATTCATTAATTTAAAACAAGGAGTAAATTGTAGTACAAAGACTTGGGTGAGACGGATTCACCTAATCTTTTAATGAGACGGATGATTTAAATACAGTTATTTAAATCATCCGAATAATATAAGGTACTTTCTGTAATTTTTCAAATTTTACTTTGTACGCTGCCCGAGCATAAGTTATGATGGAACGGTCTGGCGTGAGCATTTCTCAAACTGTAGGGGTTAAATTTCAATCAGCCGGTGAGGTAATTCCTATTAACCGAGGAGTAAAATAATAAATGGAGGCAGGGTAGGTGGTTGAGTGGGAGTATGGAAGTATTTGGAAGGAGTGAAGTATTTATAAATTGAGATTCTGAGGCAGGCCGCCAAGTTGAGATATAATACTATTAGGGACTTAGGGTTAAGTAAATTTAATCAACTCTTTTTGTTTCTTCAACTCATTGTTATTCGTCCATTAGCCAGCCTGACCCAACCAATAATTAAATCTTTTACGCTAACCCACCCCCTTATAATACTTTGCATAGGATTTCCAAATTTATTTCTTACTCCAACCAATAGTAGCACTCCTATGTGCCAAAATAATCTGTGCACTTAGTGTTTGACGGTCAACATTATCACATATTTAAATGCATGTATAAATAATCATTAATATTATCGCATGATTTACCGTTATTATAGGCAGTGCCAGTCCTAAGTTTTTAGGGCTTGAGGCAAATTGGAAAAAAGGGGCCTCAGATAAATTATTTAGTATATGTAATATTTGCAAGAGTCCGTCTCTTGAAAAACGGTATTTCCATACGTTATGGAAAGATCAAGGTTCAAAGTGTAAATTAAAAGAAATGAAGATAAAATTTCTGGATTGCATGAATCGGGTTATAAACTTTATAACTACTGCACGTTGTATAATAAATTTTTAATAATGAATCTAAGACCTTTTACCTTTTACTATTTTAATTAAACTACGTCTTTATATAAACTTATGGAAAGATGATATTTCCCAAGAATTTGCCTTTATGTAAAATGGAGCCTCTTTTGGGTAAAAAATAAATATGATTGAGGTAGCTAATTATTAAGACTTGTAATAGTTCTGATTTTTTTCTCTATACTTAGTATTTTTTTTTTTGAAAATATGAGGCCCCTACATGACTAAAAAGTTGGGGGCCTAAGGCAAAACCTTCATTTGGCTCATTGTTGGGCCGGCCCTGATTATAGTTAGTCAAACATATTAACGGTCAAACAGATCTCTTGAATACCATAAAAAAATTTTTGTGAAGATTAGTCTAGCACAAACGGAGTAGTTGACACTAGCTTAAATACTCTCTCGTTACAAATTAAATTACACTCCTTCATACTTCTTACAATTGTCCCGACATAAAGGTAAAACGAAAGATGGATATTTAATAGGAAGAATAAAGAGTAAGTTAAGTGAACGAAACAATTTAGCAGTTGTTAAAAGGGGAAGTTATCCATAAAATAAATTATCCTAAAAAGGAAATGATGTTAATATATAAAGATCGAAGGAAGTACGTAAGTTTTTTCACTATCTCAAAAATATATATTTGACTTTTAATATTTTAACTACTTATAATAGCGACGTTGATATTTGAACACTACTTACTTTGATGAATCCAACAATATTACATATGACAATATAATTGCTTACATTCATTCAAAAATATGAAGGAAAAAATCAACCACAAATGCAAAAATCGGCGTTAATGGTGGTAGGAATGGAGTTAGAAGGCGGTTCTTGGCACCGCCACACAATTGTGCGGACGTTGCACGACAATTGAAGAATCACTCTATAAGAATTTCAATGTCGGTTAAATACTTTCGAGGCCAACTACCTTTAGAAGTTAATAAAATATGTTTTTCCGCATCCGTCGAAATCAGAAACCCATATTGAACATACCGTCTCCATCTTTACATCAATATAGATTGATATTTATGTTCCACACGATACAACCACCATCATCCTCATTTTTTACAATCATACCAAACTCACTTATAATTAAAACCATAATAATAAACATTCAAAAATCAAGCATCAATCCACCTTGAACAAATAACATATATCAAATTTGTAGGTGGGTTTACGAATAATAAATTCAAAATGGAGAAGAAACCATACCGATGATAATATGACGTTTATCACCACACATTCATCAAAGTTGCCATTGTGAGGTTGAATTTAAAAGGGGAAGGATGAAGTGTTAGACTTAGGGAAGGAGCGAAAGGGGATGAAGAAAAAAAAGAAAGAAATGAAGGAAAAAGAATGTTGTTCGAAGGAAGAGGATAATAAAGGTAGAATATTTTTATGGAGTTTATTTAGACGGCAACTCAACCACCATTGTTTACGTTAGTTAACTCAAAAACATATTCCAACGTCGGAACCGCCCTCCATTTGGCACTCCACACACATGTTTCGACTTTGGAATTCCTTATATTCTACACTTTTAGTGCATATTTTTGTAGGGTTTATTTTGATGGCGAATGAGCAACTTATTGCACTCCAAAAACATGTTCCAATATCAGAACTTCCCTACAAAAATATAAATCAAATGCTGGCTGGTTAATAGCCGTCGTCTAACAAATCTTCGAAATTGTTTTCCATCAATCAAACTACGCACACTTGTTCCGAATTCTAAATTTAAGATAAACGGTGATTTCAAAGAAAAATTTCATAACCGTCGTGCAACAGAATCTTCAGTAGTAGTTATTTCTGCACTAGTGAATTGATTAGTAGAACATTAGGACATGCTTCTTCCGTCCCACTTCATGTTGCTTAATTGCTTTTTGGAAGTCAAACTTTGTAAACTTTAACCATAAATATAAATTAATTCATATAATAAAAATATAATATGAGATATTGTTAGATTCGTCTTAACATCGATTTTTTAATTATCAATTCTTTGTGTGGCATTACTATAGGTAATTAGAAATATTTACGATCAAATATGGTCATTAAAGATCATAAAAATAAAGTAAAATAAAGTGGGACGGCGGAAGTACATACAAGAGTATTATAATATTAGAATTTCTAACATGTTCGGCTGAATTACGAGTCAGATTTCTTTTTAACCGTGGCTCTATTCCATAGGTTATTATGATTCGAATGTATGACTACTAGAACATTAGTAGTTTAGCACTACATTGTCACGATCAACAAATGAATGATTAGCCTCTATTGATTTAAGACTTTTATCTTGTCTTATTTTAAACTTTTTAGCAGTTTCAGGTTAAACTACACATTTCACTTTATGTCATTATTCATTGTTCAACTTTGATCATATATTTAAATAGATATATAAATAATAATATTATCATATATTATATGATTGTATTCGTCGTAATAAGTAATTTTTAAAAAGTAAATTTTCATTTATAATTATTATACGTAGTTAAATATATCAACAATTAAATAAAAATTTTAATGAGCTTATAAAAGATTTTATGTAGTAATTTATTTACGAGTCTTCTAGTATCCATGTCAATTGCCCCACATATATCACACCTCGCGCACTAAATTAATAGTGAAAAATTCTCTTCAAGTTATCTTACAATTCATCCAATCAATTGAAACCAAGTGTAATTTTGACAGTCAGCCAAGTTTGATTATGATTGATGAAAACACAACTTCGAAACACATAATTAATAAAATTGTAATTTGAATTATAGGCAATGAAACTCTTCAACGTGGTTTTCTGACATCGATTATTTATCAAGATTAAACCTTTAAAAATATGAATTTAACTGTTCAACAGAGACAATAAATTGCAGCGTGGAGGGAAATAATTGACACACATGTAACAAATGATTAAGTCATAATTACTGCAACAGGAAACACGGAAAATTCGTCAATAAGATGAGATTTAATCGGACAATTTTGCTTATATTTACGTTAACTGGTGAAACATGAATACTCCCGACACCATAGTTTTAGATGTTTAAATCTATGTGAAGAAAATTAGTAGATGAAATTGAATGTAGAAAGTAAGTAGTAAAATAGGTGAATGAAATTGAACGAATCTTGCCAAAAATGGAAAGAGAATATCAAATTAAAAAAATATCCATAAATAATAAGTGTACCATAAATAATAAAACAGAATGAATACTTTTTACATTTTCAGAGAGCGTGAATTTTTGGGAAGTGCAGTTTGTCGGTTGTCCGGTAGTGAAAAAAAGGCCAACAAAGTTACTATCTTAATTAACTCAAAAAACAATGGCTGGTAGCCGCAGCCCACACGAGGATAATTTTGTTTTGTGCTAATTATTCTTAACCCCTTTCATTAAAATAAACGAAACTGAACGGATAGTAGAAGTTTATGTATAGTTACAGTTGCAAGTGGTGCTACTGCATACTGAATGAGTGAGACTGTGTGCCGAATCTAGGATTCCCCGATCTACCATTTGAAATTGCAAGCAAAGAAAATCCTTCAAAGATGCATTATATTTAGATTCCTTTTACAAATCATCATTGGTTTTATGATTCCAATTCGATGTCAAAGATTATATGAGTCCAATGAATATATATTTTCATGTTTGGTGTGTGACTTTTTCTGTTTATGTTTGTGCAATAAAAGAGTCGATTGTTGATGTGACATTCGTGAATGTATATTTTGACTATTTTGGCCGTTGCTCGTGTGAGCTCAATAAGCATATGCTCTCACCGTTTGGATTGTGATTTCTTTTTATCCACGTTATATATTTGTATGGTGAATAATAATATTTCCCGGTCTCACTTGTATTTGTGGAGAGAGATAAACTTTAATTTTGTGTGTGTAAAATGACGATATTGCCCTCTTGCTTAACTCCATCCACCGTCACTTGTGCATCCTCTCGCCCTTCTGCTTATCTTCATCAACCGTTGCTTGCACCCTGCATGTCCTGCATGTCCTAATTCACAAATTCTCTCACCCTCGTTGTTTCAATTAAAAAATCTCAGTAAATTAACTTAGCAAATTCTTCGATCTTTTTTGAGTACAAATTCAGAGAATCCTGACAACTTTCAGATCCATCTCGTCAGAAAATATGGAGGCGAGCTCTTCCTTCACCGTCCAAAGAGCAGCGGTGAAAGCGTGATATGGGGAGTCCGAGGAGCATTGCTATGATGGCGAAAAGAAAATGGCAGTTGTGGAGGAAACTGGGGGAACGATGGGAGCTGTAGGAATTTCAGGAACAACGAATATGTTTTACTTGGTAAATATTTATTAAAATGGGAGAGTGCAAATAGAGGTGAGACGCCCAAATAAGAAAATAGTGCAGATACATGGGGTGGAGGAACTACTGCATACGATCAAGTGAGTACATTGGAATATATGCCCATTCTTTAGCCTGCAATCTCTTTTTGTCCATTTTTTGTTTGGAGAAAAATGCATATATAACTTTACATAACCCACATAAGTGCAAAGATAACCTTTTGATAATTAAAAGTGCAAATATAACCACAGATAATAAGTTTGAGTGCAAATGTAGCCATTCCGACAGATATAGGCTGAAATTCAATGAAAAGACATTTTTACCCCTTTGGAAAATATAAAAAATAGAAAGACTAAATTATTTTTTTGGTCCCCTACAAAGTATCTTTTTACCATCTTTTGGTCTCAATTTGCAAAACAACCCTTAGACGGTATCCAACAAATTCAAAATAATTTGTTTGGTCCCTAAAAGTGGTTTTCAGGGAAAGTCAACGGTAAATTTGGTCAAAATATGTAAAATGACCATTATACCCCTGAGCTTAACAAAATAAAAAGAAAATTTTGGTAGGAGGTTCGAGGACTCAAGGCAGGAGGTTCGAGGACTCAAGGGCTCAGTATGAAGTCAAAAATCTGAAAACTTTAAAATTAATATTTTTAATTGAAAATGTTTTTAATTAGTAAAATTACCATCAGACCCTTGACTATACTGGAAAACCATTTAGTCTTACCTGAAAACCACCTGAGGGGACCAAACAAATTGTTTTGAATTTGTTGGGTACCGTCTGAGGGTTGTTTTGCAATTGAGGACCAAAAGATGGTAAAAGATACTTTGTAGTGGACAAAAAAAAATAACTTAGTCAAATAGAAATTATGAACTGTCTATAATGTCCCTAAACCCTAATTTTCACTACTCTTTTTCTCACTCTCTTTCTTCTTCGTCGTTTCATTTCCTTCTCTGATGATTCTCTTCTTTTCATATCCTCATTTGCCTTGCAATCAAATCACCCCGCCCCTTCTTCTATTCTGGTTTAGTGTTTGGGTGGGCTGTGAAGGGGTTGGTGATGGTGGGTGGGTGGTCGTGGCGGCAAAGGTGCACTTTCCAACGGTGGCGAGTGCTTTACAGGTGGTGGCAGAGGAGGTTGGGATGACTGGAGGCGGCGCTAGGTTAGCGGGCGGAGGTGAAATCTCCGGCGATGACGAGTTCTTTACAGAAGGCAAAGGAGGTGGGGTGGCTGGAGGTGGCGCTGGGTCAGCGGGTGAAGGTGAATTCTCTAGCGGTGACGACTGATCTACATGTGGTGGAGAAGGTGGGGTGGCTGGAGGCGGCGCTGGGTCAGTGGGCGGAGGTAAACTCTCCAGCGGGGCAAAATATAATTTTGTCTTTCAATCCAAATGGCATTTTGGTCATTTTCGGTCGGTTAATTCCTGAAAATTGCCAATCAATGTCGGAATATAGTTTTAAGTGTTATATTTGCACTTTTATTAAGTAGTTAGGGTTTTTTTTTGTACCAAAAGTTATGTGAAACTTATATTGACTAAATTATTTTTTAGTCCCCTACAAAGTATCTTATATCATGTGTTGGTCCCCGTTTGCAAATCAACCCTTACACAGTACCCCACAAACTTAGGCATGACAAAATGATTTTCCAGTAGAGTCAGGGGTATAATGGTAATTTTACTAATCAAAAAAATATTTTCAAATAAAATTTCCTAATTTAAAAGTTTTTCTTTGAAATTCCTAATAAAACAATCATTTTCAACTAAATGATTTTCCTGCCGCCTTCAATTTCCACCTGCGTAAATTTTCTGCCTCTTTTTGAATGCCATTAGCTTCTTCCATACACTTATGCACCGCATCATCTTCTTTGAGCTCACCCTCTTCCGGTGCAACAAATGCCATTCTACCAATCACAATTCTGTTTAGAACTCTTTATGTCCATGTTTTATCCGAAGGTTTCCATACAGAGTGCTCGGTGAATTCTGTGTATAAATGTTTTGGGTCATCTGGGCTTGCAACATTTACTTTGAAAAATTCAATTAACGGGGTCATTAACCTCTTGCCATCTGAAACAGTTGTGGACAATGGTTCATCTGGTCTGAATTGTAGTGTTTGCGCCTTCAAATTCCAGCGGGCCATCGCCGCCTATCACTGCCACCTGCCACCGCCGCCTGCCACTGGCGACGGAGGCTCTTCACCTTTGTGATTCTACAACTTTGCAACTCGGCAACGAAGACCTCCACCCCACGATGGAGACTCTGCAACTTCACGACTCTACAACTTTGTAGTGGTGGCGGCGACACCAACGGCGCCGACGGCAGAGTTCCGGTTCCAACGGCGACTGCAGTAGAGTTCTAGATCCGGTTCCAACCTCGGCGGCGGAGAAGGCGAGCGAAGAAGATGAAGACTTTTTATTTTTATTTTTTAAAATCTAGGGGTATAATGGTCATTTTACATATTTTGACCAATTTTACCATTGACTTTCCTTGAAAATCACCTTTGGGGACCAAACAAATCGTTCTAAATTTGTGGGGTACTGTTTGAGGGTTGATTTGCAAATGAGGACCAAAACATGGTATAAGATACTTTGTAGGGGACTAAAAAAATTTATTTATTTTTAGTCCCATACATATCATTTAGTCCCCTATAAAGTATATTATACCATGTTTTGATCCCCGTTTGCAAATCAATCCTAAGACAGTACCCCACAAATTCAAAATGATATGTTTTGGTCTCCATAGGTGGTTTTCAGGCAAAACTAAGTGGTTTTCCAGTATAGCCAGGGGTATAGTGGTAATTTTCCTAATTAAAACATTTTCAATTAAAAATTCCTAATTTTAAAATTTCTTTTTCTTCCGCCACCGCCACCTGCAATTTCCACCGCCGCCACCACCACCTTCACGATAAATTTCTCTGTGTTTCCACCGCCGCCTTCACCAGTTAATGGCAGGGCTAAAACACCGCCGCCTTCACCGCTGAGCTCTGCCATGGCCGTCCACCGCTGTCGTCAGTATCCGTCGCTCGTCTTCTGCCTTTCACCAATTTGCTCTGCCTCGCCTTCCGCAGCCGCCTTCCGCCGCCTTCTCTGGTCGACTTTCCGTCTCAACCTCAGGTACTCTATTCCATCTTCAAGCTCCGGGACAGGCTCTGATCTAGTCGAGTACTCTGTTCCATCTTCAAGTACTCTATTTTGTACTCAGGTACTCTATTCCGTCTCAAGCTCTGGGACAGGCTGCGTCTCAGCCTCAGGTACTCTGCTATCAGGTTGGATATCAACAGAGGATTTGAAGACGGAGGATTCGCGACAAGGCTCAGAGTTCGTCATCGAGCGGTTGAAGTTGTAAAGGCGGTTGCGACGCCGGTGAAGAATCCGCCAATGAAGCGGCAGCGGAAGGTAAAAAATCCGCCACTGAAGTGAAGAAGACGAAGTAATCGAAGCGAAGAAGATGAAGTAATCGAAGCGAAGAAGACGAGGCATAACAAACTGGTGCGGAAGAAGAAGAAGAAATCAAAGCGACGGAGAAGCGAAGAAGATGAAGACCTTTTTTAAAAAAACTCAGGGGTATAATGATTATTTTACATATTTTGACTAATTGTACCGTTGACTTTTCCTGAAAACCACCTCTGGGGACCAAAACATATCATTTTGATTTTGTGGGATACTTCTGAGGGTTGATTTGCAAACGGGGACCAAAACATGGTATAAGATACTTTGTAGGGGAATAAAAAAATAATTTAATCAAAAAATAATTTAGTCAATTATATTTGCACTTAGCCAATTAGGTTTTATTATATGTGTATATATCTCTTTTGTTTGTGAGATGAATGACACCATCGCATGTTAGAATTCCACGTTGATTATATATTAAGGGGATATGTGCCAATATAACCCTATCTACTTGAGTAAGTGCCAACCCTATGATATTTTTTAGTGCAAATATAACCCTAACTAGTTAATGAAAGTGCTAATAACCCTCAGACCCCATTTCTGGCATTGACCTCAATTTTTTAGCATTGACTCTATGTAAATTGACCAAAATACCCTTTGAGCTAACTCTGAAATTTGGTGGACAATTTTACCCTCATAGTTAGCCGGAATGCCATAGTTCATTGAAATTATGTAGGGTTATATCATCACATTCCTAATGTTTGTAGAGTTATATCAACACATTTCTAATGTTTGTTGGGTTATATCAGCACATCCTTAAAACTTATAGGGTCATATTGGCCCTTTCACTAACTATATAGGGTTATATTGGCACGTATATCAACTAGGTGGAGTTATAAAAGCACGTTTTTCTATATTAAGTTATCAATCAGCATACATAGACAAATGTCACCTCAATATAGTATTATTTAATGAGTGGGACAGGCGGCATATTCATAAGCTTATGGACATGCCACTTATTTCTTACCTTATACACTGTATTTCTTAAATTACACACAAAGTTTAAAATTTCTGAAAATATTTTTTTATATCATATATTTTTATATTTTCACCTTCAAATACATATTATTACTTGTTTTAACTTATAAGATGCAATATTTAAATTTTATAAAAAATTACAACGTTTAAGTTAAAGGCCCCTGAGGACTGTCCATAAGATTGTGGAAATGCCGCATTTCCTGAGATTTTCCCTTATTTAATATTATAATTGAAGTTAATTGCTGTAATTTGATTTAAAGAATTGCAGTAATAATATATTTTTTTAAATTTGTTCATGTACTCCCTCCGTTTCACTAAGAGTGTCACACTAGGTTTAGACTTTTGGATTAACGTGAAAAAAATGAGAGGTTAAAATTGAGTGTAGAAAGTAAAAAGTAGAATGAGTAGATGATATTGTAGGAATCTTGCTAAAAATAGAAAGTGTGTCATTTAAAAAAAATCCCAATAAGGTAAATGTGCCACTGAATATTTGTTTTAATGATATCCGACCACATCAATTTTTAACAAAAAGAATCGCTACTTACTATCCCGATTAATCGATAAATCCAGATGTGCTAATGAGAAAGAGTCTGTCTCTTGAAAGACGGCCTTTCCATAAGTTATGGAAAGACCAAGGTTTAAAGTGTAAATTAGAAGAAATGGAGATAAAATTTTCGGGTTGCATGAACCGGGTTATAAATTTTATAACTACTACATGTTGCATACTAAAAGTTTAATATTGCAACTAAGACCTTTTACCTTTTATTATTCTAGTTAAACCCCGTCTTTCCATAAGCCTATGGAAAGACCGTCTTTCCCAAGACTTTGCCAATGAGAAATCACAATTATTAATTCGTAAATTTGTTTTCTCAAAATAATTTGAGCCAATTCAATCATTTTGAAATTGAGGTGGCCAGCTAGACCGGTTTGATGAGGGATGAACTGCTTATCTGCCTGTCGGGAAGTGGGCCTTTATTCTTCCACTCTTTTTTTTGTTTTTGGGTCCATTCTAGACTTTTAAATTTCAGGCCACCACCGTCCCGGAAAGTAATAAATATTTGTTGTCCGTATAAGCAATCCGTATTTTATTGAGTCCGTTTTTTTTTAAAGACGATCTTTCATAAGTCGTGAAAAGATCAATGTTTAAAGTGCAAATTTGAAGAAATGAAAATAAAATTTTTGGATTGTATGAACCGGGTTATAAATTTTATAACTACTACATGTTGCATTAAAATTTTAATATTGCAATTAAGATCTTTTACCTTTTATTATTCTAATTAAACTTCGTCTTTCCATAAGCCTATAGAAAGACTGTCTTTCCCAAGACTTTGTCATTTTTATTATATATATTTAATTTAGAATAAAATTTATTTAAAGTAAGGTAAATTCTTGGGAAAGACCGGAGTTTATATAGAATAATAAAAGGTAAAAGGTATTAGTTGCAATATTAAAATTTTAGGGCAAAATACTAATATGACCCTATGTTTTGGAGCTTTGTGCTAATATGACCCTGTGAAGTCAAAAAGTGCTATTGTAGCCATGTGTTTTATATCAGAAGTGCCGATATAACCCTGTGGCACTATTCCGGCATTGACTTAATAATTTTCAGTGTTGACCAAAATTAAAAAGACTAAATGTATAGACTAAAATACTCTAGCATTCATCAGAAGCACCACCACCACCGTCGCCGCTCCACCACCGCCACCGCTCCACCACCACCACCACAACCACTCTACCACTACCACCACAGTAGCTCCACCGCCATCGCCGCTCCACCGCCACCACCACCACTGCTCCGCCACTTCCACTGCCACCACTGCCCGCCCGCGGCACGACAGCCGAAATTTGGGAAATTCACTAACAGACCTGAGGTTTAAAATAAAAAACACATAATCAAAGCATTTCTCCAGCAACACTGAAAGTTATGTCTTCCTCCATCAACAAGTTATAAAGAGACAAAGATCAACATAAACATCGGAAACATAATGCCTACATCTTTCCATTTCGGATAAGCAAAACCTATATTATAACATCAGTTAATAACACAGAATCCAATAACAAAATCCATCGTCAGCTCAATTTATACATCCAAATTGAAGGAAAGGAAAAAGCAGATTTCAAATCCACAAAACTTCACCATTTAAATACAAAAATATATCAGAACTACAAATTCCTAGATCTCACCTCACATTCAACCTTGGATGAAGAGAGCTGAACTGGGTCAGGTCGAACATACACAAAGGAATGACCCAGGTCGTATAATGGGTCGGATCCCAATGCAGCAAAATCCTTCCTCCGGTGAGCTCCGTATCGACCACCGCCGTCTCCGGTGAAGCACACATGGCCGCTGCCGTGCACCGCCTCTGGTCCGTCGTGCGCCGCCACCTTAACCCCTGCCACCCCTGCCACCCCTGACCCTAAGCCATCCCTGTTACCCCTAGCCCTAAGCCCCATCGCCGCTCCATCGTGCGCCGCCACCGCTCAGCCGTACGCTGCCGCCAACCCCAGCCTCGCCTCCAACCACGAAACCCTAAGATCTGCCCCGGACAACCACCAACCATCCACCTCCTCCTCCGACCACCAAACCCTACCCTCTGGAAATTGACGGGGATTTGCAGAGTGTGAAAAAATGGAATCTTCGTCGGAGTGTGAAGAGTGAAGCTAGGGGATTTGCAGAGTGTGAAAACGGGGTTCAGACGAGAACGGAAAAGAAAAGAGGAACGAAGAAGAAAAGAGAAGAAAATTATGTGGTTAATAAACAATGGGGGCATAATTATCTTTTAACATTTTTTAAAGATTTTTATTCAAACAGGGTTATAATAGTCATTTCATGTATTTCTAGCCGAATTCAGGCCTCCCGGGTTATATTAGCACATTTTAGAAAAACACATGATTACAATAGCACTTTCCAACTTGACAGGATCATATTAGCACAAACCCTCAAAACAACACTTTACTCAAAAATTTATTATGCAACGTGTAGTTATAAACTTTATTACTCAATTCATACAACCTAAAAATTTTATCTTCATTTCTTCTAATTTACACTTTAAACCTTGGTATTTTAATGATTTATAAGAGACAAACTCTTAAAATATACAGTATTGAAATTATTAGAATATATTTATTATTTTAAATTAATCGAAATAAAATGAATTTAAATTTAAAATAGTACAATAACAAAATTAGGAATACTAGTGGAACGGATTGTTATGGATGTTCGCACTACATCGGCCTCAATTGGTATCAATCGGATGGAAATGGAAGTGGGGCGTTTGTAAAAAAAATATGGGAAATATATAAATATAATCCCATATATTTGAGAAAGTACATAGATATATATAAATTATAGTGTAAAAATAATTCTAACTACCAAATGAAAGTACAAATTTAATCACGTGACACTATTTCAGGCGTTGACTGGGTACTTCTAGCTATTGACTGACCGTAAAAGGATCAAAATACCCTTTCACTTGAAGCCTAAATTTGATGGATAATTTTTCCCTTATGACCAAAAACTCTATTATACTATGACTCTGTTTGGTAGAGATGTAATTATAAGTAAAACTGACTTATTTTAAAAGAAAAAATAACTTATGCTTTCCAACTCCGGCACTTGTTCACCTATTCCAGAAAAGCGTCCTATTATTGAGATTCGAGTTGGGGAAGCTCCAAAGTTTCTCGGCTATAAATATTTCACACGGAGGAGGGGAAGTATGACACCAAATGGCTGGGTTCAGGTAGCGTGACACCAAACGGCGAGAAAGTGCAGTTTCCAACTCTCATCTCTACGATTTCGATCTCAATCGGATGGTGAGTAACAAAATTATTTTTTTCAATTTTGTAAGATGGTAAGAAAAGGGGCAGGGGCAAAAAAACATTTTGAATACTTTTTCTATTTTTTTATTTTTTTACGGAAGGGCAAAATAGTCTTTTCACCCAGTTCATGTCTAAATCAAAAGGAGAAGATTATTTTTGCACATAACCTCAATTTAGGGTTATATTTGCACTTTCAATTATCGCATGGTTATATCTACACTCTTGTCAATTATATAGGATTATATATGTACTTTTCTCTTGCACTTTCAATTATCACAGGGTTATATTTGCACTTATGTGAAGTATGTAGGGCTATATATGTACTTCACTCAAAAATATTAAATACTTATGTGCTATTAGAGCATTATTTTTTGAAAGTGCTCATATAACTCTTGATCATCACTGGCTTAAATAATTTGATCCCTCTGCCCCTTAAATGACGTTGACTTGAAAGATCCAATGTGCATGGCATAAATATCCATGATAGTTTGACATGTTTATTTGTCAATGCTAACTCATGTAAACCCTACATAAAATTTTTCACAACCTTTTCCTCCACTACTCAATCGATCTTCTCCACCTACTTCACCATCAACGATGTACACCCGTGCATTCAAACAACCATCGCACGCCCAAACTACCACCATAGTAGTACATACAAACCACACAATAATAACACACCACCACCTACTAGCACCTCGTACTACCACCACCCCTACGCCTCACCCACCACCATCCCCTCAATCCTGCCACCACCTATTCCGCCTCTACAAACCCTAGACCCCCGTTCCATCTTTATTCTATATGTACAAATTCAACACCTTTATCTTGCAACCACCTCCACCCAAAATCTAGTTTTCTTCATAGTATAATTGATTCGATTCGGTAGAAAAGTGAATGAGTATTAGTGATGGTTTGGGTTTGAGCCGTGGTGGATTGAATATTTTGGAGGAATCTATATTAAAGGGCGAATGTTTTGGTTTTGATTCTCTAATTCGTGCAATGTCGGTGTTGATTATTTTGGCTTTAATTTTTAAATCAAAGAAGTAATGTCAACGTTGCGTTGGTGTTGAATAAGGTGAGTTGAGCAATCCAGAGAGGAAGAATGTTAGTAGGAGAAGATGAGTGAGAATTTCAACAAAAAATAAAAAATTACCGACTAAAATGAGGGCGTTTTGGTCATTTTCTCTATCTCTGGCTGATCGCTATTGACTGCAAACTCAGACTAACTTGAAATTATTTTAGCACATAAAAAAATCATAACAATATTATTACATATGAAGAAACTAAAGATTACACGAACACTTTTTCAACCAGTCAAACTACCTAGAATATTTAGGTAATTTGCATTAAATTCCTATAGAAATTTCAAGTCAGCACAACTTGGATTACAAGGCGATCACCGCTCGCCCTCAGCGGCCCACACCAGTCGACACCATAACCATCAACAACTTGGATTACAAGGTTTAAATTTCTCAAACATGGACACTTTCAAAGAGTATGAATATAACTAAAACACCAACCATTTTGACAAGTGACATCTCCAATACTTGCCACATTAGCTTTAAAAAAAATTGCAAAAAATGATATTTCCCCATTTAATAAGCCTCTATACAATGTATTTATAACTCAATTCAGTGCAGAATCCCTTCTTAGACAACTTAGAGTTGTCTCAAATACTAAATATCTGCATGTCTCTTCCTTGATGAATATACTTCATGTATATCTAACACCATTTTAACTCCATGCGATTAACTCTGAGAGATTTATGCTTTCATATCTGCCATTTAAAAAATCAGAATGATTTATTGGCCGATTTCCAAATGAATATGTCTCTTAAAAGACGGTATTTCCATAAGCCATGGAAAAACCAGAGTTAAAGTGCAAATTAGAAGAAATGATGATAAAAATTTCGGGTTGCATAATCGGGTTATAAACCTTATAGCTACTACATGTTACATAACATATATTTAATATTGCAACTAAGACATCTTACCTTTTATTATTATAATTAAACTACATCTTTCCATAAACCTATGAAAAGACGATCTTTCCCAAAACTTTGCCTTTCCAAATTTGTAAAAAAAAATATAATTGATCGGACAACTTTGATTACAGTTTAATGGTTTCAGTATCTGACAGGGACTCTCATTCCTTCATATTTTCTATATCTACAAAATACATTGTAGAAAGGTAAAAGTCTTCATAATTTTTTTTTTACTTATACACTTTATTGCTTAAATTGTACACTAAACTTTTAAAGTTGGCTAACACATTTATAAAATTAGATTTAGTAATTTTTACATATTATCTTATACCCATATTAATAGCTAGGAATATTTTTGTTTTTTTAAGGATACATAATTTTATAACTACTCCCTCCGTATTTTTTTCATTGGCACCTTTCTTTTGGTGTTAGAATTGAGGAGATGCTAAATGAGTGGATGAAATTGAATTGAAAGAAGAGAAAGTAAAATGAGTAGATGTAAAAACCTTAAACTTGCCCAAAATAGCAAGTGTCAATTAAAAAAAAACCACTTTTAGTAAGTGTGCCAATAAAAAAAACGGAAGGAGTACAATTAAAGAATTATTTATTCATTATCAACATATATTTCATATTCTTATCATTATATTTTTAAGACCAAACGACTTCCGTGACCCTCGAACTATCACCATCATTCACCTTTGACCATCTAATTTATTTTCCCACACTTTTGGCACATGAACTTATAAACTGATGAATTATGCCCCTTCCGTCAGATCAAACCGTTAAGGTATGGTCATAGCGTTAATTTTAGGGGTCTATCGCCCCACCACCGCCTGTACCCTCTGCGGCCGCCAAATCAATCAGCCGCTGGCAACTTAAACCACCTTCCCCCACCTCCAAACGCTCCTCTCCAGCCCATCCACTGTCCCGTCCCTTGTCTCCACCCGTATCCTCGCCTTCATCTCCTCTACCACAAACCTCACGTTCAGCGGCTGCCCCGCCATCATCTGCCACGCCAGGCGGCAACGACGGTTTTATCGAGGAGATCCTCGATCCTCTCCCTCTCTGATTCTAGATGTGATGTACATGATGTTGAATCCTAATTTGGGTCAAGGACCCGATCCTGTGCCTGCGCTTCCATATCTGGGTTGGGTCCGACGTTGGGTTCGGGTCTGGGCTCTGGCCCCAGCTTGCGCAGGTTTATATGATAATCGTTAAGAGCTCGTGGTTTTACTGTTCTTTTCTCCTTTCAGTTTTCTCATATGTGGCAAGTGGGATATGATACGTATCATGCTAAGACACCCATTATCCGACGACAGATTCGAGCTGTATTGGGAAAGAAAAAGCAGAGGCCAAGGGGGAGAAATTGGAAGGCGAACATAATTGTGCTTGTGTGCATCTCTTTTACAAAATTTGTGTTGTGTTTGTGTGTGAATTGATGCGAATTGCATAATTTTGTGTGCTAATTGCAGAATTTTGTGTTGTTAGTGCTGGGATTGGGGACGGTGAAGGAGGAGCTAGGGGCTGGGTTTAGGCGGCGGTGGTCGGCGGGTGCCAGTTGGGAGGGGGAAGGGGAAGGGGAAGAGGAAGGAGGGAAAGGAAAAATAAATAGAAAAGGAAAGGTAAGAAACTAAAAAGAAAAGGAAAAGGTAAAATGGGAAATGGAAAAGGTCAGTTTTGCCCTTAAAATTAGCACTTTGACCTTGCTTTAACGGTTTGACCTACCGAAGGGGGCATAATTCACCAGTTTTGTAAGTTCATGGGCTAAAAGTATGGGGGAAATTGGAGGGCCAAATGTGGACGATGGTGATAGTTCAAGTGTCACGGAATTCGTTTGCTCTATATTTTATAAGATAAATTATTTATGTACGATGTTAATATTTTTTTGTGTAAACATATATATTACTTTTTCTTTAAATATAAATAAATAAATTATTATTATATATCACTCAACATCAAGTCAATTTATTTTTTTAATTAAATATGTATTAATACATTAATTTTATATACTACATTATGTGCTCTTATATACTCCCCGTTCCAGAGAAATTGAAACATTTTGACTTTTAAAAGTCAAACTAAGCCTACTATAATTATTAAATTCTAGTATTATATATGTAAGACTATTATCATGTTATATGTTGTTGATTCAGCATAACATGTATTTGCAAATTATTAATTAATATGAATTTTTTTATGAGTTCGTCTCTTGAAAGACGGTCTTTCCATAAGTTATGGAAAGACCAAGGTTTAAAGTGTAAATTAAAAGAAGTGAAGATAAAATTTTTAGGTTACATGAACCGGGTTATAAATTTTATAACTACTATATGTTGCATACTAAAATTTTAATATTGCAACTAAGACCTTTTACCTTTTATTATTCTAATCAAACCCCGTCTTTCAATAAGCTTATGGAAAGACCGTCTTTCCCAAGACTTTACCTTTTTTTATACACCTATAAAGATATTAGTTGTTAAAAATTGATTCAGTTGACTTTCAAAAGTTAAATTGTGCCAATTTCTCTGAGATGGAGGGAGTATATATAAGGCAAAGTCTTAGGAAAGACCATTTTTTCCCATAAGCATATGGAAAGACTGACTTTAATTTAAATTATAAAAGGTTAAAAGATTTTAGTGGCAATAGTTTGCTATAAGTTTTTGATCCATCTAATGAAACTCAAAAATTTTATCTTAATTTCTTATAATTTATGGTTTAAATCTTTGTTTTTTCATAACTTATGAAAAGACCATCTTTTAGGAGACGGACTCTAAATATAATAAATTTTAGAGTCCGTCTCTTGAAAGACAGTCTTTCCATAAGCCATGAAAAGACCAAGGTTTAAACTGCAAATTACAATAAATGAAGATAAAATTTTTGGGTTGTATTAATCGGGTCATAAACTTTATAACCACTGGACGTAGTATAATATATTTAATATTACAACTAAAACCTTTTACCTTTTTATTATTCTAATCTAACCCCATCTTTCCCTAAGCATATGGAAAAATGGACTTTTCCAAAACTTTGGCTAAAATTTATTAGTTACTAAAATTATAAATTATGTTAGAGTCCGTCTCTTGAAAGAC
The DNA here is from genome assembly GCA_037428765.1 of Rubia yunnanensis. Taxonomy (NCBI): domain Eukaryota; kingdom Viridiplantae; phylum Streptophyta; class Magnoliopsida; order Gentianales; family Rubiaceae; genus Rubia; species Rubia yunnanensis. The sequence continues at coordinate 78,096,176 of CM075071.1, read as the reverse complement.
GGTCTTTCCATAAGTTATGGAAAGACCAAGGTTTAAAGTGTAAATTAGAAGAAATTAAGATAAAATTTTTGGGTTGCATGAACCGGGTTATAAATTTTATAATTACTGCATGTTACATACTAAACTTTTAATATTGCAACTAAGACCTTTTACCTTTTATTATTCTAATCAAATCCCGTCTTTCCATAAGCCTATGGAAAGACCGTCTTTCCCAAGACTTTGCCATTATGTTATACGGAGTATTATAGATTTTCGTTCATAAATCCGTACATCGACACGAGTATTATCTAGTTCGAAACTATTCAAACACTTACAAAGAAATTAGAGGGTCACGTGTGTTCAGTTTATTGAATTTTCTTTTGATAATGACAAGTAATCATAAATGATCTTAGTATTTACTTTACGACATTTGTTGATAACTGCAAGATGTTCTAGAGCTAACACGTGCAGCAAACCCACTCAAAGTGCTAATCTAAGACCTCAAACTTAACAAAGAATGTATGCATCAGCGTCAAAAGTAAATGCTTTCATGCAATCACAACAGAAGCAGTTTCTGTCATAATAAGGAGGGAAAAAACATTAAAAACATTATGTGGAATTTGCAACGAATTCTTGAAACTTTTACAAAACCACTCACACTGGTTTAATTCTGATTGCAGAAATGTTAGTACTATCAGAATCAATCACCAACAGTCAAAAAGATTGCCGTAGGAAGTAATTATTCTTGCTCAAAACAAAAATAAAGAATCAACTTTGGCAATTTTATTGTTCACAGTTGTGGCTGCTTCGCTTCATCACTAAATCTACGGCATTGCCTAGAGAATAATGCTTCAGGGAAGTACCGTCCTAAGTTCTTTCCTATCTGCTCCGAATGACTGCAAAGGAAAACAAAGTTTCAGAATGTCTGAACCACTATCATCGATGTTTTCAACTTGAAACACACATTAAGTATCATACCTCAGTTCCGAGACCCTTCTTGTATACATTGGTAAAAAGTTCAGATGGCTCGGGCATAGGACTCTCCTTAGCTTTAGCAATTGCTTCATCAACTTCCTTTCTCACTTGTTTCTCATAATCCTAGGATGGACGAGTTTAGGTTAATAAAACATACAGCAAATGAGAGCAACAGAAGCGTAACAATTATCAAGCTACTGCTAATTTACCTTAAGCTCTTTCTCAGTCGCGATATCATGGGCCAATAAGAGCTTCCTGACCCTTTCAATTGGATCTCGCTCCTACAGAAAACAAAATAGATTTAGTATGTTTGATACAGTATGCACCAAACAAAAAACGTTTACATTATATGCCTCATAACTAAAACCCTACCTGTCTGATACCAGTGATCTCTTCACGTGTACGATAGGTACTCCCAGGATCAGACATAGAGTGTCCGTGGTACCTGTAAGTGTCCATTTCGAGGATCTGCAAAAGGACCAAGAGGAAATATGTTCAAAAGATATGCCAAACTTCGTTTACTTCCTTCCCGACTACTAAGGATAGTTTCTTTGGCACAGAAGAAAAAATTTCAGACTAACCACACATATGATAAGCGATAGCAAGTATCACACATATTATTGAGGTAAAAATACCACAGAATTTCTACTGATAACTTTAAAATTCACAATTTAGATGGCAAGATCCACCACCACACAGAGACGACATTTTCTTCACTAGAAGTTTCTCAATCTATTCATGTTATTTAGATTATAGTGAAAGTCAAGTGAAGTTCTGCAATTACACTCTATCACGACCAGGGGATAAGAACTAATCCGATGCTCAGTCAGTAGCAGTCAAACAAAGGTAGCATAAAAACAGACGGAACTTAATTGAAAAGTGACTCCATAGATATACTCACAATTGGTCCATGCTTTAGGGCGTGTTCCTTGGCAAAACTGCAAGCCTGTTTCACAGCAAGAGCATCCATACCATCTACCTGTTTTGTTCAAACAATAAAGTTCAGATTAATGTTCAGAATGAGGCAGAAAAATAAAATATGATTTAAATTACTGGAACATAAACTTACACATCAAAAGAACAGAACAAGAAGCAAAACCAAAGAGAAGAAGCTAACTATACAACGTAAATCACTTTGAAGTTTGAAGGCACTTTTCTTTCAAAGAAAGAAGAGATGGAATTTCTCAACCTTCTTATTGCTCCAGTACAAGATTCAGAGAGTTAAAACACTAACAAATCAAACAAAATCCAAACAAGGTCATTACTCCATTCTATCATATTAGGGTACCCCTAATCCCCTATAGCTAACAGTAAAGACAGAGTTGATGTACAAGTAAACTAAACATGAAGGTGGATAAAATAACTAATCCAGATGAGGACATTAGAACCCCATGCTGTGCACTCACTTGGCAAGATACAGATTGTCTATGAACGGAATTAAATAAGCTGTTATAAGTAGCATTAAGGTCCAATTACCATGTCCTACCAGTCAGTAAAGTCCAACCATTTAGTCGTTAAACAAAACCTATGACATTCTAAGGTGTTCAATGTGAATTAGCTAAGTATTAGCTATCAGCCTACATAACTCACGGAGACAACGTGCAAGTATCAGCTTTTGAATAGCTCCTATACGCACATCAAAAGTTGCATTTTCCCCAAGACAAGATTAGAAAAAAAAAGGGCTGCAAAGTAGATAGCATCAACATTAAGTTAGGTCTGTTTTACACATACAAATCCACAAATCATTCGTATACTGCAAGTAATTGATCGCGATCAGGTTACTAAGGCATCTAATTCATCGAGTTTGGCAAAGACTTGGTCCACAAAGATTACTGCAATTTAAGAGCTCAGCATGTCTAGAAAAGTTCAAAGTCTACAAGTTACATCTCTAGAGCTAAAACCATCGAGTTAAAGATTCAAGAAAACCAACTCTAGCAAATAATGCAAAAGAAACCTATGACATTCTAAGGTGTTCGGTGTGTTGGCTAGCAGATTATGTTTTCTCACTGAGACGTGCAAACGTCAGCTTAAAATTTGCAACTTTAAGCATACCCTACATAACCTATGACATTGCTTAGGCATATATCTATTCTTCTGGCTTATTAAAAACATCCTAGAAAATCCAAGAATACTGCCACCTACTACAGGGCATAAACATCCAGCAAACAATACAATCTACCACATAAAACCATAAGCAAGTGAATTCGAAATAAATTAAGCACACCTTCAAACCAGGAACATAATCCCCTCTCTTGTAGTAAGCCGGGCTCTTGGCCGCCCTCCATTCCGCCGTCCCCATTCCATCTGCAACAATGTCCCAAGCACACATATAAATTCCATAATCCCAATTAGACACAAACATCATGACTCAAAACACAAACGTTGCTCAGTTCTTACAGTGATTGTTTTCGCAGACCAGAATGGCAGGCAGGTCGAGAAGCGCAGACATATTCAGCGCCTCAAACAACTGTCCCTGATTCGCCGCGCCATCTCCATACATCGCGAAAGTAACCGCCTCCTCGTTCTTGTACTTCTGCGACAACGCCAGACCGCACCCGAGCGGAACCTGGGCGCCGACGATCCCGTGCCCGCCGTAAAACCCTCCATCCTTCTTGTAGAAATGCATCGATCCTCCCTTCCCCTTCGAGCACCCGTCTTTCCTCCCCATCAGCTCCGCGAACGCCTCCAGGAGGGTCCCGCCGCGGCCGAGGAAGATGCAGTGGTCCCTGTACGCTGTAATGATGCAGTCCTTCTTCGTAATCGCCGCCTCCATCCCGACGGCGACCGCCTCCTGCCCGTCGTACAGGTGGCAGAACCCGCGGATGAGCTTCGCCTTGTAGAGCGAGTCCGCGGCGATCTCCATCCGCCGCATCAGCGCCATGTCCTGGTAGAACGTCATCAGCTCCTGCGCCGAGGTCTCGACGGAGCGCGACGGCGGGTCGATCCGGTGGCCGGTGAAGGGCACGCTGGTCTCCACCGTGATCGGCGCCGTGGAGAGGTGGCGGAAGGATGCGGCGGCTGCGCCGCCGAGGTGGCGGAGCAGCTTCCCGGCGGCGGTCCGATGCGTCAAAAGGGCCATTTTTCCGATTCTGCTGGGGTTTTTTGGTTCCTTAATTTCCCCCAAAACAGAAGCCTAGGATGATTATGGTGAAAAATTTCGGGTAGGAGTGACTTTTATAGGATGGGAAGGGCAGTAGAGTTTGGTTAGGAGTAGGAGAGATGGAATTCGAGATCAATGTGAAAAAGGATTTATTATTAGTAAGTGCTGTCCTAAACTAAACTAGAAAGGGCCAGATTTGAGAATAGGATCAAAATTATCCTAACACTAACAAAAGTTGGTCAAGATATTTTTTCCCTTTTTCTACTTGTACTTGTATACTACCTTCATTTTTTACCTTGCAGTTCAATTTTTAAATAATGAGTCCACATTTTAGGCGATGTTCCTCCCATTCATTTGCACATCAATTTAATATTATTTAGTTTAATTTGAGAGAGACGGGTTATTAATAAGTTATGGAAAAATTAAGATTTAAAGTATAAATTAGAATAAATTAACATAAAATTTTTGAGTTGCATGAATCGGGTTATAAACTTTATAACTAGTACATGTTGCATAGTAAATTTTTAATACATTTTACCTTTTATTATTCTAATTAAATCTCATCTTTCATAATACTTTACCTTAATTTGAATCTATTAATTATATTTAATTGTAATTTAATTCATTTCAGTTCAATCATATTTAAATATTTTACTTTATAGTAGCAAGTTAATACTACAAACCGTGATACAGTCATCTCAAACTATATTATTTTAAATTTTACATCAACCATACAACTTATCAGTGAAAAAATTTTCGGATCATCTAATAATTTGAAACACGAAGAATCATTAACTTCATACTCCATATTCAAACCGAAAAATATCATGCTAAAATAGTAGGCTAATACAATAAATATATTGCATATGAATTGTGTTTTTTTTCACGTATATCAAATTGATATTTTGAATTTTTAACTATTAAATCATGTCGTCTCTTGAAAAACGGTATTTTCCTGAGTTACGGAAAGACCAAGGTTTAAAGTGTAAATTATAAGAAATGAAGATAAAATTTTTGGGTTGCATGAACCGGGTTATAAATTTTATAACTACTACATGTTACATACTAAAATTTTAATATTGCAACTAAGACATTTTACCTTTTATTATTCTAATCAAACACCCCCCCCTAATTTTCATAAGCCTATGAAAAGACCATATTTTTCAAGACTTTGCCTTAAATCATTCGAAATTAAGAAGTATTTCTCTCTCTAATGACTTGCTCTTTAAACAATTTTTTTCCCTTCTGAAAACCCTACCTTAAGGAAAGTTGCTACCAACAGATCCCCTCCCAGGCTCCCACCACCAAGTAGCTAGCTAGATATGTAGCATCTTCCTCACTCATTCCTCAACCCCTACTCAATCACCTACACCAACACCAACCGATATCCCATCTCATCAACCGCTCATTTAGCTCTCTGGTCAACTATTTATTTCCTCTCTGCCGCAGTCATTTGTTGCCATAACAACCATGTAGTGGTCGCGATGCAACATCTAGGAACAATGTCTCTTGAAATTGTGCAACTCGTTTGAAAGGAAGAATCATCCCATCCATATGTTGAGTTTTCTTTTCGGGTTATATATAGATTGATTCGGTATGTCTTTTTGATTGGGTCGACTCATTGATTCATGTGAGTCGAGTTGGTTCAAAGTGGGCCAAGCAGCATAATCCGATATGCTACACTCATTTAATTTGAGTTTAGTTCTCAAATACTCACAAATAGTTCGATTGTATACTCTCATAAGTTTTAGCCCCTTTACGTAACAAGTTTACCTCACCTCGTGTTGCAATAGGATCAATTCATTGCAAATGGCTTTTGCGAATCCAATCATCTATATAAAGGGTTGGGTTCCTCAAAACCCGGTCATTCAACCATTATAGTTTTAAAAAATAAAAATTAAGATATACAAAAATGTTAATTGAAACCATGGTTTTTTGTTTCTAATAGTACCCTCATATTTTATGTTAAATAATCATAAAAATGTAGTAACATTTGAAAATTTAAGAATTACACTTCAATTGAGTATATAGATTAAAAAGTTACTATGAACATTAAGGATATATAATAAAACTAGTCTATTATTCATGAAGTGATTATACTCTCACATTCTTCTTTTAAATGTGACTACAGTTGCAATTTAGTTTAATTTATTTTAGCTCTTTTTTTATTTATTGAAATTTAGCTTAATTTAAATACTAGTGGATAATAGTGTCACTTTTTTGAGTATGTCGATAATAGTTTCACTTTTTTTAAACTGTAATTAATTTAGGCAAAGTCTTGGAAAGAAAGTTTTTTCATATGCTTATGGAAAGACGGAGTTTAATTAGAATAATAAAAGGTAGAAGTTCTTAGTTGTACGATTAAAAATTTATTATTCAACATGTACTGGTTGTAAAATTTATAACCCGATTCATACAACCCAAAATTTTAATCTTTATTTATTATAATTTACACTTTAAACCTTGGTCTTTTCATGACTTATGAAAAGACCGTCTTTCAAGAGGCAGAATCAGTTTAACTCTTAAAAGAGCAAATGTTTAATTTAATAGTAAGATAATATGATAACATGCTCAAACCAATTTAAATCTTTTGTACTCCATAAATTTTAAAATATTATTATGTCTTATAAACTTTGTGAAAACTCTTAGATATGTCGAAAGAAAAATATTGCAATTATGAATGTAAATACAAGAAGCACGGAAATTTGAATTAGGGGAAATAAAATAAACAAAAAATAGTAAAACAATCCAATTACAGATGGGAAGAAGAAGCACGTAGTATACAAATATCCCAAGGTTTATCTCTTTGGACTAAAGGCGGATAATTTTCTCCCGCCATTATGTTGTTGCTAAAACGTTCCCCATTTCTTCCGCTCAATCATTTTTGCAGGATTCCAACCCTAAATTCCTGCTCCGGTAAACATCTCCAGCTCTCACGAAAATCAGCCAGGAATTTCAGAGTATTCTACAAGTTTCCGAAATCAATTTTCCCGGTGGAATCGCAGCATTCCGACGAGGACGATGACGACGACGACAAGGATGACGTGGAGGTAGACGATGACGAAGATATTGCGGCGGAGGAGTACGACTACGCGAGTGAGGAGGAGGAGGAGGAGGAGGAGGATGATATCGCGGTGGTGGAGGAGATTAAGTCCAAGTACGAGGAGTTCAAGTGGCAGAGAATCGAGAGAGTTTGTAGAGATGTTCGAGAGTACGGCGACGGAATTCTCGATGCCGATGAACTCGCCTCCGTTTACTCTTTCAGAATCGATAAATTTCAGGTGATTTGGCCGACGATATCCTCCTCTGTAGTTAGCGTAAATTGTGATATTCTGCCTGTAGGAAACGATTTGTTGTCCGCTTCTGGAGGATTGAATGATATTCAGATTGCGGTGAATGTTATGAATTCACCTCCGTTTCTCTTTACCGGCTGATTGATTTCATAGCTACTGTGTGATTGTGTGTGTGGATTTCCTGAGAGCTTCATAGTTATGTGCTTGTTGTATATACCAACGCTGGATCAGATATAGTTTTGCAACTAGTACTTCTGTTTTATTATGCTGCTTTGTTATAGTTTGATTTCTTAATTATTGCTCACTGTTGTTGCTGCTTATATTCATCAAATACTTAATTTGTATATGTGGTGCTTTGCTGATCTTAAATTTTTATCCTCCTTTGGTTCTAGCATTTTATTTTCTTAACTTTGCTGCTCTTGTTGATTTAAGGATTTATGTTTTCCTTGCTATTTGTTGCCTCCCCATGGTAGCGTTTTGGTATGCATTCGAGCCTCATATTAGTTTTCTTGAAGAAGATATTGCAAGCTGAATAAGTGCGAGTTCACTTTCCCGTATCTTTGAAATTTCTCTGCTGAAGCTGTTTTAATCAGAGGATCATCAGTTTATGTGTAAATTTATCATTTCCAGAGATCGGCAATTGAGGCATTCTTACGAGGATCATCAGTGGTTGTTTCTGCACCAACAAGCAGCGGAAAGACTTTAATTGCAGAAGCGGCGGCAATTGCTACTGTTGCCAAAGGGAGAAGATTGTTCTACACCACTCCCTTAAAGGCTCTATCTAATCAGAAATTCCGTGAATTCCGGTCTGGAAATTAATTAATGTAACCTTTCCTTTAAAGTTTTAAAACTTTCATTGTTCTGCCGAATTGCTTGTCTTTCCATCACATGTTTAACCATGTAGGATGCAATTTGCAGTGGAGCATTTGGTGATAGTAATATCGGCCTTCTTACTGGAGATTCAGTAATTAATAGAGATGCTCAGGTTATAATCATGACTACCGAGATTCTGCGCAATATGCTGTATCAGAGGTATGGCAGTGTTTGCTTCTGGCTAGTGTTATAATAGCTTTTGGATTTTAAGGCACGCTGTCTTCTCCATTTCCTAAGTTAGTCACCATTATGTCATGCAGGGTTGGAACAGTTTCACCGGAAGGTGGACTCCTCCATGTTGATGTGATCGTTCTGGATGAAGTACATTACCTAAGTGACATATCAAGGGGTACTGTCTGGGAAGAGATTGTGCGTGCCCGTCGTTGTTGAAACTTCACTTTTTTGTGCGTGTGGTGTGTGTGGGTAGCACATCATTTGACTGTATTGATACCTTTTCAGGTTATTTATTGTCCTAAAGAAGTTCAACTCATATGTCTCTCAGCAACTGTTGCTAATCCCGATGAATTGGCTGGTTGGATCAATGAGGTACTTCAATAGCCCTTCAACGATTATTAGATATACATATGATGAGGCTCGTTGAAATAACCTATCCCTTGTTGTCTCTTTCTTTTGTTTTACTGATTTGCAGATTCATGGTAAAACTGAATTGGTCACGTCGTCCAAGCGTCCAGTTCCTTTGACCTGGCATTTCTCTACAAAAACAGCTTTGCTACCTCTTCTTAATGAGAAAGGCACTGGCATGAACAGGTAAGATTTGATTTTATGTGCTTTTTCATTACAATGGTGTTATTTTACGTACCACTAAACCAATGTATTTAAGGATATATTCCACAAAAAAAGGAGAACCTGTGGTTGCTAAAATGAACCTTTGTTTTGTAACAACCCAAAACCGAGTTTCTCTTATTTGTATAATAATCTTCCCTGTGCTATATATGCAGAATCTATTTTAATTTGACATTACGATCTCTTTATTTTATAATTTCAAAGATAACAAAGAGAAAAAAAAGGGCTGTGGGAGAGTATTTAAATAACAGTTTGTACTGATTAGCTTCTGTGGCAATGGCATGGATATCTTTGTAACTGGGACAGGAGACTAGCACTCAAACATTTGGACCTTGAGTCTTCAGGGGGTAATTTATATAGGGATGAAAGATCTAGAAGAAGGAGCTCCAGAAGACGTGAAATTGATGCACCTACACTGTCAAGGAATGGTGCAAATAATACCCGCCGTCCACAAGTATGCTGTGGAGTTTAGTTTACTCTAATGAACTGTGGTTTAAAAATGTGCATCTGACCATCCTTTTCTATTGGCCAAGACATATAACTGGTATCTAGTTTAGTTCCCTCTTGTTTCTCAATTTCATTTCTTCTTTTAGGTTCCCCAAGTTATAGACACATTATTGCAGCTTGAAGGAATGGATATGCTTCCTGCAATTTGGTTTATATTCAGCAGGAAAGGATGTGATGCAGCTGTTCAGTATCTTGAGAATTGCAAGTTACTCGATGAGTGTGAGATGAGTGAAGTTGAACTGGCACTGAAGAGATTCCGAGTTCAATATCCTGATGCTGTCAGAGAATCTTCAGTGAAAGGCCTTCTCCGAGGAGCTGCATCCCATCACGCTGGCTGTCTTCCCCTGTGGAAATCTTTCATAGAGGAGTTGTTCAACAGAGGGCTAGTTAAGGTGGTTTTTGCCACGGAAACGCTTGCTGCAGGAATAAATATGCCAGCCAGGACTGCTGTTATTTCATCTCTTAGCAAAAGGGGTGGAAGTGGGCGCATCCAACTAAGCTCAAATGACTTGCTGCAAATGGCTGGACGTGCTGGTCGTAGGGGAATTGATGAAAGAGGTCATGCAGTTCTTGTTCAAACGCCATATGAAGGGTCTGAAGAATGCTGTAAGCTTCTCTTTTCTGGGCTCGAGCCTCTTGTTTCGCAATTCACTGCATCTTATGGAATGGTTCTGAATCTTCTTGGGGTATGTTGCTCATTCCAAAACTATGAATCTGTATTATCTTGACTCGATGATCTTCAATCTGCAATAATTATGATCATGCAGGGTGTAAAAGTCACAAGTGCAACAGGTGAATCAGATGGCTCCAAAGTCCTACAAGCAGGCCGGACTCTAGAAGAAGCAAGAAAGCTAGTTGAGCAGAGTTTTGGGAATTACGTGGGGAGCAATGTTATGCTTGCAGCGAAAGAAGAACTTTCTGCGATAGAGAATGAAATACAGATGTTGACTCTCGAGATTAGTGATGAAAGTATTGACAGAAAGAGCCAGAAGCTGTTATCCTCCTCAGCATATAGGGAGATTTCTGATCTCCAGGAGCAACTAAGGGTACTTCAACTGTCCTACCTTTTGAGGATATCACATCTTTAACCTCTTAAGGGTTTTGGATTGGTAATTATCCAATAAAACAGAACATTGCAGTTTAAAGTATTATCCATTATTGAAAGCATTTGACTGTACCTATGTTTTGGCATAGGAATACTTTAGATTATCCTGTGATATCTTTGCCTACCTGTTTACAGAATTTGTTATTTTTTTACAGGCAGAAAAACGTACGCGATCTGAATTGCGGACGAAAGTGGAATTGGAGAGGCTCTATTCTTTGAAACCAATGCTGAAGGAACTGGGAGATGGGCATTTACCTTTTGTATGCCTACAGTATAATGATTCTGCTGGAGTCCAACATCAGCTTCCTGCTGCTTATATAGGGAAGGTTGATTCCTTGAATGCTATGAGACTTAAAGATGTGGTGAGTTTAATTTTAACCGTTTTCTGCTCTATTAGGAGGACTAAGAGTATTTTTTTGAAATAATTTTTTCGTAATTAGTGACATGATTTTCATTTTCTTTCTTTTCCGTCTTTAATTGGAGAATGAATGTCACAAAGGGGCTGCCATCATAAGAATCATATTAGGTGGCAATCCTATTTCTTGCTGAGCAATTTATGCAGAGATCAATATTGTGATTGCTCAAGAAACTACTTTAACTAGATATCCTGGTTTTCTGCAGGTGAGTAATTCAGATGCTTTTGCTGTAGATGGTGGTATTCCTGGATTGCAGGCTGATGTTTCCCCTTCATATCATGTAGCTCTTGGTTCAGATAATTCTTGGTATCTATTTACCGAAAGATGGATAAGATCAATTTACAGAACTGGCTTTCCCAATAGTCCCTTATCTCAAGGTGACGATTTACCTCGTGATATCATGGCAGTGCTTCTTGATAAGGGAGACATGCAATGGCAGAAGTTAGTGGAGTCTGAATTAGGTGGTCTGTGGACCATGGAAGGATTACTGGAGACATGGTCTTGGAGTTTAAATGTGCCAGTCTTGAGCAGTCTTTCAGAAGATGATGAGGTAAAAATGACGGCAATATGATCCTATTACCTTCAGTGACATACTAAATGAACTTACCTTAATCAGTCACACCTTTTTAGGTTTATTGAAGATTCATTGCCATGATTCCACTCGCCAGCCTGATTTACTTTGCGTACTTTAAGATTCATTGCCATGAATCAATTACAATAATTAGTATTAATGAAGTTATTTTTCTTAAGAGCATTGTATCGTTGGTGAATCCTTGATTGTGGAGCTTGTGATGTAGGAGTTTTAAGCTAGGTCTTCAAGCCTAATTCGCCTCTTTTATTTACTCTTGGAAGAATTTCTGTTGCACTTAATCATAAATTATTCATCTACTGGCAGGTCTCAAAGTTTTCTCAAACATACTATGATGCCTTAGAAAGCTACAAGGACCAGAGGAATAAAGTTTCCCGTTTAAAGAAGAGAATTTCACGCACGGAAGGCTTTAAAGAATACAAGAGGATACTAGATACAGCAAAATTTACTGAAGAAAAGATTCGACGTCTGAAGGCCAGGTCAAAGCGCTTGATTAAGAGAATAGAGAAGATAGAACCTTCTGGTTGGAAGGAATTTATGCAGGTAAAGTCAAGTATTATTGAATGGCTCTCTTTCCATTGTTATCCTTCATATATCAAGTGGTCTTTATGGTCACTTGAATGTCAATTGGTGTTAATGTTTACATAATTCTCCCAGGTTAGCAATGTCATACATGAATCTCGGGCATTGGATATTAACACTCATGTTATATTCCCCTTGGGCGAAACTGCATCTGCAATTCGTGGGGAAAATGAGCTTTGGTTTGCAATGGTTCTTCGGAATAGAATATTACTGGATCTAAAGCCACCGCAGTTTGCTGCTGTTTGTGGTAGCCTAGTTTCTGAAGGAATCAAGGTCAGGCCCTACAAAAATAACAGGTATTTTTCTCTCCACTCTCAGAAATGACCCATTAGCAAAACTGTCTGCTCTGGGATGTTTCTTGAAAGTCTTTTTTGCAGCTACATATATGAAGCTTCTTCTTCTGTTATGAATGTGATCGGTCTTTTGGAGGATCAAAGAAGCTCGCTCATTGAACTTCAAGAGAAGCACGGGGTGATGGTGAGTTAACTGGAACTGGAGGCTATATTACTTCCCCTTTTTACGTTGGAACTCAAGTAGTTTTCCGGCAATGCAGATACCGTGCTGCTTGGATAGCCAATTTGCAGGCATGGTTGAAGCCTGGGCTTCGGGTCTCACTTGGAGAGAGATTATGATGGATTGCGCTATGGATGAAGGCGATCTCGCACGCCTCTTGAGGCGGACAATTGATCTATTAGCACAGGTATGGACAAGTTTTGATCTAGATCTATTGCTCGTAAAACAAATAACAGCGATGTCAACTGAACACGGCAATTTTTTGGTGTTTCCTAGATACCCAAATTGCCGGACATCGACCCTGTACTGCAAAGTAATGCAAAGAGCGCATACGATATCATGGATCGCCCACCGATAAGTGAGCTAGCTGGGTGAAAGAAACGCTCATTGTTCCATTAAGAAATTGTTAGTGTATTTTTTTGTTGTACTGTACTCTTACCCAGTACGAATACAAAATCTAACAGAAAAATAGATTAGCCTATGACAACAAAATAATTAACCCACTGCTAAAAAACTCAGAACATCCAACGGGAAATTTAAATATAGTTTTGCACAGAAAAGAAGCCTGATAGCCCATACAGTACAGAAGTTCACAAAAAAGGTACTGCATAGTTCTCTATATACACAATTTAGGCCTAGTTAAGAATTTGAAAGAAAAACCAACTCCAAGCAGTTAGTATCTCATTGGCATCTTCCTTATTCAGTAGCGGCATTTAAATTTCAAGAGCGGAGTTAGAGAAACACCTACTTCTGGTTTGGTTTTCTCTTCTCCATTACCCTAATAAAGACAAACAGAACCAAACATCAAAACAAAATAATCTTATGAACAGCACAGAGGAAAACGACTTGACACGATCAACATGAAACTAAAGACCTTTGCAGTGCTGGTCTGGCCTAACAGCAATCAGCTAAAGAGCAACTTGCCTTTTATTTGGCTGCAACAGATATTAGAAGACCCGGTATGATGACCATTGCTGTTGCTGTTGCCGTTGCCAGAGCCATTCTGATGTGAAATCTTCTTCTTTTTCCTCCTCCTGAACAGCAAGTCTTCTGTGTTTAAAACATAAGAAACCTGCAAAGACCAATAGTGGCACCATCAGCAATGGAAATAATGAAGATTGACGACTAGTTGCCACGCTGTTAGGCCTAACATTACCTTTGATGAACTGGTCTGCATCTTCAACTCGAGTTTGTTAATCACGTGAACATTCTCCATAGCTTCCATAAAAGCGTCATCTTCATCTAATTGTGCATATTTGCGCTTGTTTCTAACATATAATATAGGGGTGAGTGAGCCATCTGTAAAAAGAACTATTGTTTCAGTAAGTGGAAAAAAGTTTTCAAGAGTCTACCTCCTCAAGTATATTTTAGACGGAAGCTTTCTCTCATGAGCAGAGGCCTGAATCCTTCTCTCCCGAGCAGACCTGAGATAATCTGTCAACAGATAGGATGAAAAACTTGAGTCGATAAAAACAGGAGTTGGCTCCGCTTTATCGAACCAATAGTCCATGAGCTGTATAGACAGCTTTGTCGGTGAAGACAACTGCAGTATGTTTAACACACAAATGTGAGTGCATAGTAGGATGAAAAAACCAGAATTTGACAACAAAAGCATTTTCAACATACACATTCTATTCGATATACATTCTCATCAGAGAGAAAGACACGGATGTTCTCGAAATAAAAATGATCAATGAATCTCCGAGGTGATCTTGACTCCTCATATGCTTTTAGCTGGAGGAGTTTGTTGTTCGTCTCATCAGTAGCAATACTTTGCAACTGGACAAGATGAAAAGACATCAGCTTTGACATAGAATGTAGCGAAAGTGATATCTTAATCACTGAGTAGGCAAATTAACAACTCATATACCTGTTTGACAATTTTATATATGAGCTTGTCCAATGTAAAAAGTAAATAAGATTGAGTTCCAACAATACTGCGACAGTCATCTTCAAACTTGGCATTTTCAGAAGAACCATCAAGTAAACTATAGAGAGCATTCATAAACCTGAAAACATGAAGATATCATAAGCACGCAAAATGAAGGTTTCATGAAACTAGTGGAAAATGAGATAGAGAGATACCTCGAGTACGAATTGGCTGAATCCACATCATTTGATGCTCTCCATCTATGTTCAGCAGTAGAAGAGTGCAACTTTGCCTTGTGTAATCTTTCGTACATTATCTGTCAGTTAAAAAGGACAAGTTTGATGTGAGTGGGAAAAGATGTAAAAATTACACATGGATCTAATTAAGAAACTGAAATATTCTTTGAATTCACAGTAAAGCTTACGTGGTGAAGCCTGAAAAGTATATAGAAGGAGTCATTCCCATAAAAGATTTGTGTATTCATCTTCTCATCGGGTGCTCCCGGGAATTTTGACTTTGTGACCGGTTTTGCTCTCTGTAGAAATCGTTCTGGAAATGCTAGGACTCCTCCATCTCCTTCACCATATTGATCATTTGCCAATGCCTCTACCTCACCTTCACTCTCAATCTTGTTATCATTGGCCCCATCTCCATCGGCCTGTTCAGGTGAGCAATCAACTTCAGCTGACTCACTTGCCGAAACATCACCATTTCCAGGTGCAGTCTCACTCTCCTCCGACAGCCTGTGAGCACTTGCCTCACCTTCTTCATCAGCATAATTTTCTCCCACTGCATCCTGAGCATGAATATCCCCTACTTCTGATGCAATCAGATGCTGCCTGCTGCCAGCACTATCCTTAGCGTCAAGTTCCATCTTGCTACATTCTTCAAAGTTATCCTCCTCAAAATCACCATTAGGAGACAATTCTCCTTCCTCTCTCTCAATTTTAAAGTGGGCTGCGGGACCTTTTTTGTGTTGCTGAATCAGATTAGTGCGACCTGATGATGATTCTGGCCTCGTACCTCCCGCACTCTGAGACGAGTTTCAAATAAATAATGGAAACAATTAACAGCCCAAACTAAGATATTCTGATTGAGAAAGATCATATCCAGATCACATTCAAGATTTAAAAAAATTCTTTATCTGATTATCTATGAAAAAGATGACTTAATAGTAATACTGACCCAAGAGGCATTCGATGAGTTTCCAATACCGGTTCGTTATAAAGGGTAAATTATGGTAACTTTTAAAAATGTGGTCAAGAAAATTGTAAAAATAAGCTTACTAGCATATGGTTCAACACAGACCAAATCATCCACCTTTTGTTTGAGAGGGTTATTCACATTTGAAAGGAGCTATTACAAAATACACAGAAACTGTTGAGCAACATGTGGTAACTATGAACATCAGGAGGAATAATATAACAAGAAACACAGCATCACACTCAAGGGGAGGCCAAGCTACAGTAGGTATCCACCCTTAGGCTTCAGGCTTGCTTAAAAACATTGATTAATAGCAGATAAGCAGTAGCGACTTAAAAAACACAAAACGAATGCCTTATTAAACTGTCAAAATGGCTGGAGGAATTGCCTTTAGCAAACACAAAATTACAAAGTACTATTTGCTTGCAGCGCAGATCCTGAATGAATATTAATAGCAATTAAGATTTTGAGACTAATACAACTTGAGTGCCACGGAGTTGAATCAGATCCATGTTGTGAAAAATAGATAGAGCAAAACCAATTATCCACTATTAATACGTATAAAAAGAGAGAAGAAATTTGCTGATGATAATATCAATGGATAAAAACTGTAACCATGTCACCTGTGAAACATGAGCTGGGAAAAAATCTACAAAAATTTATTGTAAAAAGGTCCCTGTTTATTGATATTGTGGAATACACATCTAACCTACAAGTTAAAACAATACAACCTTATAGACAGAGAGATTGTAAATAGCAACAGATTAGTAGGCCAATGTAATACTCCATACAAAATATGGATTTGTCAGCACAAAACTGAATGTAAAGAGGGGTAAAAAAGCTAGAATTATACCTGAATCTCATGACCAGCTCTCATCTTCAACTCATCAAATTCAGTAGTGGCATATCCAGGCTCTTTGGCACATGTTCCTAAGAGAGAAACATCTTAGTTTACAATTTAAGAATTTGACGTGTGAAGATTATAACTATCAATGCAAAAAGAGAACATGGAAATCAAAGAGCTGCAAGTAAATTAATCGCCCAAATTTGCATACTTGACGTGTTTTCTGCATTGGCGCTATCAAGTTCTCCAGCTTTGCAACTGGGTATCTGGTCACTCCCAGTAGCTGGCTTGTTGCTCTTACAGGTTTTATCTGCCATTGCGCTTTCATTAGACATGTTCACATGTTGAGAAGTGTTACATATGTTATCAGTCTCATGCGCGGTACTACCTGAACCATTTCCTTTAACCACAGTATCATCATTTCTTGATGTTGAGTGCTCTGACAGAGTTTTTCCATCTTCATTTAAGTGTGGATTTGACTGTTCACCTTTTTCTCTAACATCATTGTTCATAACTCCAGCAACCTTTTCTTTATTTTTTGCATCATCCCTAGTTTCCTCAATAGCCTGAGGCCTAGAAGGAACCCCAAGCAAGGGTTCCAGGAAAGTTGTCCAAATTTTCAAAACTTTTTCCAGCTGTTCAGCGGTACAAACTTCCCCACAAGAATACTTAATCAGTTGATATAGATCTTCATGGATGCTAGCATCAGGATACACAAATTCCAAATGAGGAACTATAGGCTGTTGCCTCCCAGAGATTCCAGACATCAGCATATCATCATGTTGGCTCTGTTTATCAAAGATTTCCTTGATCTCGGCTAAAAGCGCTGTATCGAGAGGAGCATAAAGATCAATAAGCATTCTAGAGAGGAAATCATAAGGAAAGGGGAGGTAGAAAGTTAATTTCGAGGAATTAGGCAGATTGATTTTAGACTAAATTGCTCATCTGTGCCATAGAAAGTATTAGTTTATACAACTAAGCCACCATACCTTGACAACAAAACTACAACTACAACTACAGCTACAGCTAAGTCTTTGTCCCCTATATAAGGTCACCTATATCGACCATATATGACCACCATATTCCACTAAAGTCTTACCAAGGTGTTTGATGTAAGAAAAGAGATTAAATGGAATTAATGGTTTGTAATTGTATTACAAAGTAGCTGCTAATTAGGTATCAAGATATCAAAAGATCTGCAGAATCATACTGAAGTAGATTAAAATGCACAAAAAAAAGTACTAGGAAAACAACAATTTTTCCTAAATTTCAGTACTGAATCCCCAGGCACCTAGCAAAAGATTATGCCAAAGAATATTCTCGCCACCAAGGAAATAAACTAAGTAGAGGAAATACAAAAATTACGCAAATCTATGTATTTCAACTCGTCCAAAATCATTTTCGGTCCTTATAGGGCCATGCTCTTTCTTCTCCAAAGCCCATCTAATGGGATTGGTTAATGTTGATTTAGGGGTTAGGCTTATAAGGAAAAATGATGGTAAATACTTGACTTTCAATAGACTATCTAGACAATTGGAGTCATAAAGAAGTCCTTGAAAGGTAAAGAGGGTACAAGTATTCAATCATCAAATGTCTGAAGACTTTTGAGATTCACTGAGATCCAAGCCTTCAATTTTATCCTTAAAGAAACTCTTCTGCCCCTTTTTAAATAATCTATTTTGTCAATAAAATCCTAAGATTTGAGAGATCTTTCTTCAACCCAGTTGTTTAAACATGCACAAAAGTTTCTCACCAAACAAAAGCTTCCGAGTTTCATTAACAAGATCCATCCTCGGTACTCTGGAAGAAGAGATCAAGAAAAGAAATATAAAGCAACAAATCTTCAAATGAAGGCCACCATATCAGATCCGTACGATTTAAGAAACAATTTTAAATCAATGCCTTTTAGATCCGAGGCCAAAAGAGACAACTTCTGAAAAATTTAATTATCTAGAGGAATAAATTAGAGATGACTAAGAGAAAAAAATCCAATAACAAGATTTCATGCTTTAGAAGCAAATTTAGGGTTTAAAGAAGAAGGGGAAAATGAAAAAAACATTTCTCTTCTAAGTGAACTGGACTGAGGGCTGGGTTGAAGGTACCAGAAATGAGATGACTCTGATGGGCATATGGAAGCTCAAACTCATAAACGGACGGCATCATAGGGGGTGGTGACTCTAAAGCGTAAAATGTATGAAGAATGCACAAACAAATGAGATTGAGACCCTCACACACGATATTTATACCAGAAATGCATAGTAAATGACAAACTTTACCGGGTTATATGGTGGAAAGGCCGAAGGCATGATATGGATGTTACAATTTAACACCGAGACAAATTGTCCATGTG
The DNA here is from genome assembly GCA_037428765.1 of Rubia yunnanensis. NCBI lineage: Eukaryota > Viridiplantae > Streptophyta > Magnoliopsida > Gentianales > Rubiaceae > Rubia > Rubia yunnanensis. The sequence goes on along the minus strand of CM075071.1, from coordinate 78,077,173 downwards.
TCTTGTTTTCCAGGTTTTTTTCCCTTAACAACAATTACATATGTCCCTTCATTGAGTTTTCGTGACAAATTGAAAATACAAATAAATTATCGATTTAGTGGAGCAAAATTATTTACAGGCCAGGAACGCTGCCTCTTCTCTTTATTATTAAGAGAAAATGTGACAAAGAAATAAACCACCATAACCTTCCTGACTTTCCCCACCTTATGTACAAGTCTCACTAAAGACTGAACCAAAGAGTCAGCATAAACACAATCCCTATAGTTAATTCTGTACAGGAAAGGAAACTCATTTGCAGACCAACCAAGAATGTTTTCTCTCCTCTTTCATTGAGAGAGAACACAAGAAGTATAAAAACCAACATAACCTTGTGAACTTTTCTCAATTGAACAGTAGGACACCTATCTAAAAACAGACAAAGAAGAATATTTCAAAAGCAAGTTTACCTAATGCTGCAAACAAATTCATTTCTAAAGGGTTGTATGAACAGGCAGCCAACATGAAGAATAAGCATAGGATGGTCTACAAAATCATTACTGTGTCTGACGTATAATCATCACAAGTTACCTTTAGTGCTCAAGCTTTTTGTGTCCTGCTGTTTGAAATAAAAGCTGCGATGATCAAGTGATTTGTGGTAGTTTTTAGCATAGATCTCAGCCCATACTTTATTAAAATCGGAGCGACATCTTGCCCACTCCTCTTGCTTTTGCTTTAAGCGAGTCAATATAACTGGCAGTGCAAGAGATGCATTTCTCCTCAATACATCCACCACATCAAGCCCATGGTCCCCATATAGACGCTCAATGCACCTAAGATTGAGAGCTAGAAAAAAGAAAGAAATCATAAGCATTATATATTAAGCATATACCATAATTGGCATGCATCATCTCATTACCAGTAAAATGGTCTTCGACACAAATTGGATTTGGATCATCATTCATCTTGTCCAGCAAATCTTCAACACGCCTTATGGTCGTATTTACAGACTCTAACAACATATCCAGTTCAAACCTGTAGCAAAAGAATGCACAACAGTTACTAAAGCTCGCATCTACAACAGATCAACATGTGACACAAAAACTGTTCAATGGACTTTAGGAAAGAAAACACGAGGGTTACAAAGTGTTTAACCAAATAAGCACTGCCCATGCCCTAAGTCCCTACTTCCACATTTACAAAAAAAAAAACAAAAAAGAGAAAGTAAATGGATCCTCCAAAAAAGTGTGTAGACAAAGTAAGAGGATTGGAAAAAATAAGGGAGAGATAGTTAATCAAGTAAGAGGATTTTGCATCACACATGACAATCAATAATAAAAGTGGCAAATAAATGCAGTGTGAAAACAGCTTCTAACCTGTCATCTTCACAACGGAACAAACTTTCTTCATATTGATTTTTACGCATATGCTTGAAAGAGTAATCCTCACTTCCAGAAGTGACTGATACCCAATGATCATTTAATACTTCTGCACCAATTTCAGTTCTATGGCTTGCTATAGGAATTGGATACTGTCCATGGAAGTAGCAGAGCTAAAGTGAGAAGTGACCAGGATAACATCTTAAATAAAAGAAACTGATAAACAAACTCAGCAATACATACATTTTTGGGAAGAAGCCGATAACTAGGAGTGCAGCTCTCACAGTTTGACAGGTCAAGTTCTTGAATTGGTTTTCCAGAAAACTTATCTTTGCTTGCATATGATGACAGCCTCTGTCCTCCAGTATCTCTACAGCTGAAGGAAAGCCCTCTCTCAGATCTATCTCTTTCTCTAATAACATGATCCTTGTCTCTGTCTTCCTTGTCCCATTCTCGGTCTCTCTCTCTGCCTTCTACTTTCACGGATCTGGATGTGTGCCCATCATTCCAAAAGGATCCTGCAATAAGCTAGATTATGAAGACCTATTGAATGTCTAATGATCCATCAGACTACAAACAATTCAACAGGAGAGTTAAAACAGTGGTGGCCTCATGAGTTTTCCACATAAGAAACAACTCTGATGCTATGAAGCCAGAATATCCTGTTGATACTTATTGAGAATTGGTTCAGAGTAAAGGAAGAGGGAAGTTTTAAAAAATGAAGAGAATTAACATTCGACATACTTTTGCTCATAACAGCAGCAAGACCAGCATCTGCAACAAAAGCTTGATCAGACAAAGTGCAGATGAAACAATTTCAGACACACATTACTGTATAACAGTGTGATAAGATAAACAGATTAAAAAGATAATATAAGTTACTAGTGCTATCTCGGTGGGCTAAAATTGCACTGAATTCTTCCATGAGGTCTGGATATCTTCCGAGAATTTTTTCAACCTGGGAAAAACAAAACCCTCCAAAATCCTTATCATTCACTATATAAGTTGAAATATTGAACTTGTGGTGACAACTACTTCCAGAAGAGAAAGGGAAGAGAGTGGTACCAAAGTTTCCAGTTGGGATCTTGTTAAAGTATCACTATCATAGAAGTTAAGACACTTCAAAAATTCCTGGTAATCAACAGAATTCTGTAGTCTCTCTCTCACTCTCTCGCAGAAGGAAGGTCCCTGGCCTGCTCCAAAGAATGTATGAAAAGGGTAACTGATGAACTTCATGGTGCTTTGTTTGGAAGCATGTTTAATATGCACAATAATCAAGTAGAATGAGTTGCAAAAGTAAACAAGTACCGAAATTTCAAATCAGGAATTTGTACTGTAAAAACTAGCAGCCTTTATGGCCATATTAATTCAATCAGATTGCTTCAAGGGTAAATAAACAGCCGGTTTCATATTATCAAGAGTCATGTGATTGAATGCGCAGCAATATAATTACCATGATGAGATTGACCACCATCGGGATCGCCCTTGAGGCTAAATTTCCTCCGTGAAGAAATATGTTGCCTCCTATCATCCAAATCCATACTGTCATGATCTCGTTCCACGTGTTCTCTGTCTTCTCGCATCTCATTTTCTTCTTTAAAACGCTGCCTCTGATCTTTGTCAGATCTCATCAATTGCTTTTCATAGCCTCGATCAGACCGATGAGCACTAAGGTCGTGCTCTACATATGAGGCAGAAGCTTTCTGCAGAGAATGGCGGTAAAAATCATACGGTAGCTGGAAACAATATAAACAAAAACCAACATAATCATATAATACCTTTTCAACAAGCACGGGCTTTGTTATTCGCAGCGGAGAGCCTTTTTCATCACGATGGAAGCTAAAATTGCGACCGTGCTGAGCACTGTGGATAGATGCAGAAGCATCGGACTTTGGTAGGAAATGACTAAACTCATCAAGGAGGTCGTGGTGGTCACGGAAAAGGATTGCAGCCTGAAACATGACAGACTTTGATAATGAGTTGATTCTTGGCATTAAATAAGTAAAGGGGAACATGGAACCAAAAACACTTCATCAGCTGAAAGAATTAAAATGCACCTGGTCATAAACCTCCCCAATTTGTCTGCTTTCCTTTTTGTACTTATTCAAAATGTCAAGAAAAGATTTATACACGTGATCATTATCACCTTGAAATCTAGTCTGTAAATGTCAAAAACCTTCACATGTAAGAACCTCAACACTATTAAAAAAACAAGAATGAAAAGGCAGATCATGGTTGAAAAAAGAATGAATCCTTCACCTTAATTTTGTTTACAAAACTGATTGCTTCTTTAAATTCAACCGGTTTTTTCCCCAGCCGCACTTCATTCACGGGAGGGAGAGTAATTTCATATCCCTTGGGCAAAAAGGTATTGAAACCCAAAATCAGGTCTCTATGTCCTTTAAATAACTCCTTGACTCTATCTATTACACCATCCGTATCAGTTCTACAAGAAATACAGGAAAAATCAATCAGCATTATTTTTTTTAAATGATGAAAACAGTGCAAAACCTAACAAGAAATTCCAAACCTTTGAGACTTGAAATCCTTCATGACTTCAAGGAACTCATCATATTTATCTCGTTTGTCCTGAAACATTTCCTTTACTGCCTTGAGATATGCCAAGGCATCCTTTGTCGTTAGCATCTTCTGTGCATTTCTGTCACTCACCATTAGGTTTTGCCCCAAGCTTCAGCATCCAAACCCCAATCATGAAAGGAATCGATAAGTCAACTCAGAACATAACATCCTCAAATACAGCAGCATTTAACCAGAATCCAAAAAATGCAGTTCCCAAAGAAAATCCACAAGTTTTGATTCACATCAAAGAACAAGTCCAATTTTCAATTAGAAGGCAACCAAAACTCCGCAAATTATGCTAGCCACATAGCAGTAAAATCAAAATATATACATCAAAAGAAAGTACTCCAGTTATCCGGATAATAAAAACCAACAGCCAATGACAATAAACAAACTAAAACTCCATACACAGTCAAATATCACAATCCCGCAATCCCCAATAACCAACAAGCAACAAGATTCACAAGCTGATTGGAACACCTCTCCTAAACCAACATACAGCGCATAATATCTTGGAAATAGAAGGCAGCAACAACATTAAATACTACCAAAATAACAACACAAACTTACGGTTCAGCAGGCCTCCTGAACTGAGAACTCACATACGCATCATCCCTAGACCTCATCTCAATCGACTCTCTCTTATTCATCAAAGAATCATCCTTTATTAACTGCAATCAGAATAATTCTCAAACTCCTATAGCAGAAATCAGAATTCACAAATATACACAAAGCAGCTAAATTGAAATTCAAAAAAATAAAAATAAAATCGGCACACTTACTCATTCACGAATTAGATCTAAAAAACCACGTGAAAAAAATAATCACCGCACCCGATTGAGATCACCCGCCAACCGCCGCCGAATCCTGCGAAATTCGGTTCGGAAGCTTCACATTACTTCGAATTCAAGGAAGGCATATACTGATATACAATCGCGGCATCAAAAGCCAATATCAGACGAAAACGTGAATTACAAGTTCAAACTGTGCACGGAGAGATCTCCTTACTCGCCGGTGACGGTTACACACACGCGGCGACGGCCTTATTCAATGGAGGATTGTCCTCGAACGCAACGAGAATTGCAAACAGAATGCGGAGAGGAAAAAAAAGGAAATTAATATTTTTCTGAGTTCGAATTCAGCTGCAATTGCGATTGGAAAACAGAGCAATACGTGTAGTGCGTGTTCTTGGTGTGTTGTGTGAATAGTTTTAGTTTGTTGTAATGTCATGGGGATGGGTATAAGAGAAGAATAAAAAGCTATGGAAGCAGAGTTCGAGAGGGAGAAGAAATAGAGAGGGAGGGACGAGGGCGTATTTGTCTTTTCGCCTGCTGCATTCTGGTAAGTTGATACCGGGAACCGGCTGGTAGTATTTGTTGGGTTATTTTAGTAGAGAAATTTCCTATTTATTAGGGTTTAGATCAATTTTTAAAAATTTGTTTCAATAATTTTTTATATATTGTGATGCATTTTAAAATATTCCTCTAAAAAAAATATAAAGTGCATTTATGTCTCCAGTTCATTGTTTAGTGAACATATAACCCTCGATTATTTTTAAAGTGCATGTAAATCCAGATCTTTATTTAGTGCACATATACCTCCCAGTTTTTCAAACGCTAGTCTCTGGCTATAAAAGTATATGTTCACTTTCAAAAAATCAAGAGGGTATATGTGCACTTTCGAAAAACCAGGTGTATATGTGCAATAAAATTATCACACTGATTACATTAGTTATAAAATGGCTTCAACTAATGGTTAGTCGGTTTAAAACAATACTTTGTGTAGGGTTTGATATTATTGTGTATTTTGTATGCTAACACAAACACATAGTCATATTTTATACCGACTAACAGTTAGACGAGTACATTTGATATTCATTGCAATGAGATATTATAATTATTAAAATCTTTTAAGATGAATCTCAATGTATATAATTATAATTTAACCTTAAAATTTATAAAATTGAGATTTTTTACATTTGGTATAATCGTTAGTCAGTCTAATAAGCTACCGTTTCAAATATAAACTATTATTTTCTCACTCTATTTAAATTATGAGAAAATCTTGTGTTCGACCAACTAACGATTAGATCAATCATGAAAATTCTTGTTTCACTAACTTTTTGGGTCAAATTATAATATTTTATATTGTGATACATTTTAATTTTCTTTAAAAAGTAGAAATCTCGTAGCAGTGAATAAAAATAAACATTAAATCGTGCTATGAGATACATCTATTATAAAATAACCAATCTAGCTGTTATTTGGTTAAAAAAAAAATTAAAATTAAAATTTTCGCTTTTTTTTGAGTTAAAAGTTTATCCTTCTGACTGTAAATGCAAATAAAGAATTGTACTTCCTCCAAGTCACGAAGTATCACAAAATCTTCATTTGAGTAAAAAATTAATAAATTCCTACCATAAAACTTAATATACGAATAATAATACTTCCTCCATTCAAGATAAAAAGGTTATATTGATTTTTCACAATGAACATATTTAACCATTACTATATTTAATTACATAAAACAATTTCACATAAAAAATTGAAATTTAAAAAAAATTGAAATTTAAAAAAATGCTAAGATGAATATAACAATATCTCACAAATATAATGAAAATTGAGTTATAGGTCTTTATTCTAGATGGGCTAGGAGAGTTAAGCCCAATATAATTAGACCTAGAGTTATGCTAGGGTTTTAGTATAAATTTCTCGTATTTGTGCTATAGCCACCATGTGTGAGTGATAGAAAGTTTGTGGTTGATTAGAGATAATACAATTGAGTGTTGAGAGACATTATGTGTTGACAGATAAAACATACACGGTAAACTCTTTCTATTTTCTAGTGGATTTGAATCATTTGCTCCCCGTGATTTTTCCCGATTTGGGTTTCCCACGTAAAAATCCGTGTGTTTGTTCTTTAGATTATTGATTGTCTTTTCTGGAAGTAAATGGAGGATTTTTAATCTTGACAAGGTGAAAATCGATATTAAAACTCCCAAAACACACACATATATATATAATACGACAATACCCCTGCATCCGGATCGATTGAGAGGTGCTATGGTGGATGGAGTGGTGCTTCGGATCGATCCAGTGGTGCTCAAGTGTTCTGGGATCGGAAAACAATTAGGACCAACGTTTCACAACAAAATCGGAAAAACAAAAACTGGACAAACTATATTGATTAAGGAAACATTTCTTGCTTCCAAAAAAACTGGAGAAACAATATTGATTAAGGAAACAATTTTTGCTTCCAAAGCTGTCACAATCCCTATAATCAGTGCACCAACAGTTTCACAAATAAATAAACAGATAGTAAGAAACAGCACTAAAAGTTCATACGAAGTAAGATGCAGTGATGCACAAACGGGTGACACAATCCGAAAACCGCTCATTGAGTTATAACACTTCGATTTCCAAGGTTAAACTCAGCAAACTTCGAGTAGCACTAATTCAGATGATCCAAGAGTACAGAAAAGGCGAAAACTCCTGCACCAGATTGTTAAGGGGATTCAGTGTTCACAAAACTCAGCGCAAGATTCTCCATTCTCCCATCCTTCGCAAACTTACAGTCTCAACCATCTCCTATCAAAGAACAGTCTGGGACCTGGTGTATGTGACTTGAAGTCGTCGTCAAAATTCTCCATCATCCTATCATACACAAACGGTTTGGTCCTCATTGTAGTGAACGGCATTAAACCAAAAGCACGGGCTGCCTCAATTGCTCTTGCAATCTTTCTCTGGGCCTTGGCGCTAATCCGAGTCTGGAACAACAGCAAAAGGTTAAAACAGCCCTCATTGAACGTTTCACTACTTTGCAGGCATTGATTGCAAAATGTTGCTTACCTTGCTTCTCTTGTTGATTATACCGCTCTCAGTGATGAAGTTGGCAAGAAACGACACATTCTGAGAGCAAGAAAAACAGCTGAAGATACCAAGTCCAGAAAAAAAAATTGCAATTTAAAGTTGAATCGTAATATGGAGAAAAGCATGCATACCCTGAAATCAGCTCTCTCTAGAACTTCCTTAGTTGTGATTTCAAACTCGTTCCTTCTAGGCTTTTGAACTGCTGGTCTACGAACATCAAGATCCCGCAGTTTCAGAAATCATAGGTCTGTAAATGATCTTTGAAAGCCGAGGCACCGGTATGAGTAAAATAGATAACAGCTAAGAGCTAGAAGATCAGACAATTCTACTGTCAGAAGATACAGATCTCAGTCTTTTTTCTTCAAGACGAAAATCTCACGATGTATACATTATTATGCAGATACAAATGATGCCAAACTGTAATTCCTTCACCTTCTTAAACTGTAATAATACATACTTATACTTATCTAATGACACATATCAAAAAGCATAAATACAAGTTCTTAACCTAAAGCTTCAAATATAAATGTTTTTTTCCTGTTCATTTACGTATGAGACTCTATCTTAAACACTAGCAAACTGATACAAGCAAACTGATACAAACAAACAGCATCCAAATAGACACAAAACCACAATCCCTCTTTGAGACCAGAAAACATGCTAGCCATTGCACACACGACAACATTCGAAAGCCCAATTAACTAAACTAATCAAACTGAAGGCTGAAGCACATAAGAAGGAAACAATAGTTGTCCAATTCTAGTCAACACAAGCAGCGAAACAACTAAGCATAGCAGTGGATACAACTTTAGCTTATGAATGAGGCATCACAGATACAACATTCAATTCAAGAAATAAAATAAATACGTAGATTGATAAGAAAATCATGTACGGGGTCATGCTTTCTCTAGTGTCATAAGTCGTTCCCTCATCAAAATTCACATCTGGTCTGAACGAAAAACATCCCTAGAGATCAGTGACTCAAAATCATCAGCAGGTTCAACTGAGTTAGATTTCCGCACACCATCAGTACCTATATTGAGCAATATAAAGAAAATAAATAAAAATACAGAAATCCAAGAAGGAGAAAACTAAACACGACTTCCGATTTCAAAAACCAAAAAACCTACTCCCTCCATCCTAGTTCAAATTGCACCGCAATTATTACCACACTATTCTAGAAACATGTTTGAATGTTAATATGTAATGTTTGTATAATAACGGCAAATAAGAAGTTGATATTTTAGATACTACTTGCTACTTTGAATTCAACAATATCTATTCAAATATGCGGTCCAACTCTGATAGAAAATATGGTAAGAAAAAAAAAAACAGTAAGCGTGCAATTTGAATGGGATATCACATTTCCAGACATTAATATGAAGAATCGCCTGGGAACGAATTGTAACTATGAAACTGTCTGAACACCTGATACAGCCCGATGTTAGGCGTTTCAAATAATCTGGTAGCTAGTTTCATCTCACCTGAATTTTATTAAAACAAAAACCGCGGTTAAATTAACGATTATGGAAGAGTACCAGGGCCATCTGTAAAGCTTAAAACTACCTTAATATCGGGGTCGTACGACGTCGGAGAGTTCGCCGCCGGGATGTTCAATCTTCCGGAACTGGCTGCCGGAAAGCTGGGGTTTATCGTTCACGAACTGACTGGGACTGGTGTCGGAGAAATCAATGAAGAAATTTAGTTGGGGTTTATCGTTCGATGGGCTGGCCTGGTGGGCCTTTTCCTCTATTGAGAGCCCAGTATCTTGCTATGAAATTGAAAATTGCTTTCGATTGTGAACACTAGGGATGTGTTTGGCAAACAATATCATAAGATGTTTTGTTTATAAATTAAACACTTTTTAATATTTGGTAAATTATAAAAAAATAATTTATTTTGCAATTCAATAATATTGAATTACTTACATTTAACACTTGGATTTATAAATGTAGAAATAGTGGAGGAGAATGTATTGAAAGAGTAAAAAGTAAATTGAACTGATGAAAATTTGTCAAAAAAGGAATGAGACAATACAAAAAAAATATTTTAAAAAAGAAAGTGAGTCATTGATAGAGAACTAGAGGGAGAGGGAGTATTTTTTTGGAAAAAAAAAACAAAAGCTAGTATCTCTTGCTTTCAAAATAAGTCAACTCCGCTTCTGTCAAACGCACCTTAAAAACTTTCGGCCAAACACACCTTAAATGCTTCCACCCACCCCGTACTAATTTGCACACTTTGACTTTTTCAGTTAATTTTAAAAATCTTTGACTATTAATATTTTTAATTGAGCATGTCTCTTGAAAGAGGGTCTTTCCATAAGTTATGGAAAGATCAAGGTTTAAACTACAAATTAGAATAAATCAAGATAAAATTTGTGGGCTGTATTAATCGGGTCATAAACTTATAACTATTGCACGTTGCATAATAAAATTTTAGTATTGCAACTAAAACCTTTTACTTTTCTATAATTCTAATTCAACCCCATCTTTCCACATGCCTATGGAAAGACAGTCTTTCCCAAAATAAATTTACTTATACAGTAATAAAATTTTATGGTTAAACTTAGTCAATTTTAACCATCGTTAAAGTGTTGAATAGTTAGAGAAAATGCATGATAAATAATGCGCATAACAATAACTAGAGTGCGCCTTTTGAAACACTGTCTTTCCATTAGTCATGTAAAGACCAAGGTTTAAAATGCAAAATAGAAGAAATGAAGATAAAATTTTTGTGCTGCATGAATCAGGTTATAAACTCTATAATTACTACACGTTGCATAATAAGTTTTTAATACTGCAGCTAAGACCTTTTACCCTTTATTATTTTAATTAAACCCCCATTTTTTCATACGCTTTCCATAAGCCTATGGAACGACCGTCTTTCCCAAGACTTTGCCAATGACTAAGAATAAAATACATTAATCAAAATTTCAATTTAGGAATAGTCTTACAACGTTTCTCAACATAACAACAACATTAGAAGGACGAATTTTAATTCCCCTCATCATTTTACAGGATTCTCCTGGAGATGTACTGCTGCAGAGAGTTTGGAAAGAAGATGGGTGAGTTCTTCCACTAATCTCGGGGATGTCCAATGTCCCTTGGGCAGGAAACGAGTAAACTCCTCCAGCAAATCACGTTGATCGCCAAAAAGAAACGCAACCTGAAACATGTCAATCTTTGATGATAATTATAGGTTCATGTATATTGATGGTTATGAATTTATACTTTTATCTGAAATTTGGAGGTAACATGGTGGAGATATATTTTCTCAAATGTATAATAATGAAAAAAATATTCCAATTAGCATACTCTAAGGTGTTGTTGAATCACATCCCTTATTTTACTGACCCTAATGCTTATTATGTTAATCATCAACAAAAACCTCTCCCTTGCCGGCACAAGGGAGAAGTCTCTATTAAAGGCAGCGATAAAAGATGGTTTCGTTAATTTTTTGAGGAACCGCCTTTACAGAGAGATTTCGAGTTTAAAACCCGTCTATTACGATTAAAGGCAGTTCTATGGTAAAACTGCCTTTAATGGGTTGTCATTGTTGGATTATTTGCTCCAACCATCTAAGGCTTGGGGTTTTCACTCTTTTCATTTTTTTTCCCACAACCCCATAACCACAAGTAAATCACCCCACCTCGTCGCGAGCGAGGCTGTCGCCGGAATGTCGTGAAAGAACCTGGGTAGATATCGATGCGAGAGACAGACGCCGCTAGATACCATCATCAAAAGTAAGTCATGAGAAAACCAGGCGCGTCGCCAGAGCACAAGCAGCGTCTTCTGAGCTCGCATTCAGATCTAACTTCGCTCATCATAGTTGCTTGTTAGCTTGCACCACTGCTTCTCACTACCACCACACTTCTCTATCAGTCAGGAACTTATATATGTGGGGAAGATGAAATTTCAACAAGTGTTAAAGTGTGCCAATGTTTAGAGATAGGAGGGAGTAGTTGTAATTTGAATTAACACTTGTCAAATTTTCATGGACCTCTCACATCCCTACATACAAAACCCTGCATATAAAATTTTCTGCTCTATCAATCTGAAAATTGCACCCCCAAAACCACGCTTTTCTCACACTTTCCAACAACTTCACCGGAAAACTCGTCATTGAACGCCAAGTACACACCGAAATATCTTTCCCAACAAGTTCACCGAAAAAGGTAACCGACGGTCACCAGCTGCTCGACGAAAACAACTCTAGTATGCCCATTATTAATCAATTTAATTTGATTCAATTTTCAGTTAAAACTAAATACACAAACTAATCAAAAAGTATAAATACAAGTTGTAAGATAGTAAAATACAGAGTATGAAATATCACTTCACAACTTTAACTTAATCATGGCCTGAGTATCCAATCAATTTATGTATGGTTCTTTTCAATCTAAAAACACCTCAAATCATATCAACCCAGTTCAATTTAAATCACTTATTTAATTTTACTTAATGAAATTCAACTGTACATCAATTTTATTAGTAGTACTATTCATATGATTTCAAATCAAACAAAAGAACCTATCATAAACAAACAACCATTTACATTAGTGTCTGAAACGACTTCTACGTCAAATATGTATCTATCAAAATATTAACAGCAAGATTCAACCAATAATATTAAGCAAAAATACTAAAAGAATTCATCAATTTAACAAATAATAAAAGCACCTGCTCATAAGCCTGCTCATAAGCCTTAGGCTCCGCAGGCACTGGGTTTTCCGATTTAAATCTGCTCAAAATTTCCAGGAAACATCTGTACACATGATCGCCTTCACCTTGGAATCTATTCTGCGCGCATTAAAAATTTAAAAAACCTGTAAGAACCCTAACCCTAAAACCCGAAAACGTTATTTAAATGTAAAGATTTCACCTTAACTTTGTTTACAAAACGAACTGCATCCGGAAGCCCTAAGGGTTTTTCCACTTCATTTGGGACGATGATTTTCAGTTCATCGGGCATAAAGGTGTTAAAACCCAGAATTAGGTCTGTTTGTCCTTCAAATAAATCCCTGACTTTCTGTACTGTACCATATGCATCAGCGCTAGAAGAAATATGTAACATCTATTAGCCTAATAATCAAACCAAAATAAAAAGAGCCGATTTTCCAAAATAAAACGTGAATATGTGAAATTTTACAAGTTAATGCTATGGAACTGCCATAAATGGAAAACAAAAGATGGGTATCTACCGCATTTATCCCCGTAAATACAATTTGATGACAACTAAATTCAACAGAAGATGCACTATAATTAATCTTAATATTTTAAAATATAAAAAACACCATAACATTACTAGGGATACAATTCTCATCGTATACATTCCTGTCCACCATGATTTATCTTAATATTTTAAAATACAAAATTCACCAGAATACTCATGATATTCCTAGGATTCCGTATAGTTATTGACAAAAGATAAGCAAGAATTGGCGTCAGAAAAAGGATCAGACATTTAAAAAATCACATTGAAAAGAAAGAGAAGATTTTTCAAGCATAGAATGTAGAAAAAAATGCAAAAGAAATTCCAAACCTTTTATCCTTGAAATTCTTGATGATATTGAGAAACTCGTCATATTTATCTTGTCTGTCGTGAAATGTCTCCTTTACTGCCTTGAGATATGCAGAAGCATCACTTGCATCGCTAGTCCCCGCCATGCCCTAATCTGCAACACACGGAACCCAAATCACAAAATAAATCAGAATTAGGTTTATACGGATTCCAAAATCTCCTTCATCACAAGCAAAATAGATAATTCACATTTCCACAGTAACTACAAGTAAAAGCGGTAAAAAGTGGGAATATTTCGACTCACCGTTGAAATATTGATCGCCTTTTTGGATAAAGAACTTGCAGTTATGGACTCATAAACGTGTATATATATGGTTGAAGTTTTAAAGTAAAATTCAGATACGCGAAATCTGATTGTGAAAATTAATATTAATTGACTCTTCTACCATATACGTACAGATGTGTACTATTACGTAATAATATTCAATCTCCGAAAATAAGGAAATCTGATTGTGTGAATCTTTTCATGATTTTACCTTATCTGATTGTATAACATAATCGTCTGGTTTCAAAATATATATTTTATTTTAAAATACAAAGTCTTGTTTTGGCTGGATTGAAGGTTGGATGAAGTCATTTTATAATTGAAGTAATTAAGGGATAGTTTAATTTTTATTTTTATTCATAGCGACGAGATTCCTATAATTTTGAAAAACTTTTAAAATGTATCAAAATATTCAAATAATTACAATTGGACCCTAAAAGTTACTAAACTAATTTTTTTTATGATTGATCGACGACAACACAAAAACCCTATTAGCAAGCTAAAAGTGCATCCCAGTATGTCTCTATTGGGGCACTTTTATTGATAGTACACTTTTAAAAAAGTGACTCATAAACATCCCGTTTAGGAGTGGGCATTGGTTCGGTTTTCAAATGTTTCAGTTCATTCGGTTCGGTTTAATCTAGTTGACATTTTACAAAACCAAAACAAAAAACCAAAGCATATACGGAAAAAATCAAATCCAGTTTATTCAAATTCAATTTTTTGGTTTTCGACATAATGGTCAGATCATCGCCGTTTATTTTGGAAAACTGAAGAAGCTGTTTGATGACTACAACTCTCTGCGGTCTTCTTTAGTTTGCTCTTGTGAAGCTTGCAAACTGTTGTGTTCCCGTAATCTTGTCGCATGTGCCTTCTACGAGAGAGCAAAAGATTTGATATATCAATTTCTCTCTGGTGTTGATGAAGGCTATCACACCTTGCGATCCCGTGTCATGAGTCTTGATCCACTACCACTAGTCATGCGTTGTATGAGCTTGTTGCTCAGGAGGAGAATCACCGAGCTGTCATTCGATCTCGCGAACCTTATTCTGACTCCATGGCATATGCCGCACGATGGCCACCACTTACGGGTTCTTCGACAGTTGTCCTTACTTCAGCTGATCGCAAGAATCTTGCATGTAAGCATTGTTATCGCAAGGGTCACGACAAAGCTTCCTATTTCCATAGGCTATCCAGAATGGTACACAGAGATGAGGGAGAAATAAAATGCCGCCAAGAAGACGGTGCCAGCTGCTCGACCAATCGCTGATGTCGGTTCGGGAGGTCCTGCTGCCCGTCAACTTCCTCCGTCGTTCACCGGCGCTGCCGTGTCGCCGTTAGGGTTTGTGGGGCGGCCTCCAACGGTAGTGCCCCTATCCATTTTAATTTTGGACCTGCTTTGTCTGATGACCAGTGGAGCACGACCATGCATTTATTTAATCAGTTTAATTCTTTGTCTGACCATGGGTTAGGTAAGTCTGCTTTACCTTAGATTCTTGATTTGGGATCCTCATATCACATGACCAGTGACAAGGGTTATCTTACTGATATTACTATTGCTATCGATTATGTGAATGTTATACTGCATGATGGATCTGTGTCGTCTACTACACAATATGGTTATATATGCTTTTGTGATGTCACCCTTAATCACGTGCTCTACATACCTAATGTATGCAACTTATTATCATACTCTAGATTGTTATCAATCTTAAAATGTCTAGCTTTGTTTACTGAAAGTTATTGGATTATACATAGAATCAGTACGAGGACTATGATTGGCATAGGTGAACAACAAGGGGGATTTATTGGCTTCGTCTGCTGGATACTCGTGTTCGTCCTCCTATCCTGCAACCTTTTTCAACAGTTGCATCCGTTTCTTCTTCTGATTTATGGCATCATCATCTTGGACATCCTTCCTCTACGGTGTTGTCTTCTGTTTATTCTATTGATTTTAGCACAAATAATACTTTTGTTCCTTGCACTGTGTTATAGAGAAAAATAGACTAGACATAGTTTTCCTTTGAATTCTTCAAATGCTACTTCATTATTTGAATTAATACATTGTGATGTTTGGAGTCCTAACAGAACACCATCCTCTAGTGGTGCATTTTATTTTTCGACAATAGTTGATAATTGTTCTCGAGCTGTTTGGGTTTATTTATTGGTTGCTAAGTCAGATGCAGCTTCTAGATTTATGGAATTTTGTGCTTTGATCAAGAACCAGTTTAGTCGCTCCGTTTTGCTCATCCGAGCTAATAACGGTATTGAATTTCTTCATTTGAGATCATACTTTGCTGATTTTGGGATAATTTTTAAAACATCTATGGTTGTTATACCACAGCAGAATAGCTGTGTTGACCGCAAGCATCGTCATTTGTTAAATGTGGCACGTGCCTTACGTTTCAAGCTAATTTGCCACTTAATTGTTAGGGAGAATGTGTTCTTACTGCCGCTTATTTGATTAACTAGACACCGACGAAACAACTCAATGGTCCATTTGAGATGCTCTATGGTCGAGCTCCAAATTACAAGCCTTTAAGGGGTTTTGGATGCTTGTGTTTTGCTGCCTACATTCCCAGATTCCGTTACAAGTTTGTGCCAAGAAGTCGTCATTGTTTATTTCTTGGATACCCTCCCAGAAAGAAGGGCTATGGCTTAATGACTTAGAGTCCCACATTTTCTTCAAAAGTCGAGATGTTGATTTTTTTGAAGACCAGTTCCCGTATGCACCTCCTCCAACTTCGGCCTCATCAGTGATACCCGGGAGCACCACCACCTCACTGCCATTGTCGGAGTCGTACCCGTCGTTGGTAGCCGCTCCGCCTTTACAGTCGGATCCGCCGACCAGCCTCGATCACCTTTCACTTTTGCTGCCCGCTCAGTTCGATGACACCCAGCCTGAGCCGACGCTGCCGCACAAGCCTCACTCGCCGCCAGATCTGGACTCAATTTCTGCTCTGCCACTTGACCTGGTGTTGCATGCTCTGGACTCTTCCATCCACCGTTACCTACCACACCAGTTACTCTAGTGCCACCTCCTGCTACCGAGCTGCCTCCACCCCAACAGAGTGTCCGTGATCGTCGCCCTCCTCCTTACTTGGATGATTATGTCGGTGCTGTTACTACTAAAGAACCCCCCCACTACTACGATCACTCATGTGCCATCACTATCTTCAACTGCTCTCTATCCTCTTACTGATTATGTAAATTGTGATAAACTTTCTAGTACACATTCTAGATTTTTGGGTGCAATAACTTCTAGTGCAGATCCCACCACTTATTCTGAGGCATCGAAGCATGCTCATTGGCGTGATGCTATGGCTAATAAGATTAAGGCCCTTGAGCACAATCAGACATGGACGATGACTTCTCTACCTCTTGATAAGATTGCAATTGGTTGCAAATGGGTTTACCGTACCAATTTTAAGTCTGATGGTACCATAGAACGTCACAAAGCTCACCTGGTGGTTCTTGGAAATCATCAAATTGAAGGGGTTGACTATACTGAGACATTTGCTCCAGTTGTTAAAATGAGTTTGATTCGTCTGTTCTTATTTGTTGCAGTCATTCGTGGTTGGAACCACATCAAATGGATGTTCATAATGCTTTTCTACATGGTGATCTGGATGAAGAGGTCTTCATGCGCCCACCCCTTAGCTATCCTGCATCCCCTGGACAGGTATGTTGCCTTTAGAAATCTCTTTATGGTCTTTGGCAGGCTCCTCGCAATTGGTTTGCGAAGTTGGATCAGACTTTGTTGCATTTGGATTTGTTCAGAGTAAAGCAGACTACTCTCTTTTTGTGCTCTCCCATGGCTCGGTGTCTCTGCATGTGCTTGTTTATGTGGATGATTTGGTTATTACTTTTAGTTCTACGTTGCTTATCTCTGAATTCAAGAAATATTGAGCTCTTGTTTTCACTTGAAATATCTTGGCATGCTTAGGTATTTCTTTGGTATAGAGATTGCTAGAAGACCGGATGAGATGTTTCTTTCACAATGGAAATATGCCCTGGACATTTTATCTGACACAGGTTTATCAGCTTCTAAACTGACTAATTTTTCAATGAAGCAACAACACGATTTGTCGTGTGTTAAAGGTCCACTTTACCATGATCCTGAGATATACCTCACCATTACATGCGCACCTGGTTGGACGCTTGATATACCTCACCATTACATGCCATGAGCTTAACTATTCAGTTCATACACTTGCACAGTTTTTGAAGTCTCTTTGTGTTCCTCATTGGCAAGCTGCAGTTTGCGTTTTGTACTACTTGAAGAGTCATCCTGGTCAAGGTTTATTTCTCTTTTCCCATAGTGTGTTACAGTTGACTGCTTACTGTTATTCTTATTGGGTTGCATGTCCTATTACTCAGCGTTCTCTTTCCGGATACTTTGTGATGATTGGCAATTCTCTGGTTTCTTGGAAGACTAAGAAGCAGCCTACGGTTTCTTGGTCTTCTGCTGAAGCGGAGTATCATGGTATGACTGTTACTTGTTGTGAATTGTTATCATGGGGAGCGAGGGGGTGCTAGCGCCATCCCTAGGATCCAGCAGCCCGGAATTGAGGCCTAGGTACATAGGGAGCCACCAGATTCTCCCCCCTTGAGCCATAGCCGCAACCCTATTTTTGGAGTTCAGTTGAAAAAGATGACCGATGGTCTAATTTTTTTTGGTTTTGTTTTCTCACTAAATAAAATGACGTCATTTTTTCCTTAAGTGAAACGACGTCGTTTTGTTAGCCAAAAAAAGAAATGAGGCCAATTGGGCTAAACCCAATTGGCCCAAATACAAATATTAAAACCTACCAAAATGGAGATTATGAAGAAAATCGCAGACTTGCCTCTTGTCTTCCCACTTCCGTCGACTGTGACCAGTTGCTGACTTGGTGTCCATCCGTCGTGCTGACTTCGTGTGCCACCGTCCATCCGCATACGTCCGGCATCTCCTTCCTCAACTAGGGACTGCGTCCGAGCTAAAACAAAGGCAAGGTATGCGAAGAGAGGAATTGAATAGCGTACTCTTACAATGAGCCAATATATATATTTTTTGTAAATTATATTGAATTGAATTGCTTATTTTTGTGAAATTGTGAATATTGAATAGCATATTCATATTTAGTGGCTGTGTTAAAATTGTGAAATTGTGCTGAATAACATATTTAGTGAATATTGATTGTGTCACCGTGTGACTAGCTTATTTAAATTTTATGGACTTGTGTTGAATTTGAATAGCTTATTTGAATTATGTGGACTGTGAATAGTTTATTTGAATTGAATATCATATTTTCTCGTGTAACCGTGTTTTTAAGTGTAACTCTTGTGAATTACTTATAAATTTATGGTAACAATTTAATTTGACATATTTTTCTTATTTTATGTCAAATAAGATATGGATAAATTCTTAATTCGATGTAGTGGATCATCTCTTTTTAAGAGACCGAGTGAACCAAATAAAGAAAGGATTAATGAAGAGGGTAGTAGTCAAAAGGATTCTCGTGTTGAGTTCAATTCAGATGATGTTATAAATGATCCCGGGAAACGTAAATCGATTAAGGATTTGATGTTTCTGTTAGGGATCAAGTGATGAGAGTATATGTGTTAAGAGGTCCTTGCCAACTTAAGGGTCATTATTTTCCAAAGACAAAGCAGAGAAATGACTATAGATGTTTTTACCCTTCTTGGTTTGAAAATTTTGATTGGTTGAAGTATAGCGCATCAAAGGATGAAATATTTTGCTTTTGTTGCTATCTCTTTAGGAATTCACATAAGGGATGTCGAGATGGAGAGGATGCATTTACTGTGAGTGGAGTTAACATTTGGAAGAAAGCTCTTGATATCTTTAAGAAACATACTGGCGTAGCGGGTAGTGCTCATAATGATGCAGCTCTATAATTGTATGCATTTAAGCATCAAAGACAGAGTATCCTTCATTCTTATCAGGCACATGGGCGTGAATCGAAGATTGGTATCGCACACATTTGACAGCCGCTTTGGATGTGACACGGTTCTTGCTAAATCAAGGTATGACTTTTGTGGCCATGATGAAGGGCTGGATTCTCAGAATAAAGGCAATTATCTCAAAAATATTGACTGGCATTGCAAGCAAAATTATGTTGTTGCTAAAACAATGAATGAAAATGGCCCTGGAAATTGCAAGCTCACATATCCCAAAGTACATAAGGAACTGTCAAGTGCTTGTGCTAGTGTGGTAACAAATGTTATTGTTAATGAAATTGGAGATAGTTATTTTTCTTTATTGGTTGATGAGGCTAGAGATGCATCAATAAAAGAGCAAATGGGGGTTGTTTTAAGATATGTCAACAAACAAGGATGTGTTCTTGAACGTTTTCTTAGTGTTCTGCATGTGCATAATACTTTGGCTATTAGTTTGAAGAGTGCTATTGATGAATTATTTGCAAAGAATAAATTATCAATGCCGAAGTTGAGAGGTCAGGGATATGATGGAGCCTCAAATATGCGAGGAGAGTATAATGGACTGGAAGCTTTGATATTGAAAGAAAACTTATCTGCAAGGTATGTCCATTATTTTTCTCACCAGCTTCAATTGGTTGTTCTTGCTGTTGCTAATGATAATCGAGCTGTGTGTCAGTTTTTCGTTTATCTTGGTATGATTGTGAATTGAGCTGGAGCTTCATGTAGAAGAAAAGACCTGCTTCTTGATTTAGAACATGCTAGATTTGTAAAGGGATTGGAGAATGGAGATATTGTGAGCGGAAAAGGTAAAAATTAAGTGACTAGTTTGAGAAGGCCGGGGGATACTCGTTGGGGGTCACATTACACTACTATTATTCATTTCATTACTACGTGGAAATCTTTTTTGCAATTGATTGAAAACGTCCACGATGATGGTGATGCAAATCTGAGTAAATCTTCAGCGAGCGGTTTGCTTGAGCAAATGTAGAGTTATGAATTTGTTTTTGTGATGTTTTTGATGAAGCATTTGTTGGGAGTTGTAGATGCCTTGTCCCTTGCTTTGCAACTAAAGAATCAAAATATTGTGTTGGCTGTGAGTTTGATGAATAAAATGAAGTTTGAGTTGCAATAATACAGAGAGAATGGTTGGGATGAGTTGTTATATGAAGTCAACGCATGTTGTGTTAACCAAGACATCTCGGTAGTTAATATGGAAGATGAACGGAGAGTTCTCGGTCATAGGAAACGACTTATGCAAATGCAGACCATGGTGATTTCTTTCGTGTTGATACTTTTCTTTAGGTATTACTTTTATAATTTACATACCTTATTTGATTTGATTTGTAATTTTTTCATTGCTACAAGCTAACCTTTTATTATTTGAATACTAGGTTGTTGATAAGATGATTCTTGAAATGAACAATTGGTTTCCGGAAGCAAATACGGAGTTACTCACTTGTATGGCTTGCCTTGATCCAAGAGATTCATTTTCTAAGTTTGATATTGGTAAGTTAGTTCGTCTTGCTGAACTATATCCAAGTGGCTTCTCTGTAGAAGCCCGCCTTCATCAACAACTTAGTACTTTCATTCATAATGTACAACTTGATCACAAGTTTTTGGCTATTGAGGACTTTGGAAGTCTTGCTCAAAAGATGGTTCAAACAACTAGGCATACAACTTTTCCATTGGTATATCATCTTATTAAGTTAACCTTAGTACTACCAGTTGCGACTGCTTCTGTTGAACGGGTTTTTTCAGCCATGAAAAGAATCAAGACTTATTTACGCAACAGAATGAGAGATGAATGGATGAATGATGTTATGACAGTGCATATTGAGAAGGCATTTTTTTTGTTGGGATCGATAACGAACCAATTTTGCATCGTTAGCTGCATATGCAACATCGCAGGATGCAGTTGTCTCCTGTGGTTAGTGGTTCTAGTTCTAGCAACCCAAGTATTAGAAAGTACTTTATTATGCAGTGATTTGTCATAGTTGTAAAAATCTAATTATTATGTAAGCGTTGTTTGTTAAAATATTGTTGCATTTAGCATTGCAAAATAAAATGTTTGCCTCTTTTTAGCCCCCTTACATAACGTGCTGATTCCACATCATTTTTATCTGCTATTAGTTCAGTGACTAAGACTCGTTTGTGTTTTTTTTGGTGCCAGTGTTTGTGTTCTTCTTGTGAAATAACTTTTTAAGATAAAAAAAATCTCACCATCAATTCATTTATTACACGAGGCATAATCCGTAACGTACAGCTCGTGATCTTAAAATGTATATTAGCAGCAGTAATCTTGCATGCCTCTATTAACTGTTCAAGAAAGAGAAAATCTCACAACTCCCCATTTTCAATCAAAACTCATAGGTTAATTGATCGCTAATTAAATAAATTATTAGAGAGATCATAAACTATCAAAACTCAAAATAATTTATCAAAACTCATAAATTATTAATAAACTATCAAAACTCAAAATACATTATTTTTTTTTGAATTTAATTTAGAGAGATCTTATTTTATTTTTGCAGACCCAAGCTTAATTTTGCCGAAATTTTTATGAACTGGATATGGCTTATGTTTTGTCTAGAGTGGTCTAAAAATAGTATTACTCCGTCCCAGCCGAATGTGCACACTTTTTGGTCAATTTTCTCAGGTTATGTTTGACCAACGATAATTTTAATTACGTATATTAACGGTGTGTTAAAATTTGATATTTAGAAAATACAGCATGCAGAGAATTCAACAATATCTCACATGATGATATTGGTATCTATATACTAGTTGAAATTTATGGTCAAACGTGTCTTGAGAAAGTTGATCAAAAAGTGTGCAGATTCGACTGGGCGGAGGGAGTATAAATTATCATGCATAGTACATGTTTTACTTTGTGGATATTGTCTCATATTCGACAGTGTAAACTCTTGGTAGAGACATTTCGGCAAAATAATTAACAAAAAATTTCATTTTTCCCCCAAATTTATTTGCAGCTACTAAAAAGAACCTCATCACAATCAGAAATGTTAATTGAATAATATTCCCTGGCTAAAACAAGACTGGGTGTCCCTCGTGTGCAGGTCAAGAGGAATTTTTAATTCGTAACTAATTTATTTATGAGCAATTGTATTTATAGTGAAAATGACTTATATAATATAAAACATGTATAGCAGCATTATAATGTTGAGAAAGTTTACTGTTAGACCGACGAATGGTTAAACTAATAATAAAAAATCCCGTTTCAATAAATTTTAGGGTTAAATTACAAAAATATATACATTCTAATCTACACATATATTTTGAAAGAAAACTAAGTTATAGGAATCTCGATTGCAATAAATAATTTAAAAAAATAAAATTATCTCATAAATTACATCAATAGTAAAATAATCTCGTTTAGTGGTTAGTCGATCTAAAAGTAATTTTTGTCATATAAAATAGAGCTTCATCACAAAATTATAATTCTAATTGGATTAAGTTTTGTGCTAATAGTCATTAATTATAGGCAGAGTCTTGGAAAATACCGTCTTTTCATAGGTTTATGGAAAAATAAAGTTTAATTAGAATAATAAAAAGTAAAATATTATATTTTTACATTAAAAATTTACTATGGAACACACAGTAATAATAAAGTTTATGACTCGATTAATGTAACCAAAATTTTTTATCTTCATTTATTTTAATTTACAAGTTAAACCTTAATTTTTCCATTATTTATGTATTTACAATCTTTCAAGAGGTTTCAAATAACAAAGGTACAGTAAATTTTGATGCGAAAATTTGCATGTGGAAAATACTTAGCCTTTTTTTGTTACCCTAGGGTAGATTTTGTTCAAATTCCAACTTTTAGATGAAAGATTTTTACATGTTATTTATATATGTGACGTAGCCAGTTTGATTTCAATGAAGTACAGAAGGAGTTTGTTTTTGGTGAAACGAGTTGTCTTGTTCAACTAAAATGATTAAGAAAACTGACGTAGAAATTTAGGTTTAAACCATGTCGTTAAGAAAAAATTAGGTTTGAAATTTTTTTACTGACGTGTCATCGCTTTAAAAAAAAAAACATGTCGTTAGGTTAATAAGAACAATTCGATCATTTCAAAAACTTGAAATCGGAATTCTGGGACTATAACAAACGAAAAAAATCACGCCGGGATCGCCGAATGAAAAAATAAAATCAACATCAGAACATTAATTTGAATCATATAATCTTAAAGTAATACTTATTAAAAACTCCAAATTAAAGAATCTCCTAAAATAAATGCAAAGCTTTGTAGTCTTCAACTCTCCGCCCTAATCTTTTAAATAAAAGAGGGGTTGTTAAGAGAAACAGAGGAGGAAAGCATAGTGGGATTTTAGAACGACATCGTTTTTTAAAATAAAGGTAATCACAATGTAGGACAAAAGTACCCCGATTGACAGTAGATCTGAATGATCACAGAAGGCAAAGTATCTGTATTATATTATGCTTGGGATAAGCACTATTAACTAATCATATCAAAGTAATTTTAGAAGAATGGGGAAAATAACACAGCACATAATGAGATAGAATCATGGTTTTGAAACTTTATTTAATATAGAAATAAAACTTATGAAAGAGTGAACACTTTCACCAGTTTCTTGCTCAAATGCCTCTAAACCTTAGTAGCACAAAAACAAAGTCACTCAGAAAAACAGAATTTAATTTCTTAGCTTCCCATTTTAGGCACATAGCTTGGAATAAATGTTTTGAAGCCCCTAATCAGCTCTTCATTGCCTTTGAACAGCTCCAATACCTTTTCAATTGCAACTATTTTATCAAGCCTACAAATTAAGCAATTCAAAGCGATTAATAAAAGAAATTACCAAAAAAATATTATCCAAAATCAAAATCAAGTACGAGAATCCTAACCTTTCATTATGAATAGCTTTCATTATATCTATGAATTCCTGATGCTTTTCGGGGTTTTTGCGAAACGAGTGTCTTACCGACTCAATAAATTTGAGGGCACAAGCACTATCAGATTCAGTCATTTTGTTCACTGCATATAGTTTTAAAATAAAAACATCAAAATAATATAACATATAACGATATTAATTTGACGACAAAACTAAAAATAAAAATAAAAATAAATTCTTACGCTTGATCTTCAACAGAAATGCAATTTTCAAGCAATTTCTTCTTCAGTATATATGTGACAACAATACTGAAGCTCTTTGATGCTTTCAAATTTTACTTAAGACTATCTTTCTTTATTAATATTATTGTATGCTAGCTCTTGAATTGGAACCAGGAGAATATATAGTGTAACTCCTTAAAAGGCCCAATAAATGTACGTTTCGATTATGTTCCATTTCAAGAGGTATATATGTACCGGTCGAATCAAATTAATTAAATGTTTGAAAAGTTACAAGCTTGTATTAAATATAAAAGATTATATTTGACTGAAACCAATTAATTATAGGCAACGTTTTGAAAAATATGGTATTTTCATAGGTATATAAGATGTGGTTGAATTATAATTATAGTAAGATAAAAAGTTTTAGTTGTAATGTTAAAATTTATCATGCAATGTGGAGCAGTTATAAGTTTATGATCCGATTAATGCAATTAAAAATTTTTATCTTGATTTATTATAATTTACAGTTTAAACCTTGATATGGAAATACCATATTCCAAGAGGCGAACTCTTAATTAAATGGTTGAAATTTTGATAAGCTTGCATTAAATATAAAAGATTATATTTGACTGAAATAAATGTTTGCCGTTTATATTTTTTTCAAGAACTATATTCTTACACATTAATTTTCATTGATGTATTAAAACACGAGTCCGTCTCTTGAAAGACGGTCTTTCCATAAATCATGGAAAGATCAAGGTTTAAAGTGCAAATAAGAATAAATAAAGATAAAAATTTTGGGTAGCATGAATCGAATTATAAACTTTATAACTACTACATGTTACATAATAAACTTTTAATATTGCCACTAAGACCTTTTACCTTTTATTATTCTAATTAAACACCATTTTTTCATAAGCATATGTAAAGACGGTCTTTCCCAAAATTTTACCATAAACCACGAGTATTATAATTTTTTTATTAATAATTCTATAGCAATATTTCATCCTTCACTTCAGTTGATGTCCTTTAAGGGAGTATAATGTTGGAGGAGTGTTCTATTTCTAGGAAATTTGGTAATATTGCAACTCTTCTACCCAGTGGCGGAATCAGGAGGATATGTTAGGGGGAGTTAAGAAGAGAGGAAAAAATTTGCAATGTTAAATACAACAATATTTTAACAAACAACACTTACATAATAATTAGATTTTTACAACAAAGAACTATCAATGAATAAAAAACTACGTTCCAATACTTGAGTTGCTAGAACTAGAACCACTAACCACAGGAGACAACTGTATCATACAATGTTGCATACGCTGATAATGTTGCGAAATTGGTTCATTATCGATCCCAACAAAAATTGCCTTCTCAATATGCTCTGTCATAACATCATTCATTCATTCATCTCCCATTCTATTGTGTAAATCAGTCTTGATTCTCTTCATGGCTGAAAAAATCCGTTCAACAGAAGTAGTTGCAACAGGTAGAACTAAGATTAACTCAATAAGACGATATACTAGTGGAAACGTTGTATGCCTAGTTGTTTGAACCATCTTTTGAGCAAGACTTCCAAAGTCCTCAATGGCCAAAAACTTATGATCAAGTTGTACATTATGAATGAAAGTACAAGTTGTTGATGGAGGCGGGAACGATTTTCTACAGAGAAGTCACTTGGATATAGTTCAGCAAGACGAACTAACTTACCAATATCAAACTTAGAAAATGAATCTCTTGGATCAAGGCAAGCCATACAAGTGAGTAACTCCATATTTGCTTCCGAAAACCGATTGTTCATTTCATTAATCATCCTATCAACAACCTAGTATTCAAATGATAAAAGGTTAGCATGTAGCAGTGAAAAAAATTACAAGTCAAAACAAATCAAATAAGGTCTGTAAATTATAAAAGTAATACCTGAAGAAAAGTATCAACACGAAAGAAATCACCATGGGTCTGCATTTTAGTAAGTCATTTCCTACGACCACGAATTCTTCGTTCATCTTCCATATTAACTACCGAGATGTCAAACACAAAATGCGTTACTTCATTTAACAACTCGTCCCAACCATTCTCTCTGTATTGTTGCAACTCAAACTTCATTGTATTCATCAAACTCACAGCCAACACAATATTTTGATTCTTTTGTTGCAAAGCAAGGGACAAGGCATCTACAACTCCCAACAAACGCTTCATCAAAAGCATCACAAAAACAAATTCATAACTCTCCATTTGCTTAAGCAAACCGCTCGCTGAAGATTTACACAGATTTGCATCATCATCATCGTGGACGTTTTTAATTAATTGCAAAACAGATTCCCACATAGTAATGAAATGAATAATAGTAGTGTAATGTGACCCCCAACGAGTAGGACCCGGCCTTCTCAAACCAGTCTCTTGATTTTTGCCTCTTCCACTCACAATATCTCCATTCTCCAATCCCTCTACAATTCTAGCATGTTCTAAATCAAGAAGCATGTATTTTCTTCTACATGAAGCCCCAGCTAAATTAACAATCATACCAAGATAAACGAAAAACTGACACACAACTCGATTATTATCAGCAAGCAACAACAAGAACAACCAATTGAAGCTGGTGAGAAAAATAATGGACAAACCTTGCAGATGAGTTTTCTTTCAATATCAAAGCTTTCAGTCCATTATACTCTCCTCGCATATTTGAGGCTACATCCTATCCCTGACCTCTCGACTTTGGCATTGATACTTTATGTTTTGCAAACAATTCATCAGTAGAACTCTTCAAACTAATAGCAGAAGTATTACGCACATGCACAACGCTAAGAAAACGTTCAAGAACACATCATTGTTTGTTGACATATCTTAGAACAACCCCTATTTGATCTTTTATTGATGCATTTCTAGCCTCATCAACCAATAGAGAAAAATAACTATCTCCAATTTCACTAACAATAACATTTGTTACCTCACTAGCATAAGCACTTAATAGTTCCTTCTATACTTTGGGAGATGTGAGCTTGCAATTTCCAGGGACATTGTCATTCATGGTCTTAGCAACAACATCATTTCGCTTGCAATACCAGTCAATCATTTCGAGATAATTGCCCTTATTCAAAGAGCCCTTCATCATGGCCACGAAAAGTCATACCTTGATTTAGCAAAAACCGTGTCACATTCAAAGCGGTTGTCAAACACGTGCGATATGCAGCTCTGATTCCCGCTCATGTGCTTGATAAGAATGAAGGATACTCTGTCTTTGAATCTTAAATGCATACAATTGTTCAGCTGCATTATTATGAGCACTACCCGCTACGCCAACATGTTTCTTATAGATATCAAACGCTTTCTTCCAATTGTTAACCCCACTCACAGTAAATGTATCCTCTCCATCTCGACATCCCTTATGTGAATTCCTAAAGAGATAGCAACAAAAGCAAAATGTTGCATCCTTTGATGCGCTATACTCCAACCAATCAGCATTTTCAAACCAAGAAGGTTGAAAACATCTATAGTCATTTCCCTGCTTTGTCTTTGGAAAAGAATGACCCTTAAGTTGGCAAGAACCTCTTAACACATATTCTCTCATCACTTGATCTCAAATAGAAACATCAAAATCCTTAATAGGTTTACATTTCCAGGGATCATTTATAACATCATTTGAATTGAACTCAACACGAGAATGCTTTTGTCAATTAAATATGTATATGCTATATGCTTTCAATATTCACAATTTGTCAAAAATATGTCAAATTAAATATGTCAAATTATTCATATCTATATTTAGCACAATTTCACAATTTCACAATTTCAATACAACCACTAAATATGCATATCAGTAAATGCTATTCAGTATTCACAATTTCACACAAATAAGCAATTCAATTCAAGTTATTCAACACAAATTACAAAAAAAATATAGGCTCCTTGATACCTTGCCCTTGGTTTGGCCTAGACGCGGACCACGCGGTTGCTGGTTGAGGTTGAGGAAAAGGACGGCGGCAGGCGGCGGACAGACGGACGGCGATGGATGGATCTGCATTTTGGCTGGAGGAAGACAAGACCTTGCCAATTGTGTTTTGGCCGATGGATTTTTGTCTTGGTTTTTAATTATTATTTGGGCCAAATTTTGGTTTTTATTTTGGTTTCAGCCCAATTGGCCTCAACATTTTTTTGGCTTCACCTTAACAAAACAACGTCGTATCACTTAAGCCAAGACGACGTCGTTTTGTTTAGTTAAAAAAAAAGAAGAAGAAGGCCATCTTCTCAAAGGGCCGCTACAAATTTGAAGGCAAATTCTGGGCCGCTAGTGGCTCAAGGGGGCGGAATCTGGTGGCTTCCGGTGGCTCTAGGCCTAAATTTCGTCTGCCGGATCCTAGGGGTGGCGCTAGCATCCCCTCACACCCTAGTTCCGCCCCTACTTCTACCCTCATTACTTTGTTTCATTCAACTAAACCAAATTTTAGTGAAATATAACAATGAGTTTATTGTGTAAGTTGTAACTAAGATATAAGTTTAATGTGTACTAATTATCTTATTGGAAAGCAACACCGCCATTCAATCGAGTTCGTGGGGGAGATGATCAGATTATAGACCTTGTTCACACGGATATTTACGATTTAATAAATCCTACTTCGATCAATAACAAAAGGTAAACTTTGTGTTTATTAATGAATGATGACTATAATCGAAAGTCGTGAACTTATTTTTTTTTGTTAAAAAGTCTGTCAAAAGTATCTTATACCATGTTTTGGTCGTGGGCGCCGGTCGGTCTTTCGACCAGATCCCCCTAAAAACCGTATGTGCGGGTCTCCCTACCCATTTTCAAATCAACCCTTAGAAGGTACCCAACAAATTCAAAATAATTTGTTTGGTCCCCAAAGGTGGTTTTCAGGGAAGATCAACGGTAAACTTGATCAAAATATGCAAAATGACCATTATAACTCTGGGTTTAAAAAATAAAATGTTAAAAAATATTTGTCTTCTTCGTCTTCTTCGCTCCAATCTCCTACTTCTGTGCTGTCTGCACATTGTTCTTCTGATGTTCCAGGCGCAATAGACTGCAACACCCCGGAGGGCAGCTTGTCGCTCATTTCACCAGTTGTTTCTAGTTCTGCTAGTTTAGTCCTCTCAGAGCAACCTAATTTGTCATCTGCAAATGGAAATGCATCTTAATCAAGTAGTCAAATGAACAACTCATCAAATTAGGATGAGAAGTCTCCTGTGGTAATTGCTCTATCCTATTCTGTTCTCACTTGGCGCAATTCAGGAAGACCAAGGAGTCGTGCCTCATCCCGGCTGAGTAGATTGTGATAGCGCGGCAAAGGGGATGCAACCAGAGGCTCATGAAGGAGAGCCAATCTTAGGCGTCGTACTTGGCGGAAACGGAGGAGAGCCAATCTCAGGCATCGTACTCAAGCCCGACTAACGATGCCAAAAATTATCACCAAAGTGAGGGGAAAAGCTCAACAGGCGGTGGTGGAAGATAATTATTAATTTAAAGAAATTTTTTAAAATTAGGAATTTTTAATTGAAAGTGTTTTTTAATTAGTAAAATTACCATTATACCCCTGATTATATTGGAAAACTATTTAGTCTTACCAGAAAACCACCTTTGGGACTAAACAATTTGTTTTGAATTTGTTGGGTACCTTCTAAGGGTTGATTTGCAAATGTGGACTAAAACATGGTATAAGATACTTTGTAGGGGACTAATAAAATAATTTAGTCTTGTGATAATTTGCAATTGTCCTATTTAGTCTAGGTGTTATGTCTATAATCCAATTATTGTTTTTATTTTTCTAGTATTGTATTTTCTCGGCATTTTTCTTGCTGCTTTTTTTCAGTGACTGATGTTTTAAGTTCTGCATATGATGTTTGATGAATTGTGTCATGTTGATGATTTTAATGCAACTTGATGTTTTACTTTCAGTTGTTAATGTTTTAAAATTTTGTATGTGATGTTTCATGAATTTTTACTTTTCTTTTTCAGCGCAGAGAAGGGCTTCACTACGAAGTGTTGCCCTTGGAGCATTGAAAAAGTGTTTTATTTGTTGACTTCAAAACAGATAAAATTCGTGGAAGAGACTGGTTTTGATGGTCTCCTTAAAATTAATTTTTGTTCCCTTCCTAAAGACATATTTCCCTACTTGATTCAGAATTTTAATCCAGTTAGCTATGTTCAAACCATTGATTCTGATAGATATTTTCTAACCTATGATGATGTGTATGATGTTTTAGCACTCCCTATTAGTGATAAGGAACTTGTTGAGGTTAGTAATGTTGGGAAGGGCATAAGGAAGGACATAGAACTTAGGTAGAGATGGAGGGAGGAATTTGGGTATGATCAATTGAGTAACATTTATCGTGAGAGACAGTTCGACAAGATGATGAGATGATATGGAGGTGTGGATAAATTTAAAAAACTGTTTATGATGTATGTAGTTTGCAGCTTCTTGAGTCCTACTGTTAGATCCTCTGTGGATTTTAAGCTGGTTCGTGTTGTTGAGAATGTAGCGGAGATTAGGAGTATATGATTGGTGTGGGTATGTACTTAGGAAGTTAGGTGATGTTGTGCACAGGTATAAGACTACTTAATATATAACAATTAATGTGTGTAGGTGTTCCATTTATATGCTACCTGTATAGATATCCTTTTCAATGAAAACCATGCCCTCCCATGATTCATCTCATTCGTCACTAGGACACTACTTTGTTGTTGAAACGTTGTAGGAAGATTGTCGAGCCAGGTTTTGAGCCCCATGTCTAAGGATGAATTTCCTTTGACTTTGATTGGGGAGTATGTGGGCAGTGGTCATCCTGCTGGACATCCAAAGAAACTGCAACATCTAAGGAAGGAAGTCGTACGAAAGAAGAAACAACTAGTTCCAGATCGCAAGTTTTAATCTTTATGCTTCCAGAAGATTTGCCTACTGATGCTACGATTATGAATGATGGTGGGTCTG
The DNA here is from genome assembly GCA_037428765.1 of Rubia yunnanensis. Taxonomy (NCBI): domain Eukaryota; kingdom Viridiplantae; phylum Streptophyta; class Magnoliopsida; order Gentianales; family Rubiaceae; genus Rubia; species Rubia yunnanensis. Next base: position 78,045,547 of record CM075071.1, on the reverse strand, counting down.
TAAGTATTCCTATCTTTTCACTTTTGATGTTTTAATAGCAGTACCTGATGTTTTAGATTTTCTATGGGATATTTTAAGATTGTGGTTTATGTGTTAACATATTTATTATTTTTACAACCAGTGGTTGGTGTTATAGAATTTGTATGTGAAGTTTTAAGTTTAAACTTTTGGTGTTACCAGTTTTGATGTTTTAATATCAGTAGTTGAAGCTTCTTATGCTGTATGAGATGTTTTAAATATCAAAATTTTGTTGTTGTAATCTTTTTGTAAATTTTGTTTTTGCTTTTTATCCTAGGTTGCTGATCAAGTTGTCTATAGGTTCAAGAGGAATATTGAGGTTGTCACTAGGGCCTTGGTTTCTGAGCTGGGTGGAAGTGCTAAGGATGCTGTAGCTATTGTTAATCCCCAGCCTGATTATTCTCCTTTTGACTTGGACGATTTCGATAACTCTGAGTTGTTTAATTATATTGATGAGATTGTAAGGCTTTTAGGAATCGCACTCCTGTTGCTACTTCGATTGTTGCTGCTAGTAATATAAGAGTGACGCCATCATTTGATCTTGGCATTGAAGAACTTAAAGGGGCATCATCTGCAAAAGGTCCACCTGCGAAGGGAATCAATAAGTACTAGGATTTGAATGTGATGAACTAATATTTGAGATTTTTTTTATGAATAATTGTTGGTTTGAATAGTTCAGTTTTTAAGTTAGAGATTTGATTGGGCAGTTGAACCCTTTATTTGATGAATTGTGATATTGTTATGGTTTGACAGTTTGTGGGATGATATAAAATTGTTTCTAGTTTTCTATGGTTTGTTGGAAATGATCATTTTATATTTTGATGTGATGTTTTAAACTTTTGAGCAATCAGTGTTTGAAGTTTTTATGTTTAATGGGATGCGATCATTTTATTTTTTTGATGTGATGTTTCATAATCAATGTGTGATGTTTTATACTTTTTTATCAATCAGTGTGAAGTTTTATGTTTCGTTGGCTGTGATCATTTTATATTTTTGATGTGATGTTTCATAATTAGTGTCTGATGTTTTATACTTTCATTCAACCAGTGTTTGAAGTTTTATGTTTTCGTATATTTTTTCTAAAAAATACTTGGTCATTCGTAAGATAGATTAAGACTTATGAGGCAACTTTTATTTGTAAATCATCATCTAAGAAAATAATAACACCGGTACCTAGAAGTGTTACATCCAAAAATTGAATCCAATAATATTAGAATGTATAAGAACAATTGTAGGTTTTAAATATCATGGTCACAAAAAATTAACATCCTGATTAGAACTTCTTTCTAAAACATCAAACTGTAACAATGTAACAGCATTCCCTAAGTGTGTAACATCACAATATTGCAGTAAACATATACCAACAAGCTGGTTTTATATCAACTGAGCTTTTGGTGTCTTGGATCTGAATTCCTTCTTGACCGGCTTCTTCCTTTTTTCAAACTTACCTTTCACTCTTGCACTTCTTCCTTTTGTTTTTATTTTTGGTGGATCGAGCACTTCGGGATCACCCTTTGTTGTTGAACCTTTTGCACTATTAGATGTTGAATGCTCTTGTGTATCCATTGCTTTCATTTGATTGATTGTATCCGAGTCTCTATCCAGCCCTTCTTTATGGATTCTTCTAGTTTCTATGTCATTTTCACACTTCACGACAAGATTGTAGTACCTTTGTATCATATCATGATGCCATGGTACCTTACCTTTGATCTCCTTGTTTTGTTGTCCTGTTCCTCCAAGCACCTTGTTCCATATTTCTTTCTTTGCCATCCTTTTCCATCTTTTGAGGATGTAACTTTCAGGGATTGATGTGATGTTTTGCAAATGCAGGATTTGAAGTGCATGAAAACATAATAAGCCTACCTCTTTGAAGTACTTGCAAGATCATTTGATTTCCACCTTTTGATCCTGTTTCTTGAAAGTAACCTTCTCCATTTTTGTGTCATTGTTTTTTGGTTGTACTTCATAAACATCTTCAATTTTAAGGTTGAATGTTTTTACTGCCTAACTTGCCATGGCTAGATTCCATTCTGCCTCGAAGTCTTTGTACAACTTATGTGTGTAGATTTTGGCTGCATGTTTTAGAAGTCCAGGTCCTTGTTTGACTGATCTTGGTGTTTCTATTGATCCACTGTATTCTTTGCTGGTCTCTGTGCTTCACCAACTCTGTAGAGTTTTTCAAAGGTTGAGAAAAACTGTGTCAAGTTTGTTGTTTTGTTTGCACTGAAGCTGATTGCTTTGTTTGTGCTTTTGCTTCTCTGTGATGATGTCCCAGCCGAGAAAAATTCTTCGCTCAATGCGGTGCACCATTTCTCTCATAGTCCATATAGGCGCATGAACCACTAGTTGTCATGAAGCTGGTACTTATCCATCATAGAACTCCAGCATCTCTGGAATTCTTCTTCATTTGCGCATTTCTTCAAACAATCGTCGAATACCATGACAAATTGTTCATCGCTCTTCACTTTACCGTAGTGACTGATTGCATTCTATTTCAAATGCCATAGACACAACCTGTGTTTTGTGCTACTGAACACCTGGTACAAAATTTTGTTTTAGTATGAAACAACAGAATTTATTTATGAAAGCTTACCATCTGCTATTGAAACATCAAGCATCTGGTTTTATGTTTGAATTGATTTTAGTAAGCATCAAGCAATTTATCATGAAATTTCATTTCATAGTACAGGAGCATCATATATGATTTTCAGAAAAGAATTTATGGTGTTTGTATAATCGTATATGTTGAGTAATGAAACATCAACTCAACATCACAGTAACTGAGCAGGTTCTGAAATATACAGATTCTGAAACATCACATACAGATTCTAAAACATCAACACAGTAACTGAGCAGGTTGTGGTAAGTACCTTTTGGATTGCACATGCCATAGCTGAGTCCTGATCAGTCAATATTGTCACTGGTTGTTTTCCTTCCATTGACTTTTTGAATGTTTCCAACAGCCAAATGAAAGTCTCTTTCTTTTCGTCACCAATAAATGTATAACCAAACATCACATTGTTCCAATGGTTGTTGATTCCTACAATCGGTGCACAAACAAGGTTGTACTTGTTTGTCCTGTATGTGGTGTCAAATATCATCACATCACCATAGAGTATGTAATCCTCTTTCATCATTGCATCTCTACAAAAAAAGCGTAGATAGTTTACCCTCCTCATCTAACTTGACTCTAAAGAAAAAATCCTCGTCTCTTCCATCTATTTTGTAGAGATTATCTATCACATTATGTGCATTGCCGCCTTCAATAGCTTTCACCCTCAACTTGTTGACATAATAATTAATGTGGTTCCTCATCGTGTGCCCTACATTTTCTTGTCCATTTGCACTGCATGCAAAGTACTTGAAACTTGTTACTGGTTTTAAACCCGCCAATTCCATAACCTTAATTGTTCTTGCCTTTTCATCCTCTATCTTCAACTCACCACGTTGCAAGTATTGCCACTCCTTCTTTGTAAATTCATGGCTGTGCTCAGTGATGTGGTGCTTGATTTCATAGATGTTTTCATCAACAAGCTTGATCCTGATTGTAGCCTTACATTCTGTTCTTGTAATGAGAAATTCTTGTCTTTCTTCTCTTGTTTTGTGGCTGTTGGGCTGGAACGTCAAGATTGTTTTAAACTGATTTCCCTTGGCGCGAGCATGTGTAATATGTACTGATTGTGTAACATGGTGAAACATCAAATCACATTTTCTACAAATTGTGTATTCTGATTATGTTCAGTTAGCATGTAACACCATGTTATATATTTAAAACATCATGCCAGATTGTATGAACTGAGGAGAAGTTCATAAGATTCTATGATAATACGCGAACTTGTTCGAACTACTGAAGTCTTTTGATTGTCATGAACATTAAAAATGAGCATGTAAAATTCTCAGCAAGATGGCGTTATTCCTACATGAAAACATCCTAACCCAACATACATCGATCAAACACAATTTTCAAATGCATAATAGAATAAGAAAGTACAACTAAGTTCAAGATCTGAATTATTGATTAATGTCACAAAATAACAAAGTTGGCGAAACTCTAATTCATCACAGGACACAATAACATGGATAGAAAGTAATCGAATAACTCATCATGTAAATGAAAACTCCCAATAAATTATAAAAAGAAGTTGTACATAATTTTGCAGAATTAGAACAGCATGTTATATTTTTGAAACATCAAACAATACAAAAGTAACATCACACTGTGTTTCTGCAAATTGTTATTCTGATTATGTACACCTAGTATGTAACATCATGTCATATATTTAAAACATCATGTCATATTTCATGAACATTGGTGCTATAAATCTGTACATTGTCCAGTTATTTTTCAATTTGCAAAATGTGAACAAATCCTATTAAAAATAAGTTCTTATGACGTGACCTCTACAATTTAAAAGCTTGGACATTTTAAATAAAATTTGTAGCATATTCAGAACTAATATACATTGGTCTAGAATAGAGCAACATGATGTGTTCATCCATATCAGAATTTCGCTACTAATTAGTTTTTCTGTTGTTTATTAGACATGAGCTAAACGTAATGGAATTGTTCACATACTCATTCCTCTACTCTCCAAATCAGAAAACAGAACATCATACTCAAGAACATCATAGGATTTTGTGTTTGCGTTGATTGTATGATTTATAATTGATTTGTGATCTGGATATCACCATCTTTCATATTGATCCGAGTTTGAATCTACAAAATATCAAAATTCTGTTTAGTGTCATATTTGTTGTTACGATGTTAAATTTAAACCTAATCTAGTTGCACCTTGCTTCCTGGATGAATTTCTTATGTGGATTGAAGTTTTCATTCAAAATCGGACTGGTTAAATTTTGATGAAAAACAATGTTGGGAGGTGTGAGAGGGAAGAATGTTTCTGGTTCAGATCTGTGTGTTTGATATGTTTTTGCTTAATGTGTTTTGTTATTTCATGTTTTGGGCCTTGTTTTTTTTCACGTTTTTGGGCTGGAAATTAGTTATGGGTTAGATCTTTCATTTATTGCTCCCTGGTCCCTCAATTTTTTAGCACTTTATACCATTTACCCCATTTCTAGTTTTATTAGGTTTTTGCCCCCGAATTTAGTTTCCTCCTTTCCTATTTTGCCTCTAGTCCTTGATCTCACCATGAGGCGGTCTCACAGGAGATGGACTCTTTAAGTAATAAAGGGGTTGCTGAAGAATTTGCATTATATCATGCTTGGAATAAGCTATTAACGAATCAAAGGAATTTCAGAAGAACCGGCGTAATCTCACAGCACATATAGAAACAGAATCACAGTTTTGAACCTTTATTTATTAATATAGAAAAACACAACACTTTCAACCGGTCTTGTCTCCAAACCACAGTAACACAAACACAAAGTCACTCAGAAAAACAGAATTTAATTTCTCAGCTTCACAATTTTACATCGCCTATTGATAACTCTAACACGAGGCTTAATAAAAGTTTGGAAGCCCCTAATCAGCTCTTCATTGCCTTTGAACAGCTCCATTACCTTTTCAATCGCAACTGGCTTATCAATCCTACAAATTAAAGCAATTCAAAGCAATCGATTAATAGAAGAAATTATGAGAAAAATATTAATCATAATCAAATTCAAGCAAAAAGAATCCTAACCTTTCATTACGTGTAGCGTTCATGGTATCTATGAATTCCTCGTACTTTTCGGGGGTTTCGAGAAATGAGCGTTTTACCATATAAATAAATTTAAGTGCACGGTGGAGTTCAGATTCACTCATTTTATCACTGCAAATAGTTTTACAATGCAAACATCAAATTATTATAAATTCATACTTCTATAGACTCAATAATGATGTTAATTTGACGACAAAATTTTAAAAATAAAATTAAAATTTAAACTTACACTTACACTTGATCTTCAACAGAAATGCAATTTTCCGGCAATTTGTTCTGAGAAAAGTTGTGTGGAGATATGAGATTGAGACCCTAGTATATATAGTGGCCATAGGACAATCCAATTCACGTGACAATCCCATTTGTTTCTACATATAAGGCCAAAAATGTAGTCAAATATTTACGTGTAATAAATGGTTATAAATATCAGTTTGTTGTATGCTCAGTTTTTTATATTTATTTTGACTAGAATTTGTGAAATCTTTTTAGTTTTTAAACCTAATTAAAATTCATTATAAGATTTCATGCATCTGATATAATGTTCATTTTTAGGCCTGTTATCTAAAATATATTTGCATTTCAAAATAATTTAAAATAACCGCGCTACTACTATAATTTATGTACTGTAAGTGGATGTGTTTTTCCCAATTTAATTATAAATATTTTTCATATAATATTAATTATATTTCTAAAACTATTTTTCCTAATTAATTGATTTTTTATGTGTTAGGATATTTAAGAATTGCCTCTTATATTACTTAATGAAATGTTCAACAAGGATTTTGATTACCTTACATAATTATATATATATACATTAAAATACTAATTATATCATTGAAACATTATATTAGAACACTTAGATTTGACTTTTTATTAGCAACCTAGTATACATCTATTAAACGCTTATTATGTTGCTTTGTAGTTTCATAGTTGAGTCCATCTCTTGAAAGACGGTCTTTCCATAAGTTATGGAAAGACCAAGGTTTAAAGTGTAAATTAGAAGAAATTAAGATAAAATTTTTGGGTTGCATGAACCGGGTTATAAATTTTATAACTACTACATGTTTCATACTAAAACTTTAATATTGCAACTAACACCTTTTACCTTTTATTATTCTAATCAAACCCCGTCTTTCCATAAGCCTATGGAAAGACCGTCTTTCCCAAGACTTTGCCTTCATAGTTACATATATATATTGGGACATGTTAATTCGTAAGTGTCTAAAATACGTCTATTAGGAATGGGACAACCGTATTGAAGAAGGTGAGGGTTTGGCGGTTGCATGGGGATCAATTGCCCGTGTGCGGAGGAACCCTAAATTCCAAAATACGAGGAGGAGGAGTTGGGAATACTATTAATATTATATACAAGAGAACATGCAGTGCAAAAGAGGTAATACGGAGATTCAGATGAAGATTTATCATCCCAGCAGTCCAGCTGCAGTATTGACCATAATACGATATTCTGATTTTGAGTTAAAATGAGACTTCGTAGGTTGCTTTTTAGACTCTAAGAGATCATATTACCCCCAAGAACAATGGTATAACCGTAAATAGACCTAAGTAACTTCAAACACAGCCCATTCGACATCATAATAACCAAGTACTGCAAATGCGCCCAAGTTTGTGCAAAACAAAAGGCCAAATTTAAGAGTATTACATAGCGCAAAATCCGAGTAATAGCATGGAAGTGGTCATCAATATGAGCCTTTGTAAACCGTTCCATCAATATGAGCCTTTATAAACTGGCTGAACGCATTGACAATATAAGAGAAATCGAAACGTGAAATATTTAATAGAACCAATCAATCGATCTATAGGGATTGGCGATAACAGATCGTTTATGGGACGCTTTCCAAAAGCGTCCTATCAATAGAAGCGTCCCAATGGAGACCTATTGGAACACATTTTACCGCCCCAATAACCTATTTTTGTTCGTAGTGCAAGGAGTTCGTAGGCAGAGGGCTTGTGAGAAATTATAATATGGGTCTCTACATCTTGGATTACCGTGGTGAGACTTAAGTTACTTTTGTTAAGTCAAATAAATCCAAAGCATCACTTGATACTTAGCACATCGTTTAAGATATATTTCTCATAGTGTTATTTTTTCCTCAAACAAATTTGGTTATTTGTCTAGATCTGCTACTAGTTTGCTGTCTAAGACTGGTCAGTGTTCTTCTTCTGAACTAACTGTTCAAGAAAAAGAAAATCAAAACTCACCATTTTCAATCAAAACTCACAGGTTAATTAATCGGCAATTAAATTATACATTTCAAGGTTTAGTATGCATACAAGATTGATTATGAAATTATCCAACCCATACAAACATTTTTTGCTGTCTTCCCCTCAATTCTTTCGAAAAAAAGATATTATTAATCATATCAAACTTTAAAAAAAAAACACGAAACCCTTAGTTCACATTCTAGACGGGAGGCGATTAAATATGACGTATCCCGGAAGAAAACGTCGAAGGCACCTAATCAGCTCTTCGTAACCTTGAAACAGCTCAGCCATCCTGTCAACTGCAACAAGTATATCAATCCTGCGGATTCAAATTAAAATCCAAAAACATTTATCAATTTACATATAAGAAAAACGATAAACCATAATTTAAAAAAATTGAGTCAAAGATGAAAAAGCCATTCAAACCTTCCATGATTTAAATCATTCATGATTCTAGAAAATTCTATGAAATTTTCAGGAGTATCGTAATGAAAAGTGAGATATACTAGTCTAATGAATGCTGCAGCCTCCTCTCTCATCACGGGACTAGCCATGTTAATATGTTATAAATATATAACAGAATAAAATGTATGCATCTATATATATATATATATATATATATATATATATATATATATATATATATATATATATATATATATATATATATATATATATATATATATATATATATATATATGGGAGGGGCTCTATGCACTCCCTTATATTAACTCAAATCTACACTCAAAAATCCTGACCGTAGGATCACATCAGATCAAACCTCTTTTATTTATTCCATTGGTTTTTCTGATGTGATCCTACGGTCAGGATTTTGAGTGTAGATTTGAGTTAATATAAGGGAGTGCATAGTGTGAGAGGAAAGAATCAATACATAGAGTAGGAAAAAGAGGAGAAGGTTTTGGAAGGAACTCTTGTTTTTTTCAAAAATGAAAGCCTTGTCTTGAAAGAGCAAGAGTACAATACATATAGATAAGAATAGTGAATGACTAAACTACCCTTAAGCTAAACTAATGTAATTACATATATGTTAACACATAGAACCCCTCCTTATATATATATATATATATATATATATATATATATATATATATATATATATATATATATATATATATCAGGGAAATGTAGATTAATAAATGTTGCAGTTACGATAATTAATATGTTTGTTAACTATTCTGACCAAAATTGTTTAGTACGATTCATTAATTTTATATAGTGGCCATGGGATTTGCATAATCTGATTTCCGGAATGGATACAAAAGTAGTTAGAAGTTAGAACCAGCGGGTTTATGTATATTTCATTAACTGTACATAGGTTTAACCACACTTCCGTAGTACTAAGCAATCAATAAAATCTATTTTAATAACAACCGAACTAACAAGTGATGATAATTGATGATATGTTTATAATTATTTTTATTATAATATTAATAATTAATTAAAATGTATTGAATACATTTTAAATTTAAAAAATAAATTATTTTCGTTTGATTTAGTTTTAGAGAGATCTGAATTTATTTGTTCATTTGTGAAAATTTTCATTTCAATAACTTTTATGGTCAAATTATAATCATTTATACACTGCGATAAGTGTTTTGCTTGTAAGTAAAATACCTATTTAGTGTTCGGTGAACTGTTAAAATTGCTAATTATTTGAGAAACATAAACTATTTTTGGAGGAAAATTAGAGGATGGTATTTTCAAAGTAAGCCAAAATAAGTCAGTTTGACTTATAAACACAATTCTGCCAAACACACCGTCCGAATAAGCTAGCATGCTGTTTGGCAAAATTTTCATAGTAAGTGATGAACAATATAACGAATTAATTCTCAGACGAATGAAAGAGTTTGAGGGCAAATGGGACAATTTTGTATTCGAACAAACAAAGGATTGAAACATAAAGAATGAAACGTGTGTTTGCATTTCGGCAAACTCCGGCACAATTCCCCGCCCATCAATTCCTCCAAGCAAATCGCGCCGCTAACTCCTGCCTATATTTTTCCAGCGAAGGAAGTTTTTCGAGAACCTTCTATAACTTATTCGCGGCGGCAGACACCGTGGACAGCGGTGAGAGCGATGGTGCCGGTGTTACACCACTGCCGTTGCTTGGAAACCACCTTTGACAAACAATAGAGGCGAGCTTTTCGATTGCGAATTCGAACCCTAGAACAACGTAATAGGCTGTGATAAGGAGGAAGACGAAAATTAGGGCAAGAATTATGATTTCGAAATATATGTGTATCATGCTGAAATTTTATGGTGCAATTGGTCATAAAGCCTCAAAGCCGGACGGCGCCTTGGCCCTGCCTATACTGACGGCTGATGCAGCGTCCCCTACTCCGGACTCCACCGTCTGCCGCCAATTTGTGCCCTCTCGGCTGCCCGTGTCACCGGTTACCCTGGCGCCGTCTTCTGCCGCCAAGTTACCTCCTTCCTGATAGAGTGTTCGCAATCATCTCCTCCTTCATACTTGGAAGATTATGTCTGCTATGTTACTGATAATGAACCCCCTCCCCCAACTTCTACGATCACTCATGTGCCATCACTATCATCAGGTGTTCTCTATCCTCTTACTAATTCTGTAAATTGCGATAAATTTCTAGTACGCATTCTAAATTTTTGGGTGCAGTAAATTCTAGTGCAAATCCTACCACTTACTCTGAGGTGTCAAAGCATGCACATTGGAAGGATGCTATGGGTGATGAGATTAATGCTCTTGAGCGCAATTCAACATGGACTCTGGCTTCTCTACCTCCGGATAAGACTGCAATTGGATGAAAATGGGTTTTTCGTACCAAGTTCAAGTCTGATGGTACCATTGAACGCCACAAAGCTCGCATGGTGGTTCTTGGGAATCGTCAGATTTAAGGGATTGACTATACTGAGACATTTGCTCCTGTTGCGAAGATGAATTTAGTTCACCTATTTTTATCAATTGCAGTCATTCATGGTTGGAAACTTCATCAAATGGATGTGCATAATGCTTTTCTACATGGTGATATGCATGAAGAGGTGTTTATGTGTCCTCCCCCTAGCTATCCTACGCCCCCTGGACAGTTATGTCGCCTTTAGAAATATCTTTATGGTCTTAGGCAAGCCCTTCACAGTTGGTTTGCCAAATTGGCTCAGACTTTGCACGCATTTGGATTTGTTCAGGGTAAAGCATATTACTCTTTCTTTGTTTTCTCTGGTCTCAGTTTGTTTGCATGCATGCGCTTGTTTATGTGGATGATTTGGTTATTGCTGGTAGTTCTTCGTCGTTCATCTCTGAATTCAAGAAATACTCAAGCTCTTGTTTTCATACGAATAATCATGGCCTGCTTAAATATTTCTTGGGTATAGAGGTTGCTAGAAGACCGGATGGGATGTTTATTTCATAATGAAAATATGCCTTGGACATTTTGTTTGACACACGTTTATCAGCTTCTAAACCAACTGATTTTCCAATGGAGCAAAAACACAATCTGGCGTGTGTTGAAGGTCCACTTTACGGTGATCCTGAGCAGTACCGACGCCTGGTTGGTCACCTGATTTACCTCACCCTTACACGTCCTGAGTTTAGCTATTCGGTTCATACACTTGCGTAGTTTATGAAGTCTCCTTGTGTTCCTCACTGGCAAGCTGCGATTCGAGTTCTTCACTACCTAAAGAGTCATCATGGTCAAGTTTTATTTCTCTTTTCACGCAGTGCATCACAGTTGACTGCTTATTGTGATTCTAATTGGGTTGCATGCCCTATTACACGACGCTCTTTTTTTGGGTACTTTGTGATGATTGGTGATTCTCCGATTTCATGGAAAACTAAGAAGCAACCTACAATTTCTCGGTCTTCTGCTGAAACGAAGTATCATGCTATGGCCATTACTTGTTGTGAGTTGTTGTGGCTTAAGTCTTTGCTTAAGGACTTAGGTGTTGTGCATTCTGCTCCTATGCGACTATTTTGTGATAGTCAATTTGCTCTTCATATTGCGTCAAATATGGTGTTCCATGAATGCACAAAGCATATAGAAGTTAATTGTCACTTTGTCCCAGGATCTTGTACAATTTGGTACTATTATTACTTATCATATCCGCACTTCAGATCAACCTGCGGACTTATTTACCAAAGCTCTCGGACGGAATCAATTTCAGTCACTACTTGGCAAGTTGAGCATTTCTAATTCTCATGCTCTAACTTGAGAAGGAATATAGATATTACTTGTAATTGTAATTAGATTCTATTTCATTTTCCTAGTTTCTACATATCTTTTGTACCACTATATAATGCACCCCAGATCATGAATACACTCACAAATTAATACCATTATTTTCTACGCTACAGGAACAACCTAATCGTAATAGAATGTTATTTGGTGAAATTTATTTATTTTTCTTCAAATTTAGAACGTATTCCACTCATGCACAGGTTATTTCTTTCTTTCAAATTTCCCAACCACGTTGATGAAAGAAAAAAAAATGTTTGACAAAAGTTTTAGATGCCATCCCGCCATATATAATATAATCGGTAGTGGGACCTTTTCAAATTTCTTTAAAATTATAAAAATAATTATCGGAACTTGATTTACAATTTTATTTTGAAAGTATCATTTCATGTTACTAGAAGCGTCCAGTATCGCCTGACCAGAGGAAGTTTGGGGCTATATCCCATACATTTACAAGCAATTCACACTTTGCAAAGCTAACAAGTAAATGGGCATGAATATTTCTATCCCTTGAAATCCAGTATGGTTGTTTAATACCTGTATCACACAAAATTCTCTGAATCGCTACGATAGTATCACCGCATGAGAGATTCAAGTCTACTTCGCCACTGTGAATAAGGTAAATCTCCATAGATAGAAGTATATGATAAGTAGAATACATATAGAGATACTAACCCTAGACATACAATGTATCTAGACATATATCAATGTAATCATAATCAAACACCCCCCCCACAAGCAAAGCATCGGGTGAGCCGAAACGTAGAGCTTGGACCTGAAAAACTCAAATGAAGAATGAGAAAGACCCCTAGTGAAAATTACGGCAACCTGGAGAGATGTAGACACATGATGGACATGCAGCTTCCCAGAGGCAACCAAGTCCCGAACAAAATGGTAGTCGATATCAATGTGTTTCGCATGCTTGTGAGCTACCGGATTCTGAGCAAGAAAAATGGCACTATTGTTGTCACACAGCAAAATAGGCAATTCAGAAAGCGAAAAATGGAGATCACGAAGCAAATGAGAAAGCCATACAACTTCCACCGCAATGTTAGCCAAAGCACAGTACTCAGACTCTGAACTGGAATGCAATACAGTAGGCTGCTTCTTTGCACTCCAAGAAATGAGATTACCCCCAAAGGAATATAGCATGTCCGTAAGTCGAGTGTCGAGTCTCTAGACAGCAAGCCCAATCATCATTAGAATATCCTAACATGTCTGTGGAAACAGACGATCAGAAGTACTAACCAAAATGGAGTGTACCACTGACATATCTAAGAATCCTAGTGATTGCCACAAAATGATCATCATGACGATCCCGCAAAAATTGGCTGATGAAGTTCACAACAAAAGCCAAATCAGGTCGAGTGATGGTAAGGTACAGTAGAGCACCAACAAATGACCGACATAGAGTGGGATTGCTGAAGGGCTTGCTCAAATGACCGAGAAGCTGAGAAGCAGGTACAAAAGGGGTGGAGACTGGCACATCATCATACATGCTAGCCCGATGAAGAATATCCCTAGCATACTTTGCTTGACCCAAAAAGAGACCAGAGTTGGTGGATGAGACCTCAAGGCCAAGAAAATAGCTTAGGGAACCAAGGTCCTTTATGGAAAACTCTCGATGAGTGCGAGAAATGAGCTGGCGGAGAGCGGAACAATCATTTCCAGTAAGGATGATATCGTCAACATATACCAGCAGGTAGAGAAGAATAATGCCTTGGGTGAACACAAATAGAGAAGTGTCAGAGGAGCTATAAGAAAAGCTGAGCTGGCAAAGGAATGAACTGAACCTCTCAAACCAAGCCCTTGGTGTCTGCTTAAGCCCATAGATGGCTTTCTGTGGGTGACAAACATTATTAGGCTGAGTGGGATCCTTGAAGCCAATGGGTTTCGCCATGTAAACTAGGGTATGAAGAAAACCATTAAGGAAGGCATTCTTGACATCCAATTGGTGCAGAAGACATTCATGCATGGTAGCAATGGCAAGAACCGTACGGGCAGTGAAAGCTTTGACCACGGGACTGAATGTGTGATCAAAGTCGAAGCCCAGTAGTTGCGAGAATCCTTAAGCGACAAGGCGGGCCAGAAAACCCACTTCATGATGGTACTATTATGACGATATTTGAGCCAGAAAACCCACTTGGAGCCAACAACATTCACATCAAATGGCCGAGGTACTAAATTCCAAGTATGTTGTTGCCGAAGAGCAATCATCTCATCATCCATTGCCGCAACCCACTGAGAATCACAAAGTGCAGTCCAATAATCCTTAGGCTCAGAGTGAGCAAGAACTGCGGCAGTAAGACCAGTAACGATATAATCATTGAGATGACGGGGATGACGTAAACCAGTACGGGGCCGAGTGGTCATCTGATGAATCCGAGGAGGCGGACTGGGAGAATTATTAGAGGAGTCATCAAAAGAAGACCCAAAATGCACTCAAGGAGAAGTAGGAGCCGAGTCAGGGGCAGCAGCAGTAGGGGTAGTCAAAGTAGGTGGATTAATCAAACACAAGGAACAAGGCACCAAGAGAGATGACAGGGGAAACTCAAGTGCTGGATCATGGAAGAACCGATCAATAAAAGAGGAAGCATCCAGAGAGGAAAAATTGCAGAAGCCAAAGTTGCAGTGGCATAAAGGTACCAGGTTTTATCAAAATGTGCATGCCGAGTGATGTATACCCGACCAGAAGTAGGATCAAGGCAGCGAAACCCCTTGTATTGAGAGCTATAACTGACAAATACACAAGGGATACTCCGAGGTGATAGTTTGTGCTCAGCATAAGGACAAACAAAAGGATATACTCTGTAACCAAAGGGATGGAAGTTAGAGTATATAGGCGTCTAATTGAACAAAACACTGTAAGGGGAAGCTCCATCAAGAACTGGAGTAGGCAGTCGATTTATGACAAAGGCATCATCCTAGAAAGATAAAGGCATATGTGAATGAAAGAGCATGGTAAGGCCAATTTCAGCCATAGGACGGTGTTTATGCTTAGCGTGCCCATTCTGCTCGGGTGTTAAAGGAAAATAAACCTGATGGTGTATCCCCTTAGATTCAAAATGTGTCCAAAGACAAGTGTTCAAAAATTCAATGTTGCCATCACTCTGAAACACATTGATCCGACAGGAAAATTGATTTTCTACGAACGACTCAAATTTCATATAGACATCAACAAAATTGGATTTACACCGCAGAGGATAAAGCCAAGTAAATCTCAAAAAATCATCCATAAAAAGAGCATAGTAAGAAAAACCATGTCCAGATAAAATAGGAGATGGACCCCACAAATCACAGTAAATCAAATCCAAAACATGCACAGCTCTTTTAGAGTTCTCAACAAAAGAAAGTTTATGACCTTTCGCCATAACACATAAGGCTCGGGCATTAGGTTTTGGCAACAAGGAAGACACTAAAAGTTCACCATTCCTAACTAACAAAGAAACGATACTCTTGTGCACATGTCCCAAATGGGCATGCCACAACTCAAAAGAAGCCCAATTTTTATTCTGCTTGAAAAAAAGGAAAGAAGTGCCTCTTCACCCTGATCTAGCACATATAAGTCATCCTTACTGTGGCCTCTGCCCATGACTTCCTTGGTGACTTTGTGCTGAATCACAAAAGAACGGTCATCAAATGTAATTAGTACACCAAGATCCCTGGTAAGTTTACTAATCAACAAGAAGTTTTTGGTTATCTCAGGAACCACCAAAATGTCAGACAGGCGTAAAGAATTTGTAAGTTGGGAATCACCAGTAGCAGAAAAAGAAAATTTATTATCATTACCAACAGAAACATATGAATTACCAGTATAGGGGTGGCACTTTCAAGGTTTGATGCAGACGAACTCATATGGGCGGAAGCTCCGGAGTCAAGATACCAATTAGATGTGACATCCACCGGCTGAAGCTGAAGAGAGAACTTGAACTCCTAAGAAAAATACGAAGTCTCAGAAGGGCGTTGAATCATACGGTAACAGTGTATGACATCATGACCCATTTTAAAACACCATTGGCACTGAAGGCCACGACCACGACCAAAAGACTGCCTAGAATATCTGCCTCGGCCGCGACCAGCAAAGCGACCAGAACGGTCGGCGTGTGTGCTAGAGGTGCCACCGTCACGCACACCAACAGCCGGTGCGTGAGCCCATGTGCGACCACCGGAGGACAAATCAGATGCTTCAAAAGTGACCTGATCGGTTGCAGATCCTCTGAAAAGTGTCTGACCCAACAAATTGTTCAAAAATAATTTGTGGTCTTTGGCACGAGCAACAATATCGACATATAAAGGGGTAGGCAACGCAATAATGAATGGGGCAGAAAAGTCTTTGTAATCAGAACCGAGAGCAGTAAGAAACCATAAAAGCTGATCATCATTTGAAGCAGGTGAACCTAGAACAGAGAGTTGATCAAAGATGCTCTTAAATTGAATGTACAACTCATGAACAGTGCCAGCTTTTTGTACAACAAATGCGTTGGAACGAAGATGCAAAATAGTGGACTTACTCTGATTCTGGTAAACAGAGACTATGTTTTCCCACATTTGCTGAGAAGTGGCGCAATCATCAAGGTCAGCCAAGGCCTCCTGAGTTAATGATGAAAACTACAGGCTACAAACTCTTTGATCCTCATCAAGCCAAGCCTATCTGTCCGCCAAAGCCTACTCGTAAGTAGCCTTTGTATCCGTCTTCATGCCACCAGGAGAATAACCAATCACAGTTGCATAGGAGGTCTCAACGAAGTTGATTCCAGTGGTGGGATGGGAAGAGCCGGACATGGCTACGTGCCATCAAGGTAACTGTACAAACCTTGCGGCTTAAGAATATGCACAGCTTGTCTTTTCCATAAGAGATAGTTGGTGGGATTAAGCTTGATGGTGAACACATGGAGGAGAGTGTTATACGGAAGCTTGGTATCGGCCATGGTGAGGGAGAGCAGGGAACCTGGGAAAATTTTTGGTGATGCTTGAGGAAGAAGGAATGAATACGGTTGTGGGAGGGAGAAGAGCAGCATGACTGCATGTGAAAAAAAAAGGATCGAAACCCTATTCCGATACCATGTGAATAACGTAAATCTCCATAGATAGAAGTGTATGATGAGTAGAATACATATAGAGATACTAACCCTAGGCATACAATGTATATAGACATATCTCTATGTAATCATAATCAAATCATATCCTAACAACCACGAACCATACGAATTACCCCCAACGCATCTCCGATGTTGAAATTTCATCATCTTGTTGCTCCACAGCCCAGCGGACAACTGCCAACAAGGCTTAAGCCTCTGCCAGTGTTGCATCCATTGCTCCGGCCTTCCTGAGTGCAGCAGCTCGCCTGAATTTCCTGTCGGCGTCAAGATGAAGCAGCCCGATTCCGATGTGATCTTCCATAGTATTGATGTCGGCGGAATTTGATTTTACAAATTTGAAAGGTTATGTTTTGCATGCAACTTTAGTATTTACCAATAAGTGAATTCTAATTCTTTTTATCAAATAGTAGAGCATGAAAAAGTTCAAATCTTTCGCAATCAACCTCAATTCTCTCCCCGTGTAAATTATGTTGGTGTTTCTTCTGAGATTCTCAAGTATATTTAGCCAAAAAAGAAACCCCTATCTTTCTTTACCTTCCGAAAAATCCCATGTTTCATGGCGAACCTCTCTAATACAGTGAAATTTTGCATGTTTATGGTTAAAATGAATTCTTCCTAAGTGTGTGTAACACTTGAAAAATGAAAAATGACATGTTATTCAACTAGGCACTGTAGCCAGTTTGATTTCAGTAAAGTACTGAAGTAGTTTATTTTTGGTGATGATTTTATATTAAAAAAATTGACGCCGTAATTTAGGTTTAATACATGCCGCTAAGAAAAAATTAGGTTTGAAATTTGTTTAGTGACTTGTCATCCTTTATTTTTATTTTATTTTTAAAACACGTCGTTAGGTTAATAAGAACAATTCGATCATTTCAAAAACTTGAAATCGGAATTCTGGTCTCAAACGAACAAAAAAGATCACATTGATTAGGATCGGCCTGATGAAAAATTCACCTCAACAACAGAACATTAATTTGAATGTTTTAGCCTTAAAATAATATTAAACTCCAAATTGAAGAATCACCTAAATGCAAAACTTTATCGTCTTCAACTCTTCACCCCAATCACTTAAAAACATAAACACTATCAAATAATTATAGGAATTTTAGAAGAATCGGGATATATAATAACGCAGCACATATTGAAATAGAATCACGGTTTGAACCTTTATTTAATGTTGAAACAAAACTTATGAAAGAGTTAACACTTTCACCAGTTCCTTGCTCACATGTCTCTAAACTATAGTAACATAAAAACGGCTCTGAATGTTCTGTTACACTTTATATACCACAATGCGTTACGCCAATTAAATTCTGCCATGCAACCCTCCTAAATTAGATAATATTATTTTAATAATATTATCTAATTTAGGAGGGTTGCTTGGCAGAATCTAATTGGTACAATACAGAGTGGTACATAAACATGTAATAGAAGATCCAGAGCCAAGAAAAACAAAGTCCCTCAGGAAAAACAGAACTAATTTCTCAGCTTCACAATTTTAGGTACATAGTTTGGAATAAAAGTAGCTCTTCATTGCCTTCGAACAGCTCCAGTACCTTTTCAACTGCAACTAGTTTATCAAGCCTATAAATTAAGCAAATCAAAGCGATTAATAAAAGAAATCACGAAATAAATATTAAACGTAATCAAAATCAAGTGCGAGAATCCTAACCTTTCATCACGAAACGCTTTCATTATATCTAAGAATTCCTGATGCTTTTCGGGAGTTTCGCCGAAGGAATGTCTTGCCAACTAAATAAATTTCAGGGCACAGGCACAATTCATATCAGATTCAATAATTTGATCACTGCAAACAGTTTTAAAATACAAACGTCAAAACAACATAACACCATGTTAATTTGACGAGACAATTAAAAATTAAAATTAAAACTTACGCTTAATCTTCAACAAAAATGCAATTTTCCGGCAAATTCTTCTCAGAAAAGTTGTGTGGAGATATGAGATAGGGTACTGAGTACGGAGCATATATAGTGACCAAATGACAATCCGATTCATGTGACAATCCGAGGCCACTAATGTAGTCAAATATTTAAGAGTAATAAGTGGTTATAAATATCAATTTTTTGTATTTATTTTGACTACAGTTTGTGAAATCTTTTTTGTTTTAATTTTAATCCTAATTAAAATTCATTAGTAATGTTTTATGCATTTGATCTAGTGTTCTTATTTAGTCTCTTTAATTTACTTCTTTTTTTCCTCGAAAAAGAGCTGAAAAGAGTGAACAGCAATAGTTAAGCTCTTTGATGCTTTCAAATTTTACTTAACAATATAGATTAGAGTATCTTTCTTTATTATTATATGCTCTTCAATTGGAAATTTGATACCAGAAGAATAAATTAATTCGGTCATGCTCACTTGAAAGGGTAAGTACCGGCCAAATCCATAACTAAATGGTTGAAAATTTGACCAGCTTGCATTAACTATTAAAGATTATGTTTGACTGATATAAATGTTCGCCGTTTATAGTTTTTCAAGAACTATTATCATACAAATTAATTTCAATGATGTAGTAAAACACGCGTATTATAAAAAGAGTGCGTCTCTTGAAAGACGGTGTTTCCATAAGTCATGGAAAGACCAAGGTTTAAAGTGTGAATTAGAAGAAATGAAGATAAAATTTTCGGGTTGCATGAATCGGGTTATAAATTTTATAACTACTACATGTTACATACTAAATTTTTAATGTTGCAACTGAGACCTTTTACCTTTTATTATTCAAATTAAACCCCGTCTTTCCATAAGCCTATGGAAAGACCGTATTTCCCAAGACTTTGCCTAATAAGAATATTATTTTTTAATGCTATTGCAATATTTCATCTTTCATTTTCTAGGACATTTAGTAATATTGCAGTGATGCCCTTGAAAAAAAAAATTCTCTTTTACACTTATTACTTTGTTTCGTTCAGAACTAAATTTTAGTGAAATACAACAAAGAGTTTAATGTGGAGTCTGTCTCTTGAAACACGGTCTTTCCATAAGTTATGGAAAGATTAAGATTTAAACTGTAAATTAGAAGAAATCAAGATAAAATTTTCAGATTGCAGTAATCGAGTCATAAACTTATAACTACAACACGTTTCATAATATATTTTTAATATTGCAACTAAAACCTTTTAACTTTTTATAATTCTAATTTAACCCATCTTTCCATATACTTATGGGTTTATTAGGTGGTCAAATCATCAACTCGTAAATCATAAATACGCAAACCATAATTCGACGATCTTTCCATAAGTTATACAAAGACGTTTTATTCCAAAATTTTTCCCATGTAAACAAGATTTAAGGTCTAGGGAAAAAACATCAGTCATACGTAAATTTACTGGCCCGGAATTGTATTTCTTGTAATTTTTAATCAATTTCGGTTTGATTTGCAAATTAGATTGTGTCGAATTATGGTTTGCGTGCTTATGATTTACGGGTTGATGATTTGACCACCAATAATCTTCAAATTATGATCCGTCTCTCCTCATATGCCCTCATGATCATATCGTTTCCCATCGCTCTGTAAAAATGTGTTTTGTTTCCGCTAAACTATGTAACCCTAAATAAAATTCTGACCGGTTCAACATACGATGTTATAAGGGTATAAGATTTTATAAGGGTGTGTTTGACGGAGCTGTATATATAATCAACGATGACTTATTTTGAAAGTAATAGGAGATCAGTTAATATTTCTTTATGCTTTCAACGTAAACTATTTTTTAGCTGTTTATCAAACACTAAAAAGTATTTAACTTATGAGCAAATTAGCAATTTATAAGATCTACCAAACACAGCCTAATATGGGTTCAAATAACCTAGCATTTTGGCAACATTTTCATAGTACGATGAACAATTAATACTATAACGTATTAATTATCAAACGAACGAAAGGGATTGATGACTAATGGGACAATTTTGCGTTCGAACAATCCAAGGATTGATGCATAATGAATGGAATGTGTGTCGGCCTTCCGGCAAACTCCGGCACAGTTCTCGGTCCATCAATTCCTCCAAGCAAAGAGTCCGTCTCCTACGAGACCGTCTTACCGTAAGACCAGTGACTTACAGTAATTTAAGGTAAAATGCAAAAAAAAATTGGGGGTCCTGGCATAATTATTTTATTTTTGGTGCCTATTTAAAATGCGCGAAAAAATAGGAGGACTAACCTGCAAATATAAAAAATATGGAAAGAATTCTGAGAAGAAGCCTCGTTTATAGAAGGCACAAACGGAAAAACACGCTTTACGTAAACATTCTCACAATTTCAATCGATCTCAACCACTGCAATCCATCGATCCCAAACCTTCAAAGATCAAATCCCCAATTTCTGCGAATAACAATGAACAACGACGATCAACAAGAAATTAGGTTTGTTATTCAAAACTACATAATCAAATCAGTTTGTTGAACATTGTACAATTAGATTGTGTAAAATTTCATTTATTTTGCAGATCGGAACATCAATTGATGTGCGAAGAAGATGATAGCCAAACCGAAGCTTCATCAACAAGCCTTTTGAACAATGAACAACAACTTACTGTGGTGAACGACACAATCAATGAAATCGAAAAAAAAATCTGTAAAGGGTGAGTATGAAAAACTGGAATCATCATATAAAACCTGATTTAATCTGCTTGCGAATGTTTCAGCTCATAAAGCTTGTGAATATTTTGATGCAGACTGATCTTTCAGCTCAAAAGGCTTCAGAGTGTTTTAATGTTCAAAATTGATACTCTGTACCAGTATGTAAAAATAATGTTGTAGATCTGTATTAAGTTAACCACAATAAACTATTATGTGATGTTACTGATATAAAGATTGATGTGTTAATGAAAGTGACTGATACTTGTTTATCTGGTGCCAATTGTTATTGAATACTGGCTGTTGTAACTAGTGTATCATACTATAAATAGAATGAGTGATTTCATTATTATCATTGATAAAACTAAATGCTCAGTTCTAGCATCAGTAACAAATCTTGGAATTCTGATTCAAACACATACATGCATATACTGACATGTGATGTTTCTATTATATGTTTTAAGAAAAATGGTTGATGCTTCTGCACCTAATTCAGAAACTGGCCTACATATACTTGTATGTGATGTTTCTATCATATATATTGATGTTTTAAAAAAAGTGTTTGATGTTTCTGCACCTGATGTCAACTGTTACTGAAACTGATAGAATTAATATGTTATTTTATAAACAAGCTGAGTGATGGTTGATTTAAATGACAGATCTGCCAGATGAATTTCCTAATCTATTGGAGATAGATGCAAGGGAGTGTTTGCAAGGAGTGAGAGCAAGAACTTGGGAAGAGCTTGAAAAACTGTATCGAGCACATGCAACTGTGCTTGGATTTTGTGTAAGGAAGTTAACAACAAGGCAGTCAAACCAAGGAGTAATTAGAGAAAAATATTTCACATGCTCATGTGAAGGAAAGTCCATTTCAAGAACTAAAACCACACCTACTCTACAACCAGAAAGGAAGAGAAAAAGAAAATCAAAAGATTTTCCAGTGATAAGAACAGGATGCAAAGCTCAGATCAGGATCAAGCTTGTTGATGAAAAGTTCAATGAAATCAAGCACCACTTTGTAGAGCATAACCATGAGTGCACAAGATCAGAATGGCAGTACCTGCAACGTAGTGAAAGAAGAATCGAAAATGAGAAAGCAAGAGCAATCGAAACATTAGAAAAGGCAGGTCTCAAACCAGCAGCAAGTTACAAATATTTAGCATGTGCTGTCCAAGGAGAAGAAAATGTTGGGCACACTATGAGAGATCCCATTATTTATGTGAATAGGTACAGAATGGACACTATAGAAGGAGGGGATGCTCAAAATGTCATAGATGATCTTTATCATATTGCTGCTACCGAGGAAGACTACTTTTTTAGAGTCAAGCTGGATGATGAAGGAAAACTAACTGCACTCTTTTGGAGAGACTCGATGATGAAAGAAGATTACATGTTATATGGTGATGTTGTGATTTTTGACACCACTTATCAGACAAACAAGTATAATCTCATTTGTGCTCCGATTGTCGGGATAAACAGTCACTGGAACAATGCAATGTTTGGGTGTGCTTTTATTGGAGACGAAAAGGCTAAAACTTTTGTATGGCTGCTGGAGGTATTTAAAAAATCAATGGGGGGAAAACAACCAGTGACTATAATCACTGACCAGGATTTGGCTATGGCAAAGGCAATTAAAGAGGTATTTCTAAACTCTATCTGACGATTGATGTTTCAAGTTATGTGTTTAACCTCTTAAATATTTATTATGATGTTTTAAATATTCCTTCAGTTGAAGCTTTGAACCAGCGTAACTTATTATATTATTTAGTTGATGTTTCATCAAAAAGGTCTAACCTGTAATGTTATACAGTTGATGTTCTAAATATATATTTTAGAACCATGCTTCTAATTATCTTACTTGTGATGTCAATAATTTAATTTTTAAATCATCACCATAACCTGTTTTAGAACATCTGAGAACTCATCATGGACATGTATACAATTTCTCTTGGTTTGACACTGCAACATGAGCATCCTACATTTATAATTGATGATACATTAGCAGCATATGACCTTTTTAAGAAACAATTTGATGATGCATTTACTAAAATTGTTGTTTCGTAGGTATTCAAAGAAACAAAACATAGACTCTGTTTGTGGCATCTGAAACAGAATGCAATTAGTCATTACGGTAAAGTAAAAAGTGATGAAGAATTTGGAATGACATTTGACCACTGTTTGAAAGGTTGTGCAAATGAGAAGAATTTGAAAAATGCTGGAATTCCATGATAGAAACCTACCCGCTGCATGAAAAAGATTGGTTCAAGCGCTTGTACGAACTCCGAGATAAATGGTGCACGACACTAAGCAAGGATTTCTTCTCAGCTGGAACTTTGTCATCACAACGTAGTGAAAGTACCAACAAAGCAATCAGCTTCAATGCTTCAAAAATAACTAACTTGACACAGTTTTTTGCAATATTTGGAAAAACTGTCAAAAGTTGGAGAAGCACAGAGACAAGCAGGGAATACAACGGTTCAATAGGAAAATCAAGAGCAGCTGTAGAAGGGCCCGGATTACTGAAGCAAGCTGGGGAGATATACACTCTTAAAATTTTCAAGGACTTCGAAACAGAGTGGAAGTTAGCAATGGCGAGTAAAGTGGAGAAAATATTCAACATTGGCTATGAAGATATTTACAAAGTCAGCCCTGAAACTAATGAAACAAAGGTAGAGAAGGTTTATTATACACTCAGGGATGGTAAAGTGGAGATCAAGTGTTCATGTAAATACTTTGAAGAAGTTGGGTTGTTGTGCTTCCACAGCCTTCGTGTGCTCCACTTGCGCAACATCACAACAATACCTGAAGATTATATACTAAAGAGATGGACAAAGATGGCAAAGAAGAAAATATGGAACCGTACTTGGAGGTGCATCAACACAAAATAGCGAAAACTACAGTGAGATGAAAAGTAAGATACCATGGTGCCATGAGATGCTCAGAAAATACTACAATTTAGTGTTGAAATGTGAAGATGACAAAGATACTCGTAGAACACTTGAGGATGGTTTGAACAGGGATTCGACTACAGTAGGTCAGCTGCTTTCATTTAAAGATCAAGACAAAACTGAACATTCAGCGACAAACAATGCCAAAGACTCACCAACAAAAAGTGCTCCCGAAGTCCTAGATCCAAAAAGAGCAAAAACAAAGGGAAGAAGTAAGAGGTTGAAAGGAAAGCTAGAAAGGAAGAAGCCACAAAAGAAGGAATTTGGGTCAAAGACTCCAAAAGCCCAAATCATCTGAATTAGGGAAGACCAAAGTTGATGAAGGGTGAATTCTGAAATTGCAGAACAAATTTGATGTTTCAATACTTTCATTTGACATTTTAAGACTTTCATTGGATGTTACATTTTTCAAAAGTGAGGACTTTGAATTAAAATTACTACTGAACTTAGTAGAATACATATGCTTTCATTATGGAAATCATTCTAGAGTTTACTAGTCTCTATAAGTTTCTTGTTTGAGTATTGAAATGTAATTTGCAGGAACGTGATCTTTTAACTTAAATGTGTGATAACTTACAGATATGTAATGAGCATTTAAAGTTTACTGGATTTTTACATATACCAAAAGTTACAACTAGAAATATGTAACATTTTTTTATAAATAAACTAGACAACACCTAAAATGCGAGAACCTAATTTTAAAACATAATCTTTCGAACATAATCATTAATGTAAAAAAAACTCTCCAAATAGACTACTAAGAGTTAAAGCATAAAAATAAGATTTACTATCAACACCATAAAACATCAAGACATACTCATGAAATATCACTGCATTACTTTAAAATGTCAAATTCAAACAAGAATTATGATAATCACCTAACCAACAATCCAAAATACTTGAAACATCATCCACAAACTTAAGTTCATCACATCCAAAAACCATCCAAAACCAACAATGCTAAAAACCATCCAACAGTAGTACTTAAAAACATCATTCTCAAACACAAGTTCATCACATCATTAAAAAACAATTATTTCTTCTTCAATCCCTTTGATGACTTTCCCACTTGTCCTCCCTTCTTCTGAGCAACTGTAGACCCCTTCTTTTCATGTACAACAGTAGAAGAACCTGCAACTCGTCCAATATCTTCCAAGCTCTCAATCCCAAGACTAAAAGATGGTTCAGGTCCAGTCTTCAATATTGGAACTTCAGGAGTGCACTTCTTCACTGACTTCTTAATGATTTCTTCAATATGATCAAAAAAACCATCAGAAAAATAATCATGTGAACAAACAGGAATATGAACTGGAGGAACACTATCTTGTGCAGTAGCTGGAGCTTTTTCACCAAGCTTCATCATCTCAACTACATAGGATCTGGTAACAATTTCAATATTCCTAGCAAATGGCATTGAGCGCTCAACAGCATCCTACAAACAAATAAATTATTACTCATAATTTCAAAAATCATATAAAAAACAACAAACATAAGATAAATAAAAAAACTTACAGAAGGAGCTTCAGCAAGAATTTTCTCGTCGGTGGGTAAATCGTCAAGAATTTCCAACACTACAAAGCAAGAGGTACTGCGGGCATTGCCATTGCCTGGTCCCGAACCTAACTTTAATTTTCCCATTGAAGTCAAAGGAAAACTATTTCCGCTCATCACGCAAGCATCAAACCCAGTACTCACTATGGACTTACAAATTACCTTAACCTTACTGTCATTAAAATGTTGGACTAAGGGGAGGGAAGTAGGCAATGGGATTCCTTGAAATGGAAATCTATAAAGATAGCACATCAAAGGTAGAAATACACAACCATTTACAGCAGCAAATGGACCTTTGTTGTACCTCTCAAGAGCATCACAGAATTTTTTCAACACATACCCACACCAATCCATATTCCTGATTTCATTCACACTTTCCACAACCCTCAAAAGCTTAAAATCAACAGTACTTCTAGATGTGGGAGCAAGGAAAGTACACAACACATACATTAGAGAATACTTCTTAAAAAGATCACCTCCCTCAGTCAATAATGACATCTTACACAGCAACCTATCACAAGGAATATTGTCATGTTTATCAGCCCCTAAATCCATCTTCCACTTAAGCCTCAACTCCATATCCCTATTCTGCCCCTTACCCGAGTTATAGGGAAGCTTGGTTTCGGCCATGGTGAGGGAGAGCAGGGAACCTGGGAAAATTTTTGGTGATGCTTGAGGAAGAAGGAATGGATACGGTTGTGGGAGGGAGAAGAGCAGCACGACTGCATGTGAAGAAAAAGGGATCGAAACCCTATTCTGATACCATGTGAATAAGGTAAATCTCCATCGATAGAAGTGTATGATGAGTAGAATACATATAGAGATACCAACCCTAGACATACAATGTAATGTAATCACAATCAAATCAAATCCTAACAACCACGAACCATACGAATTACCCCCAACGCATCTCCGATGTTGAAATTTCATCATCCTGTTGCTCCACAGCCCAGCGGACAACTGCCAACAAGGCTTAAGCCTCTGCCAGTGTTGCATCCATTGCTCCGGCCTTCCTGAGTGCAGCAGCTCGCCGGAATTTCCTGTCGGCGTCAAGATGAAGCAGCCCGATGCCGATGTGATCTTCCATAGTACTGATGTCGGCGGAATTTGATTTTACAGATTTGAAAGGTTATGTTTTGCATGCAAATTTAGTATGTACCAATAAGTGAATTCTAATTCTTTTTATCAAATAGTAGAACATGAAAAAGTTCAAATCTTTCGCAATCAACATCAATTCTCTCCCCGTATAAATTATGTTGGTGTTTCTTCTGAGATTCTTAAGTATATATAGCCAAAAAAGAAACCCCTATCTTTCTTTACCTTCCGAAAAATCCCATGTTTCATGGCGAACCTCTCTAATACAGTGAAATTTTGCATGTTTATGGTTAAAATGAATTCTTCCTAAGTGTGTGTAACACTTGAAAAATGAATAATGACATGTTATTTAACTAGGCACTGTAGCCAGTTTGATTTCAGTAAAGTACTGAAGTAGTTTATTTTTGGTGAAACCGAGTAGTCTTGTTCGATTGATGATTTTATATTAAAAAAATCGACGCCGTAATTTAGGTTTAAAACATGCCGCTAGGAAAAAATTAGGTTTGAAATTTGTTTATTGACTTGCCATCCTTTATTTTTATTTTATTTTTAAAACACGTCGTTAGGTTAATAAGAACAATAAGATCATTTCAAAAACTTGAAATCGGAATTCCGGTCTCAAACGAACAAAAAAGATCACATTGATTAGGATCGGCCTGATGAAAAATTCACCTCAACAACAGAACATTAATTTGAATGTTTTAACCTTAAAATAATATTAAACTCCAAATTGAAGAATCACCTAAATGCAAAACTTTATTGTCTTCAACTCTTCACCCCCCGATCACTTAAAAATATAAACACTATCAAATAATTATAGGAATTTTAGAAGAATCGGGATATATAATAACGCAGCACATATTGAAATAGAATCACGGTTTGAACCTTTATTTAATGTTGAAACAAAACTTATGAAAGAGTTAACACTTTCACCAGTTCCTTGCTCACATGTCTCTAAACTATAGTAACATAAAAACGGCTCTAAATGTTCTGTTACACTTTATATACCACAATGCGTTACGCCAATTAAATTCTGCCATGCAACCCTCCTAAATTAGATAATATTATTTTAATAATATTATCTAATTTAGGAGGGTTGCTTGGCAGAATCTAATTGGTACAATACAGAGTGGTACATAAACATGTAATAGAAGATCCAGAGCCAAGAAAAACAAAGTCCCTCAGGAAAAACAGAACTAATTTCTCAGCTTCACAATTTTAGGTACATAGTTTGGAATAAAAGTAGCTCTTCATTGCCTTCGAACAGCTCCAGTACCTTTTCAACTGCAACTAGTTTATCAAGCCTATAAATTAAGCAAATCAAAGCGATTAATAAAAGAAATCACGAAATAAATATTAAACGTAATCAAAATCAAGTGCGAGAATCCTAACCTTTCATCACGAAACGCTTTCATTATATCTAAGAATTCCTGATGCTTTTCGGGAGTTTCGCCGAAGGAATGTCTTGCCAACTAAATAAATTTCAGGGCACAGGCACAATTCATATCAGATTCAATAATTTGATCACTGCAAACAGTTTTAAAATACAAACGTCAAAACAACATAACACCATGTTAATTTGACGAGACAATTAAAAATTAAAATTAAAACTTACGCTTAATCTTCAACAAAATGCAATTTTCCGGCAAATTCTTCTCAGAAAAGTTGTGTGGAGATATGAGATAGGGTACTGAGTACGTAGTATATATAGTGACCAAATGACAATCCGAGGCCATTAATGTAGTCAAATATTTAAGAGTAATAAGTGGTTATAAATATCAATTTTTTGTATGCTCAATCTTTTATGTTTATTTTGACTACAGTTTGTGAAATCTTTTTGTTTTAATTTTAATCCTAATTAAAATTCATTAGTAATGTTTTATGCATTTGATCTAGTGTTCTTATTTAGTCTCTCTAATTTACTTCTTTTTTTCCTCGAAAAAGAGCTGAAAAGAGAGAACAGCAATAGTTAAGCTCTTTGATGCTTTCAAATTTTACTTAACAATATAGATTAGAGTATCTTTCTTTATTATTGTATGCTCTTTAATTGGAAATTTGATACCAGAAGAATAAATTAATTCGGTCATGTTCACTTGAAAGGGTAAGTACCGGCCAAATCCATAACTAAATGGTTGAAAATTTGACCAGCTTGCATTAACTATTAAAGATTATGTTTGACTGATATAAATGTTTGCCGTTTATATTTTTTCAAGAACTATTATCTTACAAATTAATTTTCAATGATGTAGTAAAACACGCGTATTATAAAAATATTATTTTTTAATGCTATTGCAATATTTCATCTTTCATTTTCTAGGACATTTAGTAATATTGCAGTGATGCCCTTGAAAAAAAAAATTTCTCTTGTACACTTATTACTTTGTTTCGTTCAGAACTAAATTTTAGTGAAATATAACAAAGAGTTTAATGTGGAGTCCGTCTCTTGAAACACGGTCTTTCCATAAGTTATGGAAAGACCAAGGTTCAAACTGTAAATTAGAATAAATCAAGATAAAATTCGGGTCATAAACTTATAACTACAATACGTTTCATAATAAATTTTTAATATTGCAACTAAAACCTTTTACCTTTTTATAATTCTAATTTAACCCGTCTTTTCATATACTTATGGGTTTATTAGGTGGTCAAATCATCAACTCGTAAATCATAAATACGCAAACCATAATTCGACGGTCTTTTCATAAGTTATGCCACGACGATTTTTTCCCAAATTTTCCCCATGTAAACAAGATTTAAGGTCTAGGGAAAAAACATCAGTCATACATAAATTTACTGGCCCGGATTTGTATTTCTTGTAATTTTTTAATCAATTTCGGTTTGATTTGCAAATTAGACTGTGTCGAATTATGGTTTGCGTGTTTATGATTTACGGGTTGATGATTTGACCATCTAATAATCTTCAAATTATGATCCGTCTCTCCTCATATGCCCTCGTGATCATATCGTTTCCCATCGCTCTGACATGTTCAACATACGATGTTATAAAGGTATAAGATGTTATAAAGGTGTGTTTGCCAGAGTTGCATATATAAGCAACGCTGATTTATTTTGAAAGTAATAGGAGATTAGTTTATGTTTTTTCTCAAAAATAGATTTTGTTTTTAAAATAAACTATTTTTTGGCTGTTTATCAAACAATAAAAAGTGTTTAACTTGTGAGCAAATTAGCAATTCATAAGATCTACCAAACACAACCTAATATGGGTTCAAATAAGCTAGCATTTTGGCAACATTTTCATAGTAAACGATGAACAATTAATGCTATAACGTATCAATTCTCAAACGAACGAAAGGGATTGATGACTAATGGGACAATTTGCGTTCGGACAATCCAAGGATTGATGCATAACGAATGGAATGTGTGTCGGCCTTCCCGAAAACTCCGGCACAGTTCTCGGTCCATCAATTCCTCCAAGCAAATCCTGCAGCTAACTATTGAACGACTCTGGTCCCGTCTGTATTTTTTCGGCGGAGGTATTTTTTCGACGAGTTAGATTAAGGTGTAAAGGTCTTTTTTCATGTTTTGATTATTTGTGCTACAATGTTTAAATCGTTGATATATTGCAGTCTACCAGGGCCACAGAAACTTATAGTGTTTCACATTGTTTGTTTATACACGCTTTGCTTCCATGGCCCTGCAAAACTGATTCATTTCGACATTTTAAATGTCAAAATATGCATTAGTTAAAGGGCACTACATAAGTTGCCTTTGATTCATGTATTGCCCTCTAATTATGTAATGATTCTTCCGTTACGAAAAGTGTTGTAACATTTGTACAACTCCATAATTTAAATTGTGGAGAATTTGTAGGTGTTTTAATGATTTCTAGTTGATGTTAAAACTGTTGAGATATTGCAGTCTGTCGGGGCCACCGAAACTCGGAGTGTTTGACATGGTTTGTTTAAGTACTTCTTGCTTCGGTGACCCCGACAAGCTTCCTCATTTTGACATTTTAAATTCATAAGCATTAGTTTAAGGGCACTGCATAGGTTGCATTCGATTCATGTATTACCCTCTAACTATGTAATGCTTCTTCCATTACGAAAAGTGTTGTAACATTTTTCCAACTCTGAAATTTAAATTGTGGAGATTTTGTAGTGTATGAGTACCGAGTATTTTGGTGTGTTTATCTGTTTGCACAGGTATACACACCAAAAGCCTTAATACTTAAATGTTGCAACATTTCAATATTTTAAATGTTTTTCTATGTTAATTGTTCTTGTGAACAAGCTTAACAGAAGAAGAATTAGTCAAAATTTAATGGAAATTGCCGTAACATTTGCTTAACTCTAAAATTTGAATTGTGGAGATTTGCACCATATGAGCGTAGAGGAAATATGGTGTGTTTAACATTAACACATAGTTAGTGTTAAATACATAGTTAAAACACAGTTATACACACCGTGTTTCCTTGATGCTTAAACGCTGCATAATTTTGATATTTTAAATAGTTTACTTAGACAAATCATATGTGCACAAAGCTCATGGAAGGTGTCGTAACATTTGCAGAAATCTAAAATTTAAATTGTGGAGATTTTGCAGTTTATAAGCACCATTGAAACATGGTGTGATAGTGTTTAACATTAACACATAGTTAATGTTAGCTACATAGTTTAAATGTAGTTATACACACCATGTATCCACGGTGTTTAAACACTGCAAAATTTTGACATTTTAAATAGTTTTCTTCGACAAATCGTACTGTGGATATGTTGCAATCTATCAGTGCCAAGTAAACATGACGTGTTTCAAAAATCTTGTTTATACATGTCATGTTTCGTTGGTGCTGTAAAACTTCTTTATTTTGACATTTTAAATGGTTTTCTATGCGAATTGTTATTGTGAACAAGGTCAATGGAGGAAGAATTAGTTTAAGGGCACTGCATTGGTTGCTTTCTATTCATGGGGTGCCCTATAACTAAGTAATGCTTCTTCCATTATGAAAATGTGCTATAACATTTGTAGAACTCCACAATTTCAAATGTGGAAATTTTGTAGTGTTTGAGCACCAAGTAGACGTGGTGTGTTCATCGTTAACTATTTAACATGGTGTGTTTAACATTAAACTGTGTTGATGTTAAATACATTGTTAAAACATATGTATACACACCATATTTCCTTGGTGCTTAAATGGTGTATCATTTTGACATTTAAAATTATTTTCTTCAACACTAATTAATTAATTTGTGCAGGATAGATATTATCCCCGGCAAGAGGAGTGTGTGAGGCTTGACCTTTTGTCTTCCTAGCAAACTAATACTTCAGTGGATCTAGTGTATTTTCAACATGTATATTATTGGGACAAAGTTTGACCTTTTGTGTTAAGTTATATCTTGTTAATGGATTGTTTTTTTCCCACTACAGATTCTTGCATTTTGAGTATGTTCTTGATTACAATCAATTTAATTTTCCCCGAGTTTCAATTCCGAGAGGGCCAGGTATAATTTAACAAAGATATTGCAATTTTTAAAAAAAATAAGCACCGGTTTTACTAATACAACGACCGGTGCTTAGACATCCATCCCCACAACAACACCGGTAAATAAAAACCAAATCGGTGCTGTTATTTTTATCTGTCAGATTAACGACACCGGTTTATGTTAGTAACTGGTGCTGTGAAATAACCATTGAACATTAACGAGAACTCAGCATTATGCACCGGTATATCAAAATTGGTGTTGTAATATCGAATTTCCATCACTGATTTTGAAAACCGGTGCCATAGTAACTACATTTCAGCACCACCCCACTTAGGCACTGTTTCGAAGGGGGCACGAACGAGCGGTGCTATAGCCCCCAGCGACCGGTGCCATAGGGGGGGTGCTCCCAGTAGTGCGATATCACCGACTCCGTGACAGTGCTGCAGTATTCAGATAATTCTTCACGACGGTGCTTATAATTTTCCATCTCCGTGACGGTGGATAATTCCACATATCTATTTCATCGACTCCCCGAGTTCATCGACTTCACGACGGGGTTAGGATTTACAGCAGCAATGCAGGACAGAGTCGTTGAGCTAAGGGCTGGGGGCTGAGCGATGGTAGGGCGTGGGTCTCGGTAGGGCTAAGCGATGGTAGGGCGTGGATCTCGATTTTCCATTAGTGGGGCTGAGCGACGTGGGGTTAAGATTTCAAGCGGTTAGGGTTGAGCGGTGTTGGGTCTAAGCGGGTAAGTTTTCGACGGTGGGGGGTCTGGCCAGCGGTGGGGGGCTGAGCGAGCGACGTGGGGCTTAGGTTTTTGGCAACGGTGTTTTCCGACGGAAGAAAGAAACGGAGCGGCTGTAATGGGAATTAATTTTTATTTCATTTTCTTGTCATGCCTGAATCCATTTTTTCAATGCTGGAATAGAAGAGTTTGGGTATATCAGCACAATTCAACCAACAATTAGGGTTAGATTGGCACATTTGGTTATGAGTTAGGGTTAGATTGACACATTCCTAGTTTGCGGGGTTATATTGGCACTTTCAGCCTAAAGCTAGGGTTATAAACGTATTAATCTCGTTAACTTAATATAACTCAACTGATATTGTTTTTTTGTTTGCCTTATCTTAGGGTGTGTTTAGCAGAGCTGTATTTATAAGTAAAACTAACTTGTTTTGACTTGTTTTGAAAGAATGAGAAGACCAGGATCTTCTCTTCCTAAAAAATAATTTGCGCTTCTTAAATAAGTACTTTTTTAATAGTTTACCAAGCACCGAATACTTAACTTATAAGTAAAATATTTAGTTTAGTTCAATTCATTTAATCATGAGATCAAGCGAATAGAAGAATGTATTCATACAAACATAAAAGAGAATCTCATGTGGGCAGCGAACACAGTTGAAGGGACCTGGGGCTCAGCTTGGATGTCTGCTGTGATTTACCTCCTCCGTGATGGTCGTGGTGTCGACGGGTGGGGGCACCGATGGCGAGCGCATAAAAGAGAATCCCATTTGGCCTTTTTAGCTGTATAATGTTATACTCCCTCCGTCCCAGCCGAATCTGCACACTTTTTGGTCAACTTTCTCAAGACACGTTTGACCATAAATTTCAACTAGTATATAGATACCAATATCATCATGTGAGATATTGTTGGATTCTCTGCATGCTGTATTTTCTAAATATCAAATTTTAACACACCGTTAATATACGTAACTAAAGTTATCGTTGGTCAAACATAAGCTGAGAAAGTTGATCAAAAAGTGTGCACATTCAACTGGGACGGAGTAATACATGAGTTGAAGTCTTGAAGTGGATATTCATGAATGTTGAATAACGTTTTATGGCCCTTTTTCGTTACAAATGCAATTACGGGGAAACACATCACATGCACTTTATCCCCTTTCATTTTCCTTGGCTTCTTTCATTTATTGGGTTAGTGAAACAACTTCTTGTTCAACATAAACGGCCGAAATGGCCCAACATCTGCATTAATTACTCCATATCAACTTTGAATGTTTGAATAAGTGGCGACAAATTAAAAGATGAATTGTGATTTTTATTTTTTTGTTTTCATGATATAGGTTGGATGGAGTTTGTTTTATGAAAAAATGTGTATAGAAAGAAGAATAACTAAATAAAGGGACAGTTAAAATTATTTAGTTTAATTATTAACATATTCATTTATGTGTATATTTTTTTAATAAAATAATAATTTAAAATATATATTATAATGAATTTAATAATATATAACATATATAGTAATATTTTTTATTTATATAAATAAATTTAATGATCGGAATTGACCACCTCTATATGTATTATCAACAAGAGTATATGTGTCTTGTTCCGAGAAAAAATGGATTATAACTTTAATAGAGTGACACGATATATATTTTCTTTATTTTTTAGAAAAATTATTATCCTTGTAATGGAGGTGTTTTTATTTGTTGCGATGGAAATGATTGAAGACGGGTAGCAATATGAATAATTGAGTTTTGCATATATTAGCAACCAAAATAGTTATCTTTAATTACAATAGCTATATTACATATTCATATACTCCTATATATGTCTGGTAGTGATAGGTGCATGTGCTTTATCTTTTGGAGTCATAATTAACGAAGGATAATAATCATAGTAACACACTTGAATTATTGAGGGTTAGTGAGCAACCACTGGTGGAGGACGGTATGTTTTATCGGACATTAGAAGTCACTTTGAAGGTGACTTTGATCGATTTCAAAAAGTCACTTTGAAAATCGCCTTCTATCGAGATTTGAAACAGTTCCAAATTCGGAATATGTTTCTGATGTCCCAAAAAAAGCTAAAAACCAATCGATTTCCAGTGGTGAAGCAAAGCCAGCCAGAACTGCTAAAGCCCAACAATGGCCAACGTAACCCAACCAACAGAGAAACAACATCAATCGAATATTACAAAAAAAAAAGAAGAACAGCTAGGAGAGTTTACAACATCAATCAGTTACATTAAGCGAAGGCGGCTGGCGGCGGTAGCGAGTGGCGGAGGACCCAACGGCGGAGTCTTCAGTGGCGGTGGTGGAGTCTTCAGTGGCGGTGGTGGAGTCGGAGTCAGAGTTGAGCAAGCAAAGGCGGAGTTGGAGTGTCGAGCAAGCTGAGGTGGAGTCGGGGTTGAGCGGAGGTGGAGTTGGAATCAAGCGGCGGAGGTGATTCCTTGTTCAGCGGCGAAAATTGGTGTGACGGTGGGTGGCGAAAGTGGTTCCTTGTTCAGCGGCGGAGGCATAGTTGTACGTGTTGGATAGTCAAATTGTTTATAATGTTTTACCATGAATAGATTATTGCTCAGTCAAAGCAACAAACTTTGTACGTGTATAGGAGAGTGTGTTATTAGTTGTGGCTAAATTGTAGAAGTTGTGGCTTGAATATAGGAGTTACTGTTAGTGTTCTATTTAAACAGTTGTAGTCTTTCTAAATGGAAGTGAGTTAACCAAAAAGAGAAGTAAAGAATGTAGTTCTCCTCTGTGATAAGGGTGTTTACATTACACAAATAATTATGTATTTGCATGCGTAGTGTGTGTGTTTTTTTTGTGATCATTTTGTGAGTGTTTGTGAGTTTTAAGTGTGTATCAAAACCATGATGCATACATGTTTTTGTTATAGGTCATGTTCCAACAATACGGAGGCGGAGTTGGAGTCGAGTGGCGAAGGAGTCAGAGTCGAGCGGCGGAGCTGGTTTCTCTTTCAGCGGCGGAGGCAAAGTCAAGAGAGTGGCGGATAGAGGTGAGGCTGAGGGAGTAGAGGTGAGGCTGAGGGAGTAGAGGCGAGGAGCGGCGAAGGGTGGCGGCGGTGGAGGGAGAAGGTGCAGATGGGTTTCTGATTTTTGTCGGAAAGAAAACTAGGGGAAAATAACTTAGGGGGAAGAAACCCTAGTAGCCTTATATACTTGGGCCCAAAAGTCCAACAAAGACCCCCAATTTAAGGCGGTTCTTCAATAGAATCGTCTTTAATTGATGCCCATCAAAGGTGGTTCTTGAATAACCGTCTTTGATCAATTAAAAACTGACTTTAAAGCTTCCGGTGTGACCTGGGAGGGAGTTCTGAACTCAGAACCTCCTCTCAAATTCTGAATACATGCGGTTCTTCAGAAATTGGACGGAACCGTCTTCTAAGTGGTGTCATTAATGAGCCATCTTCCACTAGTGTACAAAAAACAACTCAATAATCATAAGTGTAAAGATAATCAGGACCTGTTGTTTAGAGTTTATCTGCATTACATTTCAGTTCATTTCAAATGAGTTTAGTTCAGTTGAAACCGAATAAGGCCCTGTTCTCTAAAAATTATCTGCATTTCATTTTCTTTTAGCGTAAATTTAATTTAGTTTAACCATGCATTACAATTTTTCAACTCAATTATTTATGATTCAATTCAGTTCAACTTATTTCAAATCCGATCAAAACCGATCATATAAATTCTAGTGAACATGTCCTAACTACGTCGCCGCCAATGTCTTTTATCATTGGCATTAAATTCCTACATATTTATCCAAGAAATGGGTCTTTGCAAAATGTTTGTATTATGAAAGCATCGTGGCATTTCTGAAAACAACACCACATGTTGCCTAAATGCCAAACTACCGAAACTGTGTCTTCAGAATCCGGACTCCTCACATGTATTCTAACCTTTTCATCGGACCATCCTTTCCTTTGAAAATTACAAAATATAATACTGCACTTTATTTATTTTATTTTTTTATAAAAATTATGTTCTCCGGAGTTTATATGAACTTATATGATTTGATTTGATCTGAACTGAACTAAAATACTAAGTGTGTTAAAATAGTAACGTATGACTAAATAAGTTATATTTCACCAAATTAAATTTACACTGAACTGAATTGATTTTAATTAAACTGAAATGAAATACAGATAAGTTCTGGAGAACATGGCCTAAATAAAATCCTTTTTTCCCAATTAACACTTCCTCTCACTCTAATATATTTTACTTTAAAATCATAAAGTTTTGTTTGGTCTTATAATCTATTTATTAAATTTATTTTAAATTTAATTTATTTCAGTTCCAACCCTAATTAGGGCTACTATATTCTAGCCTTAAAGCTTAATTACGTGGCTACTCGAATTCTAACCCTTCACCTTCTCACCGCAATGCTGTTCTTCTTTATAAATGACGGGCACGTGATCTCTTGACCTTAATGAAGTGTACAAATTTTACAATTCGATTTACAATTTAAAAAAAGACTTTTTATTGTACATAAGACTTTTTTCACGAGTTAAACCGATCAAACTTTAATTATATACTTGAATAGAGATATAAACAAGAATGATATAGTATGAAATATTGTTATATTCGTCGTGATAAAAAATTCATAAATATTAACACTTTATGTGTTTTTATTACACATAATTATAAATATTAAAAGTTAAACATAGTCTCTTGTGAAGTTTGAACCGGAACAGAGGGATTGAGATGAAATGAAGGAAAATGAGTTGATTTATAAGTGTGTTTTTTATTTTTAGTTCAATGAATGTACTGAAATGCCACGTGAATGTGTGGGTGAAAGAAGTATTGAGAAATCAGCAATGGGGGCATCTCACGTTATCTTCATCGCTTCATCTCTACATCACATGCATGCACTACATTTTCAGCACCATTCCCTAGATTTACATCAGTCATACTCCATTCGTCCCACCTTAAATTACATAGAATTTTTTTTACGCTCATTAAAAAACTTGTCTTATCGTTAATATGTTTAACTAAATATGATAACGGCAAATAAATATTTAATTTTGCGAAACTACTTGTTATGACAAATCCAACAATACCACATATGATTATATTATTGCTTATATATCTACTCAAATATGCGGTCACAGTTTGATATAGAATAGTGTCAAATAGGAAGTGTGTGGTTTGAGATGGAACGGAGGAAGTGCGTTTTGTACTTAGGTTTTTTTTTGTATTGTCTGAAAATAGTATCGGATCCAGAAATATAATACTCCCTCCGTCCCGAAATAAATGACACGCTTTTTTGTCAACTTTTTCAAACTATGTTTGTCCATCGATAACTTTCCTTATATATTAATGGTGCATTAAGATTTGATATTTAGGAACTACGTGATGCAGAGAATCTAACGATATCTCACATGATGATATTAGTGGCTATATAATAATTGAAATAAATGATCAAATGTATGTTGAGAAAGTTGATAAAAAAAATGTGTCATTTATTTCGGGAAGGAGGCAGTAGAATCAACGAATGTTATGTCTGTAAAACAGAAATACTTATAAAATAATATGATTTAACTTCACAGGAAAAGTATTAAAAAAGAAATACTTCCTCTTTTCGAGCTTAAGTTTCACAAAGAAACTAGTTTTTACATTAGTGATTGCATGTGTAGGTGGTAAAAACAAGTGAACGAAGGTAAGCGGTAAGAATGAAGGATACCTTTTCATAACAATATATAGTTACATTTTAATATATATTAAACAGCATTTAAAAATTATTAGGGACCAGTGAAGGGGAGGGGACTCTAACTTCAGGATCTAGATTTGTTTTTGAAAAGCTAAAAAGTGCTCGTCTTCGTACATTATCTAATCAAGAAGTATGTTCACAAATATTAAATTAATTAAGGAGTAATTAATTAATTATATACAATACATTTCATCTGCATTGGCTATTGTTGTTATAAATGTTAATTTCTTTAAAACAAGATTAGGTACTGTCAAGTAAATTAGAGCGCCTTTCTAATAGAACAACTAGGCGTGGTCATCCGTTGGATAACTGTTACCCATATACTAATTTTACTTATTGGATAAGATTTATTGGATAATGACTCATTGGGTTAATGGATATAATTGGGTTGTAGTTATTGGGTTTAGTTGGGTTGGATAATTGGTTATCCGTTGGATAATTTTGGGTGGGTTGAGTTGGATTGGATAACGGGTGACCTGTAGATAATTTCATATCATAACATAACAAAATTTTCACAAAATGGATTACGAATAATTTAATTTTTCCCTAACACATATAATCAACTTACAAACGATCAAATTCTCGATTCATCATATTTGTCGATTTCGGTTCATGTTTAATCAATTTTAATTTGAACCAATTAAAATTTGATAATGATCTTGACAAAAGAAGTAGAAGTAGTATTTAAGAAACTTTTACTAAATTTGAAAAATCTCGAAATATGAAGATTTTTAAAAATATTTTCTTTTATTGAACATAAGAAAATAATAAATGAAATTCCCACATTTGGCCACTCGAATAAATATTTCTTTTTTTTGTAGTTATGTACAAGATTCAGCCTACATCAAAGAATGATTACGGTTAATCGTAATTTTTCACTCCAAGTAAAATATTACGCGGCTTATCCAATTAAAGTTTAAATGGTTGAAAACACCAATTATCCATTGAGTATATACTAATTATCCATTGGGTGTATACTAATTATCCATTAGGTCTATACAAATTATCCATTGGGTCGAACTAAATGATCAATTGGGTATATGTCATTTATTTGGGTGAAACATGAATTACCCATCAAGTCCACGTTCTTTCTCAGTTCTCACTTTCCAGACTGCGTTTTGTTTCATCAGTCCGCATTTTGTTCATCAATCAGTCCGCATTTTGTTCATCAATTGGTCTGCGTTTTGTTCATATTCGAGTTCATAATATTATATTATGTAATATAATATTATGTATAGTATATTATATTATATTTAATAAAAATAAAAAATATATAATATGTTGGCTTTGTAAACTCGACGAAACTAACGAACAATATTACTTGGGATCGAGCTCGAGCTCAAATACTGTACGAACTCGAATATTGTACGAACTCAAATACTGTACGAGATTGAACTCGAAGACTGTACAAACTCGAATAGTGTACGAGATTGAGCTCGAATACTGCACGAGATTGAGCTCGAATACTGTACAAACTCGAATACTGTACGAGATTGAACTCGAATACTGTACGAACTCGAATACTGTACGAACTCGAATACTGTATGAACTTGAATACTGTACGAGATTGAGCTCAAATACTGTATGAACTCGAATACTGTACGAGATTGAGCTCGAATACTGTACGAGATTGAACTCGAATACTGTACGAGATCGAATACAGTACGAACTCGAATATTGTACGAGATTGAGCTTGAATAATTTGTGAATTATAATTTGTATAATTTGTGAATTATAGTGAATATTTATGTTAAATATTACACATGCATTTAATTGGGTAATTTTGGATATTTATTGGGTATTTGTTACGTTCTTATTGAATTAACATAATATGGGACCCATGGAGATCAAAATTTTCCATTAACACAATTATTTTCATCCCGCTCAATCACAAAAACTAATGAGCATTTAATACCTGATCCCATTGGATAATGACAACTTGTAACCCAAATCGATAGAAAATGTTTAATGATAACTTATTGGGTTAATTATATAATGATTTATTGGATAATGACTTATTGGATAATATATTTTAACCCATTGGGTCATATGAATATCTCATGGGTTATCCAATGGGTTATCCATTTAATGACCCAACACATTTATGACCCAAACCATTATGACCCATTTAATAAATGGGTTAATTGGATAATGACCCACTGGATAATGATCTATTGGGTTTGGATAATGGATTTATCCAATTAACTCATTTGACGGGCCTAAGAACAACACTAAAATGCATCACTTAACTATATATATTGAAATTCGGAGAAATTTAAACCTTCTCAAAGTGTTATAAAGAGAAGCAGGGGCGGATCTACATAGGGAGTCCCCTTCGAAACAAAAACTACGGGGAATATGAGTAATAAAAAAACTTAAAAATTATCAGTGCCCTCTATTAAAGGAAAAAAATGAATATTTTTTAAACGAATTTTTTTTAACGGACAGATCCGCCTATGAAGAGATGGATTAACCAAAGAACATGACTCAATTCACTGCATGTTAATTAAGTAATCGATTAATACATTGGGAAGAATGTCATGTAAAACCAAGATGTATAACAGAACCGACCTTAGTACGAATACATTTGGAATTCCAACGTCGTTTTACGTGAAGCGTGCGTACCAAGAAATTTTTAAATGGATTAATGAACATAAAATACATTTCAGGAAAGAAAATACCCATGTCAGCCTTTCGTCATCCATTACTCTCTCTATTTATTGGACCTGACACATTTTCCTTTTGCAAATGTATTTATAAATTTGGTAATTTTTTTATGATAAAATTCTTTCAATTTTATTCACTCATTCTATTTTTTCCTTTCTCTATTCAATTCTATCCACCTAAATCAAACACCTAAAACTAGTGTCACATCCAACAAAACGGGGATAATACAAGCCTTCTCGAGAGTTTCAGTACTAGTTTAATTTTGTAATGACAGAAAGGAAAAACCTTGTGTGTAGAGATAGTAAAACCAATTAGAAAGGTTTAAAATAGGAGTAGTGTTTTCACATTCGAAGCAAAGTAAACTATTTTTTTTTCAACTTAATAATATTCATTTTATTCAGTTAATTTCAACTTCGATAAAATTTGGTTAAATTCACTCCAAATACTTTAATATGAATTTAGTTCATTTACAGTTTATATAAATGAAAAGAGTTACCAAAATCCTATGGTAAAATATTGGGAAAGACAGTCTTTCCATAGACTTACGGAGAGATGGGTTTAATTAGAATAATAAAAGGTAAAAAGTCTAAGTTGCAATATTAAAAATTTATTATGGAATGTGTAGTAGCAATAAAGTTTATAACCCGATTCATGCAAACTGAAAATTTTATTTTCATTTATTCTAATTTACACTTTAAACGTTGGTCTTTCCATGACTTATGGAAAGATCGTCTTTCAAGAGAAAGACTCAAATCCTAATTAGTGGAAATCAAATTAAATAAGTCAAAGTAAGCGAATTCACAATACTACCATACTCCTAGATACAAGTTAATTTAAACAGTTGTTGAAATTGTTTTATAGCTAATTATTTTTTTTGTCTCCGAATTTGTATGATTATAATACTCCTGCAAGGTTACAATTTACAATTAACAGCTGCAAATATACTTGAAGATTAGCTGTCACATCTAAGCAGATAGGGCGTTGTTCTAAGTTCTAACAACTAATAATTGTATCTTCGATCTGGTCATCGCCAACATACAGCCAAAACCAATGTCAATACTTATCATTAATAAGGAGGCCAACATATTTGGTGAAATTTCTTGTTAAATTAATTCGGCTAGTTAATTCTCATTAAGGCCAGTTCAATTTGTTTGATACTATTGTGATATGTGAGTATATTTTCATTTTTTTAACACTTAATTTTTTTTTTTAATTCAAAATAATAGTTCGGTTTCTTTTTACTAGCTTCAAGCATTTTTTATATTACAAAAGTGACTATGGCAGCTCTTTGATTAAATACCACTAGTCATGGCTTTAAGACGAATATGTTGTGGTAATTTTCTTTTTTTTTTTTTCAAAAAAAAAAAAAGTTGTGGTAATTTTCTAAAGAAGGAGACTAGACAACTTGTCCTTAATAGTAAGACTATTTAATTTTGAGGAAAGTGCTTGTATAACCATACCTACTTGAAATAAGTGTCAATATATCCTTTCAGTGTTTGAAAGTGATAATATAACCTTAGATAGTTAGTGTAAGTGCCAATATAACTCTCTCCAGAAACTTTTAGCCGGAATTTTATAAAAAATACATTTTAACCATTCTGAAAAGAAATTAAAATATTAAAAATTAGGGAATGGCATTATTATCCTTAGAGTCATTAATACTTCAATATAGCCGGACTGCCACTGGGCTGTCGCCGGATTGCCACCGGACCGTCACCGGAACAGGTAGGGTTATACCATCACATTATAAAAACATATATGGCTATATCAGCACATTCCTAAAACTTGTAGGGTTGTATCAACACATTCGTAAAACTTATAGGGCTATATCAGCACATATTATAAAAGTTTAGTGTGTGGTACTCGACTGGCTTTAACGGGCGACCACATCATCATATACATCACTATCACATCATTATCACATCATAACAATATCTTATACACCATAAAATTCGACATCATAATACCATCATTCATATTAAACACCATTATCACATATCATAGCCTTATTTCGAAACTTATCAACGTTAAAAACCCTAGGTCGAAGAACACGGTAAAATAACAACCACACACAACACCAAAGGTCATCCAATAATCAATCCGGACAAAACACACAAAATATTATTAAAACACCTATATTTTTATATTGTGTTTTAATATAACCCTACACTTTTTA
Source organism: Rubia yunnanensis (assembly GCA_037428765.1). Classification (NCBI taxonomy): domain Eukaryota; kingdom Viridiplantae; phylum Streptophyta; class Magnoliopsida; order Gentianales; family Rubiaceae; genus Rubia; species Rubia yunnanensis. Next base: position 78,001,388 of record CM075071.1, on the reverse strand, counting down.
CGAATGTGCTGATATAACCCTATAAGTTTTAGGACTTTGCTGATTTAACCCTACCAGTTTTCATAATGTGCGGATATAATCCTATAAGTTTTAGGAATGTGCTGACATAACCCTACAATTTTTAGGAATGTGTTGATACAACCCTACAAGTTTTAGGAATGTGTTGATATAACCATATTAATTTTCATAATGTGTTGATATAAGCCTACCTATTCCAGTGGTAGTCCAGCGGCGGTATGTTATGTATTACTATATATGTTATACATTTTAATTTTTTCTTTTTTGCAGATGACAGAAAAATGATGGAAAAAATTGGACAAAAAATCCCTGAAAAGTTATTAGCAATAGGTCCCTGTAAATTAATTAGAGATGAGTCACAGTAAAATTATTAGAGATAAGCCCCTAAAGTTATAATATTGTTATAAAGGCCCCTGCTTAAAGTTTAGTGTGTCTCACAGGAGACCATCTCATATTGTCACTCTTGTTAAACAAATAGAATATTTTTTACTAGTTATAAACTAAAAATAGTAGATCCAATTAGATAAATTAAAAGAACTCCAAACCCTAACGTTTTTCTTTCTTTTTAGAAAATGACAAATTTAGTACTCACTTTAACTTGAAATTACAAGTTTTGGTCATCTTTTTGTAAATTGTTCTCAAAATATTTTCACATTATGACAAAATATTCTCAATTTATTCTCACATACTATCAACTGGTTTATTTGAGTCAATATTGAGTCTATTAGAGGTAGATGAATGGTCTAAGAAATATTAGAGGTAGATGAATGGTCTAAAGTCCATAAATGGGTTTAACTAGAGTTCATTGTATTTTGTCTATTTATTCTTCCTAATACATTCTCATGAATGGAGAGGTTTCACTCTAACATGGTATCAGCCAGAAGGTCTTAGACGTCCTTTCCTCTCCTTGGCAGCTGCTTCTGTCTTCTTCTCTTCCTTTCTGTCCAAATTCTTCCATTTCCTTCTTTGATTTTCTTCTTTTGCTTCCTTCTTGTTCTTTACACAATGGCCACCGATGATAAACTCACCTACAGCAATATGATTCACCTTCTCACCATAAAATTGAATGCTTCAAACTATATGATGTGGAGGAAGCAAGTACAACATCTTCTTCGCTCGCAGCGGCTTTTGGGACATATTGATGGTTCGAATCCCTGCCCTACGGTTCCGTTGCCACCCTCTTTTGCTCAGGCTGCTGGTTCGTCCTCCCCTTCTGGTTCCTCCAAGGCGGCCTATGAGGAGCTCAAGGCGGCTTATGATCAGTGGATTATTGATGACGAGAAGCTTTGTTGTCTTCTTCTCTCTTCTGTCTCGGTTGAGGTAATGTCCGAGATTTCTTCCTGTGATACGGCTGCTCAGATATGGGATACTCTTGCTAGTGTTTTTCATAATCGTAGTAAGTCATCTATGTTGAGCCTTCGTGTGCAAATTATGAATCTTCGTAAGACTGGGTCAGTTCATGAGTTACACCTTCAATTTAAAGCTTTATTTGATAAACTTGCTGCCATGGATGCCCCTGCCACAAATGATGATATGGTTCTGTGGTTTTTACATGCTCTTGGTGCTGAATTTCGAGATTTTAGTGCCCCTTTGTTGTCTCGTTCTCCGACTCCGGCTTATGTCGATGTTGTGGCGGAGGCGGAAAATCAAGAGGCCTTTCTGAAAAATCTGCAGGGTTTTGGAGTATCCCAGACTGCTTCTGTGGCTTTTCTGGCCCAGAAAAACTTTTCCGGCCATGGTGGTGGCGCGTGGAGCCACGCGCCCGCGCGTGGGGTTGGCGCGTGGGGCTCACGCGCCGCCAGAAATGGTCGCGGTCGTGCAGGTGGTCGTGGCAGTTCTCCTGGTGGTCAGGGAGGTGCTGGTTCGGGCAGAATTGTTGTGGAGTGCCGGTATTGCCATAAACTCGGTCACACCGCTCAAACGTGTTACAAATTGTTCCCGCCGCGGCGTGAAGAAGCTGCTGTCCGTGATGATTCTGCCCTCTTGGCCCAGCAGTTCCGAAGTTCCTTGACCATGGAGCCTTCTCATACGGCATCGGATTGGTACATTGATTCCGGAGCAACCAATCATCTCACCTCTTCCGCCTCTGCTTTGGAGAGTGTGACTCCTTACTCTGGTATTTCTCGAATTTCTGTTGGTAATGGTGATTCCATTGGTATTCATTCTGTTGGTGATTGTCAACTTACTTCTGCCTTGCGGTTAACTGATGTTTTATATGCTCCGGATGTGTCTAAAAATCTTTTATCTATAAGTCGTCTTACTCGGGACCTTGATGCATTTGTGATTTTTGATGACCAAAATTTTGTTATTCAGCACAAAGTCACCAAGGCGATCATGGGCAGAGGTCGTAGTGTGCATGGTTTGTATGTGCTGGATAGAGGCGAGGCTGCTTTATTATCTTTTATATCTCAGAATAAAAATCGAGTATCATTTGATTTATGGCATGCTCGTCTTGGCCATGTGGCCCCTACTGTTATTTCTCATTTGATTAAGACTGGAGCTTTGTGTGCTTCCTCTTTATTACCTAAGCCGGGACTGTGTGCCCCCTGTGTGATGGCTAAAGGTCAAAAACAATCTTTTTCTGTTAACTCTAAACGGACTTTGAAGGTTTTGGATTTGGTGCATTGTGATTTATGGGGACCAGCCCCTGTTTTGTCAGAAAGTGGTTTTGCTTATTATGCTCTTTTTGTGGACGATTATTCTCGTTTTTCCTGGCTATATCCTCTCCGCAGAAAATTGGATTTTTTCGATGTTTTTTTGCAGTTTGAGGCTTTCGTACAAAACCAGTTTTCTTCCACCATCAAAACTTTTCAGAGTGATGGTGGGTCCGAATTTCTCAATAATCGTCTTCGCTCGCATTTTGCCTCGAAAGGCATTCATCACCAAGTCTCCTGTCCTTACACTCCGGAGCAGAACGGTCGCGCAGAACGAAAACACCGTCATGTGGCTGAAATGGGATTGTCTATGTTATTTCATTCTCACTTGCCTTTGTCTCACTGGGAAAATGCTTTTGCTGCTGCAGTATACACTATTAACAGGTTGCCTACTCCTGTTCTTGACGGTGCTTCTCCCTATGGTGTTCTATTTGGTCAGACTCCAGAATACTCGAATTTCAGACCCTTTGGCTGTAGGGTCTACCCTTTTGTTCGGCCATATGCTGATCACAAGCTGTCCCCTCGTAGTATCCCATGCCTTTTTGTGGGTTACAACTCTCACTATAAGGGGTTTCGTTGTCTGGATACTATTACTGGCCGGATTTACATCACTCGTCATGCTCGCTTTGATGAGACATGCTTTCCTTTGGCTACTGGAAGTACTGCGCAGGTGTTTTCTTCCTTGGATGTTCTATCTTTTATGGATCCCGAGTCCTCTGTTTCTGAACCAGCCTCATCTTCTCCGACAGCCTCTTCTGGTCCTTGTACAGTCTGTGATGACTCGCCATCTCCAGTTAACCCATCTCGATCCCTGTCAGATCCTCCGGTTACTTCTCATCCTGCTACTCCGCCATCTTCTCCACCTCTGATTACTCCGTCATCTACTCCTTCGTTTGTTTCTCCAACTCCGAGAGCTCATCATATGGTTACCAGGAATCAGGATGGTACTCGTCGTATCAAATCTCATCCTGATTTCGTTCCCACTGGTCTTCTAGCTGTGGTTTTGGATCATTCTGAGCCTCGCGACTATCGTGCAGCTCGTCGGGACTCGAAATGGGTAGATGCCATGGATGAGGAGATGGATGCACTTAGAAGACAGCACACTTGGGAGTTGGTACCTCGTCCTTCGAATGCCAATATTGTTAGGTCGAAATGGGTCTATCGCTTGAAATACAGACCTGATGGCAGCATTGATCGTTACAAGGCTCGTCTGGTCGCTCAAGGTTACTCGCAGATTCCTGGCTTCGATTTCGATCACACGTTTAGTCCAGTAGTTAAAGCTGCCACAGTTCGGACTGTTCTTGCTATCGCTACTCTGCGACGGTGGCCCTTGCATCAGCTTGATGTCAAGAATACGTTTCTCAATGGCGTTCTTGACACACCGGTCTATATGGCTCAGCCTGTCGGTTATCAGGATCCTGCTTGTCCTACTCATGTCTGCCGACTTCAGAAGGCTATTTATGGCCTGAAACAGGCTCCTCGAGCCTGGTTTGATAGATTCAGCTCTTTTTTGCGTCAGCTTGGTTTTGTTTGTAGCTCGTCGGATACATCTCTGTTTATTTTCTCTCGGGGATCTACACTGCTGTATCTCTTGGTTTATGTTGATGACATCATTCTCACTGGCAATGATAAGGGTGCCATTCGCCAGTTCATCTCTCGGACTGATAAGGAGTTTTCCATCAAGGACTTAGGATCTCTGACTTACTTCCTTGGTCTTGAGGTGTCCACTTCTCCTTCCGGTCTCTTTCTTGGGCAAGCCAAGTATGTTCGTGATATTCTTTCTCGAGCAGGCATGACTGACGCATCTCCGGTTACCACTCCGTTTGTTCCACTCTCACAGCTTCACAGCAGCTCCAGCGCTCCTTTTGGTAATCCGACCCTCTATCGCTCTCTGGTGGGTGCCCTTCAGTATCTGACTATCACCCGTCCAGATTTGTCTTTTGCTGTCAACTCTATTAGTCAGTTCCTTCAGGATCCTCGGGAGGATCATTTTGCAGCTGTCACTCGGATTCTTCGGTATGTGGTTGGGACGCCCCACCTTGGTCTCACTTTTCGCACGGGGGGATCCTCTGATGTTTGTGCTTACTCTGATGCTGACTGGGCTCGCTGCTTGGAAACGCGTCGTTCGACCTATGGTTATGCTGTTTTCTTGGGAGACAACTTGGTGTCCTGGAGTGCCAAGAAGCAACCCACTGTCTCGCGCTCGAGCTCGGAGTCTGAATACCGCGCTCTTGCAAATACGGCTGCTGAAGTCATTTGGCTCTCCCATCTTCTGAAGGAGTTGCATTTTCCGCTGGATGGGTCGCCTCTTCTTTTGTGTGACAACAACAGCGCGATCTTCTTAGCTCAGAATCCTGTTGCTCATAAGCGGGCGAAGCACATTGACATCGATTATCATTTTGTTCGAGAGTTAGTTGCCTCTGGGAAGCTTCGAGTTAGTCATGTGTCCACTTCATTGCAGCTTGCGGATATTTTCACGAAAGGGCTTCCAAAGCCATTTTTTGAATTTTTCCGTTCCAAGCTTTGCGTTTCGGTTAACCCGACACTTCGCTTGAGGGGGGATATTAGAGGTAGATGAATGGTCTAAGAAATATTAGAGGTAGATGAATGGTCTAAAGTCCATAAATGGGTTTAACTAGAGTTCATTGTATTTTGTCTATTTATTCTTCCTAATACATTCTCATGAATGGAGAGGTTTCACTCTAACAGAGTCGACCTTTTTAGGGGAGATAGTGTCGTCATTGGAAAGCATGGAACATAGAAAAAAAATAATAAAAAAGACAGTAAATATGGTTGGATTGGTGGTGTTCGAAACCACGTGCTTTTGCAAAGAACTTAGTTTATGGGGATTTAGTTTAACATGGTTAGGATACAAAAAGTTTATACGAACTCTAGAGATCGATCGACAAATGTCCCGAAAATATTTAATTAATGTTGTCATTGTCGTGGGAATTAATAATAAAACTAATTTAGACTGAAATCTGCATGTGCATTCATTCCTGCAGCTCTGCTGGGTCGTTACATGCACCACGTGAATAAGCAGCAAAAATAAAACTCCTCTTTCATGATTGGATCGACTGGGGTGGCTCCCAAACAAAGCTCCGAATAATTTTTTCCTATTTTAAAAATAACATTTGACATTTTTATCAGACGAAAAAATGACATTTGGATTTTGATAATTAGGTCGAGAGTAACATGCACGATGAAGGGAAATGGGTGAATGCAGGGATAGAATTGTGGATAAGAAGTTTTATGAATCATAAACTTGTGCAATGCAAATTTGTTTCACACGTTAATATGTTTAACTCTGTATAATAATGTCAACTAAAAGGTTAGTATTTGAAAACTTTTTATTATAATGAATCCAACAATATCACGTAAGCATGCAACTTAACGAGTATGTTGAAACATATAGAGCATTGAAAATACTTTTATAGGTATCTTAGTACGAAGTGTAAATTAGTTTTAGGAATTTGTACACTTATAACAATAACTTTAGGTTAAAAGTACCAATATAATCCTGTAAAATGAGAAAGTGTCAAAATAACCCCAACTTTATGACAAAATGTGCAGTTATAACTTTTTGTGGCATTGACTCATCAATTTTGGTGGGGACATGGCTGAAATGACACAAATATCCTTACTCCCTGAATTTTCAGTTTACCACTTTTAATCCATGGATAAAATTGTCATTTTCTTAAATTGTGACTAGAAATCCCGTTGACTTTTAAATCGACAGTACCCATGGTTAGATTGACACAAACATCATAAAGTTAGAGTTATTTTAACACTTTCTCATTTTACAGGATTGTAATAAAATTTTCAATCTAAAGTTATTTTCGTTCTAACGATTGATTCTTAGTTTTATTTAATTAACTATTGAATTAGATATACTCCGGTCATCTTTTGAGCGGACATTACATTAACTCTAAAGAATTAGGACAAAAGAGAGGCCGAAACATTATGTGTTCCCAACAAGTCAAACAAAGAAACAAAACTTGCCCAAACACTGAATCTATTTGCAGCTTACTCGGGACAAAGAATAAATTTCCAAAAGTCTGCCCTTCTAGTCAGCCCAAATACACTTCCAAGCACAAAGGATCGACTCAGTCAGACTTTCAGAATCTTTGCTGAGCTATTAAAGGAAAAATTTCTTGGCCATGACATGGATTTTACTGGATCCAGGGTGGGTATGTTCAGCAAGTTAATTCAAAGGGTAAAGGCTAAAACTTCCATTTGGAAAATGGGAGATATCTCAGTCATGGGAAGGATTACCCTCGCCAAACATGTTCTGGCTACAACAACTCAGTATACTCTTAGTACCTTCCGAATTCCAGCTACGGTGGCAAAGAAAATCGATAGTCATCTTGCAAGATTTATTTGGGCAGGGGATATTGATGGGCGAGGGATCCACTGGATGTCGTGGAAATCAATGTGCCAATCTAAGTGGTGGGGGGGCCTGGGAATGAGATCCACACGTCACATGAATCAGGCGTTGTTAGGTAAACTTGCGTGGAAGCTTATTACAGACAAAGATTCTTTTTTCTCAAGATTCTTTATCAGTAAATACTGTAGCAAAGAGGATTTCCTCAATGTCAAGAGTAAACAAGGATCGTCGTGGGGTTGGAGGGGCATATTGTGGGGAAGGGATCTGATCCGAAGCGGGGTTAAATGGCAAGTAGTTACAGGCCAAGATATTGATATCCAAGACGAGTGGATTCCTAATCTCAGAAATCCAATCAGGTTTGAATCACAAATTCTACCACAACTGCACTTCAAAGTCAGTGATATGATTGACAGTAACAAGCAGTGGAGAAAGCCACTTTTGAGACTCTTTTTCAACCCATCTATAGTCAATCATATTGCCGGAATATATATTCCATCTGACCCCGTTGGTTTGAAGGATTTCCAATTTTGGGATAAGGATTGGCTAGGAACTTATACAGTTAAGAGTGGCTATCATGAAGCTTGCAACTTAGCTAACAATCACAGCCCATCATCTTCCAACGATCAATCATACTCGGTGGATTATCAACAACTATGGAAGACACTATGGCATTTGCATATACCGGAGAAGGTCAAGTTCCTTGTCTGGAGATTGGTACGGAATGCAGCACCAACAGGACCGGCTCTAAGAAAGAGAAATATGGAGGTGTCATCGTTTTGCCAAATGTGCCATAAACATGTGGAAACATCGTCTCACATCATTCTTGAATGTGACATCGCAAGAATGGTCTGGAGGGCTTCCAGACTCGGGTTTGATTTTCACCAAGGATCCCCTCTGAATCTGGAATCGTGGCTTCGACAATGGTTCAAATCGGCGCCCACAGATGAGGATTTAAATCTATCATGTATTATCATATGGTCGATTTGGTGTGCAAGGAATAAGGCTGCAATTGAAAATCAAGCACCGTCGGTGGACTTCATTCTGGCGACTATAAATGAAACTTTTGAAGCCGCAGAAAATCAAACAGCTCTCACAGTTCTAGCAAATCCCAACTCTTCACAATTGGCGCTAGAACACATATCGACCCTGGCTCAACCAGACAGACCAAGGGAGGAACAAGTGGGGGACATTACACTCATATGGTATACAGTGGATAATCATATCAATCCGGTTTATCAAGACTGGTTTTGTATCAACACAGATGCGGCTTTTCAGAAACAGGATGGCACGGCAGTTGCGGCTTGGTGTGTGGTCCAGGATTCAACTTCTACCACCTTCACTGGTTTTCGTTCCCTACAGGCGACATCACCGACCCAAGCGGAGCTTATAGCCATTTTCGAAGCAATGTCACATGCTAGCTTTCTGGGTATCCCTCGCATCTGTATCCGTACGGACTGTGAATTGGTCCTTACACATACCAGTAAATTCCCCTCGGTGCCACCGGATCTCAAAGCTTTGATTAGGAATATCAGAATGCTAGCTATGGTTTTTCATAATGTGCACTTCATGAAAGTGCATAGATCTGTAGTTCAAAATGCGCATAGTCTAGCACAACTTGTAATCAGGCATTCTCGATAATATAATAGCATGATATTATTCAAAAAAAAAAAAAACAAAGAAACATGTGGACTGGAATGTAGAGTCCATGATTTGTTTAGTATTTCTGAAATCAACTGTCGAGTCAAATTGAACGCTGAGATCCATGCCCATCTTTAATAGTTATCCATTAATTGTATTCAATTTCCCTTGTTAATTTAGGTGGAATTCCACACTCTGCATACAAATTCATTTCATTTCATTTGAAAAATAACTAAAAGTTCTGAATACAAGTCCATTGCATAACATGTTACATTATGTAAGGAATGAGTTTAACACAAAAGAGCAACTATTGTTCTGAATAATTTTCATCCCATGCCTTCAGAATATTTAGCCACAGTTCCACAACAGTTTAGTGATTCATTCACCTTCTCTTCAATTCAGAGGTTTAGCGTTCAACACACATCCCGTCAAGAATTTTAGAACTATTTTTTTAGTAATTATTCAGCACTGTGGAACGGAATTAGTTATCCTTGTTGTAATTTTTAGTTGGTCCATGGATGTACGATCACGGTGGATTACCCAGCATTGTGGGATTGTATTGGTGGTCTCCACTGTAGTTTCTCGGTGGTTCAAGAATATACGATCATAGTGATCCATTGGTGGTATAGCAGTTGACTGTGGTTCGTCGGTGATGCTCCATCCGAGTATGATCCATAAAGGTGTGATTTGTTGATGGTGCAACCCGATTCATACAGCCCGATAATTTTATCTTCATTTCTTCTAAGTTGTACTTTAAATCTTGGTGTTTCCATGAGTTATGAAAATATCGTATTATAAGAGACGGACTCATAATTTTTTTACTATTTTCATGTTTGAGCTGAAATTTAGATTAAAATTTGGTCGGTTCATTCCAATTCCTCACGTCCCTCAGCACATATAAATGTTAATGTGTGATGGAGGAAATATAAAAGATCTAAAACTTTACCTTACACAGGTAATATGAATTGATATCTTTAGAAACAAAATATTACACATACCTGAAATACATTAAGATAATTATATGTACATAATCCATCCTTGTATAAACATGTATTTCAATGGCCTAATATTTAAGATAATAAAACTTCGGGAAGTGAAACAAAATATTCAAAAGATGACGTCATGCTACCAAGACATTGTAAAACAAAACAAAAAAGTACACCACAGCTGCTATTAGTATTAGTATCAGAAATCTCCTTCCCCCATACTTCATTCCCTCCGGCATCACCACACCCATCCCCCCGCCGCCGCCGCTCCCCCTAACAAAACGGCACCGTTCCACTGCGTCCACAATGCCGCCGCCGTCGAAGTCGCCGGACCTGAAGACCCGGGTGATCACCTGCCTCAACAAGCTCTCCGACAGGGACACTCTCGCCATCGCCACTAACGAGCTCGAGTCCATCGCCAGAGCCCTCTCCGCCGCCGACGAATTCGCCGTGTTCCTCACCGCCGTCTCCGCCACCGACTCGTCGGAGAAGTCCCCCGTGCGCCGCCAGTGCGTCCGCATCCTCTCCGTCCTCTCCGCATCCCACGGCGACTCCCTCTCGCCGCACCTCTCGAAACTGCTCGCCGCCGTGCTCCGCCGCGTCCGGGACCCCGACACCGCCGTACGCACCGCCTGCGTTGACGCCGTCGCCTGCATATCCTGCCACGTCACCTTACCGCCGTTTTCGTTGATCTCCAAGCCGCTGTTCGAGTGCTTGTTCCGGGAGCAGGATTACAATGCTCAGATCGGAGCTGCGCTCTGTCTTGCCGCCGGTATTGAAGCCTCGCCGGAGCCGGAGACTTCGGAGTTGAAGAAGCTCGTTCCGAGACTTCTGAAACTGGTCAAAAACGATTCTTTCAAGGCTAAACCCGCTTTGATTTCTCTGATCGGAAGCATCGCCGGCGTCGGCGGGTGCTCCGGTAGGAATGTGGTGAGTAATTTGGTTCCGGCATTGGTGGAGTTCTTGGGCAGCGACGAGTGGCAGGCGAGGAAGGCCGCCGCCGAGGCGTTGGGGCGGTTGGCGGCGGCGGAGGGCGATTTGTTGTCGGAATTTAAGTCGTTCTGTTTGGGTTCCATAGAAAGTAAACGCTTTGACAAGGTACTTTTTTTTTTATTTAGCTTTTTTTGGATTTTAGAATTGGTTAATGGCAAACTTGAATAATAAAAACTAAAAACTTTGTTGCCGTATTTAAAGTTTATTAGAAAATTTTATTTTTATTTATTTTAATTTGTACTTTAAATCTTATGGAAAACTACTCGATCTTAGTTAATAGCAATTTGAGGGGGGAATTAATTAAATTAAGAACTTTTTTCAAAATTTATGAAAATCAGGTGAAACTCGTGAGGGAAACTATGAACAGTGCGATTGACCTATGGAGGGAGATTCCAGGAGTTTCTGATGACGTATCCAATGATGCAGAATCCATGTCTTCTTTAAAAGGTAAAACGTGATATATATAAGGGTCAATTATATGGGTCATATATCACTTTTGTTCGTTCCGATTGGACTATTAATGAATTTTCCTAGGGGAAAAATTATATTTTTATTTAATTGAAACAAGCAAGTATATGATCATGGATCATATCTTAGGGAAAAAATTGGTATATGTCTTAGAACTTGGGAAATGAAGGAAAAATAAGTGTGAAAAATGTTGTAAATGCAACCTACGTACTAGTATTGTCTTCTTACATTCTGAAAGCTGTTTATATTCTCTAATTATGAAGCATTAGATTAAGCGGAAGCTATCTGTGTAATGATTGTAGTGTTCATGGAGTTGTCGGAAAATAATGCGGTTATCTTACAACATTTCGTGAAATCATTTTCTCATTATGCAAACCTCGTTCGTGTTTGATCACCAATACTTGCACTTCAGATCATCTGTACCCGTTTGTGTGTTCTGATCATGCACCATTGGCAGATATTCGTCGTTTTACTGTCTTAATCTGCGATAAACTCTGTGTGAAGATGAATACATGTAACTTGCAAGACATTTTCGCGTGTATGGTTTAGATAATGGATGCGACGTTATTGGCCATGTGACGCCTCAGCAGAAGAGAGCAATCTCCCGAATAAGGTCACCTGCATCGGGCAAATCATCCAATAATAGCCCAAAGCCGAAAGCCTCAAGATCCCTTCGTGTGGATTCCTGGAAGGCCTCTGACAGCAACCTAGTTGAATCGAAGAGCCAGAAGCTCGAGTTTTCTGATTCAGATTCAATATATAGTGGTAGTTGTGAAAGTTCAAAGGTGGAAGTCAAGTGCTTCCCCTTTAACAGAAGCTCTGATGAAAGGGAAAGAAAGTTTTCCGGTTCTGAAAGTATGGCCAATCGCGTAGATATTAACGCCGTTGATGATGCAGCTGAAAGGCAGAAAGAGTTTGAAAATATATCCTTGGTACGGAAACAGCTTCTTCAGATTGAGAACCAGCAATCCAGTTTGCTGGACCTCCTCCAGGTAACCTTTTCGCTGACGCGATACTTGAGTATGTGTCTGTAGGTAAAATTCTGATGATTTCTGTGCTGTTTGTTTCAGACATTCATCGGGCATTCGCAGAATGGGATGAATTCGCTGGAGCAACGCGTGAATGGACTCGAGATAGCGCTGGATGAAATCTCTCATTTGGCTATAGCAATGGGCAAGAATCCGAACGCGGGTGATTCGGGAAATTCATGCTGCATTCTGAGTCCCAAATTCTGGAGGAAAGCAGAGGGAGGTTCATATGGAAATTCCAAGGTTTCTAGTTTCACACCTAAGAAACATCAAGTGGGGATAATGTCTGAATTGGAGTTTCCTGAAAATATGCAGAAGCAGACAGGGCAATTCTGGGATCACAGTCATAAAAGAGCAGTTAGATAAGTAGAGATTATGGATTAGTCATAAATCAGTAAAGTAGGGCTTAGTTTAGCTTTTGGTTCAATTTGTGCTCAATCAAATCCCTTGCCGTTCAATTTGTTTTACTTGTAAGTTAAATAGTTTCGGTTCTTCCGTTGCTTTCAAAATAAGATCAGTTTTATATAAGCATAATTACACCAAACATATAGCCTTTCCTTCCTTTTATATTCTCTCCTCACCCTACGTGGTTCACGTACAGTGGTGTGAACCTTAATTCCACCAAACATATAGCCTTTTCTTCCCTTATATTCTCTTCTCACTCTACATGGTTCGTGTAGAGTGGAGTGAACCTTAATTCCACTCAAATATCACTCCAATATAAGATTTAAAAACCGTAATAATAAAATTCTTCAGGGGAAGAAATTGAAATAGGATGGTATTTGATCGGACACAATGTCATGTCTAATTCAACAAACTTTAGTGATTCCTTTTCATAATCAAATAGGTGTACAAAGATATGTCCATCATCAGCTCCAATAAATTTTATACGTGTACCAAGACATCTATAAGTAGTTCCTATAATTTACACCAGATAAACTATAGAAGCAGATTATGCTTTTAAAAATAAAATAAAATATGTGATGCTTTTTAACCCACCAAATTAAAAAAATATATCTCGATTTCTTTTTCACCCCAAGCTTTTTCCATTTATTTTTCTAAAATCATGTCACACCATAATTCGAGAGTAGAGCCCATTTGAGACAAATTGCTCTGTAGGCTGTAGCAAATCTGTACAGTGAATTGAGAGGCAATTATTGAAGAGTGTAAGAAGAAGGAGAGTTTATATTCGTCCTTTTCATACTACGTAGCATGGAACAGTTGTTGGCAGCAGAAAATCTTCAGAAAATCATTCATTTGACCATTTGTGAAGCTGGAAAGTGATGGATCAAATCTACTGCTCTCAGTCTCTCATCTCGCGGACAGGATTAATTATATACACTAAACAATAAGATTGTGTGATGCATAGAGATATCAGCACAGTTTCACCTTTACAATGTTGGCTCCATAATTTTAGATTTTTTTTCGTCGGATGAAATGTGTGGGGTAAATCGAGTGAGGGGAGTAAGAAGTTTAACGAGTGGTTGAGATGATGTACTTTTTGCCATAAAAGGAAATATGACAAAGTTAGAAAAACATACAAATATATTAAGTGTGCCAAATTTTAAAAGACAGATGGAGTACCATGAGAATCAAGCGGCTAGTACAACGGAATTAATGGAAGAATAATATAAGAATGTATCTTCTGCTAGACCGCCTATTAGAATAAAGAAAAAAAATATTATCTAATCACCTACTTTCTTTATTCTAACACCGCCTAATATTGCGGATGGCGCACTTTACATTGGAGCTACCCCAACCATTAATGTTTGTTTCCATTTATTGTAACGGGAGTTCCATAAATTTAAAAACCTTTTAAAATATATATGTCACAGTATAAATAGCCACAATGCAAGAATCTTGATGATCAGAAATGTTGACAGAAACTAATTTGATCAACAAAATTTACAAGTAAATGTGAATATCAACTCGTATATTTTAGTGAAGAAGAAGCAACTCCATGATTTGCCATTCATGCTTCTGTAGAATTGCAGATTTGGCGTGAAAGACACGTATCATATTTGTATGTTTTTTTAAGTTTGTCACGTTTTCCTTTATGGTAAAAAGTACATCATTCTCAATTACTCATTAAACGTTTTACTCTCATCACCTAATGTTCTCCACACATTTCAACTTACAAAAAATATATCTAAATCTATGATGCCAAACAGAGTGAAACGGAGGGAGTACGAAAAAAATACTGTAGAAAATGTTGCCTTTGCATCCTTTCTTAGTCCATCCTTGCCAGATCTATCTACACCGTAAACATTACCACGCTCTTGAAAGTGATGGATTATTTTTAAAACTTGAAATACACTTGTAAAACTTGAAAGTTGTTTGGATGTGTTTGACAGGATTATAACTGTTTGGATTATAAATTAAATATTTTTTTAGTATTTATCAAACTCATAAAAAACTGTTTATTTTTAAAGTAAAAAATTTTTTAAACAAAAGTTAATTTCTTCTACTTTTAAAATAAGCCAACATTGCTAATAATCACAACTCCCCTGACCCATCCCTTATCTCTATCACATTATAACTGTCACAATTACGATTTTCAAAATCAATATTCTTTAATAAAATGGACCATAAAATTGTGACTAAAACTTTTAGAATAGTTCTCTTGACAGGCGGCATGTCCATAGGTTTATGGACAAACTACTTATTTTTACCTTATACACTACGTTTATTAAATTATATACTACCTCCATCCCACCTGAATGTGCACACTTTTTGGTCAACTTTCATGTGACATGTTTGACTATCAATAACTTTGATTACGTATACTATTAGTGTATTAAAATTTGATATTTAGAATCTACGTGATGCATGGAATCTGGCAATCTTTCACATGATGACTATATACTAACTCAAATTTATGGTCAAATGTGTCATGAGAAAGTTGACTAAAAAGTGTGCAGATTCGCCTGGGACGGAGGGAGTACTAAATTTGGAAAATATTTTTTATACTATATATTTTTATATTTTCACATTCAAAAATATATTAGGCAAAGTCTTGGGGAAGACGGTCTTTCCATAGGCTTATGGAAAGACGGGATTTAATTATTAGAATAATAAAAGGTAAAAGGTCTTAGTTGCAATATTATAATTTTAGTATGCAACATGTAGTAGTTATAAATTTATAATCCGGTTCATGCAACCCGAAAATTTTATCTTCATTTCTTCCATTTACACTTTAAACCTTAGTCCTTCTATGACTTATGGAAAGACCGTCTTTCAAAAGACGGACTCCATATATTATTACTTGTTTTAACCTTTAAAATATGATAAAGGCTATGGAAAGACCGTCTTTCCATAGCCTTATAGAAAGACAGGGTTTAATTAGAATAATAAAAGGTAAAATGTCTAAGTTGCAATATTAAAAAGGGAAAGTCTTAGGAAAGACGGCCTTTCCATGAACTTATGGACAGTCCTAGGGGCATTTGCCTAAAATGTTGTAATTTTTTAATAAAATTTAAATATTGCATTTTATAAGTTAAAACAAGTAATAATATGTATTTGAATGTGAAAATATAAAAAATAATATGATATAAAAAAATATTTTCAAATTTTTTTAATTTTGTATGTAATTTAAGAAATGCAGTGTATAAGGAAAAAAATAAGTGGCATGTCCATAAGCTTATGGATAGGCTGCCTGTCAGGAGACCTACTCTATTAAAAATTTATTATGCAAAAGTTTATGACCCAATTCATGCAACCCAAAAAATTTATCTTTATTTCTTCAATTTGCACTTAAAACCGTGGTCTTTACATGCCTTATGAAAATATCATCTTTCAAAAAACAAACTCTAAAAATATAATATTTATATTTTATAAAAATTATAACATTTAATATAAAAATGTTAGTATGTTTGTGGAAAACCCGTTTCCTTCGTACTTTCTCAAACTTTTATTAATTTAACTTACAGAATGTATACAAAGGCGCAATGGGAAATGGGCCTGGACCAGGGCACAGTGGTCATCTAGATTATGTTGGTCATCTAGATTATGTTGGTCATCTAGACCAGCCCAATATCATTATGTGTAACTACGAAATTCAATGTTATGAACTGAATTTCAGGACCTATCTGACTATCAATGTTATGGGCTGAATTCTTAAACTATAATCTAGAAGAAAACTCTATCCTAAGAATATTGGATTAATTATATAAAGTTGTAGGTCCAGACTCAAAGTTAAAGTTAAAAGGGTATTATGAGAATTCCATGTTAGATCATTTTCAAAGTAAATTACTTATGGAATAGAAAATAAGTTAAAAATAGACCAGTATTTATAGGCCGGATTGCTGTAAATTACAGCTCAATTTACACAAATTATGATCGGAATTCCAATGCATGGACATTCTATAATCCTCATCTTCTCTTTACACTTAATTATACTTAACTGCTCTCAACAATCAGCTCAACTGCTTTTAGTTAACCTCCAAATTTAGATTCTAGTCTAAAAATTAAGATTCATACCCGACTCAAGGCCTGTATAGATTCTAATATTATGACTCTGTTTGACTGAGCTTTTAACCTATCGTGCTTTAAAGTAAAACACTTTTTAGTGTTTGGTAAAATACAAAAAAAAAAACTTGTTTTGAAATCAGAAGCTATTTTTGGGGGAAAGGTAGAAGCTAGTCTCCCCTTACTTTAAAAAAACAACTTTACTTATAAGCACAACTCTGTCAAACAGAGCATATATACTCTGTATTTACTATTTTATCTATGAGTCTGTCTCTTGAGATATGGTCTTTCCACAAGCCATGGAAAGACCAAGATTTAAAGTACAAATTAGAATAAATGAAAGATAAAATTTTTGGGTTGCATGAATCAGGTTATAAACTTTATAACTACTACAAATTGCATAATAAATTTTTAATGTTGCAATTAAAACTTATTACCTTTATAGTTTTAATTAAATCTCGTATTCCATAAGCCCATGAAAATACGGTATCTTCCAATACTTTGCATTTATCAATCTTTACATTCCAAAAGTATATATCCAGTTTTTCAAAATTAGTACTTTCCTCAATATTTTATGTGTAGAGGTCGTGTGTCAGGTAAGATTTTATTTTACACGATTTTAAGAAACATATTTTTCCTTTACAATGTTTAACTACGTATAATATCAATAAATGAAAAGTTGATATTTATAAACTATTTGTTACAACGAATCCAACAATATTATCTACGATAATATTATTGTTTATATCTATTTAAATATGTGATCAAAGTTTGAAAGTGTTGACTGTTAAATAGTAAGTGTGCCGTTTAAATTGGTACAAATGGAGTATATTAATTTCAATTTGCAGTATTGGAAAAGTAGAGGTATGAATTTACTATATACTATATGAAACCAATTGTATTAAGAAAGGGAATTCATTTTTTAATCAATTACTTGCATGTTTTAAAATGCAATGCATATAAATGATTGATTAATTATATATATATATATATATATATATATATATATATATATATATTCAAACCTTACTTAAAACAATGTACTCTCTCTAAGATTGACTTTATTGATTTTGGCACTTAAATTTAAAAAGTGTTGAATTAGTGGTAGAGAATTCATTGAAAAAGTAAAAAGTAAATTAAGTGGATGAAAATAATTTAAAATTTATTAAAAAACAAATGAGCCAATGTTAAAAGAGTGCGTCTCTTGAAGACGGTCTTTCCATAAATTATGGAAAAACCAAGGTTTAAAGTGTAAATTAGAATAAATGAAGATAAAATTTTTGGGTTGCATGAACAGGGTTATAAATTTTATAACTACTACATGTTGCATACTAAATTTTTAATGTTGCAACTAAAATATGTTATCTTTTATTATTTGAATTAAATCTCATCTTTCCATAAGTCTATGGAAAGATCGTCTTTCCCAAGACTTTGCCATGTTAAAAAACTGGCCCAAATAAAAAAGTCAGTTATTATTAAAAAAGGCAAAGTCTTGGGAAAGACGGTCTTTCCATAGGCTTATGGAAAGACGGGGTTTAATTCGAATAATAAAAGGTAAAAGGTCTTAGTTGCAACATTAAAATTTTAGTATGCAACATGTAGTAGTTATAAAATTTATAACCCGGTTCATGCAACCCGAAAATTTTATCTTAATTTATTCTAATTTACACTTTGAACCTTGGTCTTTCCATAACTTATGGAAAGACCGTCTTTCAAGAGACGCGCTCATTAAAAAATTGGAAGGAGTATATTTTATTTAGTGAGCAGATAAAATAAAGTTAGACCCCATCTAAGGATATCCGTGAAATTTGGATATTGGTCTACGAGTAATATTTTTCAGATTTGTGAATTTGAGTCTAAATATATCTTTTAAGGGTTGGGTATGAACTTATAAGGCTTAGCCCAAACCCAATCCATGCCAGCCCTGATTCAAATTTAACAAATGTTTAGAATGAGACCCAATTTTAAAAAAATCAATTAATGGTTTGATGTTCTATTTTAGAATTCATCCTTAATTTAAATTTATTTCTGAAAAAATTAATTTGAAAAAGGTCATGCTCATGTAGTATTCAATGTCAAAACTCAAAACTATGAAGTCCATTAAAGTATGAGTTAAATTATTTCTTCGAACACAAAGTTTTTTTTTCCATTGCCTAAACTTTAGCCCAGTGTTTATTCTGCAATTGTTGTAAATTTTACTTGAGATGGGGTCTTTTTAAAAATATGCTAATAAATCTAGGGTCCTATTGTGCAACTATAAAAAACTATATAAATATCAGAATCTTCCAGAAATCCCATTTATTTTTGTGGATCGCTATATCACGTTCTGTATTTTACTTGATTACGCCCTGTATTTATATTATTTAATATACAATATATATTTTAAATTTATTTTAAATAATTAAAATATATTAAAATTAAAATAAAAGAAAATTATTATTTACCACCGCCGGCCGCCGAGCACCGCCACCGCTGTGCACCGAACCTGTGCACCACCGCTGCCGTGTATCACCACTGTCGGCCGCTTGTTTCCCTTCTCCTCCGCTCTCCGCCGCTCGTTTCATCTCTCCGTCGCTCGTTTCCCTTCTCCTCCGCTCTCGCTCTCCTCTCCCCGCTTCTCCGTCGCTCGTTTCGTCTTCTCCGGCGAAAGTTCATCTTCTCCGGAAACTGGCCCGTTCTCTTTTCCTCCCCCCGGCCCGATTCTCCTCTCCCCGCTCTCCTTCTCCGGTCCGGATTCTCCTTTGCACGATTCTCCTTCATCCGGTTCTCCTCACCCGATTCTCCTGCCCCGGTTCTCTTTCGGTCGGTTCTCTTTTGACCGGTTCTTCTTCGCCCGATTCTCCCACCCCGGTTCTCCTTTGCCTCTCTGGTTCTTGTTCTCGTTTCCCTGCCTCCGTTCTCGGCGGAGAAGACGGTGGAGAAGGTTGGGGACGGATGGTGGGGGACGGCGGAGAAGACGAATGGCGGTTGGGGATGGCAGCGGAGAAGACGGAGAAGAAGGCTGGGGACGGATGGTTGGGGAAGGCGGCGGAAAAGGCTGGGGACAAAGCAGAAGGTTGAGGACGACGGTGGAAGGGTACGGTGACGATGGCGATGGTGCCGGCACCGGCGAAACCATTGTTTTTGGTTTTTGTTTTTTTGAAAAATGAAAATTTGTATTATACATGTATATACGTGTTAGGGCGTAACCTAGTA
This sequence comes from Rubia yunnanensis, assembly GCA_037428765.1. NCBI lineage: Eukaryota > Viridiplantae > Streptophyta > Magnoliopsida > Gentianales > Rubiaceae > Rubia > Rubia yunnanensis. The sequence goes on along the minus strand of CM075071.1, from coordinate 77,981,554 downwards.
CAATACAGGGCGTGATATAGCAACACCCTTATTTTTCCGCCTCCTTCTTCCTTCGTTCTTGGAAACTGCCATTGAACAGCTCTGGCGCCGCTGTAAATCACTCCACAACACCACCGTGAACTGCTAAGATTCTTCTATTTTTGCCAGCAACTCCTCTTCCGCCGCAAGAGGCGCTGTTGTGGTGGCGCATCCGGCGTTTCAACAGCGTTCTTCTCGGCGATTCTACTGTGACAACGCGGCGCATCCACAGTGAATGATACTTCCGGCAATTCAACAGTGCGGCGCATTTACGACGGTGCACATCGACGGTGAATCCACGATAGAGGTTAATTGCACCAACGACTCTGCTTTTCCAATCTCGGCATCGTTGTCTTCATCGTCGATCGGAGCAAAGCAAATATCAGTTGCAGCGACATCGTTTAATTGTAGTGGCTGAGTTAGGATTTTGGCATCGCAGCTGAGGACGACGACTGGAGAAGACATTTTCGTCGATGGAAGTTGGAGCAGCACACTGAAGAAGCAGAGGCGCATGAGATACACGATGAAAAGACAGCCTGTGATATGCACACGCCTAATGGACGACAAAGGAGATCGCGACAAATGGCGACTGAGGTCCTGGAGGTGAGGTATAATTTTTTTTTTCTTAGAGATGTACTGAGGTTTAATATTATTTGACTGAGTTTATGAATGTTAAATGTTCTCTGGTGCAGTGGTTATTACTCTTGTTGATAAGGTTAGAGGTTTGGGGTTCGAATCTCATTGTGGTTATTTTGAAAAGTTTATGTTATTGATGTCAATGATGAGGTTTAATATTATTTGACTGAATCTATGTCCAATAAGAGTCTGCAATGGTTGTTACTCTAGACTTTGAGGTTGGAGACCCGAGTTCAAATTCCACCAGGCCCTTTTTTTAAAGAAAATTTTTATTCTTTGAGGTATTGCATCTTTATGTTGATGTTTGTAGCTGTTTTACACTTATGTTGTTGTTTTTCATTATTTGGGTAAGGTTTAATTGATATGAATTGATATTTAGTAGTTTTTTCGAGTGATATGGATTGATATTTTTAGGGTTTTAAAAAAATTCTCATGTTGATGTTTTTCATTTTCCGATTGAGGTTTTGGTAATAACAGTTGATGTTTTCAGTGTCTTTTTCTTATGTTGATGTTTTTCATTTCCTGGATGAGGTTCAAGTGTTAGGAGTTGATGTTTGTGTCATTTTGGTGATATAAGTTGATATATGGAGTTTTCATTAAAAAAATTGTTGATGTTTTATGTTTTTAGAGTGAACAATTTATACTCCTGTACTGTTGCTTTTTTGTTGATGTTTTTAGGGTTTTTTTTCTCCCATGTTGATGTTTTCCATTTTCTAGATGAGTTTTCTTTCTAGGTGATATGGGTTGATGTTTTTAGCTTTTTTGGTGATATGGTTGAATTTTTGTAGTGTTTTTTTCTTGTGTTGATGTTTTCATTTCTGGGTGAAGTTTGGATAATAATAATTGATGTTTTTAACTTTTAGGTGACATAGGTTGATGTTTGTAGCTTTTTTTAAAAAATTATAAGTAAAGGTTGGTTGTTTTTATGATTTTCAGTTGATTTTTTTATTAGTTGTAATCGATGATTTTTCAATTTTTTGTTGATTTTTATTTAATTTTATATATTTTTGCTGCAATTTTTTAGTTGATATTTTATGATTTTTTATTGATGTTCTGCTATTTTTTTGCTAATGTTTGTAATTTTTAATTCATTGATCACATTGGTTTTTTACATTTTTTAAACAATTTTAAATATTTTTTAAATTTTTTTTACAGAATGCAGATGGCAGACAACTAATGAAAAAAATTGGACGAAAAAACCATGCAAATTTATTAGCGTAGGTCCCCGTAAAATAATTAGAGATAAGTTCTTGTAAAATTATTAGAGATAGGTTCCTGAAGTTAGAATATTGTTATAATTGCATAAAAGGCCATATTCCCTCCGTCCCTGCTCAAATTGCATAATTTTTTCACGGTCTTTAATAAAAATATTTGACTGTAAATATATGTAAATATGTATAATAACGGCACACGAAAAATTGATATTTTAAAATTTCATGTTACGGTGAATCTAACGGTATCTCATACAATAATATTATTGGTCATTTACTTATCTGAATATGTATCAAATTTCAACAAGTTTGACTAAAAAAAATTCTTACCATTTAAGCTGGGAGAAAGAACACCTAAAATTTATGCTGCCCCACATAAGACCATCTCTTTTTTTAATTCAATTAGTAACTGTTTTATGGACGGATTTGAAAACTTCAGCCCAACTTAGCTGTGTAACAGCTGTAGGTCCAGGGTCATTTTCAGTCCATTCCACCCATTTTTTAAAGGAAAGGAATTTGTAACGGTCAATCATTCTTTTATAAATTAAAAAAAAAGAGAATCCACACGGTTATCCCTTAATTATTTGGATTCGAACTCCATCTGAATTTCTTTACTCCGTATTACAAAAATTTCTTACACTTCCTAACTCACATCTTTATCTGGAATAGATAACAACATGTTTTCCATTAAGAAAAGAAAAGGTCTTGGGAACGATCGTTTTTTCATAAGACTGCCTTTTCATAAATCTTTGGAAAGATGGGTTAATTAGAACAATAAAAAGTAAAAAGTTTTAGTTGCAATAGTAAAAAATTATTATGCAACGTGTAGTAGTTATAAAGTTTATAACCCGATTCTTGCAACCTGAAAATTTTATCTTCATTTCTTCTAATTTACACTTTAAACCCTGCTCTTTTCATGGCTTATGAAAAGAACGTATTTCAATAGACGAACTCTTAAGAAGAATGCAAAATTTTTATAAACTATATTGAATTGAATTAATTTGAGTGGAATTAAATTAAACTAAACTGAATTTAAGTGTTAAAATTTCAAGGTATTTTGGCTTTCTATCTTAAAACCAATTGGTACTAAGATGAGGCAACCAAAAACCTTATATGTAAGTCATTATATTTGTAAGAAACCGATGTGGGATAATCTTTCAACACGCCCCCTCACATGCCAATGTGAAACACTCCACGACCTATATCGGGCCAAATTAAAGGGGATCCACACATTGGCCCAATAACCCAACTTGGGCTCTGATACCATGATAAAATATAAAAGACTTTATTATGGTGAATTGATATCACATCAATGACACATCTCATCTTTACAATATCAAGGACTACAACAAATCAAAGTTTAAGAGAAATAAGATCTAAGTTATAAGGAAATTATCATGTATAACTAGTTCTATAAGGAAACAAATTCTATAAGGTAACTACTATTTATAACCTTTTCTACAAGGAAATTGTTTCTATTTCCTTAGCATGTTGAATGATATATCCCACATCGGTTTTCTTACAAAGATAATGACTTACGTATAAGGTCTTGGGTTGCCTCCACTTAGTACCAATTGGTTTTAAGATGGAAGTCCAAGATACCTTGAAATTTATCATGGTATCAGAGCCTAAAATCCTGAAACCCTAATAAAATATTTCACTGCCTTTCCAAGCATCCGCGCCGCTGTTAAGCCACACGTCAATCCACGCGCTGCCGCACAACCACCGCCGTAAGCTCCGTTCCGCTGCTCGCCGATCGCCACTGCCACCGCCACCGTCTAGTCGTGGTGATCTGTGCGCCGCCTCTCCTGATCCGATCGGTCAGTGTGTTAAGCCACACCTGTCGATCCCGAAGCTCACGTGTCTCCGCCCATCCGATCCGCCGCCGCCGGTTGCTGCACCTGCTGCTGATCCGTACCTGATTTTGCTCTAGGCCTGCCTCTAAAAGTAATCCCAAAGAACAGGCCCATACCGATACTGGTTTTGAGGCTACTGCGCTTCAGAATATGAATAACTATGAGGTAATTGCGACTTTATTAAAACTGTTGCAGTTGCAATCTGGACCTAAGATACATGTACCTATTAGTCGTTTGTCGACTGACCCCTACTTCATTGGCTCTTCTAACGGACTTGGTTTGGTTATTGCACCCACCATCCTGAAGGGTCAAGAGAATTACCTTGAATGGTCTCTCCTACAAATATTGCTCTTACTGAATTTGAATACTACTCTACCGCTACTACTACTGCTAATAAAGCTGAATATTGTTCTACCGTTGCTAATGGTACTGTTGTTGCTGCTACTTCTACCGCTACTGAAGTTGAATCTCGATCTATTTTTTTTAATGATTCGCAATTTCATAATCTTATTCGCAAGTTGGGCATTCTTGTTCATCATGCCCCAACTTGAGAGAGGGTGTTTAGGAAATAGAAACCTTACCTTGTAAAAAAGGTTATAAATGGTAGTTACCTTATAGAATTTGTTTCCTTATAGAACTAGTTATAGATGATAATTTCCTTATAGACTTAGATCTTATTTCTCTTAGACTTTGATTTGTTGTATCCATAGATATTGTAATATACATCATTGGTGTGATATCAATGCACCATAATAAAATCTTTTATATTTTACCATGGTATTGTGGGTCCCCCTTAAGGTAACCAACATCAGTACGGGCTGTTCTTTGGGATTACTTCCGGAGGTAGACATAGTGCAAAATCAGCTACAGACCAATAGCAGGTGCAGCAACCAGCGGCAGATCGGATCGGCAGCGACGTGTGACGGGAATGCAGCGGTGCATGAGCTTCGGGATCGACGTGTGTGGCTTAAAGCACGGACCGATCGGATCAGGAGAGATGGCGCACAGAATACCACAGCCAGACGGTGGCGGTGACAATCGACGAATGGCAGAATGGAGCAGACGACAATCGGCGAGCAGCAGAATTTAATCAAAGATAACCTAGATCTAAGTTTGTTAGAAAAATAATATCGCTAAAATTATAGAATTAATCAAAGTTTTTATAAGCTCGAACCACCTTTCTCCAGCATGGATTATTTTGTCGGCGCATTCCTGTTTACAGCCTAATTAGCGGCATTGAACCTATCAACTTGGACGTTATTTATTCAATTAACTCTTTTAACAATCCGATTAAGCTCAATTATTTTTAATATAAAAGGTAGTACAAACCATTGGTGGAAATAATAACTAATTCATATCTATAAAGTACAGATTTGTTAGTTGATAATTTGTGATAATTATACAAATATGGTATTATTGAGTTGCAACATCAAAGAAGAAATTTTGGTGAAATAAGGAAATGTTGAATACTGAATTTGAGAAGTGTACTTCTCATCCAAGTTGTATTTGAGGAGATTATATCAATCCTTATATCTGTGTGATTGGATTAATATTATGGAATTGGAATATTCAATTATGACTAAGATATGGATGTGATATTCTAGTTATTCTAATTCCTTACTTAAAGGGATTAAATTTGGTAATTCTTATCTCCAAGAGATTTGATTGTAATAAAAATTTTATGGGGAGAAGAAATTACATTTGCACAAAGAAGATTTTTCATGTTGAAACAAATGGAAGGTGAAGCCTAAAATGATTTAATCAGTTGAAGATATTGCGTGAATATTGAGTTATGGAATATTGGAGATTTCACATTATATTATTTTAGGCTATTGGATTTATGGAAAATCCATACAATTATGGATTTGGATTTACGTAATATTATGAGATAATTGTGATAAGGAAAATTATTTTATTTATGGAATTTGGATATGCTTCAGAAGCAGATTTGGAAACGTAATCTTTGGAAGACAAATGTGGAGAATTCCAATCTGCTCATGATATATATATTGATGGACATCGCGGCTGTGCCACTCACCGATTAATGGAAGAAAAATATGCATCCAGATTTTTATCTTTCAGGAAGTACCACATAGTCATTCGTCTGTGTTCCAACATGAACTTAAACTGTTGATCAAGTTCATAATCGTATACCTTAATTCATTGGGAGGAGGAAATCCAGCGTCGACGAGTTTCGAGGTTAGAGGGAGTCTGATCAAGACGGATCGGCAGCAATGGGAGTTTGCAAAATTCATATGTTATAATTAGTTAAGATAAGTATATTGTGTGGTGTACTTCGTACTGTATCTTTTTTATTAGTAGATTCAATCTGAACTGGGCATGACCCCACAAATGTAGGTGGATTTCACGGAACTGTGCAACCAAATCTCGTGTGTTCATATTTTACTTTACTCCATACTTGGTTAGATATGCTATGTTAGAATATGATAGTAATTATTGAACTAATTAGGTAAACCAAATTTCGTTATCCTTCTTGGTTTATGAATTAATCCGAACATAAGGCGCTAATCTAATCGGAACCAAGGTGCTGGGTACACGCATATAATTTGATGAGTGAGTCTCTCGGCCTGTCCATGGGCTTATGAACATGCCATTTACTTTTTACCTTATATACTACATTTGTTAATTTACCTACAAATTTAGAATTTTAAAAAATATTTTTTATATCATATACATTCAAATACATATTACTACTTGTTTTATAAAATACAATATAAAATACTACTTGTATTATACATGTAAAATATAATATTTAAATTTTATTAAAAACTATAACATTTAAGGTAAAAGTCTCTGTAGACGGTCTATAAACTATAGAAAGACCGTCTTTACTAAAAATTTCTCCAATTAAATTACTAGTTTAACTTTTGCATCAATAGTTTAATTGTGAAATGTTGATGTATGAATACATCATTCAATATGATTACGTTATCAGTATCATGTTAAGATTTGATTACTCCCTCCGTCCCAACTTAAATTACAGCATAATCATTGCACACCGATCGAGAAATATATTTGACCGTTAATATATTCAGTTACGTATAATAACAATAAACAAAAAGTTACTTTGTTGAAACTACTTGTTACGACGAATTCAACATCACATACGATAATATTATATCTTATATATTTATCTAAATATGCGGTCAAATTAGTATCACAAAGTAAGCGGTTAATTTAATTTGGGACAGAAGGAGGATTGGTTTAAGAAAATTACACTAGAAACTTTGTGTCCGATATTCGAGGAAAAAACAGATTAGGATTTAATTTAGCTCCTAAATAGGAATTGTTTGAAGTGGTTGATATTGGTCCACAATCTTGATAGCGCAACCACAGGAGACATGAGTTGCACATATTATTAATACCAAATATTTCGCGTTAGTGACTTTCCAATTTCCATAAATAGAGATTATTATTATTAATTGTGGGTTAATCATAGAATGGCATGTGCAAGATTCCTTGTTTATTTTCTACGCAGAGAATGTCAAGTACTTCCTCCGTTTATTTAATAGTGACACGCTTTCTAATTTTAGATGTTTCTATTTATGCCAAGTTTAAAGTTATTACATCCACTCATTTTACTTTTTCTTCTTTCAATTCAATTTCATCCACTTATTAAGCATCTCCTAAATTCTAACACAAAAAGTGATGTGCCACTATTAAAAAACAGAGGGAGTGGTAATCCTCCCATACAAGGAACCTTTAACACATTTCCCCATTCTTCTGGTTTTCTAGTGGCAAAAGGCGATCACCGCTCGCCTTCAGCGGCCCATACCAGCCCGCACCTATGCCATCGCATGAGAGGTAAATCACGGTAGCTCAGCACCAGGACCCATGTGCTTGGCCTTGCCTCGATGCGCACAAGGGAGCCTTGCAAAGCAAAAACTCCCCACACTGCCACTGCCGAGGATCGAGCCTGGGCTTAATGACTTTTTCACCCATGTCCCAACCACTGGGGTACACCCGTGGATGTTTTTGGTTTTCTAGTTGACATATGGCACACGAACAAACATTCTACGTAAATTAAGGCCATCTAATCTCAAAGGCAAATCTTGGAAAAAGACGGTCTTTCAATAGTCATATAAAAAATGATGTTGAATTAGAATTGTAGAAAAAAAGTTTTAATTGTCATATTAAAATTTTGTTACGCAACGTGCGGTATTTATAATAAGTTTATGACTCAATTAATGTAAGTCAAAATTTTCATCTTGATTTCTTCTAATTTACAGAAGACCGTCTTTCAGTAGAGGGACTCAATCTGAAATGGACACAAATGAGTGTAAAAAAATCATTTTAATCATAATAATAATAAAATTAAATATTATTAAATGAAAGTCAACTGAACTGATGTATACTTGAACTGTAAAGATTCTATCTTGAGAAATGACGAATTTGCTTTTACCTGATGGGGTAAGAAATGAATGAAGAAATGTAGGCATATTTTATTGAAATAATGAGTTAATTAGTCTAAAAGTTATTGAAATCAAAGTTGATATTATAAGAATTTAATTATATATTTTTATTAAATAAATTTAAGTTATATTATTTTTATTGAGACAGGCATTTTTTATGTTGCAATTTTTATTAGAATGAAATGAGTAATTAAAGTTGTTCAAGCCGATCAATATTGTAATACGTGTATTGTATGGTGGTAAGGATGGAAAATAGGACAATGTGACAAAATGGACAACGTGGGTTTTTGTACACATGTAGGCAAGTAAGTGTTGATAATGGATTAGGTTTGTCTTCACAAGACACTGTTCGTAAAAGAAAACGTTTGAGTTTAGCTGTTTAAAAGGGATAAAAATATAAATGTAATCATGCAATTAATGGTATCTAGAGAACAAAATAAAATTTATGTGTTTATAAACTTTTGAGAAAAGTACTTAAATAATCTTACGTTTAGGCTGAAGGAGCAAATAACATTGTAAATTTTAAAAGTGCAAATTTCACTTTATATTTTAAATAAAAATGTCAATTTAACCTTGACAACCTGATGACGAAATTACCATCTATAAGGATATGTATTTCCTTGTCAGGACCGTCGGTTCAAAGAATTGATATACTCATAAAAAATATAAGGTACATCCCTCTCCTTATCTCATGTTTAAATTTATTAAATAATTAGAATATTACTAGTAATTGTAATTATATTCTATTACTTTTTCCTAGCTTGTATAGGTATCATGTACCACTATATAATGTATCATGAGTCCATAAATAAACACAAATCATTACTATTATTTTCTACATGGTATCAGAGCCTAAAATTCTGAAATCTTAAAGAACATTTTCCTGCCATTACCAAGCTCCAGCGCCGCCGCCTCAGTCGCGCTTCAGCTCTTTTTCCGCTGCTTGCTGATTGTTGTCGCCGTCTTCCAGTAGCGGTGATCCGTCAGCTGTCTGATCCAATTGAGCATCGCTTGACACGCGCCAATCCCACACTTCACGCATTTTCGCCATCGTCTCCATGTGCCGCTGCATCGTGAGACTTCTTCTAACTCCATGGCATATGCTGCACGACGCCGACCACTTACAAGTTCTTCGCCAGTTCTCTCTGCATCTGACCGCAAGAATCTTGTTTGTACACATTGTCATCGCAAGGGTCATGATAAGGATTCATGCTTCGAGATCTTTGGTGTACCATAATGGTTCAAGGAGTTGAAGGAGAAAGCCAATGCCACCAAGAAGATGGAGCCAGCCTCTCGGCCGACCGTCGTCGCCGTAATCGGAGGTTCCGCCACGGCACTTCCTCTCACCGCTGTTGCCTCCTGGTCTAGTGGCGGCGGCGGCTTCCTCTGACTGCATCCTTACCCAATCCGACTTTGGCCTTGCTCTATCTGATGACCATTGGAGCACGACCATACATTTATTTAATCAGCTTAATTCTCGTTCTGACAAGAAATCCGATAAGTCTACTTTACCATGCATACTTAATTCGGGAGCCTCATATCACATGACTGGTGACAAAGGTTCTCTTATTGATCTTACCACAATTGATACTGTGAATGTTGTTATGCCCGATGGGCCTGTGTCACCACCACCCAATATGATTCTATTTGCTTTGGTGTTGTCACCCTTACTCATGTGCTATATATACCTACTTTGTGGTGCAACTTATTATAATTTTCTAGATTGTTATCTGCCTTGAAATGTTTAGCTTTGTTTACTGAAAATTATTGCATTTTACAGAAAATCAGTACGAGGAAAGTGATTGGCATGGGTGAACAGAAAGGGGGGTATTTTGGCTTCGTCTGCTGGATCCTCGTGATCATCCTCCTATCACGCAGTCTCTTCTGACAGTTGCTTCTGTGTCTTCTTCTGATTTATGGCATCAACATTTTGGACATCCTTCCTCTACGATGTTTTCATCTATTTCTTCTCTTGATTTTAGCACTAATAAGATTTATGTTCCTTGCTCTATATGTTATAGAGCAAAACAGACTATACATAGTTTTCCATTGAGTACTACAAATGCTACTGCACTATTTTAATTATTTCATTGTGATGTTTGGGGTCCTTATAGAACACCATCTTCTAGTGGTGCATTTTATTTTTTGACTATAGTTGATGATTATTCCCGAGCTGTTTGGGTTTATTTATTAGTGGCTAAATTAGAAGTAGCATATAGATTTTTAGAATCTAGTGCCTTGGTGAAGAACAAGTGGGGGCCAAACCATACAACGTGTTCAAGGTGATAACAAAACTGAATTTTTACCTTTGAGATCTCATTTTGCTGCATCTGGGATAATTTTTGAGACATCTATGGTTGACACACCGCAGCAGAATAGTCGAGTTGAAAGAAAATATCGTCATTTACTCAATGTGGTGCGTGCTTTACGGTTCCAAGCTAGTCTTCCTATTGAATTTTGGGAAAAATGTGTTCTTCCTGCTGCTTATCTGATTAACCGGACACCGACAAAGCATCTCAATGGCCGTACTCCCTTTGAGTTGCTCTATGGGAAAGATCCTAATTACTCATCATTAAGATTTTTTAGGTGCTTGTGTTTTGCTGCTCATGTTCCTAGATATAGTGACAAGTTTGCACCAAGAAGTCGGCGTTGTTTGTTTTTTGGTTATCCTGCCGGAAAGAAAGACTATTGCCCTTTTGACTTAGAATCCTGTGTGATCTTTATCAGTCGGGATGCTGATTTTTTTGAAGACCAGTTCCCGTATTCTGCAATTCCAACATTAGCCTCTTCCAAAGAACTCGGTACCACCACCACCTCACTGCCGATCTCCTCCTCACAGCTGGCCTCCGTCGGTCTCTTCATGTCGTCGTCCGCCGCTGGCCTGTCACTGCTGTCCGTCACCGGCCTATCACTCCGACCACCGCCAGTTACTGCTGATCCATTACCATCGATTACTGTCGGCCCATCACCGACAACCATCGCTGGTCCATTGCCACCGCTGTAGGCCTACCACTGCCGACCGTCCACAGTCCTTCACCACCGGCCGTGGTTGGAATTCTGCTGCCGGTCACCGCCACACAATCGTCGTTGACTTCTGCCCATTCTACGATCCAGAATGCCTCCAGCTCTGACCATTCGGTACAGTCTCCTTTTACAGTATCTCCGGCTCTGGATGGTTCCACTGCCAAGTTGCCACCTATCCGACAGAGTATTCGTGCTCATCGTCCGCCTTCTTACTTGGAAGATTATGATTGTGATGATTATGCATGTGCCCTTACTACTGAAGAACCCCCTGTTACGTCTACGTTCACTCATGCATTGTTACTATCCTCAAGTGTTCCTTATCCTCTTACTGATTATGTAAATTGTGATAATTTTTCTAGTGTGCATTCTATATTTTTTGGTGCAGTAACATCTAGTGCAAATCCCACCACTTATATAGAGGCTTCCCAACATGCTCATTGGTGAGATGCTATGACTGAAGAGCTTACTGCGCTTGAGCGCAATCAGTCTTGGACTTTGGCTCCTCTGCCTCTGAATAAGAAGGCAATAGGTTGCAAATGGGTCTACCAGACAGAGTTTAAGTCAGTGGTGCTATTGACTGTCATAAGGTGTGCCTAGTGGTTCTCGGGAATCACCAGGTTGAAGAAATTGATTATACTGAGACATTTACTCCGGTTGCAAAGATGAGTTATGTTCGCCTATTCTTATCTGTTGCAGTCATTCGTGGTTGGAAATTGCATAAGATGGATGTCCATAATTCCTTCCTGCATGGTGATTTACATGAAGAGGTTTTTATGCGACCCCCCACCAGGCTATGTCGTGCCTCCTGGTCAGGTATGTTGCCTTCAGAAATCTCTTTACGGTCTTCGTCGGGCTCCTAGAAATTGGTTTGCCAAATTGACTCAGGCTTTACGAGCATTTGGTTTTGTTCAGAGTAAGGCATATTACTCTTTATTTATCTTTTCCCGTGGATCAGTTTCTTTGCATGTTCTGGTTTACGTGGATGATTTGGTCATTGTTGGAATTTCTCCTGCGCTCATCTTTGAGTTCAAGAAATACTTGAGTTCTTGTTTCCATATGAAAGACCTTGGTCAGCTGAAGTATTTTTTTGGGCATAGAAATTGCTAGAAGATCAGAGGGGATGTTTCTTTCACAAAGGAAATATGCTTTGGATAATTTATCATATACATGTTTATCTGCCTCTAAACCGACTGACTTTCCGATGGAGCAACAACATGATTTGGCACGTGTTGAAGGTCTAGCTTACCATGACCCAGAGCAATATAGACGTCTGGCTGGGCGCCTGGTATATCTGACTATTACTCATCATGAACTTAGTTATTCGGTTCATACCCTTGCGCAATTCATGAAGTATCCTTGTGTTACTCACTGGCAAGTTGTTGTTCGTGTATTACACTACCCGAAGAGTCATCCTGGTCAAGGTTTATTTCTCTCTTCTAGTAGTACGTTACAGTTGACTGCTTATTGTGATTTGGATTGGGATGCATGTCCGATTACTCGACGTTCTCTTTTCAAATATTTTGTGATGATTGGTGATTCTCCGGTTTCTTGGAAGACTAAGAAGCAACCTACTATTTCTCGTTCTTCTGCTGAAGCGGAGTATCGTGCTATGACCGTTACCTATTGTGAGTTGTTATGACTTAAGTCTTTAATGAAAAACATACGGTTATGCATTCTTCTCCTATGCGATTGTTTTGTGACAGTCAATCTGCTCTTCATATTGCGGCAAATCCACTTTTTCATGAACGCACAAAGCACATTGAAGTTGATTGTCATTTTGTTCGGGATCTCGTTCAATATGGCACTATTGTTACTCAGTATATCCGCACGCCAGACCAACATGCAGACTTGTTCACTAAGGCTCTCGGACGTAACCAATTTCATTCCTTGATTGGCAAGTTGGACATTTCTGATCCACATGCTCCAACTCGAGGAGGAGCATTAAGGAATTAGAATATTACTTGTAATTGTAATTACATTCTATTACATTTTCCTAGCTTGTATAGGTATCATGTACCACTATATAATGTATCCTGAGTTCATGAATAAACACAGATCATTACCCTTATAATCTACAAAATTCTAGAGAAAATCATATACTCCCCCCCATTTTATTACATTTGACACCATAAGTTTGTTGGGAAAATTAATCCCATTGCACAACTTAAGATGACAAAAAAGAAAAGAAGGGAAAACATAAAACAGAAGTTAACGTGGTTCACCAAACATGTTGGCTACCTCCACGAATGGAACTAGATTAATCTTATTGTCCAAATAGGCTAGACAGATTACAAATGTTAGGGGCTACGTCACGCAAGACCACCCGACTCATATTACAAGTACAAAATGGACTACACTATTCCCACAACTTATAGATACAAAAGGGGTGATACATAGACAAGAACATATGTTTACAAAACTCACACCCAACAACTCTAACTCTAACTCTCACTCTATTTATAAGAATGTGAAGACCAAAACTATTCCAATTCATGAACCTAATTTTTGGAACTCCTGATTAATGAACCATCCCTTGAGCCCATTCATGAATGAAAAACTCGTCAACTCGTATTAATTAATCCTTTTGGAATTTGAAGAGAAAACCCCAACAAGGTTTATTATGTGTTTTTTCCAAGTTGGAATGTGTGGAGCGAATGGAGTGAAACGAGTAAATTTTTTTATGAATGACTGAGAATGATGTACCTTTTGTCACTAAAGGAAATGTGACAATATTAAAAAATGTGCAAAAATGATATGTGTGTCACACATACTGAATGAGATGGAGTAGTATGAACCACTGGCTTCAGCCCAGTGGCTAGGGCATGCGCCCCTAGGTGCACCCCAGGTTCCATTCCGGCCTAGGGGCATTATTATGGGATTTAGTCTCCAAAATACACCGTGTCAGGTGTAGGAGTCTCACCTCGTGTGAGTTATGTGGGAGTCTCACCCCACCTTTGTGTGACCACCAACGACGAAACTAGAGGGGTCGAGGGGGTGCTAGCACCACCCCTAGGATCCGGCGGCCCAAAATTTAGGCCTAGAGCCACCGGAAGCCACTGGATTCCACCCCCCTTGAGCCACCGGCGGCCGGATCGGATTTCCTTAAGCTTTGTCGTTGCCTCCGCAGTTGCTGCGTGGAGAAGAAGACCAATTTTTTTTTGTTTTCCAACTAAACAAAACGACGTCGTTTTGACTTAAGTGAAACGACGTCGTTTTGTTAAGGTGAAGGTAAAAAAAATTTAGGCCAATTGGGCTGAAACCCAATTGGCCCAAATAATGTTTATAACCCAAATAAACATATAATCGGCCAAATCAAAATTCAAGCTTCTTGTGGCCAAAACAAAATTCAAGCTTGTGGCCAAACCAAAAAAAGCAGATCCGCCGCCTCCTTAGTCTTCCGCCATCAGCCTGCCGCCGCCGTCCGCCGCCTACCACCGACGTCTGCCGCCTACCACATGCCATCGTGGAGTGATTTTCATCTGATGTTCACATAGGGATGTTTGTGCTTGATTCTTGCAGCTTTATAATATGTGAATTGTATTGTTTGCTTTGATGGTTTTAAATTCGAGTGAGTAGGGCTGTTCTCTCTCTCTATATCTTTTGGCCTAGGGCTGCGTTGATATATTTTTGTAAGCCTAGACTTCAAAGCAAATTTACTTTCCTGGTGAGGCTAATAATATGTCATTGACTATGTTGTGCTTTTTTATAGGCATCGATGCTAATGTTGTTGAAGGGAATAGATACGGGAATCAACCTGTTGCCCAAACACTGAAAAACGTGGAACAATGCAAAATTGGTGGGCTTCGTCAATCAATGTCCATAACTGATCTCATGAGCCTCATCGGACAACAAATATCAGAAGGAGTGATTTTCAAGCTTTGCCGGCAAAAAAAAATTTTGCCTCTTTTTTGCCCCCCCCCCCCCCTAACATATACTCCTGGTTCTGCCACTGTGTGAGACACGGGGAAGTCTCACCCCCTTTATGTGGGGCAATTTGGGTGTAGTAATGGAACTAGAATGTGTTTCAAAAAAGAAAGAAAAAAAAAGAGATGGAGTAATATGCATTTCTTCCTGATAAGAAAAGTTGCACTTTAATTAGGAAGAGTTTTGTTTCAACAACTTTGGAACGAATTACAGAGTTAGGGCTATATAACATAAGAAAGAAATTGGTGGGCAGTGGAGTTGAAAATTGGAAATCATTATTAACTTGGATTTGTCTAAGTGGCCAGAGCACTACACTCCGTCAGGTATAATCAGGGTTCGATTGTAATCAGGGTTCGATTTCCCCTTTTTTCCATTGGTTTGCATTATTATGGTTCTAAGTTTCCAAATGCACCATATTGGTGTGAAGCACGCTCGTAAAGCACGTGGAAGGCTTACCCCACTTTGTGTGATTAATGTGAGAGTCTTATCCCACTTTATATGAGATACAGTTCTCATCTTAATAAGAAGAAATTCACCATTTAATAAAAAGAAAAATGGAAATCATTGAGTTGATTTGCGTCAATTTTGCATTCCCAAAACCAAAACCAAAACTATGTGCTTGTGCAATTGGGAAAAAACAAAAGAATGTGAACTGGAGAAGTTTCCCTGTCATGATACATGATAAGCAATCCGCCGGCTGCCAGGTGTACAAATTAGAAGAACTAGTCCAATTTCGACGTGTAAGACTTTTCAAAAGCCATCTATGAAAACGTTCTATACACGATTCACGATTGTATATCTTAATAATGAGTAAAAATAAATATTTCTAAACACTAGTAAATTTATAACCACATTCTTTTCGCACGAGCCAGTGGAATAAATTTTATGAATAAATTTTATTCACTAAATCAAACAAAACTTATTCAAAAATGAATTGAAAGTAAACGAAATAATTCAAAATTTTATTACGTTAGACTAAACTAAGATTATTTAAATTTTGTTAAAGAATTGGGTGCAGTAACGAATACTCAAAGAACAAAGACCAGAGTCTTCGTGACTCGTGAGTGGCGCATGCATATATTCCGCTTTTGCGGTCAATTATCTCCCTGTTTTTCAAACAGAAGAAATGATTTTAGATTGCTTTGAACCACAATTTGGTTGCTTTATACCACAATTTGGGGTATCAGATGATAGACTGCCACGTGTAAAATTTAAGAACGAGCTTTCCACTATTTAGGTCTTATTATCTTAACCTTATCGGAATTGATCATCTGATCGGATTTCAATTGAATTGGACTGAATTGAATTAAAAATTAAATGTGTTGAAAAATAGTAATGTATGTTGAGCTTAAATTAAATTTTATCAAATTAAATTTATATTGAACTGAACTAAATTAAAATGCTGAACAAGTCCTTAATCGAATGGGAAAAACAATAAAAAGATTTTAGTTCAATCCTCTTAGACTTTGAATTAGGGAAACAAGAACATCAGGGCATTAATGGATAAATTAGGTTTTGGGCCTTATTTGGCAGGGTTGTGTTTATAAGAAAAACTGACTTATTTGGAAAGCAGTGAGAGTCTAGATTATGCTTTTTCCTCAAAAATAATTTATGCTTTCAAAACTGGTGGAGTACCATCGTGCGTTGCACGATATTATTAATTAAAGTATTATGATTAATTTTCATGTATATTTTGTATCTTACATTTAAATTTTAAAAAAGAATTTTATTTAAAATTTTAAACTTTAGTCATCTAAGGAAAATTATATGAGTTATGAAGTGAAATAATTAATTTAGTTAGAAATCAATAAATATTAAATACAATAAAAATGATTATTTTTATAATATTGCATTCAAATTATTTTAAGAATAGTTATTTATATGTTCAGATTCATTTTTAAAGGTTATCATAATTATATGTATGTCGTTGCAATAAATAAATATAAATATTAAATGACCTTATTAGTCTCACTAATTATAAAATATTCTCATTTAACAGTTAGTCGGTCTAAAATAAGACTTTTCATATATAAATAAATAAACAATAAATAATATGTATACATATTTTTATCAAAAGTACTCTATTATTGTATAAAAAATATGAACATTTTGTTATTTCAGATTATGTATTTTGCGGAATGTATGCAAACTCTTTGGAAAGATCGTCTTTTCATATGCTTATTGAAAGACGAGATTTAATTAAAATAATAAAAGATAAAATATCTTAGTTGCAATATTAAGTTATGCAACATGTAGTAGTTATAAAATTTATAACCGGATTCATGCAACCTTTATCTTCATTTCTTCTTATTTGCATTTTAAACCTTGGTCTTTCCATACCTTATGGAAATACCGTCTTTCAAAAAATGGACTATATATATAGTACAATTAGATATTTACGGTCTTAAATATACCTTTAGAAGTTATATATTTTAACAAGTTATGATTGATTATATATGATAAAAAATTAAAATCAGTAATATATTATAATATTTGCATGTTATTTTTAGACAATTTGAGTTTATTTTAGTCAAAATGACTTCAATTTCCCCTTTTGACAGCACAATTAAAAGCAAACAATTTATATTATATGATGTTTGGGATAAGAGTCCGTCTCTTGAAAGACGGTCTTTCCATAAGTTATGGAAAGACCAAGGTTTAAAGTGTAAATTAGAAGAAATTAAAATAAAATTTTCGGGTTGCATGAACCGGGTTATAAATTTTATAACTACTACATGTTTCATACTAAAACTTTAATATTGCAACTAAGACCTTTTACCTTTTATTATTCTAATCAAACCCCGTCTTTCCATAAGCCTATGGAAAGACCGTGTTTCCCAAGACTTTGCCTTGGGATAAACGGCTTATTAACACTTTACCAAAATATTAAAAAGTGTTTTGCTTGTAAGCTAAACAGTTTATAAGCTTGGTCAAACAAAACCTTTATTCACTCACATTAATTTTCGTAATATTCTTAATTTCTTATACAATCTTAAAATGGAATGGATTTGGAATGTTTTGTTATCTTTAAGATGACTGATCTGCTTTTGTAATCCGTTAACTCGCTATTTTTTTCTTCAAACGGAACACATTTATTTGAAATATCTCCCACTTTAAAATTAAATTGCCCGTTGGAGTATATCATTGTTTCTAAACAAAATACAGATACTCCTCCTTACGTTAAAAGTACTATTACCTAATGCGTGTTTGTAATACAATCAGTTCAAATAAACCAATTTATAAATAATTTCAACACCAATTCTATTGAATTTCAATTTCTTTCCAGCTCCAATTCTAATTCTATTTATCAAACACACAACAATTCTATTTCTATATTATGAATTTCATATGAACAAGCAAACTCTAGTTGTTCTTTTAAAAATCATTAATCTTTTCATCTGACCATTTGTTATCATACACTTGAACGTCGCAGAACATCAATCAAATCAAAGTAGTAAGATATCAGTATTATAAGAACGAGAGATACAGTGCATTAAATAATAATATTGAAAACATTTACTCTATCTCTCTTTCCCCCGAGGCA
Organism: Rubia yunnanensis; assembly: GCA_037428765.1. NCBI lineage: Eukaryota > Viridiplantae > Streptophyta > Magnoliopsida > Gentianales > Rubiaceae > Rubia > Rubia yunnanensis. The sequence goes on along the minus strand of CM075071.1, from coordinate 77,962,908 downwards.
ATCAAAGTGGACCACGTACTTTTTCCTTTTCTTTTATATTTATAAATTTATAATTCCTTCCCCAGTAGAAGTGCCCGGCAATTAAAATTCCAGTACTTGAAAAAGAACAATTCTTCTCCAGAGCTAAAACCAATCATCCAAACGCGTCCTTCCGACAACTACCAGATTCCCAGCTGAGCTCGAAGAAGAAGAAGAACCTTAAAAACAGCCTCTGTCGGCACACAGATCTGCTCTGTCAAATCCATTCATTTCCATGGATTCTCCAGAGCTCAGAAGAAAGAGAAAACGCCTACTTAGAACCTCATCCCTAAAGCCTTCTTCACATTTACTGTCAGTAAGATCTTTAACTCTCTGTTTTGCCCTTTTCACCTTGCTCTACACTTTATCTGTTACTCTTAGGTACCATGCTTCAGTGTTTAGGCCGATTTTGGTTGTTTCCAGCCTTTCTTTACTGTATTCTGGCAGTGATTTTCAAGACTTTCCTAATTTGGTGCCTTCCCCTGTTAGAGTAGAGGATAGGGTTTTGTTCCCTGATCACGTGCTTTTGTTGGTTAAGAAAGACGGGGTTGTCGGAAAATTCAAAGGGTTGGTTTGTGTGTATGAAAGTAGCATTCTTGGTGAAAAAAGGCAGAGTCTTGATGCTTTTTCAGTTTCTGAGTATGATGAGTTTAGGGTAGTTGTCAGGTGCCCTGTTCCTCCGGGTAATTATTCCGCGGCGGTGAGTCTGCGAAGGCGTGGGAGTATTGTTTCTGATGATGATGTTGATGAGAATGGTGACATTGGGGGGAATGTGATTCGTGGTGGGAATCCTCCGGTTCATTCGTGGGAGCATGTGGTTTATGATGCTGCATTGGATGGGGAGACGGCGGTGGTGTTTGTGAAAGGATTGAATCTTAGGCAGGAGAGGGAGTCTGATCCGGGGCAGTTTAGCTGCCATTTCGGGTTGAAGAATTGGGAGAAGGATGATAATTTCATGTTTAATACGCGGGCGGTTTCTGCTGCTCAGGAGGTTGTTAGGTGTCTGTTGCCCCGGAGCATCAAGAATTCGCCAGAGAAGGCACTGGGGATCAGGGTGACCATTGGAGTGACACCTTATGTTCATCCTAGGGTTCATCATGCTCAGAAGAAAGTGATCCTTCCTTCCGTGGCCAAGATTTCGAGTTTAGGTACAAAGACGGACTCAATGGAAAAGAAATACGAGCTTTGTGTGTGCACAATGCTGTGGAACCAGGCTCACGCGCTGCGCGAATGGATCAAGTACCACTCCTGGTCCGGAGTTGAGAGATGGTTCATATACGATAACAACAGCGATGACAACATTGATGAGGTTATTACCGAGCTCAGGGATGGTTACAATGTGAGTAGGCATGTTTGGCCATGGATCAAAACTCAGGAAGCCGGGTTCTCGCATTGCGCTCTAAGGGCCAAGAAGGAGTGCAATTGGGTAGCATTCATGGATGTGGATGAGTTTTTCTACTTCCCAAACCCAAACTCCGGCCAGAATTCATTAAAAGCACTCGTGGCGAATGTGTCATCATCATCCCCAACCATCGCGGAGATAAGAACATCCTGCCATAGTTTTGGACCGTCGAGGCTGACCTCCGCGCCTCCCAAGGGAGTCACCGTGGGCTACACTTGTCGGCTGCAGAGGCCGGAGAGGCACAAGTCCATAATCCGGCCTGATGCGCTTGACACAACGCTTCTGAATGTGGTTCACCATTTCCATTTAAAGACTGGGTTCACCTACCTGAATCTGCACCAGAGCATTGCTGTGATCAACCATTACAAGTACCAGGTTTGGGATGTTTTTAAGGCCAAGTTTTATAGGAGAGTTGCTACTTATGTTACTGATTGGCAAGAGAACCACAATGAGGGGTCCCGGGATAGGGCACCGGGGCTCGGGACAGAGGCCATCGAGCCCCCTAACTGGCCCCAACAGTTTTGTGAAGTTTGGGACACTGGTCTTAAGGACTTTGTTTTGGCCAACCTTGTTGATGACTCAAGGGGCTTGTTGCCCTGGGAAACATCGTCTTCTTCGGATCAATGAATGTGTTCATTGTTACACACTTAGTTTAGAAAATTTTAATACCACAATATTCTTTTGACAGATCTGCATATTTTTGCAGTGTAACATATTACTGAACCTGTCAGTTTTTACTGTATCATTCATTTATTTGTTTGCTTCTTTCTCATCACACATTTAATTCCATTGTATTCTGAAAGACAGTTTGAAAATTTCTCCAGTGGAAGGTTCCTTGTGGGTACCATGAAGAAAACATGGTATGTCTGCTCTTGAATATCGTAATTTTGCCAAACAAGAGATATCGCATTTTGCCCTAATAAATTCTCAACTTGTTAATGTTACACAGAACGTTACAAAAATTAATACCGAATATTGAAGTGTTGCAGATAATCTGGCATCAATAAAGTAAAAAATACCATCCTCCGCATCTGATTTAGCAAGTAAAGATTGTATCAACAACATTAATTTCATTCAGATTGTGATTTAATGAGTCAAAAATATGATAGGCAACTCCAATTCATCTAGCCTTCTATCTCTTGTGGTACTGGAAAACTACTCAACTTTGCTAGTGTAGAATCTACCTTTTGTCCAACCATGGAGATCCATGCCTGTGAACAAGAGAAGAATTTTGTCTCACAAAATCTGAATTTCAGAGTAATCCAGCATCCAAACAAAGCATAAACAAAAGGCCTAAATGTTCACCTGGTCAGAAGTGGTGAATCCTCGTATCATGTCACCACCAACTATCGCAACACCAGAATCTCCAAGGGGTTGTAAGATTACTGCCTGGTAAAATTAGATACGCAAATCAGCATCAATCTTTATTCAGAACACAAATGCTGTATGAAATTCCCAAATGTCTTTCGTCCTAGAAAGCGAGTATGTTGTTAAAAATGTAATCAATTTACTGACAGAAAGGAAACATCGATCTCATAAATGAAATAAGAGTGGGAAATTCTTGATCATGAAGAGGGCAGAATGATAACCACCTGTGTATTTGAGGGAAGAAATGGCAACTCAGACTTAGCAGGATAAAGCGATAAGTTTGCTAGGTAACTCTCTGCAACAAAGGAAAAAATTGCCATCTCTCTTATAAGAATATACTCAGAAAAAGAGGCGGGAATCATATGAAAGTGAATGCATGCTCTTACGAGATTTAGTTCGCATGATCCCCTTGTAAAGTGATCCTTGAGTTAATTTGTCGGCATCAACCTCACTTGCAACATAGGGATCAGAGGACGATGAAGCAAAACCAGCTTGCAAGATGCATCTTTTCTCGTAGATGATAACTAAAGCAATGCAGCATGTTACATCGGATAAGGACTCCCACAACCTAAGAAAAACGAAGAGAATAATCTGTTTAGCTCACATTATTACAATCGACATATTTATTGCAAAAAAGGATCAAAGTATTGCATCAGTGTGTAAACTAGATTACCAAAGTAGCTCAGAAATAATGTAATCAGGAAGGTTGGTACATATTCGCTGGCACACTACACCGTCTGGATTTACCTAAAACCAAGATCAAACTGCTAAGAATCTTAACTAGACCATGTAAAGCTCTGCAGAATCTTAACACAAGCTTAACAAAATTCCTTACCGATGATATTGATTTTGGGCGTATAGAAAGCCACACCAGTCCATTCAGAATATTGGTCACAGCCAACCCCAGGGTCAGTAAATCTGCTCTAGACTGAGAACTACAAACAAAGAAAGTTCAAACATCAGAGTGCAACACTGAAATTCCTTGCATGAATCCGCCAGAAGGTTTCATTCCAAAACCAAATCGACGATGATTAGAGTTACAAAGTGCGGCCTTCTCAGAAAGAACCACAATGCATCAAGAAAAAATTGTAACGTGGATTCGTTTCGAAATCAATTGGTATTAAGTAGAGTCTCCCATGATCATATACTAAAAAAAATAAAATCCACAACACTCAAATTATGGGTCCCACATAGAACTGGCTCTGATACCACGTTAAAAGATCAATTTTGGAAAGCTTATACTCCCTCTGTCCCAGCTTAAATTGCCCACTTTGTTTTTTGATACTATTTTCTATCAAAGTTTGACTGCATATTTGAATAGATATATAAGCAACAATATTATCCCATGTGATATTGTTGAATTCGCCGTAACAAGTAGTATCTAAATATCAACTTTTTATTTCTCGTTATTATACGTAGGTGAACATATTAACGGTCAAACATGTTTATAACGTAATAATGATTGTTGTGCAATTTAAGCTGGGACGGAGGGACTATAAAAACTACTCCCTCCATTTCTCTATATTTGTCATTGTAGGTTCAGATGCTTGGATTTTTTGTAAATGAAATTAGTGGATGAAATTAAATGATGCAAACGAAACAACTAAAAAAAGTGCATCAAATACAGTCAAACTAAGAGAGTAGCATAAATCATCAAAAATGTTTAAAAATAAAATAAAATAGAATGTTTGATTTCTTCGACTGACCTGCTGGCGTCAGCAACCGGAGCTATGCCGGAGACGGTGCGATTGATCAGAACAGCCAGCAAGGACAGCCCTCCGACGTAAATCGGCAGGCTTCTAACAACGACGTCGTTTTTGGACACCCAATCAGCCACCCATTCCTTCTTCGGCTTCGGCCCTTGATAATCTTTCTACCCAATTTCGCATCATCAGCTCAGCAAATTAGGCAAAATCAAAACGCTGACGCAAGCGTGACGTACCTGAGAGTTTACAGACGCCGTAACGGCGACGGCTCGGCGGGGGAACGGGAATTGGGAATTGAGCCTTGGAGGTTTCCGGTGGCGCCGTTTGATGGGGGTTAGTTTTAACGGAGGCGGACGGATAAGCGTTCCCGCCTCCATTTGGGGAAAAATTCAATTTTCAGTTTTTTTCAGTTGGAGATGACGATAATCTGTGACTGTGAGTGTGGTGCTATGGTACATCGCGGACTACCATTAGCTTAGCTGCAACCTCTTACGTTCTGAACCCTTTGAACTCTTTAAACTTTCTGAACCATCTACTTTCTCTTCGTTTAATTAGGGCATTACTATATCTCGCCCTGTATTTTACTATCCTCGCTCTAATACGTATAAATACACGTATTTAGAATTTAAAAAAAAAATTTAAAAAACCCAAAACCCCTATAAATACCCCCTCCCCCTCTCCCTTTTTTCTCCCCCTCCCATTTTCTCTCCTCCTTCCCTCTCTCCACTTACCTCTCCCTCCCCTCTCTCCATTTCCGACCGCCGCCCGCCGCCCGCCGCCGCCTGCCGCCGCCGGAATCCCGCCGGAAAATGTAAGTTTTTGAGAAATTTTTTTTTTCTTTTCGTGGGAATCGTTGCCCGATCTATTCGAATTTTGTTGAACTTGTCGGAATTGTTAGAATTTTGTTGAGCTTGTCGGAATTGTTAGGATTTTAGTTATGTGACATAATAGAAGTTATTGAGAAACGATTTTTTAGAAATTGTGCTTCTTTGGAAATTGTTTAGCTATGTGACATATGTGGAATTAATGACATAATGACATAATTGGACGTGATGACATAATTGGAAGCTTATTGTGTTTTTTAGTAATTATTTAGTTTAAATTTGGCCATAATATTTTAGAAATTGCATTTTTTAGAAGTTGGGTTTTTTAGAAATTATTTAGTTATGTGACATAATAGAAATTACTTAGGAATTATTTGTTTAGAATTTGTGTTGTTCTGGAAATTATTTAGGTATGTGACATAGTTGGAATTAAAACGAAGAAATTGTGTTCTGTGTAAATTACTTAGTTTACATTTGGACATAATATTTTAGGAATTGTTTTTTTTAGAAATTGGGTTATTTAGAAATTATTTAGTTATGTGACATAATAGAATTTATTTAGAAATTGTATTTTTTAGATATTGGGTTATTTAGAAATTATTTAGTTATGTGACATAATTGGAATTAAAACGAAGAAATTGTGTTTTGTAGAAATTACTTAGTTTAAATTCGGACATAATATTTTAGAAATTGTATTTTTTAGATATTGGGTTATTTAGAAATTATTTAGTTATGTGACATAATTGGAATTAAAACGAAGAAATTGTGTTTTGTAGAAATTACTTAGTTTAAATTTGGACATAATGTTTTAGAAATTGTATTTTGTAGAAATTGGATAATTTAGAAATTATTTAGGTATGTGACGTAATTGGAATTAAAACGAAGAAATTGTGTTTTGTAGAAATTACTTAGTTTAAATTTGGACATATTGTTTTAGAAATTGTATTTTTTAGAAATTGGGTAATTTAGAAATTATTTAGTTATGTGACGTAATAGAAATTATTCAGAAATTATTGTTTAGGAATTGTGTTTTTTGGAAATTATTTAGTTATGTGACATAATAGAATATAGTTCTATGTAAATAAACTTTAGTAATCCGATGTAAACAATTGTGTAGTAAACTGTTACGATATGTTTTAACTATTGTTTCCTTGAATGTTAATAATAGTGCGATGTGGTAAGAAAATAAGATTATTTAGTTATGTAATCTCCAATTTGTAACTAAAAAAAATGTTCCAGTTCGTTGATGCACTGTTCGAAAATATTAGTTCACACGTTGTTGAAATGTATGTTAATTTATCTTATCATATCAGTTTGATTCACTTGTTGTTATACTAATTACATATCTTGTGTCGTAGATGAGCACTGCTGGTCAACCTGACGGTCATGGTCGTTCCATACGACGAAGAGGTGTTAGTGCCTCGGCGAGACAGGCTAGAGGCCGCGTGGTCGAGGATGAACCGTCGCCTCGCCCGCGGGAGTGTGATGTAGGAGCGGAGCAGCCTTCTCCACCGAGCGTTCGTGCATTCGATCCCATGCCAACATGGGACGGTCCGGAGATTAACATTCTCGCGTCTGGTGGAATCCGTCGTGATAGTGTTTGGCAGATGAATTATGACCTGCCGGCAGATGTCCCCCCGATGGGCCAACCTGGCGCGAGTGTGCCATTGGATGCCGGGATCGAACGTTATGCTGCAGCTGGAGCCAGGCACACCGTGAGATAAATGTGCAATAATTTCATCGTAACAGTTAATAAATTAAAACACAAAGACGAGCATAAATTTCCACGGCAAAAATTATTAAATTTAACAACTACTTAAGGACAGAAAGCTAATTAGTAAAATTACCTCCGAAGACATGGAATTTCTAACACCCTTTTCGGAGTAATTTTTGCTCGTCTTGGATAGCAATATTTTTCGAGTGCCCTTTGAATGAGTAAGAATTCGAGTGCCCTTTGAATGAGTAAGAATTCGAGCTCATTTATAGCAGTTCGATTTTTGGAAGCAGGCTGGCACGGCTCGCGCCCAGCCCACGGCGAGCCGAGGCGCGTCCGGCTCGCGCCCCAGGCCTGGCGAACGGACCGCGCGCGGCTCGCGCCCACCGTACGGCGAGCCACGGCTCGCGCCCACACGACGGCGAGCGGCCCGGCGATGGCTCGCGCCCACACCACGGCGACCGGCCCGCCGGCGGCTCGCGGTCCACCGGTGGCGAGCTGACCGGCGGCGGCGTGCGGCCTGTCGGTGGCGACCGGCCCGGCGGCGGCTCGCGGTCCGCCGGTGGCGACGGAACCGGCAGCGGCTCGCGGCCAGGCCGCGGCGACCGGACCGGCGCCGGCTCGCGCCCAGGCCATGGCGAGCCGACCGGCGGCGCCTCGCGCCCAGGCCGTGGCGAGCCGGGTCCGGCGGCGGTCCGGCGGGCGGCGGCGGCGGCGGTCCGGCGGCGGCGGGCGGCGAAAATTGATTAGATTAATTAACTAAATTCGTTTCGTTAATATTAACTAACTACAATTATCTAAATTGATTTTAATTTACCTATTGAAAATAAAAAAATAAAAAATACTGTATACGTATTAGGGCGAGAATAGTAAAATACAGGGCGAGATATAGCGATCCACTTTAATTAAAGTTGTAGTAAGTGATCATTTGAAGAGTCCGTCTCTTGAAAGATGGTATTTCTAGAAGTTATGGAAAAATCAACGTTTAAAGTGCAAACAAGAAGAAATAAGGATAAAATTTTTGGATTGCATGAATCTGGTTATAAACTTAAAAAAAAGTAACCCTATGATTTACGAAAGTGCAGATATAACCCCGCACTAATTGAAAGTGCAAATATAACCATATCTATTCAAGTTATGTGCAAATGTAACTTTTTTAGACAGTTGAAGGCTGGAATACGGTGAAAAGATTATTTTGCCCCTCTGTAAAAAATTTAAAATTGGAAAAACACTGAAATTACATCCTACCCCTAAATCCAACTTCTTCGTTTCCCTTTTCTTTCACACTTTTCTTTCCCGGACCTTTTTCTTTCTGCACTTTTCTTTCTCTCTGTTTTTCTTTCCGATTTTTCCTGGTTTTCATTTCTCTTTTCCTTCTCCTCTTCGTCTTTCCCTTCTTCCCAATCTGTTTCATCGATTCATCGATTTTAGGGTTGGTGACTTCGCCGGTGGCGGGGTGAGGGTGGTGGTGGTGGCCGGAGCTAGGGTTTTGGCGAGGTGGCGCTATGGCACTATGGCGGGGATGGCGATAGAGGCGGGGATGGGTGGTGAAGGGGCTGGGTTGCGTCGATTAGGGCTGGGTGGTGAAGATTAAGGCTAGGTGGAGGTGACGTCGATTAGGGGCTTGGATTGGTGGCGATAGAGGCGACAGGCGAGGGGCGTAGGCTAGATCTCCACAGGGAAGGTAGTGATGAGTTTTGGTAAAAGGAGAGCTACAGTGAAGGTGAGCATGGGTTTGGATACCGAGATCTGCTTTGAGATTTCGCCTGCGGTGTTTAGCGGATTGGTGGTGGTGATGACGGTGCCAAGGGAGATCAAGGAGAGGCAGACCACCGGAAAGAAGATGAAGTTCAGAGAGAGGATGAAAACCACGTCTCATTTTTGAATCCTCATTGAAGAGAGACTGTCGGCGACGGAATCCACCTACTTCTAGAACTCCGGTAAGGTGAGCTGGCGGCCGGTGGCTGCGTCGAAGAACGTGGCCTTGCCATAATGAGGGCGAGAGGAGATGAACGTTGTCAGGTCCACGACGGGGTACGGTGGGGATGAGATCGGTGCGCTTGCTGTGGAAAGTGGAGTTGGACTTGCAGAACCCGCTTCTCTGATCAATCGTCGTTGTGTGATGGTGATTATCGTTGCCAGAGTATAAACGAATGGTGGCTCCACCAGGCAGGTGGTGGTGGTCTCCGAGATTATGAACTTGACTATAATTTTTTCGGTGTTAATAAGGGCATAATTGTCCTTCCAGTTCAAGGCTTGGGTCATAAGGGTATTTTAGTCTTTGCAAGTGGGTGAATGCCCGAAATTTGTTAGCCAACATTGGAATCATGGTCGGGGGGTTATATTTGCACTTTCATTCAATAGTCAGAGTTATATTTGCACTAAAAATATAATTGAGGGTTATATCTGCACTTTCCTCAACATGTAGGGTTCTGTTTGCAAATTACCCTATAAACTTTATGATTACTAAATGTTGCATTGTAAATTTTTAATATTGCAACTAAGACCTTTTACCTTTTATTATTCTAACTAAATCCTATTTTTCCATAAGTTTATGGAAAGACGGTATTTTCCAAGATTTTACCTATATTTAATTAAAATAATAAAAATGATATTTTATAAATGCGTATTACGATGATAATATTAACGAGTCCATCTCTTGAAAGATGATTTTTCATAAATGCGTATTAACGATGATAATATAAAAGGTTTTAGTTGCACTAAAACCTTTTAGCTTTCTATAATTCTAATTCAACCCCGCATTTTCATATGCATATAGAAAGACAGTTTCTTTTATAATAATTAGTTATTATAAAAAGTTGCCAATATTACTTTATAGTAAAAAAAGGTTGGTATAAAAATTTAGACGGTATCATGTAAGGCAGTCTAAACTTAAGGTATGGGTCTTTTCTGCATTTCATTTCCATTCTTCTTCACATCTTCTGCAGGATCCTTTCGCAAGGGAGAGGAAATGTGGAGAGAAACATAGAAAAATTGCAAAAAGGTCCTTGCGTAAAGTTTAGATTGCCTAAAACAAGACTGATATTAAGAATTAACTAATTTAGCTGAATAAATAATCATTTGTGTAGTTTTAACGTGAAATTTGAAAAGTAAAAATCGAGTAATATATAGGGCAAATGACTTCAGGAGCCCACCAACTATTGCGATTTGACCCTTTTGACCCCTTTTTTCGATCACTTTCGTCCTTGAACTACCAAAAATGTTGACTCGTGACCCTTCCTTTCGTCAAGCCATTAGCCTCAGTCAAAAGCGTTAAACTTAAGGACAAAGTAGTAATTTCTCATTTTCCTTTTCCTTTTCTCAATTTTCTTTCTCTTTTCACTTTTTCATTTTTTTTTCATTTTCTCCCCTTCTTTCTTTTCTCATTTTCTTTCCTTTGCTTTTCTCCTTTTCTCCTCTAGTGGGAGCATTCAGAGAGTTGTCTCTCGCTCCAAACTCTTCTTCCGCTTTCTCAACCGGAGAAAACTCTGCCGCCGCCGCCGCACCTCCTAAACTCCCAGAAAATCATACCAATCGCGCCTCCTAAACTGTTGGGAAAACGCGTTGGATACCTCGGTTGTAAAACTTTTATGAGTAGTGTGAAACCCATCAAAAAAAATCGAGCAAGTTTGAACTAAATTTTTTCAAACCACGACCGAGAAAAGTCACCAGAGCCGTGTTGAAGCCCAGCAAATGGCCGGGAGAGGACACCATAATCTGTACTAGTTATGCTTCCAAAGCGCAAACCTAGAATGCCTAGAATCAGGAATAATCATTTTCGAACAAGGAGAAAGCAAACCCAGCAACTAAGAACTCATAATTCATAAACCCATATGATAAACAAATTTCGGCGACCCAAGTTTATTCGCCGGAAAAATGCGAACTCGGAACACCTACAAAAAATGTGATCATAAATCAAAACATGAACCTAGAACTCAATAAACCATATTCCAAGGTGGAGTAACTCTTTTTCCGGCGGCCAGGGTTTAAACACACTGAAAAATGCGACCAAAACTTCCAATCGCCATTTTGAAGTTCATCGGGAAAAATTAACTTCGGTCTGCCACCGATGTGTTCTCAAAATTTTGAGAAAATCAAGCCCTCCATCATAATTGTATCATAAATTTGTGGGCATAAATTAAACCCAATCACGCCCTGAAGAAACTGAAGTTTTCCTGACCTGCTCAACCTTCTCAAACAGTTCAAATGGTTTATGGCGGTGGCAAAGGTTCATAACAGATTTTTTGGCTGTTTTGTTTGTTTCTGTTTTCTGTTATTAGGCATGGTCACGTGTTGGCTTTTGTGTGGCCTTTCTTTATTGTTCTGTTTCATTCTCTGATGTAACTAGTTGTGCAAACAATGCACTGTGTGTAATTTTTAATATACAAAAACCTCTCATCTTTCTTGCTGAGTAAAATGCATATTTCATTAAGTTTTAGATCTTGAAATCCCAGTTTCTTCATGGTATCAGAGCAATCAAATGATCCATTGATTGATAATATATTAATCTATACATCACTAGGTACAATTTAAGATCCATTTATCATGGCATCTGATAATGAGTCTGTGAACTCAGCTAGGAATTCATCCCGATCCAGTTCAAGCAAGAGTTATCACCGGAGAAATGAAGCCAACGATCCCTTTCATCTGCAAGGCACAGATAACTCCAGTCTGGTGCTTGTTGCAGAACCCTTGAGTAATTTAATTACACAACATGGAGCAAAGCCATGGTGAGGGCAATCAGATCCAAAGGGAAACTGAAGTTTCTAATGGGTGAAATCACAGCACCAGAACCAGATGATCCAATGTATGGGCAGTGGGATAAGGTAAATTCTACCATAATCTCATGGATCCTGAATTCAATCAGCACTAAAATAGCAAGAGGTTTTATGTTCTATGATAATGATTATCTGTTGTGGAATGAACTTAAGGAAAGATTTGGTGAAAGTAATGGTCCTTTGTTGCATAAATTAAGAAGGGATATATATGAATTGAAGCAGGGAAATGATTCAGTTGCAGTTTATTTTACTCAATTTAAAAGTCTTTGGGATGAATTTTCTTGTTTGAGACCTAGAAGAAGATGTAGAGCAGATTGTGTCAATTATGATTTTTTACCTGCTGAAGAAGAAGATGATAAACTCAGCCAGTTCTTGATGGGATTGAATGAAGAATATGATGCCATAAGTTATCAGATACTATTGATGGATCCTTTTCCTAGTGTCAGTAAAGCCTGTTCTATGATATCTATGATTGAAAGGCAGAAAGTGGTTCATGGTGGCTATTAAGAGTCACCAAACAATGCAGCTATGGCAGTGAGAGTGTACAAAGACACTAAGATCCCTTATCAGATGAGAGAAAATCCAACTGAGCAGTATGATAATATTGGAATGAGAATGAGGAATGTCAGAAGAACTGATTTCAAGTGTGATCACCGTGGGAAGATAGGGCATGTGAAGGAAAACTGTTTCAAGATAAAGGGATACCCAGAATGGTGGGACAACAACAGAGAACCTGGATCAAGGCCACGGCAGTTACTGAAATCACAATTTGCACCTCAGCCTTTTCAGAAACAACAACAGATGCAGCCTGCTCAAAAATTTCAAAGACATAATGAATATGTAGTTTGTGAAGATGAAGAGACACCACTCAGTGATGGAGATGCCAAGTTACATGCTCTTATTGCTAAGCTAGTTGATGCTCAGCTTGACAGGAAACAGAAAGGAAAAGAGCAGATGCAGGAATCACATGCAGGAATCAATTATACACATTACCATGATTTTGCAGGTAGTGTGATCACTAATTTCTCACTTAATGTTATGACTTTGAATGATGATAATTGGATAATTGACAGTGGAGCTTCAAGCCATATGTGCAGTAATATGTCAGTTTTTTCTTCCGTGTCTCCAGTCCATGACATTGCACCAGTATACATGCCAGATCATACAACCAAATTTGTAAAGGCCCTAGGATCAGTCATACTCAGTCCATCAGTCACTCTTCTAGGATGTTTACATGTTCCTGATTTCAAGTATAACTTGCTATCTGTGAGCAAATTAGCTAAAACCTTGCCATTGCACTTCAGTTTTTCATCCAATCTTTGTTTGCTGCAGGACCTCAAGACTAAAAGAGTCCTTGCAACAATTAATGAAACAAATGGTCTTTACATACTTGACAGTCAATCTTTCAAATCAGCTACAATACAGCAAAGGATCCATTCAGCCTCAACAAATTCCATACCTAGACATACAATTGCTTCTAATAGTCATATAGCTATTTCCCCTAAATTTTGGCATCTCGGATTGTGACATCCCTTTTTAGATGTTCAGAAACACATTAATGTAACCAATGCCATTTCTGATGATGACAATTTCTGTTCTATCTGTCCTTTGGCTAAACAGCATATATTGCCATTTCCTGTGAGCAATACTGTTTCTGAATCTCCTTTCATTTTAATTCATATTGATCTATGGGGACTATACAAGGTCAACTGAGTTACAGGATGTAAATATTTCCTTACAATTGTTGATGATTTTACAAGATGCACATGGACTTATCTTGTAAAATTCAAAGATCAAGTTACCTCACTGTTAAAATCCTTCATGTCTATGGTTGAAAATCATTTCAATGTGGCAGTGAAATTTGTCAGATAAGATAATGGTTCTGAGTTTGTCAATAATGATTGCTCAAAATTGTTTTCAGATTTAGGCATTTTACACCAAAAATCATGTCCCTACACTCCTCAACAAAATGGTGTTGTGGAGAGGAAACACAAGCATTTGCTTCAGGTTGCTAGAGCCATTTTATTCCAATCCAATCTTCCTAACACTTTCCGGGGAGATGCATTACTCACAGCAACCTTCCTAATCAATAGACTACCCACACCTATTCTTTCCTGGAAATCACCCTATGAAATGTTGTTTCAGAAGTTGCATGATTTTAATAATCTCAGGATCTTTGGCTGTCTAGGTTATGTCACAAATACTCAACCTCATAAGGACAAACTTTCTGAAAGAGCATTTCCTTGCATTTTCATAGGATATCCTTCAGGCTAGAAAGCCTATAAGATGTTTGATCTTCAAAACCATAGAATTCTGATTTCCAGGGATGTAGTCTTCCATGAATCCATCTTTCCCTACTCTTCTTCTGATCAGTTTTCTTTCCCACTTCCATTTCTTGATGATCATCCATCTTCTGTCACACCACCATCTTTCAGTTCTCCACCTCCTGTTACACCTTCACCACCATTTGAATCATCTGTCAGACACATTACTAGAGTGATTAAAGCACATGTTTGGACAAAATACTTTGTGTCTTATGCTTTTCATTCCACATCACAGCCTCAGTCAATTATTTCTGCACACTTAGCTTGTTCTTCATAGGTTCAAGAACCTTCCAATTATCATCAGGCAAAGCATTCTCCTGACTGGATCCAGGCAATGAAAGAGGAATTGGCAGCTCTTGAGCAGAATCATACTTGGGACTTGGTCAAATTGCCACCTGGCAAGAAGGCTATAGGCTCAAAGTGGGTATACATGATAAAATATAATGCTGATGGATCACTCTATAAATATAAGGCTAGGATGGTAGCAAAGGGGTTTAATCAGATTGAAAGGATAGACTTCTTTGAGGTTTTCTCACCTGTTGCCAAAGCAGTCACCATAAGAATGCTGCTAGCTATCAGTTCAGCCTCAGGATGGCATATTCATCAGCTGGATATTAATAATGCATTTCTGCATGGGCATCTTGATGAAGATGTATACATGAAGCTGCCAGATGGATACTCAGTTCCTGATACACATATGGTTTGTAAACTCACCAAAAGCTTGTATGGCCTCAAAAAAGCATCAAGGCAATGGAACAAATACTTCACTCAGGATCTGCTCAGCCTAGGTTTTGATTAGTCTCATCATGATCACTGTCTTTTTTTTAAATACACTACCACATATACACTGGCCCTTGTTGTCTATGTAGATGATGTCTTGATTATGGGAAACTCACTTGCTGCTATTCAAATGATCAAAGACTCTTTGCATAAAAAATTCACTATTAAGGATCTAGGGCCTGCTCATTATTTCCTGGGTTTGGAACTGCTCAGATCATCTTCAGGCCTGCATCTACACCAGAGCAAATATATCCAAGACATTGTGTCAGATTGTGGAATGACACACTGCAAAGCATCATCAACACCCTTTCCATCCTCCTGGCTTGTGCATGGCGAAACTTCTCCTCTCATGACTGATCCCAGTGTATTCAGAATATTGATTGGCAGGTTACTGTATTTGAACTACACCAGACCTGATCTGACTTTTGCAGTTCATCAGTTAAGTCAATTTGTGCAGTCTCCTACTCTTCATCACATGGCTGGAGCTTTAAACATTGTCAGGTACCTTCACCATCATCTAGATCATGGCCTTTTTCTGTGCCTCCACAAATGATCTTAGGTTTCATGCCTACTGTGATGCTGATTGGGCCACCTGCAAGGTTACCAGAAGATCAGTAACTGGATATGTTGCCTTTCTAGGTTCAGCTCTAATTTCCTGGAAATCAAAGAAACAATCAACAGCCTCCAAATCTTCTGTGGAAGCTGAATATAGAAGTCTTTCTATGACTTCCTGTGAGCTTAAGTGGATCAGGTATATAGCCAGGGATCTCCATCTGCATGTTCACTATCCTATTCCCCTTTTCTGTGATAACAAAGCAGCTTTGCATCTCACTGCTAATCCTGTCTTCCATGAAAGAACTAAGCATCTGGAAATTGATTGCCATATGGTTAGGGATTACTATCTTGAGGGTTTTCTGCTTCCCTCTTTTGTTAATTCCAAAATGCAGCTTGCCGATGTTCTCACAAAATCATTACCTCCTGCTCCTTTTCAATTCAATCTGTTGAAGCTCAGCTTTTGTTCTCCATCTGCTGATCTTGAGGAGGGGATGAAGAAACTGAAGTTTTCCTAACCCGCTCAACCTTCTCAAACAGTTCAAATGGTTTATGGCGGTGGCAAAGGTTCATAACAGATTTTTCGGCTGTTTTCTTTGTTTCTGTTTTCTGTTATCAGGCATGGACACGTGTTGGCTTTTGTGTGGCCTTTCTTTATTGTTCTGTTTCATTCTCTGATATAACTAGTTTTGCAAACAATGCACTGTGTGTAATTTTTAATATACAAAAACCTCTCATCTTTCTTGCTGAGCAAAATGCATATTTCATTAAGTTTGAGATCTTGAAATCCCAGTTTCTTCACGCCCTCCTCTGATTCTTCTAGTTCATCAGAGCCAGACGCAACGGGAGAAGGGCGAATCGGTGGGAGTTAGGTCATCAAATTCATTAGTTGGGGAGGAGTGGGGCGAATCGACGGGAGAAAAGAAGAATCAGAGGAGAAAAAGGAGTACAGGCGGCGGCGGCGGGAGTACATGCGGTGGCAGCGGGAGTACATGCCGAGAAAAGAAGAATCAGAGAAGACAAGGAGTACAGTCGGCGGCGGGAGAAAAGGAGAAAAGGAGAAAAGGAGAAAGGAAAAGGAGAAAAGAAAAGGAAAAAACGGAGAAAAAAAGAAAGAGAGAAAAAGAATAAAAGGAAAAGAAAAAAGAGAAAATGAAAAGAAAGTTGAGAGATTACTAATTTATCCTTAAAATTAACGTTGTTAACCATACCTTAACGGTTTGACCGGACGGAAGGGTCACGACTCAAGAGTTTTGCTAGTTGAGGGATGAAAGTGATCGAAAAAATAGGGCCAAAAGGATCAAATTGCAATAGTTTGAGGGCCCTTGAAGTCATTTTCCCTCATATATAAGATGAGAGTGGATCTCATGACAGGCGGCCTGTCTATAAGCTTATGGACAAACCGCTTATTTTTTACCGTATATACTGCATTTGTTAAATTACGTATAAAATTTAAAATTTTTGAAAATATTTTTTATATCATATATTTTTATATTTTAACCTTCAAAATACATATTATTACTTCTTTTTTGAAAAATCAACCATTCCAAGATGTTGGGAGAAACGCCCAATGACGATTACAATAAGTGAAATTGACATCCAACCTAACTAGCATCTAGCAATAACCAATTTATTGCAAAGATATTCAAATTATATGTCAACCAGTCTGATCGTTTGTACTATTACAGATAAGAGATCTAATAAAAACTGTAATATCGCCCTCGGGGATATTAACTGGCTTCCCGCGAAAATCATGACCACTTGGCATAGAGAGCGTATCATACATCAATATCACAGCGTCAAACATGGATCTTCTACAACTGTAACACAAGTTTATCCAATCACGATCTATGTTGTCTAAATTGTAAGCACCTTGAAAAACACATATCCGACGAACTAAAACTAATGAAAACCCAAAAATTAAACCGCAAACAAACTAGCGAACATACGATCTATACAAACAGATCGAAAATAATACATCAACGTGAACAACTAAATCTAGTTATCATTATGAACACAATTATCTAATTGATTAGGTCAAAGAACAAAACTAATATGTAGAGATAAATCTCATACTTATTCAAGAACAAAAGAACATTAGTTAAAATAAACTGTTATTTTCCATTTTTCTATTAATAAAGGAAGATGTGGAAAAAAGATTGAAGAAGAATACAATGGCAGGGTGTGAGATGAAAGGGTTGCGTCATGCATTCTTAAGAAGTTGCATTGTAATTGGTAATAGGTTTAATGATTGATTGATTGATGAGGTGTTTTTTCAGTTCAACCTGGTTGACTTGTTTTAAATTATAAATTAAAATATTTGAATTTTATTAAAAATTATAATATTTAAGATAAAAGTTATTGTAGACTGTTCATAATCTTGTGGAAATAATGCATTTCCTGACACTTTCTCATAAGATACTAAGTTATCGTGTGGGATCTTGTCAGGATCGTTTTAATATCTATTTACATAATATCAATTTTTTATTATTTGTAAATGTGCACAAGTAATATATTAACGATCAAAAATAATTTTAATTAACTTACAAAAATTAACATGTGCAAATACAGATGCGACGAATGGAGTAATGAACTTATCAAGATTTAATGATTAAGCTCATGGTATGAACTAGAGCCCACTGATTTCAACCAATCCATTTTTCTCTTAATCCAACATTTCAATAGGTTCCGAATTATATTTCTAATAATGATGAAACTTCACATTATTGTGGAGTACAAACACCGGAAAATTAGGCCTGGTTCTCCGGAGGTTATTTGTATTTTAATTTAGTTCAATTTAATTCAGTTTAGATCAGTTTAGTTTAATGTGAATTTAATTTTGGTAGAATTTAGTTTAATTTAATTATAAATTACTATTTTTTAATGCACTTATTTTTTATTCATATCAGTTCAGTTCAGAATTGATCAGATCAGATCAGATCAGAACAGACCAATTCAAATAAACTACAGTGAATAGGCGTGCAAAATTAGTAGATGTTTCTTTCTCAAAGATGTTCCTTTCTCAAAGGAGTAAGATGTTTCTTTCTCAAAGATACGTAAAATCGAACGGTGGAGTCATTTGGCCCCTCCTGCCGTCCGAGTTCCGCGTGACTTAAGTTAAGTCATTATTATTCAATCCAAAAACAATTGTTCCCACCAATTATTCAAAAACACTGTTTAAAGATTATTATACAAAAAGACTGTTTAAAGATTATTATACAAAAATACTGTTTAAAGATTATTATACAAAAATACTGTTTAAAGATTATTATACAAAAATACTGTTTAAAGATTATTATACAAAAATACTGTTTAAAGATTATTATACAAAAATACTGTTTAAAGATTATTATACAAAAATACTGTTTAAAGATTATTTACAAAAATACTGTTCAAAGATTATTTACAAAAATACTGTTCAAAGATTATTTACAAAAATACTGTTTAAAGATTATTATACAAAAATACTGTTTAAAGATTATTATACAAAAATACTGTTTAAAGATTATGGACGATAATATGCATTTTTTTTATAAGAACTTGTTCCCACGTACTCCCTCCGTTCCATCAATTTTTGCATTATTTCTTATTTGAGATGTTTCAGTCATTTTTGCACTCTAAGCTTCATTCAATTTTTGTTAAGTTTTTCCATTTTTTATGCTGTAATTAAATTGAAAGAGAAAATAAAATCAAGATACCCGACCAGTACATGGGCAAGAAAACATTAAATGATGAATTCTTAAAAATATTTCATCATTCTCTCTCCACAAAAATAGTTGTAACGGGGGAATATATTTATAGTGTGTGCTTTTATAAAATTTGATAGGCAAAAGTAAATTTTAACATAATTTCCTTCCATCATCAATGATGAGATAAAAATGTGTATGGAATATGAAACACGAAGTGATTCTATCAAAAATTAAATAAAATACTATGAGATTTGAATCAGCAAGTATTATAAATTTTAGCCTTTGATATATCATTCATCAATGGTCACATAACATACTAAAAAGTTAGTACTAATATAACATTTGGAATGAAATGAATAATAATATAGCAGCGATAGTGAGATTATATATTGAATGAGATGTACAATTCTATCAAAAACATACTCCTCAGTTTTCTTAAATTTTGCACATTTACTATATCTTGTATGCTTTTCTAATTTTGTCATCTTTCTTTTGCAAAACGTATACTATTTTTAACCACTTAATAAATTTTTTACTCTCTTTACTCAATTTCTTTCACGAATCCGTCTCTTGAAAGACGGTCTTTTCATAAGTCATGGAAAAACCAAGGTTTGAAATGTAAATTAGAAGAATGAAGATAAAATTTTTGAATTGCATGAAACGGTTTATAAACTTTATTACTACTATATGTTGCATAATAAATTTTTAATATTGCAACTTATACCTTTTACCTTTTATTATTCTAATTAAACATCGTCTTTCCATACGCTTATGGAAAGACCGTCTTTCCTAAGAATTTGCCTTTTTTCACATATGAAAAGACCGTCTTTCCCGAGAATTTACTTTTTTTCACATATTTCAATTTTTTTAAAAATAAATAAACCTAAATTTATACTGCCAAACATAGCGAAACGGAGGGAGTAGTAGAATAGGAAGGTTTGAGACCAGCAAGTGTTATAAATTCTAAATTTTATATACACTTTTCATCAACGGTGATAATTCGTAGTTGTAAATTATACCTCAGATAAGTGCCATCGATATAATAAGTCAAATTAATGGGACTCCAAATTAATTGTACTAGTATTTATATGAAGCTATACTGGTGAAGGTTTATCTGTTTTTTGTCTTATCCTATCTAGTCCGTCTCCAATATGATATCATATGATAAAGACCAGAGGAATTAAAGGGGTTTTTTTGCTGATCCCCACACCCATTTCCTATATCCATCAATATTTTATGTCATATTAAAAATAATAATTAATTATTCATCCCAAAATGTTAGTAAAGCACCGATTGACGATTACAATAATTGGAATTGATATCCAAGTTAACTAGTCTCTAACAATAACTAACGTATTGCAAGAATATCAAAATTGCATATCAACCAGACTGATCGCCTATACTATTACATGTCAGACATCCAATAAAAAACTGTAACATCACCCCTGGGGATTTAACTTGCTTCCTGCAAAAATAATGACCACTTGGCAGAGAGGAGCGTCACGTATCAATATCACTGTGCCAAACAAGGATTTTCCACAAATATAACACCACTTGATTCAACCACGATCTATGGTGTTCAAACTGTGAACACTTTGAAAAATACATATCTGACAAATCCAAATCAATGGAAACCCAAAAATAAAACCACGAATAAAATTACGAACACACGATTTGAACAAGTAGATCGAAAACAATACATCAGCGTGAACAACTAAATCGATTTATCATCATGAATACAACGATCTAATCGATCGGGTTGAAAAATAAAACTAATCTGAGAAGATAAATCTCATACTTATTCAATAACAAAAATATGAATTAAAATAAATTGTTGTTGTCCACCTCTCCTAATGAAAGGATGGGAAAAAATTTAAAGAAGAATGGATGTGGCAGAGAGGGTGCAGCAACAGGGGGAAGAGACATATTTTATGTCATATTTTGTGTAACATCAAATGTTCAATTTGATATCCAATTCAACTACTCCCTCCGTCCCAGCCGAATCTGCACACTTTTTGGTCAACTTTCTCAAGACACGTTTGACCATAAATTTCAACTAGTATATAGATACCAATATCATCATGTGAGATATTGTTGGATTCTCTGCATGTTGTATTTTCTAAATATCAAATTTTAACACACCGTTAATATACGTAACAAAAGTTATCGTTGGTCAAACATGACCTGAGAAAGTTGACCAAAAAGTGTGCACATTCGGCTGGGACGGAGTAATAAAATTTACGTAGATAGTTTAAAAATGATTTAAAACTTAAGTGTTAAATTATGAATTATATTAAAAATGCATACTCTCTCCGCCCTACAAGTTTTGATATATTTAATTTTGATCATTCTATTCTATTACTCCCTCCGTTTTTTTTTCAATGGCACACTTGCCAAAAATGGTGTTTTTTTTTGTGTGGCACACCTGCAGAAATTACCCAAAATGGAAAGGACCAAATTTGTATTTTACCATCTTACCCCCTTGACCTTTCATAATTTCCCATGATTAACTTGGCAATTACCAGCTATTATGTACTGAACTAATAATATTCACTAACCATTCCCGCTCCATATTTCCCGTCAAGATTTCATTCCATGGATTGAGCCCAATTTGTTGGCCCAAATTTGAAACAACAACCCTTGTTGCTGCCACCATATAAAAGGTGGAATGTGTGGAAACCCTAGATCTACTTTGGCCTCTTCAATAATGGAGTACTTCAGCAAGCTCCGTTTTCCCTCTAATCCATGAAAACTGAAACCTTGCCTTACCCAATAATCGAATTGTCGTTCCCTCCTCCCCGTACCAACATCCAAACAAGCAAATGTCCTCTGGATCAGATTTGAGTTGGCCTCTTCCCGGCGAATCCGAACATCAGATCCCCTTTGTGTCCCAGCCCGATGACACCTTCGTGGAGGAGACGGAATGGCCCAACGAAGGTATCACGGTGACGATGCTCCCCGGCCGACGAGCTTCTCCTCCCGACGACGGTGTTCTGCCGACGAACGTCCGGTGCCGAGGAAGGTCCACCGCCGACGGAGGTCCCCCTCCGACGACGCTTTCCAGCCGACGACGGTGCTCTGCCGATGACGCCCTACAGCCACCGTCAAACATCCGGCAACGTCTCCCGGCCGGCGAAGGTCTACAACCGGCGACCTTCTCCTGCCGACGAAGGTCCCAGGTCGACGACGGCGTCCGGTGTCGTGATGGTCTCTGGCCGACGGCGTCCGAAAGATCACCAAGCTCTTCCGCGGCGGCGCAGTTAGCCACGCCATCGACCTCTCGGTCAACAGCCCCTTGCTTCGAGAGGTCGAGGTCAGGTGCGAAAATGCGGGTTAGGTTGACCCCCCGTGACTTCATTGATGCCGAAGGATGGCCCGGGGTGGCCGACACATACGAGTCCGACGAAGCGGCTGACTCCGACTCGCTGGCGGACGACGCTACATTTGCCCCTGAAGAAAATAGGGCAGGGACAGAGGTGCAAACATCCATACCTGAGAAGTACGTGTACGATCTGAATGGAGTGCCCCTCGACTTGTCGGAGGTAACAGCTCTCACCGTTACTTGTACGTTCATGGAATTTTTCTGCCAAGTTTTGCCAATTTTGTAACTAACTCTGCCAATTTCTGCTTCCGGCACCATGTCAGGTACATCCTTGGGTTCACAAGCTTTTATTGTCCCAATTCCGGAGTGACGAGTCCGGAAAAATGCCTCCCAAATATTTAATGGAGATGTGGAAGGTTTGGTTCCCTGTCTAGGTACGTTCATGGAAACTGATATGTAGGAACATTAATGTGTTAAATCTTACTGTGCGCTAGTTGTGGAAGTTTGAGTGTCATAGTTTGGCAAGAGTTGCTGTAAGTTGTGAGAATTGTTGCTGTAATAGTTGTGTTAAATGTTGCTGTCTGAGTTGTGGTTTATGTGTGGAATGTTGGTGTATGTGTGGAATGTTGGTGTATGTGTGTGAACTCTTGCTGTGCGTGTTGCGTGATATGTTGCAGTAACAGTTGTGTGACCTGTTGCTGTCACCTTCTGTGTGAATTCTGGCTGTACGAATTGGTTTGGAAATATTGCTGTAACAGTTTTGCAAAAGTACAAATGCACATATTTTATAAGCTTCTCATGCACATTTAACAATTTACAACTGTGGTTGGATTGCAAACACAGCATCAAAACCTGGCATTGTGTTTGCATGTTAGGCAACCCTATCCAACCACTACGTAGAACCACATGTTACTGAAACATCATTGGTTTCACAGAAGTTGCTGAATAATGTACTCTAGACCCGTAGCTTTGTCGGCCGACATTAGGCATCGTAAACCCTCCCTAACTACATCTGTGTCAACCTCTATGTCAGTTGGTAGCATACCTTGTCCTTTAAGTGCATCTTTCTTCATATGTGGTAGTTTGTAACCGTTGGACCCCTTGCATTTGATTATCTCCACCATCACACATTGGAGTGTCAAAAACACTTTGTTGAGTTTTTCTGGTTGTAATTCTTGGAAAGCAGCTTCTGTGGCTGATATGAGCTGATCCAAATTATGTGATTTTGTCTTGTGCTGTAAACTTTGAATTGAATTGAAGAACCCCAAATCCAAAACATTCAAGTCCGGGCTTCTCGGTGGCTGAAAACCCAATTTAATGTTGAAGCCGTCCGAACTTGCAACCATTCTAAATTCAGCATCGTCATCACATATATGAGGTCTTGCATTGTCTTGTCTAATTGTTATATTTGTGCTAGCTAGTAAAGGCCATTTTCTTTTGATTGCCGGGACCAACTTTGTCAACATGAATGCTTTAGTAACAGCCCGGTCGATTGATGGAATTGGTTTGGTTTCTAGAGTACCCGCTGGCCTGTTCTTGCTTGTCTTCTTTGCTGGCTCTTCATGTGTGAATGGCCAAATCCCAATTTTCCCGTCAAACATGACCTCCCCCTCATTGTTGATGATAGGTCGACATACGGCACAAAGGAACATTATCTTCTGTATGTACTTCTTGTTCTGAACAGTCCGGTGAGGCTCCTCCTCATCCGGGAGTAGATAGTACTTCTCCGCAGCTCTAGTTATATAAAACCATTTCTCGTCTATATGAATAATGTGATGCATATCCATGAAAGAGGTTTTCCCTGAATTTGTATCATGCCTCAAGTGAGATATTGAGTAGTATAACCTGTGTAGCTGATTAGTTGCTGAAAGTTGTGGTTTTATTGCATTTGAATGGCTTCGTATTTGTCCCTCCTTCATCCAGCGACGCATGGTGCAAGTGCTAACCCCAAGTGCTGCGGCATATCCCCTTTGTGTTGTGCGCAATGGGAGGGGGACAGCCTTGGCTATCTCTTTATTCATCTCAACTTTCTTCCTTCCCTGTTTTCCTTTTTCCTTCCTCCTCCAGTCTGTACATAACCCTTGCCGCCCTTGCTTTTTGTGCAGATTTGCAAGGCGACTGATGGTGCGTACCGAAGTGTTCCATCGTTGGGCAGCCTCCTTCCGGCGATGGGGTGCGATTTTGCCTTCTTGTAAATTCTGGAGGATGAACTCCCCAATTTGACAGCGTTGGAATTCAGTCAAGCGAACCTGTTCCGCCATGACGTTATCGCTGCTAAGTGGGTTTCAGGTTTCTGATGGTAGCTTATGAAGTGATCATTTGCTGAAGTGAAGAGCAGCTGATGTGAAAAGAAGATGAAGAGAGTTGAAGTTGAAGAGAGAAAGAAATGTGTATGAAAGCTGCTGTTGTTTTTTTCCAGTAATCAAACACTTCTTGTCATTTCATTTGCTGTGTTCTTGGCCATTGGGCCACAAGTGGCCTCATTTTGAATTAAAGTGTGTAAATTCCCACTCTTTTGGGTTTTTGGAGGGAATTGTTAAGAAATGGGTTTACAGGGATTTTCTGCCACCATACCAGTTGCTGTGCCCAATCACTCAATTGCTGTTTACTTTATGTCTATTCATAGCATTGCCAATTATCCTTGTGCCAATATTTAGGGGTCACTCAAAAAAAAACGGAGGGAGTATTATATATAAAAAACTATTATCATGTAACATATGGTTGAATTTATAACATATATCTCCAAAAGAATTTTTAAAGAATTTTTTACCTACATAAATAAATATATGGGATATTTACACTTCTAACCCTAACTTTAATCTGAAAGCTGAAAGATGAAAGTTTGGGTTATTTTTGCACTTTCTCATTTTTACAAGGTTATATTGACACATTCACCTTAAAGTTATGATCATTTAGCACTTGACTCTAAATATATTAATAGTTAAAAACTGATGTGGATGACTGCAAAAGTCAAAATATGTCAAATTTCATAGGACAGGGAGTATTATTTTAGCTATATGCTCGCTAAAATATAGCATCTTATTTCACAAATAAACACTTGCAACATAGAAATTATCATTTCGAGTTTTTTATATGGCAAACATGTCCCAACTAAAGAGGGAATTATTAATTTCTGTAATCTGTTTGATCACTAAAGGACATAAAAAACGTGGTAGATGGATAAATTATATTAATTGTTTTGTAATGTTGGAGACAAGGCAAGGTCAATGAGATGGAAGGGATCCGACCCAAGTGAGATGATACAGGTGGGGCGATAGATGAAATCCGACCACTCTCGATTTAAATGATTAATTTTTATTAGATAATGACATAGCAACTATGGTTTTCATGTATTATGAATGTTGTAATAATAAAACCATAGTTAGAATTTTTGAATAATAGTAGTAGAAAATAAGGGTAATAATCTGTGTTCGTATTCATGATCTTATAGTACATTATATAGTACGTACAGAATACATATACAAGATAGGAAAATGTAATAGAATCTAATTACAATTACAAGTAATATCTGCATTCCTTAATACTCCTCCTCAAGTTGGAGCATGGGGATCAGAAATGCCCAACTTGTCAATTAAGGAATCAAACTGGTTACGTGCGAGAGATTTAGTAAACAAGTCCGCAGGTTGATCGATAGTGCGGATATGATGAGTAACAATGGTGCCAGACTGCACAAGATCTCGGAGAAAATGACAATCAACTTCAATATGCTTAGTACGTTTAAGGAACAATGGATTTGCCGCAATATGAAGAGCAGATTGGCTGTCACAAAACAAACACATAAGAGTAGTATGCGCAACTCCCAAGTCTTTCAGTAAAGACTTAAGCCATAACAATTCACAATAGGTAATAGTCATAGCACGATACTCCGCTTCAACAGAAGACCAAGAAGCCGTAGGTTTCTTCTTGGTCTTCCAAGAAACTGAAGAATCACCAATCATCACAAAGTATCCGGAAAGAGAACGCCTAGTAATAGGGCATGCAGTCCAATCAGAATCACAGTAAGCAGTCAATTGCAATGCACTACAGGAAGAGAGAAATAAACCTTGACCAGGATGACACTTCAGATAGTGCAAAATGCGGACAACAGCTTGCCAATGAGGAACACAAGGAGACTTCATAAACTGGGCAAGTGAATGAACCAAATAACTTAGCTCAGGACGAGTGATGGTGAGGTAGATCAAGCACCCAACCAGATGCCGATATTGCTCAGGATCATGGTAAAGTGGACCTTCAACATGCGCCAGATCATGTTGTTGCTCCATAAAAAAAATTAGTCGATTTAGAGGCAGATAAACCTGTGTAAGATAAGATGTCCATGGCATATTCCCTTTGTGAAAGAAACATCTCATCCGATCGTCTAGCAATCTCTATACCCAAGAAATACTTAAGCAGACCAAGATCCTTCATATGGAAACAATAGCTCAAGTATTTCTTGAATTTAGAGATAAGCGACGAAGAACTACCAGCAATAACCAAATCATCCACATAAACTAGCATATGTAAAGATACCGAACAACGAGTAAATACAAATAAAGAGTAATCTGCTTTACTATGAACAAAGCCAAATGCACGTAAAACTCGTGCAGCGGCATCAACTTCGGCGGCGCGGTGTCGGACCAGACCAGAAAAGGAGTGGGCCGGTGATTGGGGCCGAACGACGGGATATCCTTTCACTGGAAAGATAACCAAGAAATAAACATCGCCGACTTCTTGGTGCAAGCTTGTCTCGGTATTAAGGAATGTAGATATTACTTGTAATTGTAATTAGATTCTATTACCGTTTCCTAGCTTGTATAGGTATTTTATACCACTGTATAATGCACCCTGAGATCATGAATAGAAACACAGATTATTACCCTTATTTTCAACATGGTATCAGAGCCCAAGTTGAGTTATTGGGCCGATGCGTGGATCCCCTTTAATTTGGCCCAATATGAGTCGTGGAGTGTTTCCATGTTGACACGTGAGGGGGCATGTTGAAAGATATATCCCACACTGGTTTCTTACAAAGATAATAACTTATATATAAGGTATTGGGTCACCTACACTTAATACCAATTGGTTTTAAGATGGAAACCCAATATATCTTGAAATTTAACAATAGTGTAACAATTTTGTTTTATTTGTGCATAATACATTTGAATGATGTTATAAAATAGTTAGAATAAGAAAGAAAAATGTACTCCCGCCGTCCCAAGGGATTCTGCAGAGCGAGAAGACAGTTTTTCTAATTTCTAAGGTGTGAAAAGTCCAAAATACTCCCATCTTCTTCGTTTGTCTTTTTCATTTAGCGCTCCAGATATGTTCCGCTATCCACTTCTCTCTGGCTCTCTGTCTCTGCGCCTCTCTCTGCCATCTATTGAGCACCGCTGCCGCGCCACTCAGTCTAGGCATCTCTTCGGCGTCTTTGCCTCTCTTCATTCAGCTCTCCGGCTCCGCGCCTCTCTATGCCATCCAACTATCTGTTTCCATTCCTCTCTTCGTTCAGCTCTTCGCCTCTACTCAGGCTGGGCAGATTTGAGCAGCGTTGCTGCCCCCACTAGTGTGGGGGTAAGAGGATGATTTCCATCTAGATTGTAATAGACCTCCACTTGGGATGCGTGGATTTGAGCAGCGTTTACGTCGAGGGAATCTGGGGTGGGCTGACGTCAAGGGAATTTGTGATGGGCTGATGTTGAGGGTGGCGAGGCGAGGGAATCAGGGGTAGTGACTGTGAGGGGTGGGGGTGATGGCGAGGAAATCTGGGGTGGGCCGGCGTCATTGGTTGTGATGGCAATGGAACCTCTCACCGAGGGTGAGTGGATTTTTAGGGTTAAAAGATTGAAGGATTCTGAATTATGTAGGTGAGGGTGGGTGAATTGTGTGAATTTTAATTATTTTTGGAGTAATGATGTCATAACACATGTTGAATATTTCCTTCAGAGGAAAGTGTGCAAATTTGCATTAGATAGATAAAAAAGGAAAGTGTGCATATTCGATTGAGACAAAAAGAGTATCTATTTTAAATATAAATGATACTCCCTCCCTCCTATTATCTATTTTAAGTTGGGTCAGTTGTTTGACAGGTCTGAACTTTTGATTTAAACCCCGATCCAATAAGGATTTGTTTTCCCATTACTATGATCTGAAACCATATCAATATATACACGTTTAATGGGAATCTAACATGAAAAAATATATGAAAATACCATAACATATAAATACACTACGTAACCAATAAGAACATGAAAATACCCAATAAAATAAATAAATGATCCGAACTAGTGAAATATTACACATATAGTTTTATGTGACTCATTTTTTACACAGTCAATCATTGAAGTAGTAAAGTATTACATTATAATATCATTAAACAAATCAACGAGTTACGTTGTGGGCTGATCCAAGTCTATCCTAATTTTAAATCATATAAAAAAATTATTAGCTCCAACTTTAGTTGGAGAAAAGATAGTAGATTGCTATATCACGCCCTGTATTTTACTATCCACGCCGTAATATGTATAAATATACGTATTAGTATTTTGAAAATAAAAAATAAAATTTGGAAGAAGTAGTATAAATTCTCTCCATTTCTCTCATTTCTCTCCATTTCTCTCCATTTCCTTCTCTCCATTTCCTTCTCTCCATCTCCTTCTCCCCATTTCCGCCGCCGCCGCCGACCCCGCCGCCGCCGACCGCCGCCAAAATTATTGTAGATAAATTATAGGAGATAAATTATTGTAGATAAATTAACAACAAAATTACGTAACAAAATTAACAACAAAATTAACAACACAATTAACGTTACTGCTATTAATAGGAGATAAATTCATAGGAGATAAATGTGCAATAATTTTTACGTAACAATTAATAAATTAAAACACAAAGATGAGCATAAATTTCTACTGCAAAAATTAATAAATTTAACTATTACTTATGGACAGAAAACTAATTAGTAAAATTACCTCCGAAGACATGAAATTTCTAACACCCTTGTTTGGAGTAAAAATTTGGAGAGTAAAAATTTGGAGAGTAACAATTTTGAGTTCCTCATATTTTTAGAAACACTTTTATAGCAGTAGAAATTACTAGTTGGGGAGAGGAAGCTCCTCCGGCTCGCGCCCAGGCCACGGCGAGCGGAGGCAAGTCCGGCTCGCGCCCGTGGCATGGCGAGCGGAGCCCGTCCAGCTCGTGCCAAGGGCACGGCGAGCGGAGGCCCGTCCGGCTCGCGCCAAGGGCACGGCGAGCGGAGGCCTGTCCGGCTCGCGCCCAGGGCACGGCGAGCGGAGCCCGTCCGGCTCGCGCCCAAGGCACGGCGAGCGGCGCCCGTCCGGCTCGCGCCCAAGGCACGGCGAGCGGCGCCCGTCCGGCTCGCGCCAGGGTCACGGAGGGCGGCGCCCGTCCGGCTCGCGCTAGGGTCACGGCGAGCGGAGGCCGCTCCGGCTCGCGCCAAGGTCACGGCGAGCGGAGGCCGCACCGGCTCGCGCCAGGGTCACGGCGAGCGGAGGCCGCTCCGGCTCGCGCCCGGTCCGCTACTAACGGACTGGCGGCCGGTCGCGGCCAGGCCGTCGCGAACCGGAGCCTCCGGCAGCGCTCGGCGGCGGAGCCGGGAAGCATCGGTGCTACCGCGGCGCCCGGCATCGGCGGCGGTGGTCGGCGGCGCCCGACGGTGGTCGGCGGGATCGGCGGCGCCCGGCGGTGGCGGCCGGCGGCGCCAGGCGGCGGTGGACGGCGGCGGCCGGCGGTGGTTTCCCTTCTCCCTTTTAACATTTTCCAATTTAAAATATTCCAAATACAATATATTTTTAAATGTATATTGTATATATACAGTATAAATACAGGGCGTGGATAGTAAAATACAGGGCGTGAAATAGCAACACCCAAAAGATATGCAAGTCATAATTTTCTTCCTAAGTTCTTACACTTCATGTAATAGTTTAGATATAATCAAGATCATCATTAGCTTGAATCAACCCCTTCTAAAGTCCAAATACATTACAACCATGATCATTTAACAAAGTACTACTCCCTCGGCTTCATTAGCAGTGGCACCACAGATTTAAATGTTTGGATTTAGGTGGAGAAAAGGAGTGAAGAAATTGAATGTAGAAAGTAAAAAGTAGAATGAGTGGATGAAATTGAAGGAATCTTGCCAAAAATGAAAAATGTGCTAATATAAAATAAACAACCCAAAAAAAAAGTGTGCCTATATTAAAGAAACAGAGGGGAGTACTAGTGTTGATCAACTAGGACAAAAGAAAGAAGGGACCAAGGAGGGGAAAGGACATCCACTCAAGAAAGAGAGAAATATGGAAGAAGGACGATGAATACTTCCTCTGATTTTTTTAATACTGGCACTATTTTTTTTCCTTTCGATCTTTTAATACTGGCACTTTATTGTGATAAAATAAAGATTATTTTTATCTACTTAATCTACTCTTTACTCCTATGATATAATTTTTTAATTTTATTTTAGCTTTAAAAAATACCGGGTGCCAATATTTTGAAACCAGCGTACGAAAAAGAGTTAGAAAGCAAAGATGATGAGTGGGGTCTTAATGCCCCTTATCCTCACAAATCACACCCACCACCAAAGCTCACTATGCAAACCCCAACTCCAAATAGCATTTGTTTTCGAGAATATGCTTCATTGACGGTGGAGAAACCCTCCTCTTTCTCCACCACCCTTTTTTCTCCATTTGTATTCAATAATAATAATGTCCCTTTCTCTTATTGTACTAAAAAAGAAATTGTTCCATCACATTAATCCCACTAATAAGCAAGCATCTCTGACCAATTAAGACCAAGCCGCCCACCTAGCTTTTTGCACCAATGTTTATTTTAATTTCACTTCATCACAGTTCTATTCAATTTAATTTATTAAATTTAGTTTAAAATAGTAGATTATTTTTTTAATTACTTCGTATTAGTAAAATTCAAAGAGCCCGTCCCTTGATAGACGGTCTTTCCATACGATATTGAAAGACCAGGGTTTAAACTGTAAATTAACGGAATGAGCATAAAATTTTTGTGTTGCATTAATCGGGTCATAAACTTTATAACTACTGCACATTGCAGAATAAAATTTTAATATTGCAACTGAAACCCTTTACCATATTAGTATTCTAAATAAACCCCATCTTTCCATAAACTTTACCACATTCAAATCAAATGGAAATGATATGATCTTCTTATTTCATTTCAACTTTATGTTTTTATTAAGGTAAAGATTATATAGTCAATCAAATAACATACGAATACTACAAGTATCATACTCTACTATTGTGCTAACACCGCTGCTTGAATTTGTTTAGAGTTTTAAACCATTTATCATATTTATCCAACTTTAATTTTTATTACATATGTTCAATCGGATTATATACAAACATTATATTCTACTGATATGACTAAATTATATGACACGACTGCTTGAATCTGTTTAAATCTAGTAAAATATAGAACCTCATCCATTTGAATAGCTGTGAACACCCTCCTAAGTACATCTAGTTGTTACATCACTAATGAACTACCATAATCAAAGTTAGAACTGTCACAATCACACATTCATAAACCACATACACCATAGAAAATCACAGTAAGAATCGTTAGTCCACACCACCAAATAATATCTATCAAATTGCTCTGAAATTTATAATTCGTAGCAAAAACATACCTTCAAAATTTATACATTAAGCCTTTCTATTATAATAAAGAGGTTGAATTGACTAGTAAATCATGACCCAATTCACTCATCCAACTCTCTATGATCATCCTTGATATAGCAACTGATTTCATCTTGAATAATTGTACATAATTATAACCATATTTTCTCCAAATATTTCCAAACTTAAAATAGAGATAATCAGGCCGTACGATTATCTCGGATTTGTAGAAATTCAATGAGATTTTCTTAAATGTTTTAGTACGTTCGTACCTTGAAATTTGCAAGTTGTAATTAGTCAATTGTATATGGCCTTTACCCCCTTAGGAATCGTGGATACACGTGGTTTTCTTTATAAAACCTCCATTTCCGGACAAGAATTCAAACTAGCTTCAATATATGACTTTCAAGATCGTTTGTGGGTGACCTTGATCTTTCGTTTTCATTTTTATGTGGCCTATTTCATTGAATCCGCCTCTTGAAAGAATATCTTTTCATAAATCATGGAAAAGTCAATGTTTAAAGTGTAAATAATTAGAAATGAAGATAAAATTTTCAGGTTGTATGAATCGGATTATAAACTTTATTACTATGCATAATAAATTTTTAATATTGCAACTTAAACATTTTACCTTTTATTATTCTAATTAAATCTCATCTTTCCATTTTATAGAAAGACCGTTTTTCCCAAAACTTTACCGGTTTCATTTTGTTATTTATTAGCGGGTACATGTCGGTACATACAGGTCGGATATTTTTTTATTACACATACAATAAATTAGATACAATTAGACGTGTCTGTTCAGGTTGGCGAATCAATATTATACTATATTATATTTTTTATATTTAATTTTATAAGTTGATTTAAATCAATTAAATTGACTGAATCAAATTGTTTTAGTGAATCAGATTTTGGTGCACTAGATGCAATATTTATTTGTTTCATGCAAATCACGTACTATGTATTAATTAATTGATTTGGGGACAAAAGAATCAAACCCAAAAAAGAGAAGACCCTAAATGGAGAAAGGGCCATAATATATATCAACCACAGCCACCTTCCTAGTGACTTTCTATTCATTTTTTCTTGCGGTTCATTATTTCTCTGGAAAAAAAAAGCCTTCATCCAATCCCTCTTTCTCATTCTTTCCTCTCTCCTTATTTTCTCAATTGAAGCTCATCAAATAACCAAAGCTAGCATTTCCACATCCCTTCTTCCAAGCCACAAGCACCAAAAATGACCGGAAACGATGGCGGCGGTGGTGGCTCCTCCCCGGCCGCGGCCGCGGCGGCTAGTAGTGGTGCTACTAGTGACAAAGGGTTCATGCTCTTTGGTGTTAGAGTCATGGAGGCCGGTGCATTTAGAAAAAGTGCTAGCATGAACAATCTTGCTCAATTTGATACACTTCCTCAAGACTCCATGATCAACAACATTGATGTCAATGCCGGCTACGCTTCCGATGACGTCGTGCACCCCTCCGCTCGCAGTCGCGAGCGGAAGAGAGGTAACATATTAATCCACGCGTATCTCTGGACTGATCAGAAATTCTTTCAGTTGGACAGAATCCGTTACTTGAACGGAACTCGATTATATAAAATCGTGGATTACTAATGCGTGCATTCCATGATCGCGACAATATTTTCATGTGACGTTTTATTGTAATTTGTAGGTGTTCCTTGGACCGAAGAGGAACATAGGCTATTTTTGCTAGGGTTGCAAAGGGTAGGGAAAGGAGATTGGAGAGGAATATCAAGAAACTTTGTGAAAACAAGAACTCCGACTCAAGTTGCTAGCCATGCTCAGAAGTATTTCCTCCGGCGAAACAACCACAGCCGCCGGCGCCGGAGATCTAGTCTCTTTGATATCACTAGTAGCGATGGGGTACGTACTATTTAATTGTTTTCAATCTATTAAATTAATTAAATTGGACCATAGAAATAAATTAATTACTAGATCATAGTGTAACAATAACCTTTTTAATGAAACTGGCAGGTGAATAATCTAGAGAACAGAATTCAACAAGAAGAACCATCAATGCCTCTAAAAAATCTGGAAAATTTTCCGATTTCAAGTAATTTTCCTCCGATGAATATGATCTCGCCGGCGCCGGTGATGTTGTTACAAAATGCACCTTCGAATCTGATCCGACCAATCCCGATCCCGATTCCAATCCCTCCATCTTCGAAAATGGCGGATCTTAGCTTGAACCAGGCCGCCTCGATGCCGCTGTCGTTGAAACTCCCCACACCCTCGTCGCCGGAGCAGCCGCCGGCGCCGGCGAGGAGGACGTCAGCATTTCAGGCGAGGCAAAGTAGCTTTGATAGTACTAGTGGGGATAGCATCATTAGTGTGGCTTGATGGATCAAATCTAGTTTTGATTGGTGGTATCATAAATTAATTCGAGATTAGTGGTTTGTGTACGTGTTGAGTAAATTACGTTAAGTTGGAAAGTTGTTGTAGACGACTTTTACTTAAGCTAAATATATAGGCTTAATGGTGGTGATATTAATTAATGTGGCGATTATATATATTAGGGGAATTCCTGGTTGTAAATGGTTGATGATGGGTTGGGTTGTGGTGGGAACGAGAAGTTGTCTCTTTTTTTCTTTTTTTTTTAATATTAAATAATAGACTCTTTCTCATTAAGATGATAGCTGTGTTTTACACAGAGTGGGGTGAGACTTCCATATGGCTCACACAGAGTAGGGTGAGCCTCTAATGTGCTCTAAGAGCATGCTCCACACCAGCATGATGCATTTAAAGACTTATTACCGTAATAATGCAAACTAAGGAAAAAGGAAGAATCGAACCACGATTGCTCTGGCCACGTGGACAAACACAAGTGGTTGGAACGAGAAGTTGTCATTTTCAACTATTTGGGTTTTATTGATTTTGTCCCATTCTTTTGGAGGTGGAAGCCAAGATGACAATTCCACTTAATGATACAGTGTGAAATCACTTGTGAAGATGAAGGCATGTCTTGAGAAATTAATTAGAAAATGTTCGATGAGAGGCCCCTCCTTCAACCCTTTTTTATCCTTTTGCATGACTGCCTCTGGTCTGAAAGACCGGTCACCCTAAAACCATATCGGTCACGACCCAGAAAATTTTCATACTGGGGCTAGTTAAAAAATTTTTAATAAAAAATATAATAATACTCGAGAAATTTTGTTTGGAAGTGAGAAGAGATATCAACCCTGTGTGTGAATATGTTTGTGGGGAGAGAAAATACGTAAGTTAGAAAATAAGAGGATGAAAAATATAGAGAACCAATAAATTAATTACATGTGACATATAATTATCCACTTAAATTATTATTATTTTTAAAATTGTCTTAAAAGGAATGAAGGATAGTTAATAGATTTTGACGTGACTGAACTTTAATTTTTTAAAAAAATTTAGCTGATGCATAATTCTTGGCCCCCCTTACCCTCCACCTCTGCAATGAATGGAGAAAGTGGTTTTGATCTCTCTAGCGTGTTGTAACTGTAAAATCCATTTCAAATACAAAACAGTGCACTGATGTCTAATTTGAATAAAATATTTTTCCAACTTATTTATAAAGGACCTTAGATTTTAAAACTTATTTTTTTTATGTGAAATTACATTTTACAGCCTAACATGTTAACGTGGAAACACAAGAAAATAGTGTCTCCTTAATCTATACTCCTTCCGTCTCTCAGCTATTTTTGCACCCTTTCCTCTTTGGGACGTCCCATCTATTTTTGCACTATTCACTTTATTTTCTCTTTTATCTAATTTTTATTCATTGATTATGTTAAAAATTGATGAAATTAAATGAAAAAGGGAAATTTAATGAAGGTATTCCACTAACACTTAGGCAAAAATACATATAATAATAAATTATTAAAAATACTTTCTCCTTCTGTCTTCGTAAAAATAGCTGGACGGATGTAGTAGTTTTTGTCGTTGCTGTCAAGCATGACCACTAAAATGGTGTTTTTATTTGACTACTTGTTATTCGAACAAAGTGGGAAGCGGGATATAAGGAGATAAGCTAGTTTATACATTTGATAAGGAGATAAGCTAGTTTACATATTACTCCGTTCCACCCGAATGTGCACATTTTTTTGTCAAGTTTCTCAGGTCATGTTTGACCAACGATAACTTTAGTTACGTATATTAACGGTGTGTTAAAATTTGATATTTAGAAAATACAACATGCAGAGAATCCAACAATATCTCACATGATGATATTGATATCTATATACTAGTTGAAATTTATGATCAAACGTGTCTTGAGAAAGTTGACCAAAAAGTGTGCAGATTCGGCTGGGACGGAGGGAGTATAATATTTCACACACTTGATTGCGAAGTGCTCCACACTTAACTAGTACATCTATTTAAACTCTCATTTCCTGTCGATTTTTTTTTGTAAAACGTAATAATACATATTACACTGTCACGGAATAACATTTGAAAGTGAATATAAATTCTTTGCCAGCTAAAAAGAAAAAAAAGAAAATAAAAGGATCTTTGCCAATTTTCGAAACATTCTTTTAAGCCGGTACGCACTAGATCACTTCCCTAAACGATGTAGCAAAACTTATCGGCTTTAATCCTATTTGGTCTGCACCTACTGAATTGGGCATATTATTCCTTTCACATCTCGGTTGCGGGACAAGTAATACACTGCTCGAAACAACCTATATCGAGGTGTAACGTCGAGTTATACACATCTAACTAGGAAGGCCATTATAGTTACCACAACATTGTGGTGAAGTTGGGATAGGCTAAGGCTAAACTCCTTCATTAGCCCGCTTACACAGAAGGGGGGAAGGGAAAGCTTAATCCCGACTGGAGGTGTTTGTGGGAGGTGATCAATCTTCCTACAAGTAAAGTTGTAGGGGATTCATTCTCTTCAAGGACCTTTAACTTAGCATTTAAAGGAATGCGTTGTTGAACGGGGAGTTTTTCAAGGAGAACTGATACCTCTTTAGGCATTACATATGCCTCATCCGAGCTATCGAGACTTCTTTCTCTGCTTGATGAAACTCTCAAGGTCTTGTGTTTCAGGAAAATGAATTTTCTCTTCAAGGGAGCATACGAGATAACGTTCTTTGGCTCCTCATCTACTTGAGGCATCACAAGTTCAGGGCTTCCACTCCACGAAGGTGGTGGACGTCGTTTCACTCACCAAAATAATCTGCAAACTCTATAGATGATATTAGTACAGTAGCAAGCAGAGTCGATCCCACGAGAAGCTGAGTAAAACCTATAATAAAATACCTACTAATATAGAACACTTTTGGTGTAGCCACCACGCCTTAATTTTCAGATTTATCTAACAACTAATAATGCAACTAACTAATATGAAATAATAATGCAACTAGCAGATATAAAAATCTATAAAAATCTATAAATAAGGTAATCGGCTCGGAATAACTCACATTAGTTATACATCGATCATAGGCGCAAAGATAAATCAATTCATATGCATCTATCAGTTATAGGAAAGTAGGTAGGCTTAACCTTCCCAATTCTTTCGTACTTTATCGACAATTAACCAATTATAATTAACTAATTGTTTCTCTTACGAAGATGCCCCCAGAAAGTATTCGCTGAACCAGATACACACCTCAATAGCATTAAGAATGAAAAGAACTTAATATAGCAATTACCAAAGTAAAAGCAAATAGTAACGCACACTTAATTGTTCCCCATCTTGCTGTTACAGTCTTAACTAGTTAGCTATTTTTTCACAAGAATTCGCTACTTACTAACCCTTTCCAACGATTACGTACTGGTAGAATTAGATAGCATTATCCCAATAATATTCAAGTTGATCAGGCTTAAATATATCAAGAATAAAATAAATCAAGAACAATCAAGAACACATAAGAATCAATTATAAAAATAATTAGGCCTCACGATTAATAAACTAATATTTTTTATTCCCTGCTGATATATAAATTAGCTACCCATAATAATTAAACAAAATAAATAAATATTATTAACTAGGAATGACGTATGATAAACAAAGTTGCACACCAAATAATGCAATCACCAAAATTAATGAAACCTGACTCCAACGAATCGCCAATTAATCTCCCCCAAAGAACTACAATTTGTGTAAAAAATTTATTGACTGTGTGTCCAACCCTATGCATATACATGCACACGCAGATTTAAAATTCCAAGTCAAATCCGATTCTTCTTCCGAAAATAAATCAAAATCTAGGCAAAGTCTTGGGAAAGACGGTCTTTCCATATGCTTATAGAAAGATGGAATTTAATTAGAATAATAAAAGATGAAAGGTCTTACTCGCAATATTAAAATTTTAGTATGCAACATGTAGTAGTTATAAAATTTATAACCCGGTTCATGCAACCCAAAAATTTTATCTTCATTTTTTCTAATTTACACTTTAAACCTTGGTCTTTCCATAACTTATGGAAAGACCGTCTTTCAAGAGACAGCCTCTCGAAATCTATTCTAACTCTAATTAACTAATTCTAAAATTAAGAAATTTCAAATGGAAGGAGATACCTTATCAATATGAGAAGTGAATATCTTTATTTCCTTCAAATCCACATGTCTTCAATAATTCACTTTTACCCCATAACTTCAGCAATTCTGCTTTTGCCTCTCTTCCTTCATCTCTGGAAAAATGTCTTATAAAATAAGAGCATTTTTCATTGGAGCACATTGCTTCATTAAAAACCTTAACCTGGAAAATTCAGTGGGAAAAAACCGTCGTTAAGGGAAAAAGAGTACAATGTATAGCTCCCTCTCAATTCTTCACAATTCATGAAGTCCTGCACCAAAAACACTTAAAATTGCAAATTATATCTCAATAAAATCACAATAATTCCACAAAATATGAACACAATATAACACACATCAAATATCCTCACACTTGAATCATGCTTGCCCTCAAGTATGAAGTGAAGAATATAAGAGCAATCAACAATCCACAATGTTCATAAGTTCTCATTCCCTCGTAAGTCTCTATCTAAAATGACCCTAAAAAGAAAAAGTAAGATAGAAACACAAATCACACAACGAGACAGATAAAAATACAACATTTAAAAACTCTAGATTCTACTCTTATAACGATAAATTTTCCCTTGCTAAGGAGTAAATGATCACGTTAACGCACCTGGAAATCATCAATCCTTAAAGTAATTTAAATGAAAATGTTCAAGATCATGAAATATAATCATCAATTTAGTCAAAATCGGACAAGCAATAAATATTTCTCACAATCACTCAATCACTCTCAATATATGAAGGACAATCACTCAAATAATTCACAAGTTATAAGATAGAGAAGTTAATATGCAAATCAGGAAGGTCTTTCT
Source organism: Rubia yunnanensis (assembly GCA_037428765.1). Taxonomy (NCBI): domain Eukaryota; kingdom Viridiplantae; phylum Streptophyta; class Magnoliopsida; order Gentianales; family Rubiaceae; genus Rubia; species Rubia yunnanensis. Next base: position 77,923,443 of record CM075071.1, on the reverse strand, counting down.
CAAGGGTTGTAACGGGGCTATGGACCATTCAAATTGGTGAGATCCTAAGGGTTCTAAGCTCAAACAATATCGATCAAAATATTATGCATGTTTTTTCTTCAACCATCATCTATATATAGTAGACATTCACCAACAATCTTCATCTCATGGCTATTATGAGAAAGCCAAGTAATATCATGTCAAAATAAGTGCTATTTTATTTCTTTTTTTAAAAAAAATTTCAGCACCATTCTTCTTCAATATAGTCCAAAACCAATACTTTTGAGAGAAAAATTACAACATTACGAATATGCTTTTTTTTCATAGTTACGCCCCTCCAGTTTGGCCAAACGGAACCACAGTGTCACTGTTCATAATAAAATTCAGCTTTCAATTTTCGAAACCATTTCGTTTGGGCAAACTGGACACATACTCAGTAATGTCAACAACTCAAGAGAACACAACAGATGAATTCATCAACATCAACATCAACATCAACTCTAAGAACATGCACAATAGGGTTAAGAGAAAGGATAAAACAAGGCTTTGGCTAAATATATAGTAACTCATATCAAAGAACATAGTCAAAGTTTCAAAGTGTTTCGCTAGGGGTTAATGTAATTGGTAGGCAATTTAAACTGTGTGGTTCATCCTAGCGCCTTCCATCACTTTCACACTTAACAACTCTAATTATAACAATGTGATCTCTCAGAATAAAGATTGATGTAGAGAGTGCTCTACTCTAGCTCAAACCTCACTTTAGTAGGTTAAAATATTCAAATAAACTCGTCCTTTTTTGTCATCCCAAAAATCATATCAATCAAGTTTCACAAATTATAGAAAATCTCATTCAAAAACCTCATCTCATTTACACTTATAACGCAATGTAACCAAATGAAGAACTACATCTTTTCTACTTGTCTTACTCTACAAAGAATACACATTCTGTTTAAATAGAAGACTAGCCACAACTCCTACATTTTAGCCACAACTAATAACAACTCCCACACGATCTAATCCATTGCTTTCAACTGAGCAATTACTCAACTCAAACTGTGACTAATTCAAACTATAGTAAAACGGTAAATAACAACTAGATTAATCAACATTCACTCCCTTAATCTACTTGGTATTCATACAAAGGCCTCAAGCACCAAGTTGAAGCATGTCTCCTTATCACCGAGGAGAATGAGCATTTCATCAGACACTCCAAGCTTCTATTGTCGTCTCCTTTTCACTGAGAAGACAGAGTGTTTATGGACACTCCCACACTTCCTTTCCTGTCTCCTTTTCACTGAGGAGATAGAGTGTTTTCAGACACTCCATGTTTTACAGTATCCTTATCACGGAGGGGAATGAGTGATTCATTGGACACTCCATGTTTTGCCATCTCCTTTTTTTTTCTTAAGGAGAATAAGTGATTTCGGACACTCCCTGAATTATGGATACTTTACCCACTTGATCCTTCCTACGTCGGAGCTCTCGGGCACAACTCTATCTCGGACACCTTGATTTTCAGACACGCCTCCCATGTGTTGCCTTGGTGTTGGAGTTGTGATTGCTGAGCATTCATCGAATATGACAGAATTACATTGATCTCTCACGTTCACCTTTTACCTTGCTCTGATACCAATTGTTGGAACATGTCCTACAAAAAAGTATTACCACATACTCTCGTGTTGCCTTCATATCAAAACTAATGCAAACTCTATAACAACACTTTGATAGAGATATTGCAATAAAAGAAAACAAGATATTTTAGAGTTGAAATTGCTCTCCTTTACACTTATAAAGCAATGTAACAAAATGAAGAACTACATCTTTTCTACTCGTCTTACTCTACAAAGAATACATATTTTGTGTAAATAGAAGACTAGCCACAAGTCTTACATTTTAGCCACAACTAATAACAACTCCCACATGATCTAATCCATTGCTTTTAACTGAACAATTTACTCAACTCAAACTATGACAGATTCAAACTACAGTAAAGCGGTAAATAACAACTAGATTAACCAACATTCCGTCTCCTTTTCACCGATATGAGAGAATTGCTTCCGACAATTTCTTTTCTACTCGTCTTACTCTACAAAGAATACACATTTTGTTTAAATAGAAGACTAGTCACAACTCCTACATTAGCCACAACTAATAACAACTCCCACATGACCTAATCCATTGCTTTTAACTGACCAATTTACTCAACTCAAACTATAACGGATTCAAACTACAGTAAATAACAATTAGATTAACCAACAATAAATTTCCTTGGCCCAGTCCCCGATAGTGGGTCAATAGTACAAGACCATCGGCCCACTTCACTTCAACAATAGAAGAAGTCGCTCCACCTACTAGACACGCTTCTAAACTCACCCATCACGCTTTCCAGCAATAGTTCCCGCGACTAATCACCGACGAAGATCCTTCAGAGTTCGATGAGAAATCTAATGGCTTCTTCTTCAAATCGGGTCCTGGTAATAATCCTCGCGTTCTTCTCTGTGATTTCCGGTCTCTCTGCGGAGGTGGAAAGGTGGGTTGCTTTCTGAATCGCGTTTTTGTGTTCAAGAATTTTGTATTAGCTTCATGATTTGTGAATTATGCAGAATTGAAGAAATTGTGCGATTTGGGGGCAGAGTTTTGATGGGTTTTAAGGAGACCCCAGATGGAGGAAATGTTACCTATGATTGCTCGCCTTCTGGACCCTGTGTCCCCTGTGCCTACTCTGAGAAGGTAGCTTAATTTTCCATTTGATTCAAGTCTCGTGTTGAATTTGGATGTTTATGTGTTTAGATTTCTGATTGTTCATTTTGTAGAAAATAGTTTTTATATGTAAATATAAGCAGTACATTGTGTCTTTAGACTCTATATTCTCTATATTGGATATGATTGCGAGATATTGATCCATGTAGCCGGTCTCACGTTGGAGAATAAAGGATTGGTGGTGGTGGTGGTTGATTTTGTTTATTTTTTCAGATCCTCCTTCAGCAATTGAAATTCGGGGGCGATTAGAATTTATTAGATATGTTTGAGATTCTTGATTTTTTGGATGGAATATCTTGCATTTCCGAAATTGTTTTCGCATAATGAGAGGTGATTTGTGAGTGTTTGGTATGTGTGTGATTCTGGATGATTTCAATTCTGTGAATGAACCTTATTGCCTCAGCGCAATTGTGGTAGTATCGTAACTTCAAACACGATGGCCTTCTAGAATGGAAATCATCGATGACTAAAGTTTTTGTGATATTTATGATTGTGGAGTGTCTTCATTTTCCGGATGTAATTTGCTGCATTTGCGTGATTCTGGTGACATTGTGACTTAAAGCACCACCTCCTAAGGAAAATTAGAGATGATTGAATTTCTTTTGTATGTGTGATTCTTGTGTATTTAAATGCCGTGAATGAAATTACTTGCATTTGTGTACTTCGTAGTATTTGTTTTGGCGGCACTCAATGTCCATAGATCATGTTACATTTGCTTATATTAAACGTATGAGCCTTTTGTGCTTGAAGTTGGCAATGAAAATGAGCATTTAGCGTCACCTTATCTTTTTCAAGATGTCCCATGCCATCTTTTAGTTTGACAATTCTGCATTTCATGTAGAATGATGAAAAATATCGCTGCAGCGAAACTGGATACCGTATTCCTTTAAAATGTCTCGTTACTGGCTCTGGATCGAAGGAATTAAATAGCAAAAAAGAGAAGAAGGGTCGATCTACTTTGGAAGTAACAGATAACGTGGCATTGCATGCCGCACAAGAACTTGCTTCTTCTTCAACACAGAGACATCTACTTGATGAGTCATCCGAGTCAGACTCATCGGAGGATGGCAAACAGGCTTACATTACTTACAGAAGTTGTATACCTGCCGAGAATGAAGAAAAGTTGTCTGTACTTGGTTTTGAGGTATGCTAATTTTTATTTACCTACTTTGGTTTATTGAAATTCGACTCTTGCGTCTTGTTTGCAAATAAGCACTTATCTTTTACTTTTGACATGTCTCGATGATTGTTTCATGAAACCTTTTCTGGTTTTATTATTAAAAAAAGGGGTATATGTTGTATATTTTCAATGCTTATTTTGTTACAAATCAGAATGGTTTGCGCTACTCCTTTTTCATTAATGTATTGCTCTTTCTCGAACTGAATTCTGTGCCATTATTTTTAGGCTCTCATGCTTGGTTTGCTGCTCGTAAGTGGTTCGGCCATGTACTACAGAAGGAAACGAGTGAACAATGTTGGACCAGGAGGGGCTGTGAGAGTGCCAAATAATTCTAGGTTTTAAGCTCATCTCCAGATCTCTCTGTTTGCCTGACTAGAATAGTGAAAGGTTACAACCACAATTCTGTAAATTTTCTGCAGTTAGTATCTAATATTTTGTTCCTTTTCTCCTCCCATACTTAACTTTGGGCTGAGTCTTGTTGTAGAGTTAATCAAACCTCAGAGGTCATATTGTGAAGTTTGATAGTGATGAAAAGGTATGATCCTACAAAATTTGACGATATATTTCTTTTGATCATAAAACTCTTTGTTGGATAATAGATTTGACTCTGTTTAGCTGTAAGAGATTTTCAGGAAAGCAGTTGAGCTGCCTAGCAACCAGAAAATGCATTCATTTATGAAGCCACATCGTTCTTTTCGTTGTACATATGCACCTATGTCGTCGTCAAATGCATCGAACATGGAAAGATATCAGGAATTAAAACAAAACAAAAAAATCAGGAATTAAAACATAAAAAACAGTTCCCTCCGCATTATAGCAAGACGTTCTTTGATGCAGACTGGCCCTAGTTAATTCTAAAACCAGATGCTCAGATCAGATGAGGTAATGCCAAAGTTCCAAATTTTTGCTGGAAAATTTCTGTAAGAACTAGCAGAAACTGACTAAAATGGCAATAAAATCTTTTGGCTAAAGTGAAAAAAATGTACACACACAGCGCAATATATAATATCAAGTGATGTTATTGCTGCTTCCTTCTATTTTCCCGAAAAAAAAGATATACAAAGACAAAAATACTTGGTGCCTTCCCATGAATTGTTGGGCAAGAAACCCGAGCACAAAATCAAAGTAAGCAGCAGATCAAACTCCCAAAAAAAGAATGATGACAATAATAATCCTCAAACAACAAAACTACTTTCTTAAGACACATCTACAGAGACAGAACAGGCATGCGAGGACTACAAAGAGCCGTCGACAAGCACATGAGTTTATAAAAAATAGTCGGGAGTCTTGCGGGTGGTGTCAGGTTCAATCTGCCGTGGAGCTGGGTCGAATTGCAGAAAGTTCTGCTCCATGTTCTCCCCAATCTCGAGTATTGCAGCCATGTTACCACACCGGTAACAGTAGTTTGGAGCGCTAAATACAGTCACCACATTCTTTTCCTACAAAAATGCATAAATCGGGTGATTAAAAATTAGGTCAAGTGCATGATTAGGGGATGAAACTAGGAGTTCTCCGCAGATACTAACCTGACACCAATTGTAGCCCTCCATGACAAGCTGATGTGCTCTTGAAATCAGAGTTAACCCATTTGTGTGGTTGAACTGAGCAGCAATATCCTGTCCAAAAGTGTATCCAGCACCTCGAGGTGATATGCCCCATCCACACCGGTCATCTGGATCAGACCACAACAGGTCGCACATTGGTCCTTCATGTGGAACCTACAACAGCAACATCATTTCAAGAAGAAAGATTTAAACAAAATAGGAATATAATTAAAAGTTTGATTAAGAAAGAGGTGGACAAGTAAAAGGAATTACATGACACAAAACAAACAGATAAACGTAAATTGATACTAGGTCACAGCAGTTAATTGGGTACCTCCTGTATACGGTCCAAGGATCTAATATTATCCAGTGTGTCAAGAGAAGGTGACAGCCCTCCATGCAAGCAGAAAATCTACAGAAAGAGCTGCTTGCTATCATAATTGTCATAACAATAATTAACCATGAGAATTCAATAGAAGTACACCACAAACCTGGCTCTCAATGAGTGCTGTCAGAGGAAGGTAATCAAACAGATCAGTAAAATACTTCCAAACATTAGCATTTCCATACTTCCTCAAGCATTCGTCATAAAAACCGTACCTGAAATTGAAATACAAATTTCAGAATCCCATATTCATAAATTAGCATGTTCCCAATTATCCAATCCTTAACAGCAGATACGGTACAACCATTCAGAAGCCAGAAGTTTTTACAAAAGAAAAGATAATTCCAATATCAAAACGAGTAAAACCCAAGAGCTCACTATCAAAGTACCAGCTATATATAAAAGCCACGAATCATGAAAATCAGAAACTCTCAACCTAATCTAACCCCACAATAAGCTGACAGAAAGGGCTAAGCTTTGCATTCAAACCACCTATATCTATCAACTGATTTTCCTCATCCAACAGAACGATAGCTATTTGTATGTTCCACATGAAAGTAAATATTGTAAGTCACCAAATATCATCAAAATAATCATCACAAATAAGATTTTTTCAACTTTAAGAGCCTAAGCAACTATGTGCAATGGGGCCTGGGAAATGAAAGGCACCATAAATATTAAAAAGGGAAATTCTCCAAACAAAAAAAAAGAACAAGGCATTCATTTCTCTAAAAAACAGAAACACATTATTCATATCATAAGTATTAAAAGTTAATGCATGTAGCTATAGGTGCTAATCTGTACATAGATCTTACACTTGAGTAATCTGCCGGCTTTCATGATTTCCCCTAAGAATTGTAATTCTGTCTCTGTAACGAACTTTCAGAGCCACTAACAGCGTGACCGTCTCCACAGAATAGTACCCGCGATCTGCATAGAACAGAACAGTTAAAATTGAGCATTAAAGCTTGCAAGCACAGAAGCAAACAACTACCCCTCCAGGAATAAAATCTGCAAGCACTACATTCCATGGTCTAAGAACACATACACTATTAGGATGTAACAAGTGGAAAAGAAGGGGAAAGGGTATAACGAGGCCAGTTAGTAGCAAGTATAAGGCAATAAATCATCTTCATCAAATTGTTAAACCAATACAAGTTGCAGAAGAAGTATTCAGCACAACATGAACAATGGAAGCTGAACAAAAATTTGACTTTAAACATGACAAAGAATCAGAAAAGGATCAGAAGTGGTATTCTGCACAACATGAAAAATGGAAGCTAAACAAAAAATTATCTTTAAACATGACAAAGCATCAGAAAAGGATGAACCAAAACTGACACTGGGTAAAACCTCTAATATGACACACCGCAGTGAACGAACTAAATGTTGCTCTTCTTCAACAAAGTTCAAGGCTTCAAGCACAACTAATCATCAACAAGAAACAATAAGCCTTAATGAGGGCAGGAGGTCAAGTCCTTATTTACGGAACTATATCCTTTCAAACGTATCCATGGACGTAGGGCATAAACAACTGCCATTCTTTATTCAAAGGGTTCAAACAAACTGCAACTAAACCTCTTCCTCCATATACTACACACACTTGGATTTATTCCCTCAAAATGCAATTTTTTAGGCTTAGAAATCAACCTCTCAGATGATTTACCAGATGCCTAATAAACCTCTTTCAACTCTACCATCCTAAACAGTTCCTCAGCATTTCCGTACAACCAGCCCCTGATAAAGATTAACCTACAAACCCATAATCTCCTCCAAACACAAACAAGTAGATCCACATATCCTAATCTGATATATACATAACAGGCAGACCGTACACACATCATATAGATCAGAATCATCATCGATGACCTCTTCGAAAATCCAAAACATAGAAAGCTCCGCCACGCGGAAATGAAAACCTTACCAACATAGTCGCCCATGAAGAGGTAATTGGTGTCGGGCGCGTTGCCGCCTATCCGGAAGAGCTCGATTAGATCGTAGAACTGGCCGTGTATATCACCGCAGACGGTGACCGGACATTTGACCGGCTGGACGTTCCACTCCTCCACCAGAATCGCCCGCGCCTGATCGCACAGCGTCTTCACCTCCGCCTCCGCCAACGGCTTGCACTCCATCAGCTGCTCTATCTGCCTATCCAGATCCGCGTGCGACGGCATTTTTCCCCAAGCTCTATCTCCTTGCCCCGATCTAGGGTTTCCTCACCGATCGTCGCGAGCTCCGATTAGCTAATCCCAGATTCAAACCGGAAAATCAACGAAATAATTTAACCTAACCACCGAAACGAGAGAAAAAAATTAGCTGCGAAAAATTGGAGGAAATCTAGGGTTTGTGTTGGTGCGATTTCGAAATCATCTCCTATCAGCTCGAATTCATTCTCTGCCGGAAAATGCAGAGATGGGAGTTAAAATTCTTCTATTACCAAGACCCACTTCAATATATATGATTAAATATATTTTAATTGGCTGTAAAAAAAACTGTTTTTGCCTAAAAGTATTTATATTAATGGGTCTGTCTGTATCTATGTGTGTCCGTTTGTGACGACGGGCGGAAGAAGTGGAGAGAGAAAGTAAGAATGGTAGAGAGAGAAAGAGAAATGGGTGTGGAATGCCAAATGAAAGTCAAATTCAGCCCAAATGACATGCAAATGTAAATGACAAAAATTATAATGCGTTAATGGTGGAAAGTAAAAACTTTCTTCACATGTTTGGAAAAATGGACGGTAACAATTACAATTACTGAAACTGATATTTAACATAGGTAAACGTATAGCAATGATCAATTGATTGTTAGTATGCGTAAATTACATTTTAATCGAGTTGGTTTCTTGTGCTATTACAGATTAAAGATTCAATAAAATTTATAATATTGTCATACTAACTTGTCTCCCACAAAAATTATAATCACTTTATAGAGATGGATGTATCACGCATCAATATAACTATTTTAAAACGGGATTGACATGGTTAACTCCTTCAAATTAGGAACAATGGTCGGTTGCAAACTTGTTTCCGCCTCCTTGGTTCCCACAACAAACCTCCAAATGGATTTCAGGAGAGAAGTTATGATGTTTGAATTAGGACTTAGGCCACGGTGGTCGCGATCATCGTGGTGACCACCATGTCATAGCCATTGTGATAATCGAGTGAACCATGATCTTGTTACATGCTTTTAATGTTATTTGAGGGTTGATTTAACATCTGAGTTATCATTTCACTACCAGGTCTGCTAATGGGCTTGATGTTTAGCTATACTTATACCATAAAATCCCCACCTACTGAGCCTTTTGGAAACAATTTATGAGTGTACCCGTGTTTGATCAAACGAATTGATGCTTTGCGAGTGCGTATAATGATCACCAAGTGAGTTGGCTCGTTTGTTCGGATGCTAGTTGTTACGATTGTTTTTGCATCAAAGTTTCATCTATCTAATTATTATTTTTACTAATTTAATGATTAAAATCATTACTATCAACTAACTTTATGTTATAAAATGTCGTCACTAAATCGTATTGGCTTTAAATTTCTTGTCACGGAAACGTTGCTAATTTTTTTAACTAATTGATTTCTTTTCTACTTTAATATATTGATATTGTAAAATTTGGCACCCAAATATATTATTATGACAATTTTTCCTCCAAAAATCGTTGAATTCTCTCCTAAAACCTTTTTCTAGTCGATATGATCAAAATGAAAAAGAATCCAACGCAAATTGTAAACTTTTTGAGAACAAATGTGAAAATGACTACCAAACACGAAAATGGCCAACGTGATTTTACAAAAAATGTCTTCAGAAAGAGACCTCCAACATTATAACCTTTCATTTCGAATGTTAAAATAAATACACTAGAGCACAGTAAAAATATGGAGCCACAGTATAAATTAATTTATCTATTCGACTTGAACTACAGTTAAACAAATTTACATGACAATTCTAACTTGAATTGTTGGTTGACGGACGGCGAAATCAAATACGACGGCTACGCTATGCCCACTCCAATATTTTAATACTGAAGGTTTAACTCCAATTCTACGTTTCAATTGATCAGTTGTTCATAGTTTAACTCCTGCACAAATCATTTGTTGGACGAAAGAATGATTTATATTCAAAACTAGAGTTCCAAAAATTTTCTATTCCTTATTTTGATTGAAATTTATGAGTGAAATTAAGACATATCATTCAAAACCCTCATTTTGTCCATCACAGCCAAAAGTATACTATAAAACCTTACACCGAAATGGAGGGAGTAATATGGATCTACTGAAAATCTCGATTAAAGCCAGATTTTTCTTCATTGATAGATGATCACACACATGCAAACAATGACTTCTGTGTCCCTCGAACTATCACCATTGTTTGCCTTTGGCCCTCCACTTTTTCCCCATACTTTTGGTCTCCGAAGTAACAAAACTGGTGTATTGTGACACTCCTATTAGGTCAAACCGTTGGTTTTCAGTCAAATAGTTAATTTTAAGGATAAAATGATTATTTGTCCCCTTTCTTTCTTTTTTTTTTTAATTTTCCTTTATTGTTTTTCTCATATCCCTTTTCAGCCCATCAATTTCTGCCCACATCATTTTTTCCCTTCTCTCTTCCCCACTCAAAACCCTAACTTCACCACAGAACCACCTCACTGGCCACTCCACCACCCCCACTTCACCTCGTCCCCGACATCCCCAACTCCACCACACCACTACCTTGCCGCCGACTCCACCATCCCACTTCACCTTGCCACTGACAGCCCCAACTCCTTAACCCTTCTTTTTTCCCCTTCCGGCTCCTGACGGGACAAAACATAAGCCATGGTGGTGCTGGACAGAAGCCATGGTGGCGTGACACGTGATAAACTTCACGGTGGGGATTCCAAACTCCGACACAACCCCCAGAGCCAACGTAGACGACCATATCCTACTTCACGAGTCGTCAAAGATGTGCTTCAGAGTGTCCATGAGGTGTGGCAGGAGGCCGTTGGTGGTGTGGAAGTGCTACGGGAGGTCAATTGCACTAGCACAGAGGTGAAGGTCCACTAGTTTGATGGAGTAGGAGAGCTTTTCGATGATCTTTGACCGGACGGAGCTCACCAGAGTTGAGTAGAGGTGGATTTTGAAGTTTCTTAGGAAAATGAGGAATGGGTGGTGGAATTGGGGAAGAATACGGTGGAAAGGGAGAGGGTTATGGCGGCGGAAAGAGATAATGGGAAAGGGAAGAGAGAGAGAGAGAGGAAAATAAGAAAAAAGAAAATGAGAGAAGATAAAACAAAAGGATAAAGGATAGGAAATGTCAGTTAATAATACATGGGCCAAAAGGCTCAAGGTCAAGACAAGGCCCAGTCAGTCTAATCCCCGTTTTGGCGGACGCACGTGTGATTGACCCTGGAGACCGATTGACAAAAGGAGATGTGACTAGCAACGTCCCAGCAGAGCCACCCGCATATATACCTAGGACGCAACTTAAGAAAAATGTATGATCACTTTCTTACTTATCATACACAGTTCTTAGAAATCTTAGAATGACTCGTTCAACTGACTTAATTGTCAGAGTAAGCACGACTAAGCACCGGCCTGCCTGACCCTTGTCTCTCTATCTTGTAGGATTTCTATCAGGTCAAAGAAGGCGGGATCGTGATCTAAGTTGAATGCCAAAGATAGACATAACATCAGTTTTGCCCTTAAAATTAACGTTGAAAATATACCTTAACGGATTGACCCGACGGAATGACCACAATTCACTTGTTTTATAAGTTCAGGGGCCAAAAGTATGGGAAAAAAGTAGAGGGCCAAAGTTGAACGATGACGATAGTTCGAGGGCCACAAAAGTCATTTACTATTTCCTTTTTATATTTATATATTCAAATTCAAAGTATTAACCAGTTTAAGAGTCTCAAATTGATGGTTGACAAAGTATTTGTTTAGTATATAAGATTATGGATCACCTCTACGTATATATATATATATATATATATGTATATATATACCGATTAGTTTTATGATAGGAGTCCATGATTCTATATGGTATCAGAGTTCAAGGCTGGCCTAATCGGCTCCATGGGCGTATTGATAAGCCCTCTCCATCTACGTTTGCACGAAGAATAACACTACTGCTGCACGTGAGAGAGCGTGCTTGAGACTCCCTCATTGGTGGTTGACAAAGTATTTGTTTAGCATATAAGTTTATGGATCACCTCTACATAGCAACAGCTGGTTTTATAACAGGAGCCTGTGATTCTAATGTAATCTATGCAGACCTTAATGAAAAGGTTTCAACTTTGATTAACCTCTCCTTTTGGCCCTCTTTTGAAGCCACGAGACGAGAGAATCTGGAATAGCTTTGCAAGTTTGAATGGGGTATGACCAAAACAGTGTTTTATACTCATACTCACACAGACAAACACACGATGAATCGAGTGATAAAGACTAACAAGTAACAACACAAGATGCTGTTCCATTTACATACGCACCTTTTTCTCCTCTCTTTAGTTCACGCCTTTGAATGGTGGATTTGCTTTTCTTTTGTTTGGAACACGATGTTACAGAACTAACAAATATTTAAAGGAATGGTTTCAGAACAAAACAACAGTTATAAAGTAGCAGTAGCTTATCAAGTTCTCAAGAGAATAAACTTTGCTGATTGTAAGACTCATTATAGATTCTATGCATGCATGCATGCCTATAGCCTCCTTCAAATATTTTGAATCGTAATATTCTTGAGAAAATATATTTTTATAAATTATGAAACAGTCTTGATATGGACTCTGTAACTTAATAATCGTAGTTTTACACATGGTATGTTTTCGTACTTTTATGCTAGTAACTTACCATACGTTTGAGTTAAAAAGTACGGTATTATTTACGTTAAAAAGTTTTATGGTTGTTCCATAACTTAATTATGAGCATGCCAGCCTTCACAAAACAATTCTATTACTCCGTCCCATCCGAACGTGCACATTTTTTGGTCAAGTTTGTCAGGTCATGTTTGACCAACGATAACTTTAGTTACGTATATTAACGGTATGTTAAAATTTGATATTTAGAAAATACATCATGCAGGGAATCCAGCAATATCTCACATGATGATATTGTTGTCTATATACTAGATGAAAATCATGGTTAAACATGTCTTGAGAAAGTTGACCAAAAAGTGTGCAGATTCGGCTGGGACGGAGGGAGTATTATTTTTCTTATTATATATATATATTCCAAAAGGGCATCCAAAACTTTCTCTTGACCATGATCTAAACTAATGAAGAACACATACATTTCTTAAAGGGCCTAAACAGTACATACAATACTTAGTAATTAGCAGTACAGACAAAATGAAAGAGATTGATTAATTCTACACACTTTCAACATCAGTTTTTTCACAAAATTTGGTAACTCCTGAAACCCTATAAAAATTCAAGTCAGTTAGCAGTAATCTAAACGGTAATCAATCCAAGGATTAATTTTTGAACATTCCCAAGATTAATTTCCACGGGACAAATAAAGCAAATGATAGATCCCTTCGCTGCCGGAATTCGAAGCTTTTGCTGCCAACAGTTTCAACTGATCTCTACGCTCGACCGGGCGGCCGGTGAGAATTTCCGGCTCTTCTGTTAACATAAAAAATCACACAAAAATTCTAAGAAGCTACAATAATCAGTAGCAAAGCGATGTAAATTCCTCCAAAAATCAAGATAAAAAATCATGAGAAGGTTTGATTAAAAGAAAAGGTATAAATAACATCATTGCAAAAACCGAAACAGTAATTTTGCGTGTATATAAGTACGATATAATTAGTAGTGATTTTGAAATCTGGAAGTACGATTTGTTCACTTTTGGAAAAGATAGAAGATGCTTCTGACTGAGATTTCTGCAACCCTCCTTACTCCAATGATTTCTTATTTTTAGAGCTAAACAAAGGCGCTTTGTTGCGAGCATTAAAGGAGAAAAAGCGAAGAGGAAAAGAAAAGGAGGGAATTAAAGAAAAGAAGACAACATCAAAAGAGGTTAAATTAAAGGCCTCGTAGTTAGTGGAGAGGGGCCAAATATATGAACAAATAATTAAAATTTGTAAAATGCTGTAAGAAATATAATAAGAGTTCATTACTTTACATTTTATTTTATTTCTGTCACGTAATATTTACCAGTAGATCGAATTTCGCTATAGTCAGAAATTACAAAGAATTGGACATTATGTACCCAAATAGCTTTAGTTCTAGACATGTATAATGAGTAGAAGGTATGGTGAGGCTCCTATTGTACCCTCATCAATGAAGATAATGTGAAAAAAATTCAATTTCTAAAATTGAAAATCGGTTTCGCGGGCAATGATACTGATAAAGTAAATATTGATTAGTCTCGAATTCTAGAAAATTCTAGAATAGTATGTACGTATTTACTCGATCATAGATGAAATAGTACTATAGAACCATGCAGAACAAAATTGAAATTAAACACAAACCTGTTATGGATGGGATCAGGTCCATTTGGAACTTTTCGTTTGCTAACGAAGTTAATTTCCACACTCCTATGAAGCTCTTGATCCATTTCATGATGAGCATTTACAACTAGTTTTTCCGCCTCATGTTCAAAAGCTCCGATCAAAAGCAACCATATCAATCCCAAGATTAGGGTTTTTTGGAGCCTCACCGTCGAGCACCACCGCCATCTGCCACCGCCTCTCAAGAAATTCCGGCGATTCATGATCGGAATTGATTAGGGATTTTGTTTCAAGAATGTATATATAGAGAGATTGGTGGAGGAAATGAGTAGGGCAAAACCAAGGAATATATGTTTGATGATTAGGGCATAAAAGTGTTAGTAGTTAAATTGGCATAGAAGAGGTTGGACTTTCTTTATAGGATTGGAGGGATTCGGTTCCTTTCTCGAAGCTGTTTGGAGAGAGAATTGTTTCGAACGTGACATGGAGGGAACACATTGCTTTCTTTAATACTACTTTATATCCGTTCTACGCCAACATGCACGCTTACTATTTAACATTTAACGTGATTAAACTTTGACCGCCTATTTGAACAGATATATAAACAATAATATTATTGTACGTGATATTGTTGAATTCGTTGTAGTAAGTAGTTTCTAAATATCAAATTTTTATTTGTCATTATTATACGTAATTAAATATATTGACGGTCAAACATATTTCTTGAAGACAGTAGAAAAGATTTTGTGAAACTTGGTATGAGACGGATGGAGTACTCAAATTGGGGTCCCTCTACCCTAGTTCACAATTTTCCTTTTAATGAGTTAAACATATATTTTCTTTTGTCCTACTAATGTTTATACTAGCTTGAGCACCACTATTTGATGTGAAGAAATTAAATGGAGTACAATGAGTGTAATGGTGAATAACATACTCCCTCTGTTCCAGCCAAATCTGCACACTTACTATTTGGAGGTCAAAGTTGTTAAAATTTGACCACATATTTGAGTAGATATATGAAAAATAATATTATCGTATGATATATTGTTAGATTTGTCATAACATGTAGTTTCTAAATATCAATTTTATATGTGTCGTTATTGTCCGTAGTTACATATATTTACAGTCAAACATGTTTTTTGGAGACCGTGAAAAAGATTCTGTGCAAATTCCCCTGGTACGGAGGGAGTACAAGAAAAGGAGAAACAAATACTTTGTTATCAAAGAAAAGGGTCAAATAAAAACATTTTTATAGATGGAGATTTTAAAAAAACTTAATACGCAGTAGAATTTTGGTTTGTCGTCGTTATTGAAATATATATCTCACTTCGGTTTCTTAAAGACTAAATGACTTATACATAAGTTATCGAGTCACTTCCACTTAGTACGAATTTGTTTTAAGACAGAAGTCTAAGATACCTCGAAATTTAACATGGTATCAAAGTCCAGATTGGGTTATTGGGCCGATGTGTGGATCCCGTTTAATTTGAAAACCTGATATGGGTCGTGGATTATTTCCACGTATCTCACATCAGTTTGTTAAAATCTAAATCGACTATGATAGTAGAACTATTAACTATTGATGGAACTGTCGTCATCTAAGAAACTCTGAACAATATCGGTTTAACGGTAGTGGCGTTTCATGAGAACCCATCTACTAATTATTCGATCAATGGCGTATCGATCTAAAAGCAATCGTCATTAATAGTTGCGCGAGCTACCCAAACATATGGGTTTAGGTTTTAAATTTGTCAACAAAAAAAATGCCACCTCCTTTGGTTTTAAAAAAAAAAAAAAAACCACTCCAATCACACGTTCATATTCTTCAGCTGGTATCAAGGATTCAAGGGTAAATTTGATTCAGAATCGTCCATTCATAGAACTAGTCTTCAGTTGACTTTAAAGACAATGAATAAAATATAGGTTTCTTCAAAATGTATGTTGGTTGGTTCTAGATCTGAAATGAGATTCATGGTGATGATTTATTTTTTTTTTCAGTTTTTAAAATTACGATAATCAAACTCCCTCCATCCAACTCGGATTACGCAGAATTTTTTTCGCGATCTCCAATAAATACCCTTGGCTGTAAATATATGTAATTACGTATAATAATGACACACAAAAAGTTGATATTTTAAAATTTTATGTTGCGGTGAATCTAATGGTATCTTATACGATAATATTATTGGTCGTTTACTTATCCAAATATATGATCAAATTTCGATAAGTTTCTGTGCAATTTATGCTAGAAAAGATGGAGTATGTAATAGAGGGGAGATTATATGTTTAGAAGATTCGAAACCGCTCCCATTAGTGTGAAGCCTTTTGGAACATGCCCAACAATAAATTTGTGTGGGCTTAGCCCAAAGCAACACTACTTTTAGTAATGTGAAAATAGGCTTGCAGCGGATTCAATCGATCGATTCCCCGTGGCATATAGAGATGGACGAAGCATAAAAGAAAAGGCATTTTAACGTTCAATTGGTGCTGATAATTTCCTCGGAGGTGGGCTTTGTAGGAGTTGGGCGAGATGCAACACTTGGAGCAGCAGCAGTTGATTGGTTGTGCCAGCAATCGTGGTAAGATAGATGATGAAACAAAAATAATGGGAACGTTAGAATAATAGTGTTGCTTTGAGATCCGTAGAAGTTTTGAGCACTGATGTGGTTACTAATGTATTTAAAACTGATGATATATTATCATCTTATTACTTAGATACAAATATACATGAAAACTCCGGAACACAGTGATACTAAGATGTCCTATTATGTGATTCATTAGAGCATGTATAATGGAGGTTTTAGAGTAATTTTAGTTGGAAATTGGAACTACTCTAAAATTGAAGTGGAGCTTTGGAATCCCAAAATAAGAGGTTTAAAAGTGATTCCACTTTTGTGAAACCGCTTAGCGGTTGGCCTTTGGTGGAACCGACTGAGAACTGACAATGTTTGTTTTTATTTAGTCTTCACATGCTCTTGTTTTGTTTTCTTTTGTTTCATGAATTTTTTTTTGCTTTGTTTTATTTAGTTCTGTTTTTTTAATTTCATGCTTAATATTTTTTTTATTACTTATAATTCCTTTTTAGTAATAATTGTAGTCCATTTTTTTAATATATATAATCCGTCTTTCTTAAAAATGTTTTGTATTTCACTTTTTAAATAATTGGGACACTATTTTTTATTATTTGTAATTCATTTTGTGTTTGTAACAAATGATCAGACTAAATCAATATTTCGATTTTCATATGTTATAATTAGACATGTTAAATCAATATTTTAGTAAATAAATATTTATTGTAATTTTTCTAATCGTAATAATTGGCATTTCAAGTGTAATTTTTTTAATCTTTAATTTTTCAAAATCATTTTCTCTTATTATTTGATCTTAGATCACAGAATAATCAAAGTCTTGGGAAAGATGGTCTTTCCATAGACTTATGGAAAGACAGGGTTTAATTAGAATAATAAAAGGTGAAAGGTCTTAGTTGCAGTATTAAAATTTTAGTATGCAACATGTAGTAGTTATAAAATTTATAACCCGGTTCATGCAACCCAAAAATTTTATCTTCATTTCTTCTAATTTACACTTTAAACCTTGGTCTTTCCATAACTTATGGAAAGACCGTCTTTCAAGAGACAGACTCTTTGATTTTCACATTTCAATTATTTGGGTAGGCTAATTTATTTAAATTAAATATTAAAGATATAATTAATGAGTAAGATACAGAAAATTAATTGGGGTACATTAAGTGGTTACAAAGTAGTTTAAACCATTGTGAATAGAAAAATGAAGTGGTTTCTTTGTGGTTTCAGTTGATGGTGTGAAGGAGAGAGATTAGATATTTAATAAACCGAAACTACAATAGTGGCAGAGAGGTTTTACCATTGTGCATGGTCTTAGCAGGTATTATTTTGTGTGATAATTTTAAAGTCTTATTTAGTAGGGTGTTCAAATTGCTTGACCCGATTCGTTTTCATCCGGTCCATTTGGGCCGGGTTGGGTCAATGTCTCATTTGGGTCAAGTGGGACAATTTAGTTTGGGTCGGGTTGGGTATGGGTTAGGTTGGATTTTGGCCCAAATCGAACGGTTTTTACCCATTTGCATTTTTGTCTCATTTTCTTGAGAAAAAATCATTCTTTAAAAATATTCATAAAAATAATTAGTTTAATTCAACATATCCACCGTTAATTTACTTCATAAACAAGTTAAACATTCTTGAAAAATATATTTACGAACATAATTTTTTTTTGTAAAACTGCTATTAATTATAAAGAATATATTGATTAACATATGATATATATAATATTCATCATTATATAATTTATTAAAAAAATTCTTTTAATAGAAATATTAAAAGTTTTCGAACTAGAATGAAAATCACTATATTTTTTTTATATTAAGTGAATAATTTATAATTAAATATAATGTAATACTCTTATTTGAAATTAGAGTCCGTCTCCTGAAAGACTAGACCAATGTTTAAAGTGTAAATTAGAAGAAATGAAGATAAAGTTTTTGGATTGCATGAATCGGGTTATAAACTTTATAACCACTACACGTTGTATAATAAATTATTGATGTTGCAACTAAAATCTTTTACCTTTTATTTTCTAATTAAACTCCGTCTTTCCATAAGTTTATGGAAAGAACGTCTTTCCCAAGACTTTGCCTTGAAATTATTCTTTAAATTAATGTAGTTAAAAATTATTTAGTTTATTTGAATAAATTATTAAAAAAATATTTACTAATTTTTATATGATTAGAGTCGGTTTAGGCTTATTTGGGTCATTTTGTGACCCAATCTGACCCGATTCTCAACTATGGGAAATTTAACCCGACCCAAACCCCTGACCTAAAATTTGGGTCAGGAAAGTTGCCCTGCCCCGACCCTTAGATCAACATGATCACTGACCGAACTGAATTGGGGCGAGTCGGTGCGACGACCTCGGTAAACTCCAGCGAACTAATTAGGGAGTAACACACTTCATATCTTTGTTCTTCCCGATTCATTAAAATTGAAAGAGGTTCCTTTCAGGAAGAAAATTCATTCCACTGCGACCTCCCTCAATTTTGTCTTAGGTTCCGCCACTGAACGTGACCAGCCGTGTTCAGAATCTCAAGCATGTTCAGAATCTTAAGCATATTAGGTACGCGACACTCTATATTTCAAATCATGAACTAATTACATAGTGTAATCTTTACACTACCCAGTGCGAATATTTACCAACAATACTGTTGTTGGATGTGAATAAATTTCATTTTATAATATAATGTAGGTATCTTAACTTTTTGAATACATGCAAGATGGCTTAATTTATACCCGAGAAAGTTGCGCCGTCTTCACTACAGAAAAGAGCTTCAAAGCCCTTAGTTTATCAATATTATTTCATAGAACAAGTATAAATGAACATGCATGAATTGAATTCATATTTTTCAAGAAGTTTAAATCATAAAATTATCTTAATATGTTCGAGGAAATATTAATCAAAGTGAGATCCTCATGTAAACTTGCTTTAATGTGTATTTTAAAATATTATAAAATGTTTTAAAACTTTTAATTTTATACAAATAAAAATATTAATAACTAAATTTACATTTCAGAAACTGTGAAAACTCAGCTTAAATGAATGTAATAGAATGCGAAGATGCATATAATATAGTTATAACTATTTTAATTAGAAACTCCTTTATTTTAAAGTCATCTTCTCTCTCTAACCTCCGCCTGCTACAGTAACTAACTTTCCTCTTTCACCCCTGTCTCCGCCGGTAACGGCTAATTGTCGCCGTTAACAGCTAACCATCGCCGTTAACGGCTAACCGTCGCACCGTCGCCGTTAACGGCTAACCCTGCCACGAACATCGGTCCGACTGACGCGGCCTCTCACGGCTAGCTGCGATGGCGGAAGCTATTCCCAATCAAAATCCACCAAAATCGTTCATGACAGCTCTCCAGACCAAATCCCATCCGCTATCGAAATCCTTGCCATCTAATCCAGAGCTAAGCCCTAAATCCGAACATTTAGGCGATTCAGCCTGTCTTTACTCTGATGACCAAATTGCCAAACTATCTGCACACTAGGAAAAATTCACTAAAGCCAGAATCATGATGGACCAACTGGAGCTAGCCTTCAGGACGGTAGGTTTTACAGGTAGCTATCAACTAGGTTCTCTTGACTATAAGCATGTTTTGATCAGGTTCGAACTAGTCAATGACTACCAAAGATGCTAGATGAAAGGAGTCTGGAACTTCACTAGAGTTCTACTAAAAATGCTAAATTGGTCCCCATATTTCTCGACTCACAGAGAATCGCCTATTGTACCCATCTGGTGCACGATTAAAGAGGTACATTTATATTACTACAATTCTACTTCAATTGAGGCAATTGGTAATACTATAGGCAGCTTTATCAAAAATGACTTAGCCACTGAAATGCTCACAAGGTCGCCAGCGATAAAACTATGTGTTGAAGTTGATTTGCAGAAACCCCTGTGTAGTTTTATCAGATTAGGATCAGTTACAAATAACAGGAAATACTCAATTGAATATGAAGATGTTCCACTTTACTGTGATCACTGTGCTAAGTTAGGACATTCTCTAAATCAATGTAGAGCTATCCTTCAGAACACCAATGGGAAAGCTGGGGAAAATCTTTTGCCACAAAGCCAAAATAGTTCTCACTGGCAGCCCACAGGGAATAAATTCAGTAAGGAACCTCTCATCTCTATTGAGAATCAAGCTGTTAATGCCCACACTAATGATGAAAAGAAGTTGCATCAACAAGCCACAACTAATCCCACTCTTCACCCTTCCTCATATTGGCCTCCTGAGAACAACAGTAGGTCTGAAAATGAAGCCCTCCAAGCACCAATAATGACTCCCAACCAATCTCCCATAACCCAAATCCAAGATAATTTTCAATCTTCACTCACAAAGCTGTTAAAAGCAACAGTCTTACCCAGACCATCTCTGATTACCTGTGCAAAAGATGATCTACAAATTGGCAATCATAGATCATCCTGGGAACAATCCTCCCCTACAAACCCCCCACTTTCTCTACATGGAAAGATGGAAAATAGGTTTTCTATTTTGCAGGACTTGGAGGACACAGCAAAATCAGATGACCTCATTGAACTGGAAGAGCAGGAATTACAAGGGAATTCAAATAATGGCCATAAAGATCACAATGAATCACAGAATACCAGGCACTAGGAAAACTCTATTCAGCAAGGTAAGTCTAAAGGTAAGAAAAACAATTACTTTAGTCAGCTGAATAAAATGATGCTCAGATCAGCAACTAAGAGTCATAAATCTTGTGAACAATGATGCACACATAAACTGTTAATTTCTCAATCTGGAATCTTAGAGGAATGGATACTTCCATGCTAAGACTAATTCATTTAGTTAAGGTTAAGAAAATCCAACTTCTATGCATAATTGAACCAATGCATGATAACTCTCAGTGTGGATCCTATATGGAAAAACTCAAATTCTCACACAACATGCAACTTCAAAATGGAAAATTTTGGCTTATGTGGAATAACCCTATTACAGTTTCATTTATCTCTCAACATGAACAGTTCTTGCATGTTCAAATTACACACCTGAACCTAGATATTGATATGGAAGCTGTTTTTATATGTGCCCTAAGGAACAGAGAAGGTAGGAAAGTTTTATGGTCAGCCCTGACTGCCCTACCAAATAATGAAACTATTTACATTGGGGATTTTAACACCATCACTTCACTTACAGAATATAGGGGTCCATGCTCTCCCTCCCTAGGTAGCATTAGAGATTTTAATAATTGGATTAGTTCGTCTGGAGTTCAAGATATTAATACAGTAGGTAATCTATTCACCTGGTCAAACTCTAGACTTAGAAAGCCTACCTCAAAAAGACTGGATAGAGGCCTTGCCACCATTAAGTGGAATCTAAAATTCCCTTCTTCATCTATACAGATTTTGAATAGACAATCCTCAGATCATTCCCCTCTCCTACTTCAAGTTTCAACCCTGACTGCCTCTCACCCAAAACCTTTCAGATTCATAAACGCTTGGTTTAATAGACCAGAATGTATGGACTTGATTAAGGAAAACTGGATTATCCCACTTCCTCAATCTGGAATGTTAGGCTTCTACTTGAAATTAATTAGACTGAAGAAGGTGATTAAGACCTGGAATAGAGTCTGCTTTGGTAATATTGATGCAAATGTAAACATTGCAGAAGAGGCACTAAGAAGCCAGGAACTTGCTTATGATTCTACCCACTCAGATGCTGATTTGATTAAGTTAAATGAGAAAAAGGCACTGTTGCTCAGAACCCTAAAGGAAAAAGAGAAATTTTGGAAACAAAAAGCTAGGTCAACATGGCATAGGCTAGGAGATAATAATACCCAATTTTTTCATAAGACAGTGCAAGAAAAACACTGTAGATTGCAGATCACAAAAATTAAAAATGCCCAGGGACAATGGCTACATTCTTACCCTGATATCCAAAAGGAAGCTGCAACTTATTTTTCAGAACTCCTAACTGAACCTAATCCTATGGCTAATGCTTTCTATTACCCTCACTTCCTTAGCCGAATTCCAATTGTCCTCACTGAACATGAAAACCAACTGTTACTAGGCCAGTTTCTGAAAATGAGCTCAAATTAGTCATTAATGGATTAAACAAGAATAGTAGTCCAGGTCCAGATGGTTACTCATGTAAATTTTATTCTAAAAGCTGGTCTATTATAAAGAATGATCTAAAAGATGTTGTTAATGATTTCATATCAGGGTCAGAAATGCCAAAAGGAATTTCCAGTACATGGATAACCCTAATCCCTAAAAAAGCAACTCCTTCCTCCTTTGATGATTTCAGGCCAATTAGTCTCTCCAATGTCATTAATAAAATTTGCTCGAAAGTTTTAATGGAGAGACTAAAACCACATATGGAGAATTTAATCTCTCCCAACCAAACTGCATTTATGAAAAATAGAGATATTTCAGATAATATTCTCTATCTTCAGGAAATGATAAGATTCCTGGACAAAAAGAATAGAATCCCAAACTGCATCCTTAAACTGAACCTTAGAAAAGCTTTTGATAGGGTAAATTGGGATTTTCTTAGGGACATATTGGTTAAATTTGGTTTCAGTGGGAAATTTCTAGGTGCAGTGCTAAATAATTTATCTAAGGCTTATTTCCCTATACTGCTTAATGGTAATCCAGTTGGTTTTTTTAAAGCTACAAGAGGAATTAAACAAGGTGACCCTCTCTCTCCCTTTCTTTTCAATATTTTCTCAGAACCTTTCTCCAGAAGTCTTGCTTTCATTTTCTTGAATAATAGTTTGTCATATTATCAGTTGCCGTCCTCAATCACCCCTGCCTCTCATTTAATGTATGCTGATGACACTGTTATCTTTATGCAAGCCTCAAAATCAAACCTGATTAAGATTAAAGCTTTTTTAGAGGTTTTTTAATATACTTCAGGTCAGAAATTTAATTTTGAGATATCAGGCTATTATATCAGCAAAAGAGCTACAGTAGCAAAATCCAACCAGGTAAGGATGATCTTAAAAATGAAGAAAGGTTCCTTCTCATTTAAATATCTAGGCTGCCCCATTTTTAAAGGAAGAACCTTAAACAGATACTTCCAACCTTTACTGGAAAACATGGACAAAAAACTACTGAATTGGAAGAATAAATGGCTTAGTTCAGGGGGTAAGCTAACTTTAATTCAGTATTGTTTATACTCTCTACCACAACATTTATGGACTGTCACCAACCCCCCCAAAAATATTGTTCATACTTTTGAAAGAAAAATGGCATCCTTTTTCTGGGGGAAACAGAGGGTAAAAAGAACAAAATATGGAGAAGATGGGAGGCTTTAGCAGTGCCAAAATCACTAAATGGTCTAGGACTTAGATCAATACAAGCTATAATTGACTCTTGCTCTCTTAAACTCTGGTGGAAAAGTCAGTTAGGAATAACTATGTGGTCTAAATTGATATGGTCCCTACCTCAAACACACAGAAAATCAGTTACTTGGAAAATGATCTGTTCTGTTAACACCTTTGCAGAAAATAATTCTTTCATAATTCATGGCAAAGGTAGCTGTAATCTCTGGTCTGCAAACTGGTGCCCGAGGGGACCTCCGATGTCACACATTCTCAATTCTGTCCTCTCGCCATTACTATCTTACACTATTGCTAATTTTATTAGCCATAGGGATGCTATTTTACCTATGATTTCCCCCTTTCTGGAATTTGATACTCTTTCATTTCTTCAGGATGCAGAAATTAATGCCAACAGAGAAGACAGGTTGATATGGAAACCTGAACTGACAAGGTTTTTCTCCTTCAAATCTGCCTACAAGAAACTAACATATATCTCTGGTAATTTCCTAGCCAGTAATTTGATCTGGAATCCAATTCTACAAAAAAAGGTTTCCATCTTTACATGGAAAATGTTGCATTCTTTCTTACCTTTTGACGATGTGCTTATTAAATGTGGTTTTAGTCTAGCTTCCAAATGTCTAACATGCTCTCACTCTGATTCCATTCAGCATTTCTTCATATCCTGTTCACTTGCTCATAACATATGGATCCAGATGACATCCTTTTTGGGTTTTCACCTAAATCAACAAAACTCAATTACTCACAGATTCTTTTTGCTCTGGAATAGTAAAAATTTACCAAAATGGCACCATCTGATAAGAAAAATACTTCCTCCCTTGATATGTTGGTGTCTATGGAAGGCCAGGAATAGTTTCTTCTTTGATAACACTAGTTTTTGTCCTGAACGGATATGTAAGGATATTTGTGATCAAGTATACTTATCCCTCCATGCTAAACCTTATCACCATTATCCTTCTTCACATATTCCTTCTAACTTATTGCATCTGATCCCGAAGCTTAGACCTCCTCCTAAGCCAATAATATTAATTGTTTTCTGGGAGAGTCCAAAGCAAAATTGCTATAAGATCAACGTAGATGCTTCCTGGAACCCAAATAAAGCAACAGTAGGTCTCATCGCCAGAAAC
Source organism: Rubia yunnanensis (assembly GCA_037428765.1). NCBI lineage: Eukaryota > Viridiplantae > Streptophyta > Magnoliopsida > Gentianales > Rubiaceae > Rubia > Rubia yunnanensis. Next base: position 77,898,135 of record CM075071.1, on the reverse strand, counting down.
AGTGCTGGAACTCCTTTTGTGATTCATTCAGCAGATATTAGTGCTACAACCCCACTTCAGGCTGAGATTCTAGCAATTCAATTTGCTTGTCAATCTTTTCCTAATCTAGATAACTCTGTTACAATTGAATCAAACTCTTTGACAGCAGTAAAAATGAATATAGATCCATATACTGCTCATTGGACACTTTTGTATCTAACTTTTAAAATACATTCCATGTTAAAGAATGCTGAACTGAAATATGTTTACAGAGAATGTAATGCTGTGGCAGATGCTATTGCAAAACACCATTTGACTTATAGTTTGAGTCTAAATCTTTCTAATGCTCCTGGACATATTAAGGGCCTCATTTCTTTGGACAAAGAGCATACACCATATATTAGACTAAATAAGCACACCTTTTCTTTGAATGGATACTGCTGAGTTTTAGTCCCTGCTCTTACTTGAAGGTACTTGGGAATAACAAGAACTGGAGCTAAGGAGGAGCAAACCTGGAGCCTTACACAGCCCTCTGCACAGCCCTTGGGCACTGGAACCCTCGAGGACGGGTGCCCTCGAACTGTGAAGACGCTGGATCCCTCGAGCTATTACGACTCTGGACCCCCCACTGGAGCCCTCGAGCTTCTAGAGACAACGAGCTCTCGAGCACTGAAGACATCGACCACTGGAAGCCTCGAGTACTTGGATCAGCCTCGAAGTAGTCCCCGTGCACTCGTGCCCTCCAGCTCCCAAGCCCTCGAGCACCCATGCCCTCGAGCTCTGATGACACTGGATCCTTTCGAGCACTGAAGATGCGGGAACCCTCGTGCACTGGATTCCTCGTGCTCTGGAGACATCATCAACTGGACCCCCTCAAGCTTTGATGCCCTCAATTTGGATATCTCGAGCACCCGAGCCCTTGAACATTGGAGCCCTCGAGCACCGGGGCCTTCGAGCACCGGACCCCTCAAGCACCGGGGCCTCCGAGCACCGGAGCCCTCGAGCACCGGAGCCCTCGAGCATCGGAGCCCTCGAACATTTGAGCCCTCGAGCACCGGAGACATCAAGCACCGGGGCCCTCGAGCACCGGAGCCCTCGAGCATCAGAGCTCTCGTGCACTGGATCCCTCGAGCATCGGAGCCCTCGAGCATTAGAGCCCCCAAGCACCGGAGCCCTCGAGCATCAGAGCCCCCGAGCACTGGAGCACTGGAGCAACGGATCACTCAAGCACTGCAGCCCTCGAGAACCGGAGTCCTCGAGCACCTGAGTCCTCGAGCACCTGAGCCCTCGAGTTTCGAAGGAACAATGGAGTCCACGAGCACCGGGGCCCTTGGGTACTGGAACCCTCGAGCTCGGAAGACCTCGAACTGTGAAGACTTTGGATCCCTCGAGCAATGAAGTCACAAGACCCCTCGAGCACTAAAGCCCTTGAGCTCTGGAGCCATCGAGCATTGAAGCCACTGAATCCCTCGAGTATTGGAGCCCTCGAGCTTCTGTAGACATCGAGCATAAGCGCCCTCGAGAACTGGAAGCATCGAACATGGGAGGCCTCGAGCACTGAGAACGGCCTCGAACTGTAGTCCTTGTGCACTTGTACCCTCGAGCACGCATGCCCTCGAGCTCTGACGACACTGGAACCTTTTGAGCACTGGAGATATTGGAGCCCTCGTGCACCGGAACCCTCGTGCTCTCGGGCCATCAAGAACTGGACCCCCTCGAGCAAGATACATCGAGTTTGTGGATCCGCCGTCTCACCGGATACCTCGGACATCTCCAGCCCAGACACCTTCGAGACACCTGACACTCGAACCAAATACCACACAATCACTCGAACCTGGAACCATCGATCTTGGCGCCCTCGAGACCTCAACATCTTAACTAATACATCCTCTACTTTTGAACCACTAGTCTACTAGTTTAGATATTTCTTTTGAAGGCAACGATGTTGCCTTACCGATGTAAAATTTTCAAAACATCGTTGTGTATCTATTTGGTTTCTAAATAGGCTTAGGGAACCTAATAAATATCCCCCACCCTAGGGTGCATTGAGAAAAAAAAGTTATAACTATCCTTTTTCAATTTCAATTTAGTTTTGTTCGCTAATTTTACTAATCTAAATTTAATCTCCGGCCCGTATGTAGGCTTCCACATAGATGCTGCGTAAACCGGAGCCACTCTTAGTTGTGACTAAAATTTTTAAAAAATGTTTTTTGGGATTTAAAAAATTCATGATCTTATGATGCTGATTTATCAACATCTAACTTTTAACTATGGTGGGATGGGAACCGGAATATATATTTGCCGGCAACAACTTCTAAAATACACCTCAAACAATATAATCCAACACTAGTCTTTATACATATATTCCAATCAAGTTATAATTATGCACAAGGGGCATAAGTTCCCACCAATTGTTGCTTGGATTACAAATGCCACTTTACCTTTTCTTTATTGACAGTAACTTGATCCTTTTATAGTAGCATACACAAGGTGGGTTATATTCGTAACACAAACATGCTAAATCCCAACATGTATATTATTAAGATACTCCCCCGGTTCACTGGTAGTGGCACTATAGGTTTATGTGTTTGGATTTAGGTGAAGAAGATGAGTGGATGAAATTGAATGTAGAAAGTAAAAAGTAGAATGAGTGAATGAAATTGAAGGAATTTTGTCAAAAATGGAAAGTGTGTCGATATAAATGAAACAACCAAAAAATGAAAGTATGACACTAATAGAGAAACGGAAGGAGTACTCCTAATATTATATAATAATCTGTTTAATTTTATTAAAAGTGTCTTTTTAATAATACCTCGCCTTTAGTATCCCCTCCTCAAACCCTCCCCCACCAAAAAAATGAACCCCTCACCCTCCCTCGACACCATCGTCCCCCATTTCATCCTAGTTCAGTTCCCACCACCAGCCACCACCCTACCCTCCCCGACACCAGTGTCTGCCATAACATTCTAGTCCAGTTCCCACCACCACCTTTCCCCACCCACTCCAACCCCGCCACCAGCGTAAGATCTCTAATGCTGCTCGCGATGTAAAAACCTCACTTTGAACCCATGCCACCATCTGATCTCCAAATCCACCACTACCACCGATTTGTTGTTCTGATGATTTTCTTGCTCGTGAACCACCACTCACCACTAATCACTTGTGACTAACCATTCACCACCGATTGCTCGAGAACCACCATGATGTGGTGATCCGATCAGGCAAACCCCTTACTGTTCACTTCATAAACATGTTCCCCTGCAAAACCAATCCCGAAAGTGATTCTGGGATAAAAACTTTGACGATCAAGTCGGTCTTCCTCTTTAAGAACTAGAATTTCTTAGGATATTCACGCTTACCTTATCTCCTCATGAGCTTGTTGTATAACTTGTATTTATAGGCTAACATAGTTGTGGCTCCTTGCATTTAGGAATTGAGATCGTGGGTCACACCACGATCACCACGTTCGTGCTCATGGCTTTCGTGTTCATTCCGCATTTCTCTGCTCACATTCTCTGCCACGACTAGAAGTCCCGCGCTTAGCTAATCTGCCCCTTGGGCTAAAATAGCTTCGTCTTGTTATGGGATGAGATTGGTCTGGGCCTAGCGGCCATCAACCTTTTAACCACTGGGCTACATATACACCACACCATTCACTACCTCTCTCGCGACTATTCATTGACCTACCCACCACCGCAAACCACCTCACCAAATGATTTCATACTTTCTTGAAATTAAATATGACAAAATACAAACAGTATAAACATTGATATAAATAGAGGGTGTAACCTAGTAAAATATACGGCGTAATTTAGCAGCCCATAGACTCTTTGTCGTTATTTAAAAACTATTCCGGATCAAATTGATGCAGCGAACTGGCCTTCTACTCCCTTAAACTAACCCAAAAGCTGATTTGAGATGAAATTAAATCCAACTCGATTTAAAGCAATATTAAGAGAAGAGGGCGCCAATTCCCCTCATCTCGTCGAAATAACAAGAAGATTCAAACCTAAAAAACACTCATCCATCAAATTCGAACCATCCCAACTTGAAATTTTGTAGAAGACATTAGAAGTACTACAAAGTGGCAATTGGATTAGGAAACAGTTTAGTCATATTAGCTGAAGGAGACAGTAAAGAGCAAATTGAGAATAAGCACGTGGAACTTTTTGGGGTGGAGTAAAAATAATAATCTTGCATGTGAAGCTTTTTTTCTGGTGGCATAGATCTTCGAATAGAACTGATTCTCCCATCGCGGGGGATAACTTTTCTAATTTCCCCCTCATAAATTAGGTAATTAGGTAACTGTGCCAATGATATGGATATTGGACCAAATCTGCCACACAGATGCTATATATTCTGGACTATTGCAAAGTATAACGCAAAGGAAACAATTACTCTCGTAACTCCGTTAGGGGGATGATGAGTTGGATGATATCGGTGGATGAAGGTGGGCGATGCGGGTCTGTTGGAACCACTGAGTTAGGGTTACCAAACAAACAACGAATATTTTTGTCGGCTGATATATTTTCTTAGCCGAAACACATTTAGAGCACTGTATATGATGCTCAAATGTTATATGGACACATTCCAGAAATCGGAGGTATAACTTTCCATCAAGAAAAAGTCAGTCAAACTACCAACCCGTTTTTATACAAGTTAAAATGTTTTAAGAGAGTGAAAATTTAGTAATAAAATGAATTAATATTGGTCGTAAAAAAAAAGTTGTAATTTTAAAAGATATACTACAAATATTAAGAGTGCGATGGTTTTTGAAAGAGCCAATAGAATACAACAAAAGTAGTATCGCTACATAAGTCGTCTTAATTCTCATTAGATCGTTTATCTATAGGACACGATTTCCAATCATTATAATGTGATCAGTTTTTGTAGATTAAGGTTTATATATTTGTCCAAGGTTATCATGCTAAGAAATGATGAATGAATAAAGGGCAACGTTCATTTATGCCCCTGAGTTATTTGTTTAATGCACCTATATCTCTCAGTTTTTTTAAAGTGCACATAAACTCCTCCCATTTTTTAAAAAGTGCATATATATTCATTTCAATTTTTTGAAAGTGCACATATACCTCTATAGCTGAAAATTGGTGTTTGAGAAACTGATAAATATATGTGCACAAATAAAGAATTGAAAGCATATGTGCACTTTCAAAAAACCGATGGGCATATATACACTAAAAATAAATAGGTTAATGGGATGCTTTTCTTTTCATGAATTAAACATGGTTTGGCGGTGTTAGGTGAGTGGAGCATTAGTTATAAAAAAAATATTTTGAATTAAAGTCTTATCCTCTTCATGGATTCGTACACTCCAACTTTCTTTGTTCACTCTCTAAAAAATTCGATTTGTTTTTTTCTGGACTGTATCAAAGAAAAAGAGGGAATAAACAAACATGCATGTAGCATCTATAAAAATAAAAAGTGGCCTCCAAATTTAACTCATGAGGATCCCCATTCCCAATATCTTCCAGTTGTTGAGCAAGGACTACAAAACAAAACCTTTAAAAATACTAACAATAATGTAAAAATCAATTTAGAAACGGAATCTTGAACATCATATGATTAGTACAGAATCAAACTATCAGTTCAAGGTTATGCGGATCAAACTTCAAATATATGTCCAGCTAGAACATTTTAGTTTAATGAAATTGAAAGAAATGGAATAAAATACTCCCCCGTCCCACTCTAAATTGTTTATTTATTTTTTCACGATGTTCAGTGGGCATTTTTTACCACAAATATCTCTAGTTGCATATAATAATATCGCATAAAAATTTTGATATATAGAAAATAGACACTAATACAAATCTAACAATATCTCACATGATATATTTATTATTTATATATTAATTTATATGAGCCCGTCTTTTGAAAGACGGTCTTTCCATAAGCAATGGAAAGACCAAGATTTAAAGTACAAATTAGAATAAATGAAGATAAAAAATTTTGGTTGCATGAATCGGATTATAAACTTTATTACTAGTACATAAAATCTTAACACTCCAACTAAGATATTTTACCTTTTATTATTCTATTTAAACCTCGTCTTTCTACAAACTTATGAAAAGACAATTTTTACCAAGACTTGCCAATTTAAATTTAAGGTCAAAATTCGTAAAGTTTAACTCTCAAAAGGTAAATAAGCAATTTAGAGTAGGACGGAGAGATGATATTTATATTTTCAAAAAAAAAGGGAAAATGAAAAGAGTCCTATGAATATGACAAATCTGAACCAGTTGGCCAAACACCATCAATGATTCTCGAAAGAAAGCCTATCATATGATTACAACATAGTAAGACCCCCTAGCCTTTCAACCAACTCAATTTATAGTTGCTACAAAATGCACAATGTTCACATGACATTGCACGAGGCCCTAATTAACCTATCCCTATCATAAAATACCTAAATGTTGGTTTACACTATTGCGAAAAATCAGGAACTTACAGTGTGGATATGATACAACGGATGTACAAAAACTCCTAAGATGCTAACATTTATAAGTGGGTGAAAAGGGGTCCCAAAAATATTTGTACAGGTTTCTATGGAGTTCAGGAGTCAGTTGTTCCGTGGAGGTTTCGGACGTGACTTCATGCTGGCTCGCCTAGCCACATCCCAAGCCTTCTGTGGTGCATAAACACCTGCTTGTGATGCAAAGAATGATTCGTAACCTGGTGAATCAAATGCAAAACCAGTATGTCTTGATCTTGCTCCGGGCAGTTGCATAATCGCGTAACTCCTAGCTTCATCAGGAGAAAGCTGGTTACCGATCTCCAACAATCCAACCTTGCTAGCATCGGGTTCGTGTCTATGAATTTCCTGAACGATCTCGTAATCATAGGGGGAAAACCATCTCTGAGCTCTGAAAACATATTAATAGCATCACGTTAGCAAAGAACCCTTGTTCAGCAAAACCATTACATGCAGATTACGAGGGAGGGCAAATTCTTTGCAAATCACCAAAACAGACCACTGCAATATCGGAAAATCTACAAGCCATAGTAGCCCAGAATAAATTATTAACTTTCTCATGCAACTAAATCATCAAACATATATAGTAAATTCCAGGCGCAAAAAGAGAGCCAATCACAGGCAAAAACAGAAAAAATTCAATAGTAGGCTCAGGGAAACCTTCTGTATGCTTACCAAATGCACTGCTTATGATAAGATAAAGACGGGAGAAACGGCAGAAAGAATCTTACCCCTGGAATATGAAGTCGCATAAAAGTGCAGCTATGGGTACAAGGAGCAGCGCCAGGTAGAAGAAAAATGTGCTCATCAAGACAAAAATCACAAAATAAATATTTTGCTGCACATCAGATGAGGAGTAGAAAGGTTAGCATGCCAAAATTTTTAAATATGAATTAAATGAACTTCACAGACAACTTCACAGACCTGGTCTTTAGGTAGGACGACTCCAGAGTAAATAAACACGAATACAAACCATGCTAAAATACTCCCTCCAACAGTTATATGATGCCACCTTGTGATTGTATTACACATCATCAGAAGCCGCAAGTTGACAGTAACTACAACGCATGTGAAGGCCATTGTACTGACATCCCAAACACCAAACATCTTGCCAGGTTTGTTCATGCCCGCAGTAGTAGAAGCAGTTACGAAACTATAGAATATGATTGATTGATATATGGCAAAGAAAGCCCAAATACCAACAACTCTCCATTTAAAGAATGTGTTCTTCATCCCTTCCTTGTATAATTCAGGATATTTCTTGGAAAGGGCTGCACTGACATCCTGCAACCATTCAATAGGTAGGAGAATATGGAAGAGTCAGTAATACTTAGTGCAAAGAGAACCTAAGCGCCCAGATCTGCAATATGAAACATTACGGCATGATGACACAATCACATGCAAGTTGTCATTTTTTAAAAGCCGTAGTACCTTCTCAAATATTCCCATGGCAATTACAGGGCTTGCGGTGAAAATAACGTTATACAGTGACTGAAACCAATCATCATAAAACCGTTGACCCGAAAATCCAGTGTGGAAGGTAAACCAAAATTGCGTCAGCGTAAACATCAGATTCTTGTAAAAGAAATATGTCACAACCTGCAAACAGAGTATTGAAAATTCAGAACACGTGAACTGAAAGTTATAAAATAATATTAATGAGGACTCCAACTAGTCCCACGCATAACAAGAACAACTCGTGTGACTCTTGTGTTAATTTAATACCAACATTTTCAAATGCCTTTAACCTGGGAAGGAGATTCTAACATCAATATCTAATATCCTTAGCTGCCTATCAGTATCATTCAAAGATCCCTTTTCTCAGGCATGTACAAACAGTACTGTCTTCTAGATAACAAGTCTAGTCTTCTTGTAAATGCTAGGGGGTTTTTATAGGGAAAAAACTCATAATGGAATGACGTAGAGGCTCCTCAAGGCAGCAAACATCAGAAACTCATTTATGCTACAAATTTCTCAATTAAAGAAAGCAAAACAATAACCTTGCAAATTCGAAGATATGACCATCGCCCATGCACAAGAAGTAGATCTGTAAGAAAACGGAATTGAGCAATTGCAAAATCACTGGCCATCACTGCTTGCATTCCTTCTTGCCCACTTATCCCAACCCCAACATGAGCGGCCTGAATCATGCTAACATCATTGGCACCATCACCAATACTGAGTGTTATTCTCTTTGCACCCTTCCTCACCAGGCTTGTGACCTGAAAGCAGTACATAACTGTTAACAGTTTCATTTGACAGTAAACGTTTTTTATTTGTAAACCAACATAAATGAACAGAGGGTTACACTACAAACCTGTGCTTTTTGTAAAGGAGAAACACGGCAGCAGACAACCGCGCTACAGTTTAAGCTCAAATTAAGAAGCATTACACGCAAAGTTACATCCAACGCATACATCAGACACTTCCCATCAATCACAAGGGCTAACTTTGTTTCAGGTGCTGTACGAAGAACATGCAGTGCTTCTTCATAGCACTTCTTCAGCTCTTTCTTCACACTTTCTTTCATAAATTGAGCAAGCTCCACTTGATCTCCCTATATATAGTTTTGTTAACTATTAATAAATATAACATGAATGAAACTGGGAAATGTATAAAAGAAGAAATGCCACTCACTTTTTCTTCGATTTCTCTAACTTCATCAGTGTCTGAATTGATAATAAATTGTTTCATGTTGTTGTTGATCAATTTGCAAGCTGATGCATGTACAAATGACACGGAAATTCAGATGTTGCATAGAGCATCTTTAGGCCAAGGAAAAGAGCATAGAGGCAGGTGAAATTATTATTGTACTTTTTTCTTGCATCAACTACACATTGAGCTGAAGAAAGCCATGAGCTAGGTGAAAAGCTTACCGTATGCTATATTAATAGCAGTCTCCATCTTATCCCCGGTAAGCACCCAAATCTTGATTCCAGCCTTTGACAGTGTCTCTATGCAGGCAGGAACTCCTTCTTGAAGCTTGTCTTCTATCGCAGTGCAGCCAATCAAAATTAGATCCTTTTCTATAAGTTCTGCTACCTGTGGACATATTAAATGAATTCATTTGAGAAAGCAAAAAAAAAAAGATCATGCATCCAGTTAATAGTAGCTGGAAATCGACACGGCAGGTCCACGGACAAGATAAAAAGACAGGAGAAACTAAGATACTAGATCTACACATCCTACATAGCAAGATCAATCAGCAAGTACAGAATGACACAATCGAACCCGAAAAGACATTACAATATAAATCAAGTCAAGAGGCTACTCAACCCAGGGTGCACAGTAAAAACAAGAACAGAAAAACCATGGGTCAGGTCAAGAAGCCAAATGAAAGACACAAAGTATGAATTTTAGCAGCTCCTACAAGAGGCAGACCTCATCCAATTTCTTTTCACGATCCCTCAGAGAAGACTTCGCCTGAATATACTTTTCGTTCCAGCTCTCATATGCTTCAGGACTCAAATCTCGATATGCTAGGCACAATGTGCGTAATCCAGCAGCTCCAAACAGTTCCAGATGATCCCTAGAGATTCTTTTCAAATCATTATCTCTGTTTGCCAGCCTTTCATATATTACAGTGTCAGCACCCTGTCAACAAGGTTTGTAAGCACGCAGATGATTTTGAACTCCAACACTTTGTAACACCGAGCAATTACCTTGCAATATAAAACAAGTCTGCCATTGGGGTAGCGACATACAACAGATTGGCGCTTCCTTGTGCTAAATGCATAATGAAACACTAAAGTGAAACTCAAATACGCAACCATAAAATCAGAATCTCTATAAAAGTAAGGAAGTGCAAATAACCTGTTAAACTCAAGGACGTTCAAAATCTCATAAGGAACATCTTCAACTTGCCCCATCTTTTCCACGTGTGATTCACGAACATATATCGTGGTAGGTGTCCGTCTAAAAATAAAATATTAGTCACAGTTGCAGAATAAATGCTACTAGATATCTGTTTAAAAAATCTAATCTTTCACTACATTTTTTTATCCCTAAAAGTAAAATGCACCAACTATTACCGAACAAGGTCCTCTAAACAGTACAAGACAAACTTTGGTTGTATTTGGTGGAACTATGCTTATAAGCACAACTGACTTCTGTTTCTGCAAAGAACTGTGATTAAAAGCAAGGAGAGACCAATTTTTGCTTTTCCCCAAAAGATAGCTTCTGATTTTAAAATAAGCAGCTTTTATAGAGTTCACCAAATACTAAAGGTGCTTAGCTTATAAACAAAACACTTATAAGCTCGGCCAAACACACCCTTTAACTATTGCCCAATAAATTTCTACTGGTTACACTGAAGATATTATTTCATTATTCAGAAAGTGCACATAGTAGCACTTCTTCAGACAGAGTTCTAACCAAAGTCCAGAGTTACAATATGCTTCATGGGTGCATTGCTCTAACAAGAAAGTACATAAAACGTCGAAAGTTGGAAAAACTGTTATCAATTCTCTTTCTTTATGACACTATAGTTGAGAAACTCATGTATGCTTACTTGAAAAAGAAGAAGCCAAAGTTCTTTGCAGCAATGACCAGAGCAGACTCATCAGGCGAAGCAGCTTGATAACGTATTTTTTCAGGTGTGTCTTCACCTTCGGGAAGTACAGTGTGGCATATTGCAAGACATCTAAAGAACTCCTACAAGAATTAGAGAAGCTTTTAACAAAACAAGTAGAACAAAATCCTCATGTAAAAAATCATCTTATTCATAAGATACTGCTTACTAAGGCAAAAACAAATGGCAGCATAATCATGAACACAGTGTGAGGTGAACAACAACAAAACAAATAAAAGAGAATGGAAAAGCAACTGGACAAAAGAAAGCATCAAACCCTGCAAAGAACTTTGTGATGATTACAAACTCTGTATATTCACTAATGCACCAAGCAGTAAACAGAGAGCAGGGACAAACAGACTTCTTGTTATAGCATCCCTAGCGTATCAAAAGCTCTAAGTCAAATCCAAATGTCACTTGAATTCTTCCCTAAAACCTAACTATTTCTGTGATCCCTCATTTCCAAAAAAGGAAAATCTTATATACTCTTAAATTCACAGGCAACTTTAGACAAAGGCCATTTGAAGCAGGTGCCAAATAATAATTTCTGTCACTTGATAAAAGAAAGCAGCAAATAGAAACCTATGGATCTGCACAATAACCCTATAGATCTGTCAAACAACAAGATGCAGTGACCAGCATGTGTTAATATAATAGAAAAGTATAGATTCATTCAATATAGTGGTACACATACCTTGCAAGAATCAGGATTAGGTTCGTTTCTCCAAGCACCTCTCAAGAGACGAGAATCATCGAAGTTGAAACCCTTTTCATGCTCTGCATGTGATGAATTCTGAACCTGTGAGAATTAAATAGCATTAAACATCCATAGATGCAATGGGAAATACATATAGCAGCTCTGTGTGGCAGTTCTTTCTACCTCTATTTTTACTCCAGCTCTTTGTGCCGTTCCAATTTCAATTTCGCTCACACCCGTACCATATATTTCTCCTCCAATGGAGCATTTGAAGAACTCCATCAAATTTCTTGTCAAAGTTCCAGTTTTATCTGAAAATATGTACTCCACCTGCCAAGGGAAAACAAAATAGAGAGACAAAAATTTAGTCTTCATATCAATCTACAGTCAAGTTGGTGCAGTGCAGAACAGAATGTCAGAATCATAGAGATGTATTTGATCTCTGTTCAAGTCAAGCAAACACACACACACACATAAAATCTTCTCACCTGCCCAAGTTCTTCATTTAAATTAGATGTCCGTGCAGAAGCTGGGGTATTGCTCTCCACGTGATACATATGCAAATCATTGTTGATAAATTGGGTGGACTGAATAAATTTAATCATCTATGAAGCAAAAACGCAGAAATATCAGATACAAACATATACAATCACAGAGAAAGAAACTAACAAAAGCAGAGATCCATACCTCAACTGAAACATACAAAGAGATTGGGATAATTGGAGAATAAAGAGTAATCAGGGTAAACATGGTCAAAGCTGCAACCTGTAGAAAAGGGGGAAAAAACTTATAGAATGAAATAAGAAACAGAATAACCAATTAACATCATACACAAAAGCTCACTTACCACAAATCTACTGTCGGGATTGAATTGTACATCCGAATTCTTGGTATTCTCAAAGCGTAAGTAGTAATATTTTCGGTTAATGAAAATACCGCTGCCAAATTTGTAAACATATTTTATGCTCATCACAAAAGAAAATATGTAACTAAGTTTTAGAGTTGCAAGGTCAAACAAATCATCTTCACTATAGAGCAGGTAGCTAAATTAAAAAGTTGAAACCAAAACATCTTAACAGTAGCTAACCTGCCTATGGCACCCAAAAGGCACATGCAGAAGAGGACGGAGAAAAGGGTGAGAATGAGTTTGTCAAGTTTCTTTTCTAGCGTACTCCGTTTTGAGGGAATTTTCATGGCATTCATCATCACCTGCATTAGTTGGAGGATGCATAGGAACATGAGTGGAAGAGATTTGTGCATGTGTGCGTGAATATAACTCCTGCAAAACTTTCAAAGCAGTTGTGTATACTCTAAAGCAGCCATTTTGGTACTCCGAACCAACATGTGTGTTTGGCCCGTTGACAGAGTGGACCGGTGTATCTTGGACAGATGATCCATCTCTAAAATTAATGGAGCTACCATTCATAATAGAATACCTTTGTCTCGTGCCCAGTGAAAATTACAGCCCCGACAATATATTCAGTGTTTCTGAGACTACATCCCTGTAAAATTTGGAGTAAAAATGATTGAGTAAACAGCAAACCAATTTAACTAGCAAAATTACACGACAACAGAAAAGATACACAGGATAGGTATATATCAAGTGCATGATATTAAGACACAGGCCATACGGAGAGAAAGTCACTCGAAGGTCATGGACTAAAAGAGTTACAAGGGATAAAAATTACAATAAGCAGGAAATAAACATGTTTCACATAAGATGTGCACACGTGTTCAGTCAACTTGCTCTAAATTATCCTTTTTTTAATCAAAGCCATGTAAACATAATGTGATCCTTATAGCAAACCCCACACAAAGGGCTAAACTCTTGGTGGCAGTGTAAAGCTATGTAAGCAATTAAACATAAGGGAAAGTCATACCCTCAATAAAATTTGATTTGGACTCAGTGGCAAAGTTTGCTTCTGAATTATCAGATTACCAGTGAAAGTGTACAAAGAATTATTAGGCTGCTCACATTGCACTTCACCTGCAAATTGAATAAAACTTCCCGTGAGATATAATCAACAAACAAAAATAGTTCATTATCATCATTAAATGTGTCACTTGTACAAGTGGCTGTTCTTTAGCCCAACGGAGCACTAGGGATACGAATGCAAGATAGACAAGCCAAACCTTTAAATTCAGAGGCCTTCTCAGGAGTCACATAATCCCATGTTTTCTCTAAAGCCTTCCTAATCTTTAAATTTGTTTCACCATCCAGGTTTGCAGTCTGGAGAACAAAAGAATTTAAATAGCAGCCCGAAGAACAGGTAGATAACAGTCAAGATGTCAATCTTCACACATGTGGAGAATTTAAGGGAAATTTTCTATCATTAAGGGCATCACCAAGTCCTAAAGAGGGCATAATGCACAAGTCTTTGATGACTATCATTAAGGGCATATCCTGCTTTCAATGTTCAAATTATTCATTCAACGACATTTTTATTCTTATTTTAGTTTTTTTTTTAACGCCAATTAAGTTAGGCAAATTAATCAGGGCAGGTTGTCGGTGAGCTGTCATTCACTTTTGCAATTACTCCATTACCTCAGACACAACCAGCCACACTGATCACTAGTGCAGTTGCACAATCTTTCAACCAATAAATATCTCTGCTCATGGAAAAAGTAAGCAAATTTTTAAGGTGGGGGATTATAATGGAGCACCGTCCCCTGGTATTGGCCTTTTGGGCTCATATGTTGGCTGCTCTCATCATTTTAGGGTTCTTCACCAAGTCCTCCACTCCAATTTCACTGACAACTTGCAAAATGAAGCCCGAAATGGACATGATCCAATATATATATATATATGAAGGAATGTTATGAAGACAACAGTGGGTGACATGGATCCCATCTAAAGAGCAAAATAGCCAGCTCTCTTGGGCAATATCAGAATGGATTCAAAACAGGTACAATGAGGTTGGGAGCTGATGTTATTGTGCTCTCTAGATTCCAATGCAAGAACAGAAACAAATCTGCCCAAAGCATTTGTTTGCTTTAATACATTTTTTGAGATGCATTCAGAATGAATCACTAAAGTTTCAATGCTGGTTTATGAAAGAAAAAAGGTCACGAATATGGAGAAGATAGTAAGACCAACAACATCTGCTGAGGATGATTGGAATGACAAGGTTGATACCACTGTTCAATGGTGTTCCTTTTCCAGTGATGCAGACATTCTTGAACAGTTCAATGCATCGGATTCAACATCCCTGAGAATATCTCTTATGTCTTCATTGTATGGAAAAATTGCCACCGTTTAAGTGCATTTAAGTTTAGAAAAACTGAAGGGTGAGAATGTCGTTATATGAGTACATAGAACATTATAAATAGTATTATGCCATCAACAATAATTATGAAAGACTTTTGCCCTCTTTACGAATTTAGAATATCGGAGCGCCCTAAATAGAAAATTTTCCCATTTAAAACCAATATACCTCCGTGTAACAGATGCCATCAGGATTGGTACCGGCAAGGAACAAAATATCAGCAGGGAAGTATGAGTCCTGCTTGACCTGCATGCAGTAAACAGTTGTTGCACGTGAGTGATGCCATATATAAACTGAAACTAAAAACAAAAAGTTCAGAGTATAAATGCTAAATATGGTTCAGAAGATTAACATGGATACTATTTCCAGAAATAGAGAAGTCATATCCCAGGGTTTAGATTGCTATGCGTATGACTGTATGACATAAGCAAAGATAGTACTAATCCTAGATACTACAGAAGGTCAACAATCTATTCTCGAACTTCTCTCATATATATCAAAGATCATAGAAATTTAAAACTACAGTATCAAGAAAATAATATACAGACAGACAAAACAATGTTGTAAAACAGCAGTCACTTACTCTGATTATATCTCCAACCTGAAGTTTCTTCCAAGGAACAGCCACCCAACTTCCATCTTGCAAAAGGTCTACAGGGGTATTGTTTATTGTCATATCATTCTGAAAGCGCTTCTGTAACATATAACGTAAAGGGCAAAAGAAAGGGGAAATGTGAGAAATCTGAGGCATATAACAGAAGCATCTTAGACAGCCTTCGAGTTATTGAAATGATCAGTTATTTCGTTCTAGACCCATATCAAGAGAACATAGACCTATTGAGAATATGGAAAAGTTCAGGCATATAATAACACATGATGACATTTAAGGAAGATAAAAGTGCTCACCCAATCTTCCCATGCCTCCTTTATAAGAGAAGCGAGAAGCACCATGCTCAAAGGAAGCACATTCGTGATTGGACTCACAGGACTGCCAGAGTGGTAATATCTCAGATTAAGTTGAATAAAATCACATATATAATACTGTATGAGTAATACAAACTCGTTTGATGAAGTTATCATGCATGAAAAAGAAAACCAGAGAGCAGATGCAACACACCATGTCCACTGTTCAGGTTTTTTTATCATAAATCTTGCGCAGAGGTTGTTTGTAACAGGCGATATTCCTGCCCCTAACTAAAGAAGTTCGCTATTGCTGATTGTGATCTATGAAACAGTGTATCGAAATGAACACTGCGTCTCCCACAATCTTGTCTTTCAATCTAATTTACATACAGAATCTATTTTTTAATCCAACTCTCTGCATAATGTCTAAATAGGTGAGAGACCCAGCTTTTAGGCCATAATTTAAATTATACATAACAAGTTGCTTCAAAACAAAAATCACAACCAAAGCAATCGACATACCTCACCGGAGTGCATGACAAAATAGATATCATAAGGAAGTAAAGGTTAGCCACCCGCCTGAACTGTCAGCATGAAACATAAACGAGAAGAAGAAAAATAAGATAAAATATACAGAAACTGAAGAAAGACAAGCAGATTACAGCAACATCTTGTGTTCTGATACACTCAAATAAAGGAATAGAGAATTAGCTTAGCAAGTCAGGCCAATTTACCTGTTCAAATAACCCCTTAGGTAGGAAGGTAATCACGTCATACTTCGTAGTTGAAACAGAGTTCCCCTGACAAAAATTATTGCACATGTTTAACACGATCCATCAGTTCATAATCGGTAATCCTCGAAACGTATACAACTGAATGAAGTGATTGCATTAATAACATCTAAAAACCCTAGGGCAAAATGTAAAGTATTTTCAACATGATTAGTACTCTCACTAATCTTAGCATAATCCCCTGAAGTTCATCATAAACTAAACCTTCAATAAACCTCGAAAAACATGCTAAAGCAATTAGATTTTACTGATAAATATATTCAATCAAATTTAAATGATCTTTGAGATAACTGAATACACAAATGTACCTTGAATTTGGCTAGAGCATTCGCTTCGCGTTCGTTGCAAAACACGGTACGGTGACCAGGCGCCTGCGGCTGCACCCTCCCGAGTTGAACAGTTCGGGACGAAGCGATTCTGTCTACCATCGGCGAACTGCCGCTGTCACCACCGCCACCGCCTAACCTCGATCTAGATCCTTTCCATCCAGCCATAATACTTGTCTACAAATCCGTCCGATCGCGCCGGACCGACGAAACGATTCCCCCGGCGATTGAAGCTCCGCTATCTCCGCAACAATTAAACACAGGAAAATTTAAATTCTTTCACAGCAGCGCGTATGGAAAGAGGAAGAAGCTTTTGTTCCTGTTGAAAATCAAACGGCCATAACTGTGAAAAACGACGGAATTTTCAACCATTCCTCTTCCGCGTGAAATCTAGCTTCTGGCTTTTCTCCTTCTTTTCCTTTTTTTTTTTTAAAGATTTTGCTTGTCTTCAACCTCTCTCTACCGCGTGGATGTGCGTGCGCGTTGAGGGATTTCAGATGATTTGTCGGGCGGGAATAGGCACACGCGCGCTGAAGCGAATGGGGGAGGTCTGGAGAAGGTGAATCACAGTCAAAGCGACGGCGTTTAGGTAGTAATGTTGGTGAAATATTGGTTAATGGAGTTTTGCGAGGGAATAAGCTAATGTGCGCCGCGTCAACGGAACGGAACGGAAAACGGAACTGTGGAAGTGACGGAGGAAACGAAAGGAATAGCGGTGAATCTCACGTGGACCGAGTGGGGATTACGCCGTACGTGGCGGTTACACCGGTGCATCTATTTTTCTGTGTTTCCAAAAGTCAAGAGACAAAAAAGAGATTTCCATCCAGAGTGGGTCTTGTGACAGGCGGCCTGTCCATAAACTTATGGACAGACCATTTATTTCTTACCTTATACACTGTATTTCTTAAATTACATACAAAATTTAAAAATTTTGAAAATATTTTTTTATATCATATATTTTTATATTTTCACCTTCAAATACATATTATTACTTGTTTTAACTTATAAAATGCAATATTTAAATTTTATAAAAAATTACAACATTTAAGTTAAATGCCCCTGAGGACTGTCCATAAGCTTATGGAAAGACCGCCTTTCCTCAGACTTACCCTTTATCCAAATCATCAGTTCTCTAATTTCTATAATCATAGGCATAAAACGTTTTAGATTAAAACAGAAAAGAAGTTCATTGAATTTTATCTATAATTGGTTATGTTTTTCAACTATTTGTGTATACAAGAATGAATTACAATTAAGCCATACATATCATAGATAGAACCGTCTCACGAATATCCTTTCTAAACTTCTTTTAATGGTTGAATTACAATTGTATAATGTAGAACTGTGGTTCCACGAATATCATTTATTCCATTTGTCCCAATTTAAATTATTCACTTACTTTATGTTACTATTTTTTTGTTAAAATTTGACCGCATATTTGAATAAATATATGAGACATAATATTATCTTATGTGAAATTATTGAATTCGTCATAACAAATAGTTTCTAGAAAATAACTTTTTGTTTACCGTTATTATACGTAGGTTAACATATTAATGGTCAAACATATTTTTTGAACGATATATAATAATTAGTCTGTAATTTAAGTTGGAGCAGGGGTTATCAATTTTCCCTACTTGTTTCCAAAAATACACGTCTTATTCCTAATGGCTAGAGAGTGAAATATTGTCACTGTTTTTGGTGAAAATAATTGAAGACTTCTATAGTGGACGAGATTGTTTTTAAGGTCAAGAGCAATATTTATACACAAAGTTATAGTTTATGCAGCCTAAACATTACACGGTCTCTATTATGTAATTGGTATAAATTTTAATTTTGGGTTGGGGTGGGGTGGGGTGGGGTGGGGTGGGATTTCTTTTAAAATTTGTTGAAAACTTCAGGGACCTATAGTGTAATTATCGAACTGCTATAAATATCACTAAAATATCCAGTATTTTCTTTTTTCCTCTCCAACCGGTAACTGCCACCTGATGCCGGTAAGCGCCACCGGACGCCAGATTCTCGCCAATCTGCTTTATCCGCCGGTTTTCGTCGGATTTTCGCCACCTCCGCCCCCATTTTCCGTCGGTGTTTCTTCTCCTTCGGCGAACTCGTCGATCGCTTCGCTGTGTTGTGCCCCAGGTCGCCGGCGGTTCAATTCACGGTGATTTTCTGCTTCGACGCTGCCTCTGGTGAAAAACTGGCAACCACGGGAAGCTTCGCCTCTGCAAATCGCACTTTGCTCCGATTTGAAGCAGTCATCGGCTGCGTTGATCGAGGCTGAGCGTTTTCGACGATGGCGAGGTTCAGGGTAGTATGGAGAAGGACGCGCCGACGAAAGAAGCGAGCCAGAAGGAGAAGCTTCGCAGCAGAAGAGGCAGCGCGTCAGATTCACATGATTGAATGGCGAAGACGACTCGCACATGAAGCCACGCGCGATGATATTTGCAGCTGGCGCGTGTCTTCACGCTTCAGCGGATGATAGCGATGCTGACTGACGGCAGTGTCGGTGCGAAGGACGGTGACTGAGCTTCTGCTCGTGAGAGGTGAGGTGTGATTTGGTGTTTTATTTATTTCAAAGTTTTTTGAGGTTTCTATTCATTTAACTAGATACGTAATCAATAAATGATCTCTGGTGAAGTGGTTAGATGTCTGGAGTTTGTGGTCGTTGTCTTGAGATCGAATCCTATTATGCCTTTATTTTTTGAAGAATTTATATTTTTTATGTGTATGCTAAGATTTATTTGTATATGAATGAGAGAATGTTCAACAGTTGTTCTTTGGCCTATTTTTTGAAGAATTTATGTTCTTTGTACTATAGCTTATTTGTAGTTCTTTTTTTTAAAAAAAATATATGTTTATGTTTATGTTTTCCATTTTTCGCCTGAGGTTTAGGTGATAGGAGTTGAGGTTTGTAGTATTTTTTTCTCATGTTGATGTTTTTCATTTTTCCGACTGAGGTTTTAGTAATAGGAGTTGATGTTTGTAGTGTCCTTTTTCTTATGTTGATGTTTTCCATTTTTCGGATGAGATTCATGTGTTAGGAGTTGATGATTGTAGTTTTTTTATTAAAAAAATCGTTGATGTTTTATGATTGACTAAATTATTTTCTAGTCCCCTACAAAGTATCTTATCCCATGTTTTGGTTCTCATTTGCAAATCAACCCTTAGATGGTACCCAACAAATTCAAAACAATTTGTTTGGTCCCCAAAGGTAGTTTTTCGGTAAGACTAAATGATTTTCCAGCATAATCAGGGGTATAGTGGTAATTTTACTAAATAAAAAACATTTCAATTAAAATTTTCTAATTAGAGCTAATTAATAATAATAATAGGCTTTATGTTAGATTAATTACTAATTAGTTTTATGTTAGACTAATTACTAATTTAGTCCTCGTCCGCCGCCTTCAATTTCCACCACCACCTTCAATATCGGGAAAGCTTCTGCTTTCGGACTCTTTCCAACCAAGCCCTTATCCGAACAACGTCGGCTTAGTCTCCTCCAGCACTCTCCACGGCTCAAATCGTTGGCGGATGAAAGAAAATGTCTCCCGGATATCATCTAAATCCTTCTCTGGCGTGCCAAATTTCCCGGCGCTGAGATTCCCCCTCAGGACAATGACCGTGAGCAGCAAACACAGGACATTGATCTTCCCGTTCTTACTCAGCCTCTGCACTTGCCGAGCTCGCTGTGGGCTCAGGCACCGATCCAACATCTTCTCCCCTGGCATGAACGAAGACGACCGAACGAAGAAGACGGTGCTTTTATCTTTATTTTTTATTTTTTAAAACTCAGGGGTATAATGGTTATTTTACATACTTTGACCAATTTTACCGTTGACTTTCCCTGAAAACCACCTTTGGGGACCAAACAAATTATTTTGAATTTGTTGGGTACCGTCTAAGGATTGATTTACAAATGGGGACCAAAACATAGTATAAAATACTTTGTAAGGAATTAAAAAACAATTCAATCTTTATGATTTTCAAAATGAATAATTTATATTCTTGAGGTACAATAACTTTTTTGTTGTTGTTTTTATGATTTTTAGAATGACTAATTTATACTCTTGAGGTACAGTAGCTTTTTTGTTGATGCTTTTTGTTTGTTTTCTCTCATGTTGGTTTTTTTCATTTTATAGTTTTAGGTGATAGGGATTGATGTTTGTAGTTTTTTTTATTATATGGTTGATTTTTTGTATTGTTTTTTTCCTTATGTTGACGTTTTCATTTATTGTTAGTGCTTCAAATGTAGGTTTTAGGTGCTTATTTTATAACTTGTGTGTGTTATGAAAACAAATTGGTGCTTTGAGTACAACTTATAAGTGCTTCAATCGTTACTTATTAGGAGTTGATGTTTGTAGTTTTTTTGATGATATGGTTGATTTTTTGTAGTGTTTTTTTTCCTTGCGTTGATGTTTTCCATTTTTTTAGTGCTTCAAATGTAGGTTGTAGGTACTTATTTTATAACTTGTAAGTGCATCAATCGTTGCTTGTAAGTTGCTTCAATTGTTGCTCGTTAGGAGCTGATGTTTGTATCTTTTTTGATGATATGGTTGATTTTTTGTAGTATTTTTTCCTTATATTGACGATTTTTCTCTTTTTTTGTTAGTGCTTTAAATGTAGGTTGTAGGTGTTTATTTTATAACTTGTAAGTGCTTCAATCGTTGCTTGTAAGTGCTTCAATCGTTGCTTTTTAGGAGTTGATGTTTGTAGTTTTTTTTATGATATGGTTGGTTTTTTGTATCATTTTTTTCCTTACGTTGACGTTTTTTTTGTTAGTGCCTCAAATGTATGTTGTAGGTGCTTATTTTATAACTTGTGTGTGCTCCATTTACATATATTTTTTATATATTTTTTTAACTTGTGTGTGCTCCTTTGAATTTATATATATATTTTTTGTTGTTTTATTTTATTTTATTTTTTATATATTTTTGCGGCAGTTTTTAGTTGATGTATTATGATTTTTTTATGAGGTTCTACTATTTTTTGTTAACGTTGCTGCATTTTTTTAATTTATTTTTTGCATTTTAAAAATATTTTTTGATTTTTTTTGTAGATTGCAGGTGGAATGACTGTCTTTCAAGAGATTGACTCTAACAACAAATCTTATCAAAATCGTTACTAGTTAGGAGTTGATGTTTGTAGCTTTTTTGATAATATGGTTGATTTTTTCGTAGTGTTTTTTCATTACGTTGATGTTTATTTTATTTTTTTAGTGCTTCAAATGTAAGTTGTAGGGGCTTATTTTATAACTTGTAAGTGCATCAATCGTTGCTTGTAAGTTGCTTCAATCGTTGCTTGTTAGGAGTTGATGTTTGTATCTTTTTTTATGATATGGTTGATTTTTTGTAGTGATTTTTTCTTTACGTTACGTTTTTTATTTTTTGTTAGCGCTTTAAATGTAGGTTGTAGGTGCTTATTTTATAACTTGTAAAAGTTTCAATTGTTGCTTGTAAGTGCTTCAATCGTTGGTTGTTAGGAGTTGATGTTTGTAGTTTTTTTGATGATATGGTTGATTTTTTGTAGTATTTTTTTCCTTATGTTGACATTTTTTTCATTTTTTGTTAGTGCTTCAAATGTATGTTGTAGGCGCTTATTTTATAACTTGTGTGTGCTTCATTTTTTATTTAAATTTTTATATATTTTTTGCTGTTTTATTTGATTTTTAAAATATATTTTTTGTTGCAGTTTTTAGCTGATGTTTTATAATTTTTTGATGAGGTTCTGCTATTTTGCTGATATTGCTGTAGTTTTTATTTATTTTTTTCATTTATAAGATATATTTTTTTATTTTTTTATAGATTGCTGTTGGAAAGATCGTTTTTCAAAAGACGGACTCTAACAACAAATCTTATCAAAATAAGAAAGAGGAAATAAGTGTCTCAACTTAGCTTTGTATTCTAGTCACATTCGTATGTGGTATCTTTGCATCGAAAATAGAAGGTGCTTTTTTCGAGAAAAATGCAGATATAATCATATATAATTGACGAAAGTACAGATATAATCCTGCGTTAATTGAAAGTGTAAATATAACCCTATCGATTCAGGTTATGTGCAAATATAACATTTTTTGGCAATTTGATGCCGGAATTAGATGAAAAGACAATTTTACCCTGGTCGATTTATATTTTAAAAAATTGAAAATTTCAAATGATGTAATGACCATATTGCCCTTCGTCTCTTACCAACTATGTCATTCTTCTCTTCTTCCACTCACTATGCCGCTGCTCCATTCTTCTTCCCACCACACACATTTTCTTTCTTCCACTCTGCCACCCTCTCTCCGGCCACCACAATCACTCTCTCCGCCGTTATCCCTTTTGTTCTTCAACTCCTCTATAACTGCTATAAGTACACCCTCAATTTCCCCCCAATTTATCAAATTAGGTTTTCAAAATAGTAAAATCTGAAGCAGAAGAAGACGACGACGACGAATATGGCGAATTGGGGGCCGGTGGTGATCGAGGTGGTGATGTTCGTTCTGCTCAGTCCAAGGTCAGATTTCGTCTAAGGTATGTTCATATGAGGTATGTTTGAAGCTTTGGTTTTGTCCTATTTTGCTTTTCTGGGTTTGTGCCTTGGTGTGGTGTGGTGGCGGGTCTGATGAGTGGCGGGGAGAGGGTCTGATGTGGTGTGGTGGCAGGTCTGATGGGTGGCGAGAGGTGGTGATGTAATGGCTGGGCTGATGGGTGGCAGGTCAAGGCGGCGGGGGAGTGAGGCTGGAGGTGGAGTGGCGTTGGAGGCGTGGTGATGCTGTAGGGGTGGGGATGGTGGTCGGGAAGTTAACTGTCGATCTAAATTTGATTATGTTGACGAAGGCGTGCTTGTTGCCGAGGAAGTGAGGAGTCCGGCGGATGTGTGTTAGGGTTTAGGGTCGGGTGGTTCTGGCAGGAGGGATTGATGGTGGTGGTCGGGAATGGTTAGTGGTGGTGGCGGGGTGAAGGTGGGGTGATGGCAGGGGAGGCAGAGGAGCTCCGGTAGTGGCTGGTGGTGGTGAGCCAGGTGGTGGCGGCGGTGCTAGCTGCTGGTGGTGGTTACTGAGGGCAATTTTGGCCTTTTAATTTTGTATCAGGTTAGAAGGGCAATTTGGTCATTTCTGGTCGGTCAATGGCCAGAAATGGCAAGTCAATGCCAAAATAATGACTTTAGGGTTATATTACGTGTAATAAATAGGGTTATATTTGGACTAAAAAAATTGAGGGTTATACTTGCACTTTCCTCAACATATAGGGTCATATCTGCATGACTAAATTGTTTTTTTAGTCCCCTACAAAGTATCTTATACCATGTGTTTGGTCCCCATTTGCAAATCAACCCTTAGACGGTACCCAACAAATTCAAAACAATTTGTTTGGTCCCCAAAGGTGGTTTTTCGGTAAGATGAAATGGTTTTTTGGTATAGTCAGGGGTATAATAGTAACTTTACTAATTAAAAATATTTTCAATTAAAATTTCCTAATTTCAAAATTTTCTTTTTCTTTTTAGTTTGTCACCGCCATCGCTGCCGCCTTCCGCCGGCGGGCCACCTTACAAGCTTCCATATATACATCCTCTTCTTCCTCGTCTTCATCCTCAACCATTAAACCCTAATCGCACTTTCACTCCTCGCTTTTCTTCATCCTTGCACCACCGATTAGGGTTTCACTCCGCCTTCAGACTGCTCCAGATTTGGTTTCCTCACACCCCCGATTAGGGTTTCACTTCGCCTTTAGACTGCTCCAGATATGGTTTCCTCGCACCGCTATTCTTCATCCTCGTCTCATTCTCAACCATTAAACCAGACTGGTCAAGATCTGGTTCAGATCGGGTTTCTTCATCCTTGACAGAGACTGCTCCAGACAAAGTAGCGGTGCATGTCGCTATTCCTGCATCCCGAAGAGAATATGTTCGATGGAATAATTTCTTAGATGTATTACCTCATCCATCAAAGTGGCGACAGTGACGACGAAGATGAACTGGATCGAAGAAGACGAAGGCAAACTGGATCGAAGAAGACGACCGAGCGAAGAAGATGAAGTTTTTTTAATCTCAGGGGTATAATGGTCATTTTACATATTTTGACCAATTTTACCGTTGACTTTCCCCAAAAACCACATTTGGGGACCAAACAAATTATTTTGAATTTGGGTACCGTCTAAGGGTTGATTTGCAAATAGGGACCAAAACATGACATAAGATACCTTGTAGGGAACTAAAAAATAATTTAGTCTATGTGCATATTACCCTACTTTTTATAGCAGATTACCAAATACAAAAAAATTGTTTAGGTTATAAGCAAAACACTTATAAACCCTGTCAAACACACCCTAAATACTGTTGTGGCGAAAGATCATTATAGTAATTATGTCCCTCACAAATTGAGGCGAGACTCCCACGTAACTAAAGACCATGATATTAAGAAGTTTAAATGTGAAGAATTTCAACTCAAGTTAGACAAACACAATGCCCCACGTGACTAAACACCATAACAATTTTAGAAATTGAGAGTAAGGAATTTCAACTCGAATTACACTTGGGCGGTCGCATTATTCTAGACACTAGAGCAATTCAAGGGGTTAGGAGCTCTGTTTTAAAAGGTTTCATAATCATGTTACTTGCTAATGACATTTAATTTTTGCAATCATACAAAAATAACATGGTCCAATGATTAAGGTTCATTTTGTGTCCTGGTACTGGACAGGCCAGAGCTGCACAAGCTGCCTTCTATGATTGGGCTCTCCGTTACACTACGGCCACAAATTCCTTCTTACATTTCACCCTTCCTTATTTCTTGACAGTGCTTTTAATGGCCGGAGCTGTTAATGCCAATATATCGCCTCAGCTACACTATCCATTCCCGTTCCAAAAGCTTTCTTATCCTGTTCGTCTTCCCGTTTTAATTCCTTCCCATCACAAAAATGGAGAACTTCTCATTTGCAACGCCAAGGTGCAAAATACAGTAATACAGAGTCTGTTTAACTATTTGCTCAATTAACTTGTTGGGTTCTGTTTTGTTTTCTCAGGAGAGTGGGGAGCCGGAGGATTTGAACGGAGTGAGTTTCGCGGCGAATGGAGTTATGGAGGACTACGAAAGTGACGAAGACGAGGAGGAGGAAGAGGTGGAGGAGAACACTGAAAGCAGCATTGATTTGCTGTTAAGATTGCTTCGGAGCATGTTCAAGAGAGTCTCCAAGCAGGCTCGAAAGGCGTCCCGTGGTGTTTTGCCTGATGTCTTCTCGCCCCAACTGGCAAGTATCGAGGGTGACAATTCGTGTCGTGTTTAGTATTTCAGGTTGAAAGTTGACGTGTTAAAACGCTTCAACTGCAACCTCCTATGTTTTCTAACCTTTATTGTACATTTATGCCTTATTGAGGCCTTCATAAACTAATCTGTAAATTTTACTGCAAGAACTCAGGCGTCTTTTGCAGTTGATGGGGTTTTGCTATTTGCTTCACTCTCTGTTTTGAAGGCACTTCTTGAGGTATACATATGAGTCTAGATTTCTATCATAAAATCAGTTAGCACTATGTAGGGGTGACTCATGACCTTACATATATTCGTCCAGGTGATCTGCACACTCGGTGGAACTGTGTTCATGGTGATTCTGTTGTTGCGGGTCATCTGGTCCGCTGTTTCCTACTTCCAGTCAGGCACGGCTGGTCCACACCACAGCCGGACCTCTTATGGCAGAGCACAGTGATGACCTAACTAGGTGGCTCTTGTTAGGGCCAAAAAGAAGGGGCGAACACGATAAAACATGAGTGGAAAAGTAATAAGATGCTTGTAAATTTCATTTATTTGCTGAAACTTTTGCTTCAGTCTTACACAACTTGGAGGAAAAGATTAATCACGCTATATAGGGCATTTTCTTTCTTCGACACACATGGAACTGAGACTATCTTCATGACCAAACACAATGGCGTATAATAGTAGATGGTCACAGAAAGAATAGGCAAGGCTCCTAAAACAGTCTTACTAGTAGCTGTTGATCTACTATTTATTCACGAGGATCGCTCGAAACCACCCCCGATCTGCATATGTAACCACTCAGGTGACGTGCCCCTCGCGTATTCCCTCCCTGGCTGCGAGCCAAAGGCCATCGAAGCTACATCAAGTGACTGCTGACCGAACTGGAAAACAGAAGACTCTTGTCACAAAGAGCTGATTCTGAGTAAAATGAAGTGTGTAAATCAAAGCGCTTACATCTTTGGAAGGAAATCCTTCTATTCCTGGGCTTAATCTCGTGTTAACTGCTTCAAGCTTCATTGACAGAAACTGGAGGACAATCAAATGCAAATTAATTCAGCAATTTCATAAAACCATATACAATCAGAAGTAAGACTCTCGATTGAAGAGGCATACCTCGACCTGGCGCTGTAAGGACTGAATATAATTGATGATCTCATCAAGGACCAAGGCTTTGCCAATAACCTGAATTCAGACAGAAACTAGAGTCAGGAGGAGACTGGTATTTTCTAGCAAAATTACCACTTGCGACAGCAACAAATATGATCGTTGTAGGAACATAAAAGTAGATCAACAAGCCTCAACTGGCTTAAATAACAACTGGTGCAGTTTATCACTCCACTGGCCTAATGTGTGTTTAGCAACAGCAGGCCTGTTGCTAGAATCACCTTTTTACTATGAAGGACTAAAATTCCATCTTCTTCACAAATTTCTTCGATCATGCTAAAATGGACACATTATGACAGTTTCTAATTAGTTATTGCCAACCTCAAATTAAGGGTAACATTCATTTTTTTACCTGATTATTTAGTTTGAATCTCCACTAGTTGGATAACTGCATTAAATATGAAGATTTCAGAGGATTGCCTCAATAGACCTCTACAAGACAATACATAGAACCTCTGATTACTGTAGTTTCATTACCTTGTTACAGCCAGGGACTAGATCCTGAAGAATCTTCATTCGCTCGCTTATCTTTTCTCGCCTAGCCTGCACAAAGAAACACAGAATCACAACTTGCATTAATGTGGCTCAACCAAGACAGTATCATTCTACGTTTTAGACAATCTTGATGTGGATTGAGGAGTAATATTCCTTTCAGTTCTTCCCAATCTCGACTGTTATAACCATTCTGACAAGAAACTACTTCAATTTCATCAATAAATATACTACTGTAATAAATACTGGCAAAACATACTCTTTCTGCTAGACTGTGACTATCTGTAGCTTGGCCCCTTCTCGCTCGGACATGAATATAGTCTTGCTTAGACGGTTCAGCTGGTTTCGCAGATTGTTCTGCTGCCTTGCCTGAATTTCCTTCCCCGTCTGCTTTTAATTCTCCATTTTCATCAGGTACTCCGGTTTTGAGCCTTTTACTCTCGCCATCATTCTGCCAAGTCACCAGGCCACAATCAACAGCCATCTTCAAGAATTAATGATATAAATCCATACCCAACACAACTAAATCAGTAAGTCACATTCTAATATAAGTTCGAGAATTAATAATTTTATCTAATAATTGGTTTTGCTAGTTCAATCACACCATAACACACCATTTGGTAATCTGATCCACGTATAATCTAATTATCTTAACAGGATTCCAGTACTATTAATTGAATGAAGTTATATTATTATTTTTTTTTAAAAAAAAATAGTAACTATTTTAGTAGTTTAATCCAATGATCAAATTGAGCTGAAAATGATTCTTAAAATTGGTTGATTAACCTCAGTTTATTACAACAAACATTATCAACTGAGTAATTGGCTGCAATAAACTTCAATGAAATAACTACAATAAAAATTTACTGTCACAATAATTACCGCGGCATTGCCATTGCTGCTAGTGGAAGCGCCTTTAACCGCCTCATCCTCCTCCCGCCTCCTCCTAACTCCGCCGCCGCCGCCGGAGTTATTCGGAGCCTGCTCCACTAACACTGGATCACGGTTCATGTTCCCGTTCACACTCATACTAGCAATCAAATCATTCGTGGTGACATT
Organism: Rubia yunnanensis; assembly: GCA_037428765.1. NCBI lineage: Eukaryota > Viridiplantae > Streptophyta > Magnoliopsida > Gentianales > Rubiaceae > Rubia > Rubia yunnanensis. Next base: position 77,869,166 of record CM075071.1, on the reverse strand, counting down.
ACTATGGTGAAACGACGACGTCATACCAGAACCACCGCCGTTATTCATCGCCGGAAACGGCCAGATCTCCGCCAAGTTATACGCCGCCGTATCGCCTCCCAGATTATAAGACGCCTGGGGATCCATATTCTTCGTCGTAGAAGCCAAAACCCGATCCGGAAATGAAACAGTATGCTCCGTTTTCAGTTACCGAACAACATTCGACCGAGGTTGGAGAGGGAAATGGTGAGGCGACAGCGGCAGGGCGGCAAGGAGGCGGGGGCGGAGGTGGCGGCGGCGCGTACGGTTCACTCTACCTTTTCCTCGGGAGTTGAAAAGGAAGTGAATTTGAGTGAGGCTTTCTCGGAGGGTCCGGAGTTTCGTGTCCTGAAGATTCAGCAGCGCGTACATGTGACTCTACCTTTCTCAATCTTAAATACAGTTGCTCTCGTCATTAATATGAGGTTAGATTGTTGATAAGTGAGATTAATATTGTAATCATCGAGTTGATGTTCGAGCCGTTGATAAGCATGTTTGATTTCCCGTCTTTTTTCGTTAGTTTAATTGTAGACGTCCGTTTTGGATAGAAATATAGCGGGAAATAAGTTTTTAATATTTTAATACTCCCTTTCTCCCATCTTAAATTATCCACTTACTTTATGAAATTATTTTCTCTCACAGTTTAACTCCACATTTGAACAAATATATGAGGAGTCCGTCTCTTGAAAGACGGTCTTTCCATAAGTTATGGAAAGACCAAGGTTTAAAGTGTAAATTAGAAGAAATGGAGATAAAATTTTCGGGTTGCATGAACCGGGTTATAAATTTTATAACTACTACATGTTGCACACTAAAAGTTTAATATTGCAACTAAGACCTTTTACCTTTTATTATTCTAGTTAAACCCCGTCTTTCCATAAGCCTATGGAAAGACCGTCTTTCCCAAGATTTTGCCATATATGAGACATAATATTATTATATGTGATATTATTGACTTCGACATAAAATATAGTTTCTATAAAGTAACTTTTTATTTGTCATTATTATGTGTACCTAAATATATAAATGGTTAAACATATTTTTCGAATGTTTAAGTTTGGACGGGGGAGTAATCTTTTTGACGTTCACTTTGGAGAAATATAATAACAATTGACTCATGGTGTGTGACTTTACGCTTGGACTAAAATAAAAGGAATTTAATTTAAAATAAGTAACAGTAGTGATAATAGTACTAAACTGATCGGCATTTACTAGACTAATAATAGGTAGAAAATTTTGTATCTTAGGAGATTGACTATGTTGGGTGATGGTCCAATAATATTACTATAAGTGTAAATAAATTGGAAAGTTAAAAGTAGTTTTTATCTCTAATTTCTTTCTTATTTTTTTCTTAAACTATTTGACACTTGTCAAGATATTATTGGACCATCACTCCAACATAGTTAATCCCCTAACATACGAAATTTTATGGATTAATAAGAATGAGCCCATCATAAATAAAACCAATTGATATTATATACAAGCAACCCATGATCTTATGTACTGGGTCATAATATCCTCTCACGTGCAGCAGTATTGATCATCGCACAAACATAAATATAAATGGATCACATACCCATGGGAGTCGATATCATATTAGAATTATGGATTCATATCACGAAACCAATTGATGATAGGCAAGAGTGACCCGTGGTGATATTACATATTAAATCGTAACTCTGTCCACCACGGATATGACCGATGTGGATTATTAACATAAATCATGATACAAGTCAAAGCTAAAAAAGTCATCATGATCAACTGCTGTAAATTTAATTGCGGGTAATATGGTGGGGGTATGCACAGTTGATTAAGATTTAGAAACGGGTGACAAGTTGATAAGTACGTTAAGGTTGTACGGAAGTAAGGATTAGGACAAGATATACAGTAATGATTGTTTGGATTATGATAAAGAGGTTCTATACTGGAAAGGTTTAGCGATAATGATAGTTGTAATCAGTTGGAAAACTGCATGGCTTTCCTTTTCCTTTTATTTTTTTCTTTGATTCTTAAAATGCATTACTTTAGTTAGATGTTCGGTACAATTTGGATAATGAATCTCATAAATTTTTGGCCCACATTTGTTGGAGGGTAGTGTGAATTTTGCAACTTTAATTTGGTACCTAACTACCCTTCATATTTGGTATTTTTGTGCATTATAGATTCAAGTGTGTTTAAGAGATGCTATTTGTGCATCACAGCAATTTATAATTATTTAAGTTATAACACATTATGAAATTGTTATTTAATCACATTGATGATAGGTGGAATTTTACGGTGAAGAGGTTTTATGAACAATTTCTTCTAAAAAAAGTCGTGGAGCAACAACTGGAGTATACTATTTAGCATAAAACATGTACTTTAAAGTTAAACAATGCAGGTTTCAATCAAATTGACTTTTTTTATGTAATAATTTTTTACATACAAACACGTTTTGTTAATGTTTAATTCGTAGGGTATAATATCTAAAGTTAAATTATATAGTATTTAAGTTAAGAGGTCTGATAATTGCTCTATAAGTTTAGTAAAATTGTCAATTCTCTTTTAACGGTCATTAGGGATGGCAGAATGAACCCGTGACTCACGGGTCAAGCTGGTTGACTATTTTAAACCTAGTTGGTATGAATATAATGAGTAATGGGTCAAGTGGTTAATATGTCAAATGAGTAATTGAAAAATATGGGCCTGGCATGTTGAATCTGCAAGTTGGTAAAATGGATAGGCACGTGGGTCAAACCCACATGTTTACTTATATGGATTGGTATATAAACTCATACGAGTACATACATGTGTTGAAACATGCGGGTTTACCCATATGAGGTATTATATTAAGACACATGAGTCAATATATGGTCTGAAACCCGCAAATTTACCAATTTTTAACCCGCATGTTGAGCGATTTTCGAACTGCAGGATGAGTAGGTTTTTGTTAGAGTAAATCTGGTTTCTAATTAGTTGATTGATTTGATTGATTCTGGATAAGTCTTGTTGACTAAGCCAGAGTCATAGTAGTACTGCATTTCCTTATTGTACTCTATTTAATCATGTCAACAATACATTATTTCCTTACGGCAAATACATCTTATCACGGTATCAGAGCAGTGTTCTGATTCACCTTCCTAAAACCTAAATATTTTTTTCGGCCGCCCTCTCCCTCTCTCCCTTTCGACGAAAATTTTTCTAGTGTCACTCTCATCATGGCCAGTGAAAATTATTGTTCAATACCCTTCTCCAAATGGTGCAAATCAAGCTCAGTAAGTCCAACTTTCTTCTCTGGAAACGTCATATTGGATTCGTCCCCAAGCCCCAAAGCTCTTTGGTTATCTCAATGGGTCGACTCCATGCCCACCTTTCCCTACTCCATCGTCGGCCGGCTCCTCGTCTCCCTCATTCACCACCGTCCTCAGCACTCCTCCCGCCGACTCCAAGACCGATCGTGCAGCGGCTCAAGCGGCCTACAAATTGGCCAAGGAAGTCTACGACCTCTGGATTGATGAAGCCAGCGGGTTTGCAGTCTGTTGTTCTCTTCTCTCTCTCCTGGGGCTCTTTTTGAACTCCCGGCCTCGTGTGTGACTACCAAAGACATCTGGGACAACATTTGCGCCACTTTTAAGAGCAGTAGCACATCCACCATCCTACGTCTCCGTGCTGATGTCCACGGTATACGTAAGAACGGTATTGTTCATGAACTCCATTTACAAATTAAAGATATCTTTGAGCAGTTATCTCTTATGGGTTCTCCAGTCTCCAATGATGATAAGATAATTTAGTTTGGGGATAAGTGTCAATATAACCATATCTACTTAAATAAGTGCCAATATAACCCTATGCTAATTTTTAGTGCAAATATAACCCTAACTAGTTAATGAAAGTGCCAATATAACCCTCAGACCCCATTTCCAGCATTGACCTCAATTTTCAGCGTTGACTCTATGTAAATTGACCAAAATATCCTTTGGGCTAACTATGAAATTGGGTGGATAATTTTACCCTCATAGTTAGCCGGAACGCCATAGTTCGTTGAAATTAGGTAGGGTTATATCAGCACATTATGTAATCTTATTGGTTATATCAGCACATTCCTAATGTTTGTAGGGTTATATCAGTACATTTCTAATGTTTGTTGGGTTATATCAGCACATCCTTAAAATTTATAGGGTTATATTGGCACTTTCACTAACTATATAGGGTTATATTGGCACTTTCGAATATTGAAAGGTTATATTGGCACTTATGTCAACTAGGTAGGGTTATAAAAGCACTTTTTTCTTTAGTTTTTAACTGTTCTTGGGTATGAGTTCAGAGATTTTTCTGCCCCGTTAATTAATTCTTCCCCTACGCCTTTATGTGTCAATGTTTTATCTCTTGCCAAGAACCACGAGGCATTTAAAAAACATATACATGGGAATTTAGTGTGCTGGCGTCTAGGCCGGTAGTGTTTGCTGCGGGAGAACATCACTCAGCCTGCCGCGTGTTTGATGCATACGCCGCCAGAGGTGACCGTTTCGGTGGGCACTACAGTGGCTAGTCTCTTGGTTATGCTCAGCCGGCCGCCTCAGGCTCAGGTTTAGGCCGCAATCGACCGTACTGCACTTGGTGTGGTCGGCCAGGTCATTTTGCTGCTACTGGTTATAAGAAGTTGGCTCAGACCCTTCGTAAAAATTTGACCCATCTGGCTGAAAATTTTCAGGCGTCCATGCAGCTGAACTCATCTCCGAGCACATTAGACTGGTATCTTGAGTATGGCGCAACCAGTCACATGTCGCCTTCAGCCTCTAGCCTGGATAGTGTTTCTCCATATTTTGGTAATTCTCAGGTTTTTGTTGGTAATGGTGCTTCTATTCAGATTTCACATATTGGTGATTCTCATATTTTTGATCATTTGAAACTGTATGATGTTTTGGTTGTTCCTAAGATTACAAAGAATTTACTGCCTATTAGTAAACTGACCAGAGATTTGAATGTGTACATTACCTTTGGTGATCGGAACTTTGTTATTCAGAACAAAGTATCCAGGGCAGTCGTGGGCAGGGGCCACAGTGGTGGAGGCTTGTACAAGTTAGACAAGGGAGATGCAACACTGGTTTCATTTTTGCAACAGAATAAAGGACGTGAATCCTTCGAGCTTTGGCACGCTTGCCTAGGACATGTGCCGACTGCAGTCATTACCAATTTGTAGAAGTCTGGTTCACTTTCCGTTTCCTCTTTATTACCTAAACCGCATACTTTCCATCCGGATTATGTCTGCCTCCAACGAAAGGCCATTTATGGTCTTAAGTAGGCTCCTCAAGCCTGATTTTAGAGGTTCAACACTTATCTATTGCAGCTCAGGTTTCAATGCAGTTCGGCAAACACTTTCTTATTTGATCTATCTAGAGGGTCATCTCTGTTTTATCTCCTAGTCTATGTTAATAAAATCATCCTCACTGGCAACGATCCACTGCCTATCCGCCAGTTCATTGATCAGACACATCGAGAATCTGCTATCAATGATCTGGACGCTTTGCACTACTTTCTTGGCTTACAGGTTTCACCCACTTCGCCAAGTTTACTTCTTGATCAAGTTAAGTATGCTCGGGATATTCTTACTCGTGCTGGTATATCTGATGCTGCTCCTGTCACTACTCATTTTGTTCCTGGTTCGCAGTTGCACACCTCCACTAGTCCTCCTATTCGGAACCTGACCCTATACAGATCTTTGGTTGGTGCTCTCCAGTACTTGACGATCACTCGTCTAGACTTGGATTTTTTGGTTAACACCGTCATTCAGCTTCTTCAGGACCCTCGTGATGATCATTTTGCAGCAGTCACTCGGATTCTTCGATATGTTCACGGCACGCTCCATTTTTGTCTCACCTTTCGCTTTGCCAGCACTCCTAAGGTATTGGGTTATTCCAATACTAATTGGGATTGTTGTCTAGAGACCCGACGTTCCACTTATGGCTATGAAGTCTTCCTTGGTGGTAATTTGGTCTCTTGGAGCACGAAGAAGTAGCCCACTGTCTCTCGCTCTTGTACTGAGCCAGAGTATATAGCTCTTGCCAACACTGCTTCAAAGGTAGTTTACTGTCCCATTTGCTTCACTATCTTTGGGTTCTGGATTTGGGATCACCATTGTTGTTATGTGATAACAACAGTGCCATTTTCCTGGGTCAGAATCTGGTTACTCACAAGCAGGCGAAGCACATCGACATTGGCTATCATTTTGTTCGTGAGTTGGTCTCCTCTGGCAAGCTCCGAGTTGCACATGTTTCTACTGGTCTTCAATTTGCTGACATCTTCACCAAGGGTCTTTCCCGTTCCTTGTTCAAATTCTTCAGTTCCAAGCTTTGCGTCGCTGAGCATCCGACACTTTGCTTGAGGGGGAGTGTTAGAGTAAATTAGGTTTCCGATTAGTTGATTGATTTGATTGATTCTGGATAAGTCTTGTTGACTAAGACAGAGTCCTAGTGGTACTGTCTTTCCTTATTGTACTCCATTTGATCATGTCAGCAATACATTATTTCCTTGCGGCAAATACATCTTATCACTGTATCTCTTATGGGTTTTCAGTCTCTAATGATGATCAGCTAATTTGTTTTTTAACTACTCTTGGATCTGAGTTCAGAGATTTTTCTTCCCCATTGATTAATTCTTCCCCTACACCTTTTTATGTCGATGTGTTATCTCGTGCCAAGAATCACGAGGAATTTCAAAAAAAATTAACAGGGGAATTCAGCGTCGGTATCTGGGTCAGTTGCATTAGCTGCGGGAGGAAATCCCTCAGTCGGCCGCGCGTGAAATCACGCACCGGTGAGAGGCGGTGGCGCTTTTGGTGCACGCGCCACCAGAGGTGGATGTTTCGGCGGGCGCCATTGTGGCTGGTCTCCTAGTTATGCTCAATCGATCACCTCTGGCTCAGGTTCAGGCCGCGGTCGGCCGCACTGCACTTGGTGTGGTCGGCCCGATCTTTTTGCTGCTACTCGTTATAAGATGTTGGCTCGAACTCGTCGTACAGAATCAACCCATATGGCTGAAATTTTTAGTCGTTTATGCAGCAGAGCCCATCTCCGAGCACATCAGACTGGTATCTTGATTCTGTCGCAACCAGTCACGTGGCGTCTTCAGCCTCTAGCCTAGATAATGTTTCTCCATATTCTGGTAATTCTTAGGTTTCTGTTGGTAATGGTGCTTCTATTCAGATTTTACATATTGGTGATTCTCATATTTCTGATCATTTGAAACTGTATGGTGTTTGGTTGTTCCTGAGATTACAAAGAACTTATTGTCTATTAGTAAACCGGCTAGAGATTTTAATGTGTTGGTTACCTTTGATGATCGAAAATTTGTTATTCAGAACAAATTATCCAGGGAAGTCGTGGGCAGGGGCCACGGTGTTGGAGGCTTGTACGTGTTACACAAAGGAAATGCAACACTGGTTTCATTTTTGCAGCTGAATAAAGGATGGGCATCCTTCGAGCTTTGGCACGCTCGGCTAGAACATGTGCCGACTGCAGTCATTTCTGATTTGGAGAAGTCTGATTTACTTTTTGTTTCCTCTTTATTACCTAAACCGTATACTTGTACTCCTTGTGTTATGGCAAAGGGGCAGCGGTCATCTTTTGTTGAAAACACTAAACGTGCGCGCGCGTCCTGGATTTGGTACACTATGAGTTGTGGGGTCCCTCCTTAGTTTTATCTGAGATTGGTTTTACTTATTATGCCTTATTTGTGGATAGAGGCACAAATCTGAGTTTACTAATAGTTATTATGCCTTATTCTCATTTTGCTTGTTTTTTTCCGCTTCATAAAAAATCTGAGTTTTTTGAAATATACTTACAGTTTGAGGCATTGGTAGAGAATCATATTACATTTACCATTAAAGTCTTTCAGAGTGATGGAGGCACTAAGTTTTTGAACATGCGCCTGCGGTCCCATTTTGCCTCAAAAGGCATTCACCACCAAGTTTCATGTCCATATACTCCGGAGCAAAATGGACGAGCAGAACGCAAACATCGGCATGTTGCAGAAATAGGTCTTACGATGCTATTCCATTCACATATTTCGCTTTCTAGATGGGTTGACGCTTTCGCCACTACGGTTTATACTATTAATCGGTTACCTACTCCGGTTTTACAGAGTGCCTCTCCCTATGGTCTTTTCTGTCAGGGGGATCCTATTTACTCAAATTTCTATCCTTTTGGTTGTCGAGTATTTTCGTATATCCATTCTATGGCCGATCATAAGTTATCTCCCCAAAGCATTCCTTGTGTTTTCATTGGATACAACTACCATTACAAGAGTTTCTGTTGTCTTGACACTACCACCGGAAAAATATATGTCACCCATCATGCTCAGTTTGGCGAGAGTTGTTTTCCCTTTGCCTCACCCGCTTCGGCGTCCAGATCTTCTCTCTCGACTTTGGATGTCTTTACCTTTTTGGATTCTAATGGTGGTTCAGGCCCCTTATTGTCCCCACTTAATGAATCATTTCCTGTGCCTAGCCCGGTTGACTCATTCGGTCCTGATGAGTTGACACTTGCACGTCGGCCCCCTTCTCGGCCACCACCGGCTAGTCCAACCTCCTCAGCTATGTTTTCTCCTACCACTATCGCCACTCCATCCTCGATTTCTTCCGGCGGCCCATCACCACCAACCTCTTGGCCTCGACCAAATGCTCATAGGATTGTAGCTCAGACAACCACTGGTGCTATTCAGCAATGGGATTACTCGGATATTGTTGCACATGGTCTCCTTGCTGCACTTCTTGCTCAGTCTGAGCTCTCTAATTACCGCTGGCCCTCAAGGATCCTTCTTGGATAACTGCTATAGATGAAGAGATTGATGCCCTTAAAGGCCAGCACACTTGGGATTTGGTTTCCCCCATTGGATGTCAACGTTGTTGGCTCAAATTGGACTATCAGATGAAGTGTCGACCAGATGGAACAGTTCATCATCACAAGGCCTAGGTGGTTGCTCAAGGGTTTTTGTAGATTCCGGGTTTTGACTTTGACCACACTTCAGTCATGTGGTCAAAGCTTCCACCGTTCGCACAGTCTTTGCCATCGCTATAAAGCAAAGACGTCAAGAATGCCTTTCTGAACGGTGTTCCTAATACTCCAGTCTACATGGCCCAACATGCTGGCTATAAGGACCCAATCCGCCTGAATTACGTCTGCCGCCTGCGAAAGGTCATTTATGGTCTTAAGCAGGCTTCTCGGGCCTGGTTTCAGAGGTTCAACACTGATCTATTGCAGCTCAGGTATCAGCGCAGTTTGACAGACACTTCCTTATTTGTTCTATCTAGAGGAACACCTTTGCTTTATCTCCTAGTCTATGTTGATGACATCATCCTCACTAGCAGCGATGCACTGCTTCTTCGCTAGTTCATTGATCGGACACGTCGAGAATTTGCTATCAAGGATCTGGGTGATCTGCACTACTTTCTTGGCTTAGAGGTTTCACCCACTTCGTCGGGTTTACTCCTTGGTAAAGCTAAGTATGCTCAAGATATTCTTACTTGTGCCGGTATGTTGGATGCTACTCCGATCACTACTCCTTTTGTTCATGGTTTGCAGTTACACAGCTCCACCAGTCCTCCTTTTCGGAACCTGACTCTGTACTGATTTTTGGTTGGTGCTCTCCAGTACTTGGCGATCACTCGTCCAGACTTGGCTTTTTCGGTTAACACTGTCATTCAATTTCTTTAGGACCCCCGTGATGATCATTTTGCAGCAGTCACTCGGATTCTCCGATATGTTCACGACACACTCCATTTTGGTCTCACCTTTCGCTCTACCAGCACTCCTGATGTCTTGGGTTATTCTGATACTGATTGGGCTCGTTGTCCGGAGACCCAACGTTCCACTTATAGCTATGCAGTGTTCCTTGGTGGTAATTTGGTCTCTTGAAGCGCGAAGAAGTAGCCCACTGTCTCTCGCTCCAATACTGAGTTAGAGTATCGGGCTCTTGCCAACACTGCTTCAGAGGTGGTTTTGCTGTCCACATTTCTTCGCGATCTCTATGTTCCGCTTTTGGGTTCACCACTGTTGTTATGTGATAACAACAGTGCCATTTTCTTGGCTCGAAATTCGGTTGCTCACAAGCGGGCGATGCACATCGACATTAATTATCATTTTGTTCGTGAGTTGGTCTCCTCTGGCAAGCTCCGAGTTGCACATGTTTCCACTGGTCTTTAGATTGTTGACATATTCACCAAGGGCCTTTCCCATCCCTTCGAATTCTTCAGGTCCAAGTTTTGCGCCGCTGAGCATCCGATGCTTCGCTCGAGTGGGGTGTTAGAGTAAATTAGGTTTCTGATTAGTTGATTCTGAATAAGCCTTGTTGACTAAGCCATATTGTACTCTATTTAATCATGTCAATAGTACATTAGTTCCTTACGGTAAATACATCTTATCAGTTTTAACCACACCTGTTTACGACCCAACCTTTTTCTGACCCATCATAAAATGGATCGAAATAAATATATTTTTAATTACTAATATCACCCAATCGATATCCAGCCGTCTATCCATTCCATTTGCCACCCCTAATGAACAGTTGGCTACGTCTCACTTTCCATATCTTCTGTCACTTGTCCATGATTTTAATTTTCTCAATTTAATCACAAAGATGTGGATCTGAGTAACATGTTTGAAAAATATGCTGAAGAAATGAAAGACTCCTCGACTGAAAAGAGGTACTACTTCTATAAAGCATTTTTAAATACGAAATCTGAAATATATACATGGTCGGGGAATAAGGACGTGGCACTTGACATGTCAATTAATTGTAGTTATATTAGGTATTTGGTTGCAAGAGGGGTGGTGATCTTGACATTTGTCCTAATTATAAATGTTAGTAAATGATATAGATAGGTTTTTATATTTTTCTTATGCACAATTAATATATGATGAGTCTGTCTCTTGAACGATGATATTCTGTAAGTCACGGAAAAATTACGGTTTAAATGAAAAATTAGAAGAAATGAAGATAAAAATTTCAGATTGCATTAATTGGATCATAAACTTTATAGTACTATACGTTGTATAATAAAATTTTAATATTGTAATTAAATATTTTACTTTTTATTATTCTAATTAAATATCGTATATCCATAAGTATATATAAATGTGATATTTTCCAAAACTTTACCATATATGATTGAGGAAACACATACAGTACAAAAAAAATTATTAATTTCACCCACTCATTTCATTCTGCGAGAATACAAACAGTCAAAACTACAGTGTCACGAAAACCGAGAGCATTTGAATTGATCCGCTGTCACAATAATTTATTCAATCGACTACAACTGTAACCTTTGAAATCAAGCTTCCTTTTTTTTTTCACTTACAAAAACAATGGATGGTTGCCATATTGCATAGCTGAAAAAAATCGAACAATATCTCTGACAACATATGGTTTGGTGGCCGTGTGGAAAATGATCACCAAATGCAAAAAATGACACTCCCCTATGTTTCTCTAATAATAATGATACATTATTTTTTATGTTAGAATTTCAGAGATGTTAAATGAGTTGAAGAAATTGAATCGAAAGAAGAAAAAGTAAAATGAGTGAATGTAATAACCTTAAACTTGTCATAAATAGAAAGTGTTAATATAAAAAAATATCTCAAAATAGATAGTGTGTCACTATTAAAGAAACGGAGGGAGCAGCAACAATGAAAGCTATTTAAACCTACTATTCATGCCAAACAATTGCTTGCTCTGAGTCTAATTTAGCCACGCACATTTAACACCAACCTAAAGGCCATTGCATTCCATACTAAACCAAGAATTAACATCTCGTGTAAAAAAAACTATCCAACAATTAACGTCTCATAATTAATCTACACGGCTCTAAATATGTACTATGCCCTACTTATCGTCCAGAAGTTCACGTGTTGATTATCTACTTATTGAATGATGATCAATTTGATTCCTTTTTTATAGGGGCCACTCTTTTAAGACTTTTGTGGAATTGTTTAGTACCTATTATTATTCCCTCGTTCCAAATAAAAATACAATAATATGGCTTATTTGGTTAAAATTGGCTTAGCTACTATTATTTTCAACTGATTTTTAAATTAATCTGAATTGAAACTAAACATAGTAAAAAAATATAGAGAAAAGTGTGTTTTGAATAACCTGCAACTTCTCATCTCTTTCCACGTTCTCATCTTTTTCTCCCACCCCCCCCCCCCACCGCCACCACCGCCACCGCCGTTTAACCCGCCATTCGGACCACCCTCGTGTCGACTCGGATCAACATCGAGACTCTTGATGATGGGGACATGGCCATGAACTACCATAAGTAAAGGGCATCGTGCGGCGGTGGATTCTGGAGGATCAATCTCTAGCTGTGATTGGTGCTGGTAGAGTGGCTTCTGGAAGTTGGGGGCTGCGTTGGAGGCTATGGTGGTGGTAGTGGTGGTGGTAGTGGTGGCGGCCGCCATTGTTAGGGTTTACGAAGAACCGGAGTTCAGAGGCGGTGGTGGTGATGGGGTTGAGCGGAGGTGGGTGGGCTAGGCGGCTAGGGCTGAGTGGGGGAGAGGTGGTGGCTAGGGTTTCTAGGTGGAGGAAGTGTTGGGTTTCTGGTGGCAAGGCTGGTGGTTTTGGGCGGCGGAGGTGGGTGCAGGTGGTAGCGCAGTGGCGAAGGATCAATGGCAGGTGGTGGGCGGAGGTGTGTTAGAAGAAGTGTAAAGGTAAAACAGTCTATAAATTTTCAGTTTTAAACTTAGGGGTATTTATGTCTTTTTGTGTTTGGTCAATGATTGACTTTTTCAGTCGACGCCGGAATTGAGCAAAATGGGTATGATTGCACAATTTTACAAAAAAATACAGGGTTAGTTTTTCACTTTCATATTTTACATGGTTATATCTGCACTTTCTCAATTTAATATGATCATTTTTGCACTTTTCTCCAAAAAAATATTAGCTAAATAAAATCTAAATAGCGCGAATTTAACACTTACCGAACTAAAGTGAACTAAACTAAAAATGAACTAAAGTGCTATTATGGTGGGAAAAAATATGGCCTAAGTTTAAATTATAAAATTCTATTGATATATAAGTAAGAATATTATCATGTAGCAGGGTGTTAGATTCACCGTAATATGTATTTTCAAAATATAAACTACTATTTTTTTGTTGCATGTAATTAAACATGTTAATGATAAAATATTTTATGAATTAAATGTTATAGGTCAAATTGTAGTTGAGACATAGGGCCTAAAAAATGATTTGAGGTTTGTTTACATTTCTCATAATTTTGAAATCAATTTAAAATTATATCAAAATATAAATAATTATAATTTAGGTTTAAAATTTTAAAAATTAAATTTATCATGATTAATCTAACTGTTAGGTGATCTACCAAAAGCCGATCTCAAATAATAATGGTGTGAAAAAATCAAAAATCAAAATCTAGGTCATAGTATAAGAGATTATGATTGTAGAAGCATTGGAATTTAGCAAAATTAATTGAATATAACTAAATTAAATTCAAATGAGTTGAATTAAACTGGAAAAATCAAGACGGGCTTCTTCTCTTCCTCTATCTTAGAAATATGTAAGTGGTAATAATATGTTAGAATTTGAAAAATAAATAGAGGATCACTCTAAGTTGAAATTAAAAAATCCTGCTCCCTCCATTTTACTAGTATTGTTACCATAAATTTATGTGCTTGGATTTAGGTGAAGAAAATGAGTGGATGAAATTGAATGTATAATGGAAAAAAAAATAGAATAAGTGGATGAAATTGAAGGAATCTTGCTAAAAATGGAAAGTGTGTCAATATAAAATAAACAACTTAAAAAGGAAAGTATGCTAATAATAAAGAAACAGGGGGAATAGTGGAGTGACTGAATCATGGCGAGCTAATGAGTAAACTCCGATGAGCTAAGAAGTAATATGCTTCATGTATTTGTCCATCCCGACTCATTAAAATTGCAAAGGGTTCGCCCAAGAAGAAAATTCATCCGCCCCGAAGATGCATGTGTAGTCCAGTCACCACCAAATTTTGTTATGATTCCACAATTACATATAAACCTAAAATGTTAAAATAATAAGCAATGACATGGTGAATTTCACGAGTAATTTAGAACAGGATACAACTTTAACATTGCACTATAAAACACAACAAAAGCATGCGAACCCCTGGTGGTAAAAAAATCATGCTTGGGTTTTATATATGAACGAGAATAAACAAAAGAAATCGTAGTATGGCATTCTCCATTTCAGAAAAATTACATATGCGCTATATGTACGCACGCAAAGCACGTGCCAAAATTCTGGAAATGTCCGAACCAAATCCCGTCCTTTTAAACGGGAAGCTTCGGATCAAACTATGTATGCATCGAACTGGTGTTTGAATTTCAATGGGATTGGATTTGCTTGGCTTTGCTGTTCTTTTACATTTTTACCTTTTAGGAACTGGCTGCAGAAGAAGTATATAATGGGCAATCAATGAGTTAGGAGGCGTGAATGATCCGTCTTTATCAAAGGACCATCTTGATTTTCAAGTTCAACTTTCATCAACCTTATGACAACTAGGAAGACTATCAATTGTATGGAAATTGTTTAAGTTGTTGTTAGATTTTGAAGGATTTTGGATTTTCATCTTATGTTAATTGTTTATTAAATTTTTATATGTTAGTCATTTTTTCCCAGTTAACTAATGTTGTGGGTTAAATTCATTTCAACAAAAGTAACTTCCAGGTATCAATGTGAAAATATCTCCACAGCCTAATTTGAATCCATGGGATGCCAACATTTACCCAACTAATGCAGTTCATATTCTGATATGATGTTAAATTTCAAGCGATTTTGGATTTACATTTTAAAGCTAGTGTATTTCTATACCAGACTTTAACTTGATACGCTTTTCTAATTTTTAGATTGCATGAATGAAACGATACAATATTCAATTAAGTGGTCTACTCTATTTTTTTATGAGCCAGTGCCTTTTACACTGGTGGAGGACCCACTAAAAGAAGACATCGACTAGTGAGGACGAACTCTGCCCTCCATCCTTCCCTGACAACAACGGTAAAAGAAAGGGTTATTGAATCAGTTTCAATTTGAAACTAGTTACGAGATATATTAAAATAAAGGATAATAAGCAAATATAACTCCATTTGTTGGAGAACGTGCAGATATAACCCTGAGTTATTTTTTAGTGTAAATATAACCCTAACTATTATACATAAGTGCAAATATAACCATAAAGCCATTATTTCGGCATTGACTAGCCATTTCCAACCATTTCCGACCAAAAAAGACCAAAATGCCCTTCTAACCTAAATAAAAAAACTCAAAAGATACAAATGCCCTCCAACCCACCTCCCTCAGTTGCTGAACACCACCACCAAACCACCCATCCACTGCCATCAGTCCACCACCACCTTCCAGTCTACCACCACAGTCAAACAAGTAAATTATTTCCGTGAACCTGCAAATTGGAGAACAATTTGAATGGGGACAACTTGAACATTTGTTTAACCCCGAGCGGCGGTTAAACTTTAGATAACCCAAGCGGCGGAGGAGTTTTCACCACCGCAACACCACTACCTGCTCCTCCTCGTTTTCCTCTTCCACCGCCACCATTGCACTCACCGCCGCCACTCGGGGCTACTGAAACCCAGAAGACCGACTCCACCATTGAAACCCAGAAGACCAAAGATCGACTCCACTGTTGAAACCCAGAAGATCGACTCCACCATCCTAGAATGACCGCTCTTTGCCATCACAAAATGATCGCTCTTCGCCATTGCAGAATGACGGAATCCACCGCAGTCCTCCTTTCGCTCGCCACCTCCGCCGCCTCCACCACTAGACCACCGTTTCGACGGAGTAGGGCCTCGGCGATAGGTTCCGCCACCTATCATCATATTAAAATCTAGCCAGCTCAGCCACGTCGCTCAGATTCCTCACCTCTAGGTAAGCCATGGCCATCGAAATTGGTGAAGACCCATAAGAGAATTGGAGACCCATAAGACCTTAGTGGAATCGGTGCAGTGGTCGGTTCAATCGCAAATGGGAAAGAAGAAGATGAATAAGATGAATTGGGTTTTATTTGCCATGGTTTCAGAGAATTGGAGATTGAAGAAGATGAATTGGGTTTCAGGGGCCATGGTTTCAATCGTAAACGAGAAAGAAGAAGATGAAGGAATTCGGGTTTAGGGGTATGAATGTCATTTTGGTGCTTTGTTTTTTTATAGAAGGGTAAATTTGCCTTTTCACCATATTCCAGTCTCTAATTGCCGGAAAAAGTTATATTTGCACATAACCTAAATATCTAGGGTTATATCTGCACTTTCAATTATCGCAGGATTATATCTGCACTTTCGACAATTATATAGAGTTATATATGCACTTTGCTCTAAAATAAATAAATAGAACTCTCTAATTTCAAATAGAATCCTGTAGCTCTAACAAATACAAGCACCAACGTCCCTGCAACCATCCTCTACTTCCTTGTTTTCTCCCCACCATCACCAAGACACGCAAATGCAAACACAATCATCATTAACCGCTTCAAAATCAGCACCGCCAATACAATAGCGTGGAACCGGATTCGTAACCCATTCGTACACTAATATAAACATTTCACCCGTCTTGAAATACTATACAAAACATTTAAACTCCCCCTCCCATAGAAAATTCCTACTTTCCCTTTTGATCTGTCCCACCGAACACAAATTTGTGGCTTCAATTCCACCACGGCCCATTGAAACAAAAAAGTAACCACGGTCCTCTCTTTCCCATCAGCCAATTCAGCACTCCTAAATGAACGTGCAAAAAGTAATTATGAAATTTTCTATGGGAAGAAGGGAGTATAATAATGAACAGCAGGGGCTACATTCACTCATGGGAAATAATTAATACGAGGAGTTCTGCATTTTCACCCAACTAAATTTGTTTCGATTCAAAATTTCAGATTGAACGGAAGAAATTGACTGACATGATCCGACCTTTGGTTCACTCCGGCAGGGTTCACTGAAAATTTGAAGGTGAATAGTGCATCCCACACAATAAAACACAATAGACAGGCTACCAAATGCAAATAAAAAGATCCAATCACAAAAGAAATAAGAAAATAAAGAGAAGGACCCAATGGTAGACAATTACAGCTTGCATATGTGAAGGATGAATTTGTATGTTTGAGCTGCTCCCAATGGACCCCTGCTTTCATGACTTGTTCGACTACATGTTTATTATTGCATATTAATTTGCAAGCAAAATGCATGCACCGTACTCCAAATTAATGAAACGTTTCTCAATAAAATTGCAAAATGGGCATGAATATATGTCTGGAATTTGGCACTGGTCCTCCTTGATAGCCATTGATGGGGTAGAGTGGAGAGGCCTAAATCATCAGAATCAGATTCGCAGCTTCTAGTGCTAGAGGGCATCTACACCAATCATGCACAAAATGCATAGCAAAATCCCGTTTCATCAAAATGCAACTTCTTATGCTCGTGTTAAACAGACTAACGGTTAGGGAAGGGGGCTAACAATTATACCTTTTGAAAACTACCATTCAGCCTCCGTAAAGTTTTTTCTAAGGCTATTAATTTTTTAAAAATTACCTTTCAGCCTCATCGAATTGAATAAAATCACTTTTATCAATTGTTATTTTATTAAAAGTTAATTAACTAGCCCCCACCGTAAAAAGAGGAAAGTTTTATATGTTAGCAAATGTCGTATGTTAGGGTGTTGGACAGATCAGCTTTTACTGTTTCCATAAATGATACTCCCTCCGGTTTTTTTTTCATTGACACCTCTCTTTTGGTGTTAGAATTGAGAAGATGCTAAATGAGTGGATGAAATTGAATTGAAAGAAGAGAAAGTAAAATGAGTGGATGTAAAAACCTTAAACTTGCCCAAAATAGCAAGTGCCAATTAAAAAAAAACACCACTTTTAGTAAGTGTGCCAATGAAAAAAAAACGGAGGGAGTATCAAAATTAAAATGGGGAGAATCTTCATTCCGCCATAAAGTGAGGGGTTAAAACCAACGGCATTCTAATGTAAGGGATGGATTGGGTAATTTACAGCATATGAGGGTACAAGATATTCCGGGAAGCACGGGACGACGACGTTTGGTACATCTGAATTCTAAACCAAAAACCTTGTCAATCTTCTTCACAGAGTGATTAATTTAAAAAAGGAATATAAAATCAGCTGCAATTCGAAGAGAGATTTTGGCGGTAAAATGGAGCTTCTGAAGCTCTCCAAATTCAAGCTCCAACTTAAAGCCCTAATCTCTGAAGTCAAGCAGCTCAAAGTAATCGTTACACCCAAAATTGCCCTAATTGTAGTTGATTATTACGTTTCCTGCCCTAATTGAATGACTGTTCACAGGAACAGGAGCGATCAGCGGGCAATCAGGTTCAGCTAATCATTCAGGTTTTTCCTTTTCACATTTAAGCTGTTATTTTTTGTAGAAATGCTACACAGTATGTAGTAGCTGTTCTGATTGTGTGTGTAACGGTGGATGCTTCCAGAACCAGAAGCGGAGAGAGGAGGAATTGGGTCGGAAGATTGCTGAGCTGCAAGCTGATCTAGGTTTATCGAATGAAATGCGGCAACAGCTCGAAAAGAAGGTTCGAGGTTTCGCTTTATTTGAATGTTTTTTTCTGAATTTTATTCAATTAAGCTAGCTTACGAGATGCGATTCTTATAATTGACGCCAAGTGGTGTGATAAAAGCATGGTTGTGGATGTCTGGTTGATTTTGTTGACAGGTAAATGTACTGGAGACTGAAAATAGCATTCTGGAGAATAAGCAGAAGGAATTGAATGAGACGATAGCTGGCTTGCTTCAATCGAAAGACAGTTTTATTCAAGTGTATGAGGTTATATTTCGCTCATCAGTTTCAGATTTGATAATATTATTTGGAAGAGTTTTTAGTTGCTTTAGCCTGAGTTCGAATTGATGAGAATTTAGTGATTTTATTGAGGTTTTACAGGTTAGAGACTTTGAGTTTTGTTGTATGAATTGACAATTTGACAGGACTCTTATGGAGGAATGAAAAGAGGAATTGAGGAGCGGGACAGGAAGCTGTCGATTCTTTCTGAAAAGATCAGAGCCCATACACTTTTATTTGACACAATTGAAAAGGATGCTGGCTCTATCAAGCAGGTTGTGGATAATGCAGTTCAGTTTATTAAAGAAAGAGAAGAAGTAGGTTGTAGCTTCATCTATATACTTCTACTCGTATCACTTCAGTTAGTTCGAGCAACTTGGACACCTCTATGTAAATTGAGATTTCATGGAATTGCCGTGGTCCTTCCCTTCTTAACTTTCCTTTTCCTTCTTCCTTTTACAGTGGCTGGTTTCAAGCAAAAAATGGACGAGGTTTTGACATGGGAAAAGATATTTTTTGGTAATTTGATTTTGGTGGGTGTCAATTGCCTGCTGGTCTAATCAAGTTGTGATACACTGTGCCACCTCAACATTTACTTCTGAAAGCAACTTTATATGTGAATTCACACCTGCACACTTTGAGCTCGATGAAGGGTCTCTAGAAAGCAATATCAGTATCACATACCATGTCTATTGGCTATTCTACTATATTTGTTTATTCTTCCTCACATGTTCGATTGCAGAAAAAATTAATAACCTAGAAAGCCAACTGAAAGGTTGTCAGAAAGAGCTTAAAAGAAAGGATAATCATATTCTTGTAATGGAATCTCAACTAGAGGCTGCAAGTTTTAGCGAAGACTTCAACCCCAGAGTTGATGAGATATCCACAGAATTGTTGTACTGATCGTACTTTATCATATCCTCTTATCAATCTGGATATGAAAACTTTAGAGTGTCTTGCCTTGACTAATAAAACCTTCAGAATGCTCTATCTGCCAAGGAATTGATCATAAATAATTTAGTCTTGGAGAAACAGGTTAATAGTATTTTTTTCCTTTTTCTCTTTCCTTCACTGAACTCAAACTCTCATTTTAGCTCCTCCTATCACGGGATATTTGTTGACCAGGTTTTACAATTTGAAGTTGGCAATCTTGGTTTTGCCTTGAAGAGATTCCAAGATGCTATGTCATGCATGAATGACGAGGTTAGAAATGGGTCAATCCCAAAGAAATTCTTATTTTCTGGCAAATTTTCTTGTGGTTCTTCATGATTCCAACGTAAATGTTTTGATAACCCGTTTTCAGCTCTTCCTTCCTCCTTCGGATAACCTTTTCATTACATTATGATTGCAGATTATATTCCTCTTTTTCTTAATAATATTGTGCTTCCATCTTTCGGGCCATTTAAGGATTGATCTGATATGTTCACTTATTTAAGATTCAGCTTTTGTTCGGAGTTCACTCTTCTCAATCTAATCCTTGTTGTCACTAGACTCTCGAAGATAAAGTGTAATGATTTTCATTTCCTAAACTGTTTTTTCACCAATTGTTATCAATGTGGTTCCAGGATAAGAAAGCATTTTCGTCAGCATTGGATGAAGCAGAAGAAAGTATAGCCATTAGCGGAAATGAAGTTAATTGGTACAATATGGTCTCTTGCTTATTCTACTTCCACTCTTCTATCGTTCCCTACCATGAATATCATGTGTAGTCCTAGTCTGCAAATTTATGGGAGAAAAGAGGATGACTGACTTGAACCATGACATATTGTTTTTCTCGGCAAAATTTCTCCTGTGGCTGGTGGCTTCACACTTTTTCAGTGTTCTTCACCTTTATTGCCTCTTCATTTGAATGCAGTATGGAAGACGTTGGAGTAAATGAAGACATCCCTCACTGTAATTATACTTCAATTGAAGATGCAGTAGTAAATTCAGGTTCTTTCCACGATTCTCATCCATTTTCATAAAATGTTATATGGCCTAGGAATCTCATGGAAAATACATTATGAAAAGTGCATAAGCATATAAAAATTCTAAAGTTCTGGCTTTCTTAGTGGAGGCAGCTTCACCAGAATGTCAGAAGCTTTCGACTCCTACAGTAGAGCCCTTGCAGGAGGAGTGTGGCATTGATTCCACTGTCTCGGAGGTTAGTGAATATCATAACAATGCTCGTTGATGAACCAGATACAGCTTGTTGATGGCACCCTTTGTCATGACAAGTTCAGGCTGCTTTCCCGGCACAATCTGCTCGCTCACAACTTCAGTTTACTACAAATGCTGTAAGATTATCCCCCAACGGTGCAAAGGCATCTTGAAAGATTATTCAGTGCACTCAAAGTTGACTGCTTATTTGATTTTGCCTGTGAATTATGCACCTGAAAAGAAATTCTCAGCTATACTAGTGCTAGTTAGATGTCAATATGGAATCCTTGATCTGCTTCAATTTCTTTCTTCCAAAGGATACCTCTGCAAAATCTCCGGAGCGACTAGATTCCCATTCAAGATCATAAGCAGACAACTCTTGTCAGGATATGGAAGAGCATGATCATCTATCAGAGTAAGAAGCCTTACAATACTGGAAAAACACTCCGTTGAACACACACAGTGTTAAAGAGTCTGACATTGATGGTAGACAACTATAGCTCGATTAGTAGTACCAACCAATTAATTTTACGACAGAAACTCATGATCTTAAATATGGCATCATAGCCCAAAGTCGTCATAATTGGTTATCACATGAAGTAGATGAAATTGTTTATATACTGTATGTGCATATGCATTCAATATTGGGCTGAAAAGGAGTCTTTGGTGGACTTGTGTTCTATTTGGTGGACACATGTTCTACTAACATTTCAAATTGGGTCGGAAACAACCCAATCCTTACTGTTTTTTCAAGCAAGGATTCTCCAGAAAGGCAGACAGCAAAAGGACATCAATTGTGAGTAAATTATTCACAATTTGTAATTTTGCAGTTGGTAGTATTGGGTTGTCTGTTTTGACTAGAAGAATATTGGGTTTTGCGTTTTGGTGGATAGACTGAGCTGCATACGAATAAAAACGCAAACCGACTTTTGAATGCATTCGACCACTGACTGAGTCGTCGCGCTCTGTGGAATTCAGCGCGTCTGGGAAATTGGACCGCCATAAATATGTGATATAGTACAATACTGTACTAATTCGAAGCTGTATGATGGCCACGAGAATCCTTGTCGGAATCGGCCTTTTGCCGGTCAGAAGTGCAACCGACCAGCCTGGGGATTCTTAAATTGCCCAGAAATGTATTCCTCGTCTGTCCGGGACATAATAAGGTTTCTATCAACTCTCTGAACATACATTTATACATGTTAATGTGATAAAAAAAAGAGTTCGTTTTTTTAAAGACGATTTTTTTATAAGTCATGGAAAGATTAAAGTTTAAACGGTACATTAAAAGAAATGGAGATGAATTTTTTGAGTTGCATTAATTGGGTTCATAAGCGTTACATAATAAATTTTTAATATTGCAACTAAAACCTTTTACCTTTTCTAATTAAACCATTTTTTCAAAGACTTTATTTAAAATAATTCTACCATGTATACTTAAGTTTAACCCATTTTAATTCAGTTTAAATACTTATTTTTCTTCACATGGACAAGAGAGTGGACTATGACTCTGTTTGGCAGAGTTGTGGCTTATTTTGAAGGGAGGGAAGACCTACTTCTACTTTTCTTCCAAAACTAGCTCCTACTTTTAAAATAAGTTATTTTTTATCACATTACCAAACACTAAAAAGTGTTTTGCTTTTAAGCAAAGCAGCTTATAAGTTCTGCCAAAACAGATCCTATAGAATACAACGTGTTGAAATTTTGAGGATTAAATTTTTTTTTGTCCCCTACAAAGTATCTTTTACTATCTTTTGGTCCTCATTTGCAATACAACCCTTAGACGGTACCCAACAAATTCAAAATAATGTATTTTGGTTCCCAGAGGGGATTTTCCGGTAAGACTAAATGGTTTTCCGGTATAGTTATGGGTATAATGATAGTTTTACTAATTAAAAATATTTTCAACTAAAAAATATTAATTTTGACTAATTTTACCGCTAACTTTCCCTGAAAACCACCTTTGGGTGCCAAAACATATCATTTTGAGTTTATTGGGTACCGTCTAAGGGTTGTTTTGCAAATATGGACCAAAAGATAATAAAAAATATTTTGTAGAGGAAAAAAAAATAATTTAGTTAATTTTGAGTGACTACATTTTTTAAAAAATAAAATCAACAATAATGACAAATCCCTTGAATTAATTTATGAAGACTATGACAAAACTAAGAGGGGGCCGAGTCGACCCTGTAACTCAAGTTGTCACGCAACTGATTAAGATCACTCAAAAAAAGTTTGTGCTATAAAGTAATGGCGGAAAAGGCACTCAAACTTTTGGGTTATAATAATCATAACTAAACTACAAAAGTCTTGCGAGTGAAACACGAAGTCAAGACAAAGGGATTACTGATGTTACGTTTGAGGGCGGATTTAGGAATTTTAATTTAGTGTACTGTCCACAAATTTAAGGTTAAAATATTGAGATTCTAGTAATCGAATGAATTGAGTTATAGACATGAAAGCGTAAAAACTCGACGGATAGGTTATTAGAAAGATAATTTAAAGTCCAAATTAATAGAAATGAAGATAAAATTTTTGGATTGCATGAATCGGATTTTAAACTTCATAACTACTGCATGTTGTATAATACATTTTTTATGTTGCAATTAAAATATTTTATTTTAAAATATTAAAATTAAACTTCATCTTTCCATAAGGGTATGAAAATGCGGTGTTTCCCAAGACGTTTGCCCCGAGAGAATTTAGAATTTGGAAGAATATAGTGGATCAAAATTACAAATAATCTGGAACACCGATCAAAGATCATGTGTTTACCTGTTTTTTTTAATTTAGGGTGAGTCTCTTGATAAGCGGTCTGTCCACTTATTTCTTATAGACATATCACTTATTTCTTACCTTATACACTGCATTTCTTAAATTACATACAAAATTTAAAAATTTTGAAAATATTTTTTTATATCATATATTTTTATATTTTTACATTCAAATACATATTATTACTTGTTTTAACTTATAAAATGTAATTTTTAAATTTTATTAAAAAATTCTAACATTTAAGTCAAATGCCCCTGAGGACTGGGCATAAGTTTATGAAAATGCCGCATTTCCTAAGACTTTCCCTTATTTTTAATAAAAAAAATTAGATATTACTCGTATTGCTCTGAATTGCACTAATGTAGATCCCCTTTACTCAGGTTCTTTCCAACTTGTTTATATATTAACTGAAAATATTTTAATCAGGTTCAGGCAAATTTGTACTAATATTATTTTATTTTATTTATAATAAAAACTAAATTCTAAAAATATTAATCCACCTAACCAATCGAGCTTATAATTCACATCTACTTTCACCAAAATCATCCTTGCAAATAATTCAAATTGTTTGGTACTCCATGTAGGCCAATGACAGCATGGCCAATTGTACTGGTGGATATTGATTTCCTTAAGCTACTTAACACTCAGAAAGTGACTTCATATTTTTTAGGTTTACATACGTGTCCATCTCTTGAAAGACGGTCTTTCTATAATCTATGAAAATGTCAAGGTTTAAAGTGTAAATTGAAAGAAATGAAGATAAAATTTTTGGGTTGCATGAATTGGGTTATAAACTTTATAACTACTATACGTTGAATAATAATTTTTTAATATTGCAACTAAAACATTTTGCCTTTTATTTTTTTAAACTCCATCTTTTCATAAGTGTATGGAAAGATAGTCTTTCCCAACACTTTACCTAACAAGTATATGTTAAAATATCAAATAAAATAACTATTAAATTAAAAATACAATAATTATATCTTATGGGGAAAAAAACCGCTTTTTCAATAGTATCGTTTTTATTTGATTATACAGTAAGATGCATTCATGCCCTCCAATTCATTGGTTAATGCATGCATAACCCTAGTTGTTTTAAAGTGCACATGTACCCCTGAATTTGCTGTGACTTGAAAACTCACACCCCTCAATCCCTCATGTTTGAGTCCAACATTGATCTTTTGCTTTCCGGTGTTGACCAATATTAAAACTACCAAAATAACCTTCACTTATTTTTTTTTTCCAAAAAATTGAGTACCATTTAACCCTCCATTGAAGTAGTGGCCCTCTTTTCATTTTCATCAATATTTCCTTATGCTACTTAACACTCAGAAAGTGACTTTTTTTTAAAAAAATAAAAATAAATTCTTTAACTGAAACAATCATAGATTTTAATTTAAATATATGTTAAATATCCAAATAAAAATTGACTTCGTCTCTTTCAAGAGACACACTCTTACTTATATCGTATGAAAAAAAATTGCATTCTCAATACCATAATGTATCTTGATTTGATTATATCATGTAAAATTATTTTCTTATAGTGGGTATGAAAAGGCAAAAAGTTACAATTTAGATAAGGCAAGAATTTCTTTTGAGAGATTCATTAAAGTATTGGAAATAAGACAACATCAACTATAATAAATGAAAAATCAACAATTAACTTAAGCATCCTACATAAGGATAATCATGATTGTTCTATCAGAGATAAATATTCTATAAAAACTGTACCGTAACCGTAGATGTAAACTATCTACGAGCTAATATTTTGAAGCGCTTAATAGAAGAAAAAACACATCTTAAATATCGATCAATCATGTTAATTATAAAATCAGCAACATATGCACCAATCACAGCAAAGGGATTCAAATCTGTTTGAAAGATAAATCTCACATCGATTTCTTACAAAGATAATGACTTATATATAAGGTATTGGGTCACTTCCACTTAGTACCAATTGGTTTTAAGATGAAAGTCCAAAATATCTTAAAATTTAACATGATATCAGAGCTCAGGTTGAGTTATTGGGGCCGATGTATAGATCTCTTTTCATTTGGCTCGATAGGGATCGTGGAGTGCTTCCACGTTGACACGTGGGGGGACGTGTTGAAATATATATCCCACATTAATTTCTTATAAAGATAATGGCACATACATAAGGTGTTGGATCACCTCCATGTATCCATTAGTTTTAAGATAGAATCCCAAGATATTTTGAAATTTAACAAAGTTGTTGGATTGTACATGTCATTCACATAAAACCAAATCATATCTCCATGGTGATAATACTCCATAACTATTGTTAAATTGTTAAATTCTTCTAAAATTATTATTTTTCTTGGGAAAATAATACTATACATTTGAAGAAATCTTTGAGTGACGAATACGTGAAGAGATTTTATACGCAACCCTAAATATGGTGGTTCTTTAAATGCAGATCTTGTTTTGTCAATTTGGATAGGAATTACTGATAAAAGATTACGCACCATCGAATAAATTACTCAGTTAATGTAATTGTCAGAAAAGAATTAATGACAGAATCAGTTGCAATAAAGGAAATGCATTGTATCATTCCTCAAGAATTCAACTAATTTCTTCTTTTTACCATTGCAAAATATGGATTGATTGCACTTTACTACTCCACCATATTCGTCATAAAATGTCACTAAAAGTGTAAACGAGAGGATCCGTGTTATGTACTTCATTATAGTTTTTAAAAAGCACCTATTCACCTAAATTACGACTCTATTCTCTCGAATTTATTACTCCCTCCGTCCCAAATTAGATTACATAAAATCTTGTTCACGACTATCAATAAATATGTTTGACAGTTAACATATTTAACTACGTATAATACCGGCAAACAAAAATTTACTTTTTAGAAACTACTCGTTATCACGAATTCAACAATTTCACATACCATAATATTATAGCTCATATACCTATTTAAGTATGTGATCAAAGTTTGATAGTGAATAGTATCAAATAGTAAAGTGTGCAGTTTAATCCAGGACGGAGAGAGTAGTACTAATCTGATTTGGACTTAACTGAATTGAACTGAACTAAAACTAAATGTGTACAAAAATGGTAATGTATAACTAAATTGAGTTAATTTTCATCAAATTGAATTTTCACTGAACTGAATTGATTTAAAATGAACTGAGTTGCAGATAAAGTCTGGAGAACAGGGCCTACAATTAGCTGATAATCCTTCTTTTTTATACTCCATTTGTTTCATTGGATTTGACACACTTTCCTTTTTCGGTAGTTTTTGTGAATCTGGCACGCTTTCATTTTTTGGTAAGATTATTTCATTTTCATCCACTCATTTTACTCTTTTTTTTCCTTCTAAATTCAATATCATCCACTCTACCTAAATTGAAATAGCTAAAGATAGTGTGCCACATCCAATGAAATAGAGATGGTAGAAGAAATTACTTTCATTTCAAGTTCCTAAAAGTGGATTGCTATATCACGCCCTGTATTTTACTAGTTACGCCCTGATTTATACTGTTTTATATACAATATGTATTTTTAATTTAATTTAAATAATTAAATTAATTAAATTTAAATTTAATTAATATTAATTTAATTTATTAGTAATTTAATTGCTGCTCCGGCTCCGCCTTGCTCTGGTGCCACCGCGCCGCCGCCGCCGCCGCCGAGCGCGCGGCCGAGTCAAACCGCCGCCGAGCCGGAGTCAAACCGCCGCCGAGTCCCGTTCGCCATGGCCTGGGCGCGAGCCGGAGGCTCTCCCGTTCGCCAGGGCCTTCGCGCGACTGGCGCCGATTCCGTTCGCCACGGTCCGGGCGCGAGCCGAAGGCTCTCCCGGTCGCCACGGCCTGGGCGCGACGGGCGCCAGATCCGTTCGCCACGGCCTTCGCGCGACGGGCGCTGGTTCCGTTCGCCACGGTCCGGGCGCGAGCCAGAGGCTCTCCCGGTCGCCACGGCCTGGGCGCGACTGGCGCCGGTTCCGTTCGCCACGGTCCAGGCGCGAGCGCGCCTTCCGT
The DNA here is from genome assembly GCA_037428765.1 of Rubia yunnanensis. NCBI lineage: Eukaryota > Viridiplantae > Streptophyta > Magnoliopsida > Gentianales > Rubiaceae > Rubia > Rubia yunnanensis. Next base: position 77,841,372 of record CM075071.1, on the reverse strand, counting down.
TCTCCTCGCCCTCGGCGCGAACCGGGGCTCCCGTTCTCCGCCGCTTCTCCGCCACTTCTCCCTTTCTCCGCCGGCGGTGCTAGGGTTTCCCTCGAGGACGATGGAGGATGGCGGGCTAGCTTCGCTCGACGGGTTTAGGATGGCGGAGCTCGACGACGACGAAGGAGGAGAGACGGAGGGGCTAGGGTTTCGATCGACGGGGCTAGCTTCGATCGACGGCGACGAAGGAGGAGAGACGGAGGACGAAGGAGGAGGAACGGCGGGGACGAGGCGAAGGAGAAGGTAGGACGGCGGCGGGGCTATGGGTTTTGATCGACGGGGACGGCGGAGGAGGCACGGTGGTGCCGGGCGTCGCCTGCCGGAGAAGACGAAGAAGAAGAGAAATAGGTGGTGGTGGCGGCGGCGCTGAGCACGTAGCGGCGGAGATCGGTGGCGCACGGCGGCGTGGCGCTGTGGCGTCGCGGGACACGGCGGCGCGCGGTGGCCCTCGGCGGCGCACGGTGGCGCGGCGGTGGCCCTCGGCGGCGCGGTGGTGGCGCACAGAGCGGCTGCGGTTTTTGTTTTGTTTTTGATTTTTGATTTTTATTTTGATTTTGATTTTAAATTTTTGTTGTTGATTTTTGTTTTATTTTAAAATCTTAATATTAGTATTATACATATACATACGTATTAGGGCGTAACTAGTAAAATACAGGGCGTGATATAGCAATGCCCTTGCTAAAAACGTCCATAATCATTTGATAAGAAGGGTGGTGGGTGCACCCAAGTATTCAGACAAAGCGAGTGGATTTATATCAAAGTAACTAGACCTAGCAATATTATGTTAGTTTAAATTTACTTAATAATTGTCGAAAAGTTGGTTGAATCAAAGAACTCCATCCTTCCCGGATTAAATTGCATATTTCACTATTTAATACTATTTACTAACTATATATTTAAATATGTATATAAATAATAATATTATCGTATGTGATATTGTTGGATTCATTATAATGAGTAGTTTCTAAAAAGTAACTTTTTATTTATCAATATTATACGCAGTTAAATATATTAATGATCAAAAAATATATTTGATAATCATAATACAATTTAATCCGAGACTGAGGGAATAAATATATTCCATGTATTAATTCTACTCGAAGTGTATAGTGTACATACGATTGTAGGGGTCCCTAGGGCATAATTAGGATGACAACGTTTGCTGTGTAAAATTTACTACACACAGGCCATAACATTTATTGAGGAAGCTTAAGTTTCTCCAACAGTTTCTTGCAGGCATCTCTGATGTCTCACTGAGGACTCTTTTCGTAGCGACCACTCTTACAATTGGCTCAACCCAAAATTCATAAATTCACAATCAATCATTTTCATCATGTGTGGGTTGTAGGGTTCAATCCATTTCCAACTTCACCCCAAATAATTGATACCTTTGTCACAATGTGTTGCATAATAACTAAAGTTAAGTTGGTGTTTAGTGCTTAAAATTAACACATGATAGTTTTGATGATGAAATATACTTTAACATTATTGATTAAAAAGGATCCTATCTTCTTATACAACTTATTTATAGGTATTTATGACAAAATCTTACTGCTGATAGTAGTGGCGGAATCGGAACAATAATTTAGTGGGTGGTGAGATGGATGGATGGGGATGGCTTAATGGTCTTACATGAGTAAAATTTTGTTATCTTAAACATCGTCGTTTAAGTATTAAGATGAAATTACTGCAATAGTTGATAGCAGTAGCAGCGTTGAAGATGACGCAAATGGAACTTTGATTGCAGTAGAGGCATTGCGGGATGGCACAAATGAGACTTTTGTATCTTCAACATGAGGCATTCTCTTCACTAGCTGATGGATCATAAGAGGCATGCCTTGGATAACGACTCACTCCCTTCTAAATCCGCGTCTAATTGATGGTCTCATATTGTGTAGAAGATGTTTTCTGAATATCTTCTGCAATATTATTATAACTTAGATAGAATTCCTTAGATAGAATTCTACCTTAGATAGAATCATTTTTCTTACTTGACTTTGTAAATGCTGTCTATATATTGTATCCTTGTACCATTAATGTAAACACACGTTCATATTTTACATGGTATCAGAGCCTAAATCCTAAGACCCTAAATTTTCCTTACTCATAAAATATCATCGCCGCCGCCGTGCTAGTCACCGTCGCCGCCGTCGAGAAGCCAGCGCCGCCGCAACATTCTGTCTCCATCCAGCGGCCGCTCCGCTCTCCGCCGCTCCGCTCCACACACCGTCGCCTGTGTCAGAATGAATTCAATTAATCAAGTCGGGATTGAAAATCTTAATGCCGAGACCGAGGCTCATGTTGTTCCCATCATTCCTGCCGCCGATCAGCCGCTCCAGCCGGATGTTCCGCCGCAGCCAGACGACGCCGACCTGCTCGGCCTAGTTCTCTGCTAGCTCCTGCTCGACGCTGATGGTTCGGCCTCTTCCAATATTTGGAGTAGTTTAAGTTCCATGCTTATTGGTTGATCGTTCAGACACTCGATCCATCTGTTCGTTCTGCTGTTACTTATTATGGAGAAACTGTGTTTGGCCATTGGCATACAACTTTGCGTGTTTTGCATTACTTGAAGAGTCATCCTAGTCAAGGTTTGTTTCTATCTGCTAAGAGTTCTCTTCAGCTTACAACATTTTGTGATATCGATTGGGCCGCTTGCCCAATCACTAGGAAATCTTTGACTTGATATTTTGTGATGAATGATGAATCTCCGATTTCTTGGAAGACGAAGAAACAACCCATTGTTTCTCGATCTTCGACTGAAGCAGAATATCGGGCTATGACAGTGGCATGTTGTGAACTGTTATGGCTCAAGTCCTTTCTTCATTCGTTGGGAGTGACACATCCTACTCTGATGCGTTTGTACTGCGATAGTCAGGATGCTCTTCATATTGCCGCCAATCCAGTTTTTCATGAGAAGACGGAGCATATTGAGTTTGATTATCACTTTGTTCGTGATTTGATACAGTTTGGTGTTGCGGTTACTTATCATATTCTGACTGCTAGCCAGCCAGCAGATTTGTTTACAAAGGCACTTGGACGACAGACATTTCAGACTTTGCTTGACAAGTTGGGTGTTCGAGATCCACATGCTCCAACTTGAGGAGGAGTGTAGGAGATATTTTGAGAATATCTTCTACAATGTTATTATTCCTTAGATAGAATTCCACCTTAGATAGAATCTTTTTTCCTTACTTGACTCTTTAAATGCTGTCTATATATTGTAGACTTGTACCATCAATGAAAACACATGTTCATATTTACATATTGTTATAGGTTAAAGAAATTTACACTAAGATCTAGAATCTTAAATTGTATAGAATCTTGCATAGAAACATGGTTGACCGTTAATATATTTAAATACGTATAATATCGGTAAACAAAAAGTTGCTCTTTAGAAACTACTCGTTATGACGAATCCAACAAAATCACATACGATAATATTATTGCTTATATACCTATTTAAATATGCAGTCAACGTTTTACGATGAATAGTATCAAATAGTAAAGTGTACCGTTTAATCTGGGACGTATGGAGTATGCATATCGTATAGTAATTGTCCTTATATTTATTGTTAAAGATCCGTGGATCATCTCAATCTATGTAACAAGCAAGGAAAGAAAGCCAAAAAAGGAATCAAAGAAGAGTATAAAGATCGAAGTTGAAGACACGAAGATGAGAAGAAAGCAAAAGGAAGCAACCGGCAGAGTAATAAAGTTGGGTCTATTCATGAATATAGTAAAGTAAAGATATAATGCATTAAAACTTTGTGAGCAAACCCATGAACTTACCACGTTGTTGTGGGATTCAAGATTTATGAATTTATAGCACTACACTATTTCCATTACTCATTACACAGAGTATCTGCATATTTCAAAATAAAATTGACTCAAATCATGTTCTCGATTCAGTTCAGATCGTTTTATTGAATTGTTTCACTCAATTTCGATCTAAGCGATCAGTTCAATACTCCATTAAGGAACTAACTCTAAGCAATACAATCGTTGTTGTGCATAACTTCAATTGAAAGGCCACTAACATACCCTCTTTCTGACGTATCTTTATTATGAGTTTTTAGTTTAAATGTAAAATATTGTACTCCCTCCATCTCAGGGGAATCTGCACACTTTCCTTTTTTGGTTGTTCTTGGCAAATCTGCACACTTTTCCTTTGATGTAAAATTCCATCAATCATAAGACACAATTGCCCTTACAAGATTAAAATTTTACACACAATACCAACACTCTTCTCACCAAACCTAACTCCCCAAAACACTTTTCCTATCACTCCTCCGCCTCCCAAATTCACCACTCCATTGTTTTCCCAAATCCCTGAATCACACATCCACCTGCTAAATCCTAAATGCACCAGTTTGAAGCTTGAAGAATCGCCATCTTCCCACAAACGAATTCTCACAAACACATCCATCTTCCCATAAACACATCTATCTTCCCACAAACCCAACATCAAGCTTGAAGAATCGCCACTCCCCAACATCTGCGACAGAGGTGAGGTGGAACCCTACCTTCCCTTAACTCCGACAGCCACCCTATCTACGACCGGAGCCGCAAGCATCTGCGACAGAACCCTATTTCCCCCATTTGCGATGCGGAGGTGAGGCATAAAAGTAGAGGTGAGGCATAGGAGTAGAGGTGAGGCAAAGGAGGAGAGGTGAGGCAAAGGAGGAGAGGCAAGGCAGGTGAGAGGAGAGGCGAGGAGAGGCGGGGAGAAGCGGGGAGAGGCGGAGGAGGATGAGAGGAGGCAAAAGCGATGAGGCGAGAGAGGAGGTAGTGGCAGAGGAAGAGAGTTGAGTCGACGGCGGATGTGGGAATAGGGGAACACGGGGAGAAAACATTGGGAAGGAATTAGGTGAGGCAGAACCCTACCTTCCCCCAACTCCGACCACTACCCTGAAAGTGTGTAATTCACCATGTTTGGTGTGTCTATCATAGAGGAATAAATAGAGTACATGGAACTAAGTACATCGAACCTAGAATGCTCTATATATGTACAGTATCAATCCATTAAACTAAATCAATCAAGATATTCTAATATCTACTCTATCACCCCCCCTTCAAGCGAAGCGTAGGACTACAGGATACGCAAAGCTTGGAACGAAACAAATTAAAAAGATTGCGTGACAGACCCTTAGTGAAAATATCAGCAACCTACAGAGAGGATGGAACATGACTAACACGAAGCCTACCAGAGGCAATAAGCTCACGAACAAAGTGGTAGTCAATGTCTATGTGCTTGGCCCGTTTATGTGCAACCAGATTTGAGCAAGAAAGATGGCACTGCTATTGTCGCAAAGTAGGAGAGGCGACGATGAAAGGGAAACCCAAAGCTCCTTAAGCAGATTACACACTTAGGTAAGTTCAACAGCAGTGTTCGCCATAGCGCGATACTCAGACTCACAACTGGATCGAGACACAGTTGGTTGCTTCTTAGCACTCCAAGAGACAAGATTGCCCCCAAGAAAAATGGCATATCCATAAGTGGAACGCCGAATCCCGAGACAACGAGCCCAGCCAGCATCGGAGTAGCCCAAAAGGGAAAGACCACTACAGGATGGTGGAAAAGATAGACCATGATGAAGCGTGTCACGGACATACCGAAGGATGCGAATGACAGCCTGATAGTGATCTTCTCGAGGCGACTGGAGAAACTGGCTAACAGAGTTGACCGCATAGGAGAGATCAGGGCGAGTGATGGTCAAGTACTGCAAGGCACCGACTAGTGAGCGATAAAGCTTGGGATTTGAGAACTCAGACCCCGAGGTGCTGTGAAGCTAAGAGCCAGGAACAAAAGGTGTGGAAACAGGAACATCATCTATCATACCCACGCACTGAGGTATCTCCATCGCATACTTAGCCTGCCCAAAAAAAGTCCAGATGAAGATCAAGAGACCTCTAATCCCAAAAAATAGTGAAGGGCACCAAGATCTTTAATGGAAAACTCACGATCAGTGCGGGTGATGAACCGACGAATGAGAATAGGATCATTATCGGTAAGAATGATGTCGTCCACATATACTAGCAGGTATAGATCTTTGATCCCTGGGAGAACACAAAAAAGGGAAGTGTCGACAGAACTGCACCGGAATCCCAGATGAAATAAGTAGGAGCTGAATCGCTGAAACCAAACCCGAGGAGCTTGTTTGAGACCATAGATAGCCTTGCAAAGACAACATACATAATCAGGATGAACGGGATCAGTGTAACCGGCCGATTGCTCCATGTAAACTGGTGCATGAAGAAGACCGGTAAGAAATGCATTCTTGACGTCTAACTGATGAAGTGGCCAGGAGAACGTAGTGGCCAAGGATAAGATAATTCTGACTGTGGAGGCCTTGACGACCAGACTAAAAGTGTGGGTGAAGTCAAAGCCTGGCAACTGAGAATATCCCTGCGCAACAAGACGAGCTTTGTACCGATCAATGGTACCATCATGACGATGCTTGAGACGATAAACCCATTTGGAGCCAATGATGTTGACACCGGTAGGGCGTGGAACAAGATCCCAAGTTTGTTGCTGACGAAGAGCACCCATTTCTTCATCCATAGCGGCCACCCAGTGGGGATCCTTAAGAGCAGATCGATACCCTCGAGGTTTAGTCTATGTGAGTAATGCCGCAAAAACCCTGTCATCACATAGTCTGGGTACTGCTTTGCTATGCGACTACTTGTCTGAGAGCGAGTGGTCATACGATGACTCACAATCGATGGAGAAGTCAGTGGAGCATCAGTTGGAGAGGTCGTCGTCCCAGACAAATTCTGAGTAGGTGATAGAGGGGCAGTAGGGGATACAGATAACTCATCCAAGTCAAAATCAATAAACGTCGAGACATCCAGAGATTTTGGGGTAGTGCGAGCAGTATCATTTGCGAATGGGAAAGAAGACTCATCGAAACGGGCATGCCGAGTGAGATAGACCTTCTTAGAAATAGGATCCAGACAACGAAAACCCTTATGGCGAGCACTATAGCCCACGAATATGCATGGAGTGCTGCGAGGCGCCAGTTTGTGAGGAGCAAATGGCCGAATGAAGGGATATACCCAACATCCGAATGGGTGAAAGTTGGAGTAGTCTGGATGACGACCATATAGTAGAGAATATGGTGAAGCATTACTGTGGGAAGCCTGTTGATGGTGTAGGTAGCCGTAGCAAAAGAAATATCCAGTACGGGATCGGCAAGCCAAAGGGAAAAGCATTGATAATCCCATCTCTGTAATATGGCGGTGTTTACGTTTCGCTCTACCATTCTGCTCTGGTGTGGATGGACAAGAAATCTGATGAAGGATCCCTTTATTTGAAAAATGGGATCGGAGGCGTGCATTTGTGAATTCTATACCACCATCACTCTAAAACACCTTGATTGAGCAAGAAAATTGGTTTTCAACCAAGTTCTGAAACTGCAAGAATGTCTCAAAGAAATCCAATTTTCGTGCCAATGGATAATACCAGGTAAATCGCATGAAATCGTCAACAAACACGGCATAATAAGAGAATCCACTATCCAATAAAACTGGAGCAGGGCCCTACAAGTCACAGTGCACTAAATTGAGGACAGCCTGTGCCCGTCTAGGATTGTCCACAAAAGAAAGCCTTTTTCCTTTTGCCATTTCACAAGCTGAACAAAGTACGGGTTTAGGCGATAAAGAAACCACATCAACAAGGTTCAGTTTATTTAATAAAGAAATAACTGAAATGTGGGTATGCCCTAGTCTAGCATGCCAAACATCAAAAGAAGCTCTATGTTTATTAGTTTTAACACGAGTAACAAAAGCAGCACCGCTCTTCTCAAGCACATAAAGGCCACGATCACATTGACCTTGGCCCATGACCTCCTTTATGGACCGATTTTGAATCACAAATGAATCCTCATTAAAAGAAATCACAGCATTCATATCCTTTGTCAATTTACTAATGGAAAGCAGATTTTTTGGTAATATCAGGGACCACCAACACATCAGATAAAGACAAATCACGAGAAAACCGACGATGTCCAATATGAGAAATAGGAATGGAATGACCATTAGCAATAGTGACAGAATGGTTACCAGAATAGGGGACAACACTGTCCATGCCAGAGAAAGTGGAAGCCATATGATTCGTTGCTCCAGAATCCAAATACCAGTCGGAGGCTGAATCGTCTAGGGAGACAGATGACTGGAAAGCCTCAGCAAGATGAACCGATTCAGAGTAACGAGGTGCCGAAAAGAGTCTGGAGCACTGCGGAGCTGTGTGACCAAAATTGTGGCAGAGTTGGCACTTCGGATTCCAGTGTTTCCTGCGACTTGAACCACCAGCACCTGAGGAATGAACTGAACGGCCGGAAGTGGTGCCACGACCGCGCGTGGTGGTCAATGCGCCCGAGGGCAGTGCGTGAGCTTCACGCGCCTGTGAGTAGAAGGCCTGATTGCCGGACAAAGCTGCGGAGGAGGCAACAAAGGCTATTGGAACTGAGTCTGAACCTAAATTTGCGCCGAGAGAGTTCTGGTTGAAAATCTCATGGCTGCGGGCTCGTGCAACCACGTCAGAATATGTCGGCAACGACGATTGAGCCAACTGCACGCTGGTGAATTCAGCAAATCCAGTGTCGAGACCTCGCAGAAACAGCATAACTCGATCTCTGGGCGAGACCGGAGCGTCCATGGCGGCGAGTCCATCGATAACGGCCTTGAAACGACGGTGGAAATCCATCACCGACGAGGAGCCACGCCGAATTATATGGAGCTCATCCCGGAGTTGAAGTTTGCGGGATGCCGAGACATTGTCGAACGCCGCTGCAAGGGAGTTCCACATCTCCTTCACCGTGTCGCAAACAATGGTCTCCAACATGGCCTCCTCGGTGAGCGACGACCGGAGCAAAGCTTGGAGCCGCTTGTCCTGCGCCACCCAAGTATTGAACGCACCTTGGGATTTTGCAACGTCGTCGTTGTTGGTCTGAGAAGAACCACCAGCCGAGGATTCACCCCCGACTGGAATTGTTAGCTTTGGAATTGAGCCATCCAAGAAGCCAAAGAAACTCTCGGATTCGAGGAGCACTTGAACTTGCGACTTCCACATCATATAGTTTCCGGAATTTAGCTTGATTGCCAACATATGATTAAGGGTAGAATAGTTTAACTGGTTGTCTGCCATGGAAGCTTTGGAAGGTTCAAGATTTTTCAAAATGGCGGAAGATCAAGAACGAAGTAAAAAATTGAAATCTGTCTGATACCATGAAAATGTGTAATTCACCATGTTTGGTGTGTCTATCATAGATGAATAAATAGAGTACATGGAGCTAAGTACATCGAACCTATACTGCTCTATATATGTACAGTATCAATCCTAATTGAACTAAATCAATCAGGATATTCTATTATCTACTCTATCACACCCCATCTACGACCGGAGTCGCAACCATCTCCGACGGAACCCTGTTTCCCCCATTTGCGATGCGGAGGTGAGGTGAGGAGTAGAGGTGAGGCGAGGAGTAGAGGTGAGGCAAAGGAGGAGAGGTAAGGCGGGCGAGAGGTGAGGCAGGGGAGAGGCAGAGGAGGAGGAGGAGAGAAGGCGGAGGCGATGAAGCGAGAGAGGAGACAACAGTGGAGGAAGAGAGGTGAGTCGGCGGCGGATGTGGGAAGAGGGGAACACGGGGAGAAAACATTAGGAAGTAATTAGGTGAAGATGGCAAGGGTGTAATGGTCTTTTCACCAAAAAAAATTGCAGAGAGATTTTCTCCCTAGGTAGATTTTCCTGGGACGGAGGAAGTACTACTTTTTTTCATAAAAAAATTTGAGGGTTGCAATATTTCAAATCAAACTCAAGATACTTGTTTTATATTCACGGTCTTCAAGTCCATGTTCATCTATCACTACTATGCACTGCAATCCCCAGGTGACGATATTGACTTCCAGTCAGATTCTACGGCAGTAAATAACCTGGAAGTATGTGTATTCATCAATTTTTTACTTCTCCTTCGTTTTTTTTTATTGGCACACTTACTAAAAGTGGTATTTTTTTTAATTGACGTTTACTATTTTGGGCAAGTTTAAAGTTTTTACATCCACTCATTTTACTTTCTCTTCTTTCAATTCAATTTCATCCACTCATTTAGCATCTCCTCAATTCTAACACCAAAAGAGAAGTGCCAATAAAAAAAAATGGAGGGAGTACAAAATTGTTTTTGAAGCAAGCTCGCATTTAACCGTATTTTGTTAAAAATAGAAGGGTCATTTTCTTCTAGGTCAGCTAAGAACAATATATAATTGGATCGAGCATTTGAGTAGACTTCAAGTAAAAAATAAATGACTATATAAAAACTGTTGTATGGAATTTCTATTTATTGAAACACACAAAATAAACAATTTTATGCTTCTGCTCCCTCCGTCTTATTTCAATCTATAATTTAATAATTTATTTAATCAAAATTTCTTAACTTTGACTATAAAATTGAATTAGTGTACAAGTATAAATATTATTATTTTATACCTTGTTAGATTCGTTATAACATATATTTTCAAACTATTAACTTTCACAAGTTTTAATTTTCCTAAGTTCTCAAGTCAACTGTCAAAAGTTAAAGTGTGTAATTTGAAATGATACATATGAAGTAGTATGTTAAACCTAATGGTATAAACAACACTTTAACCAGTTAAGAAAAAGAATGATGCAAATGATTGTTTAATTGGTTTTCTTCTTATGAATATTTTAAATTAATATTGACTTGTTTCACTCTATAAACTTATTTACTCCCTCCGTCCCAGGAGAACCTGCAGAGAGAGAAAATATCTCTGCAAATTTTCCCTTGGTGAAAAGATCGTTATACCCTTGCCATCTTCACCTAATTCCCTCCTAATGTTTTCTCCCCCCGTTCCCCTCTTCCCACATCCGCCGTCGAGTCACCTCTCTTCCTCCGCCTCTCCCTTGCCTCATCTATGGCTCGCCTTACCTCTCCTCATTTGCCTCACCTCTACTCCTACGCCTCACCCCTACTCATATGCCTCACCTCCGCATCGCAAGTGGGGGAAATAGGGTTCCATCTCAGATGGTTGCGGCTCCGATCGTAGATGGGGTGGCGGTCGGAGTTGGGGGGAAGGTAGGGTTCCACCTCACTTAATTCCTTCCCAATGTCTTCTCCCTGTGATCCCCTCTTCCCACATCCGCCGCCGACTCACCTCTCTTCCTCCGCCGCTGCCTCCTCTCTCGCCTCATCGCTTCTGCCTCCTCTATCCTCCTCCTTTGCCTCACCTCTACTCCTACGCCTCACCTCCGCATAGTAGATGTGGGAAATAGGGTTCTGTCGCAGATGGTTGCGGCTCCAGTCATAGATATGGGCGGTCGGAGTTGGGGGAAAGTAGGGTTCCGCCTAACCTCCATCGCAGATGTTGGGGAGTGGCGATTCTTCAAGCTTGATGTTGGGTTTGTGGGAAGATGTATGTGTTAGTGGAGGATGGTGGAAGATGGATGTGTTTGTGAGAATTTGTTTGTGGGAAGATGACGATTCTTCAAGCTTCAAACTGGTGCATTTAGGATTTAGCAGATGGATGTGTGATTCAGGGATTTGGGAAAACAATGGAGTGGTGAATTTCAGAGGCGGAGGAGTGATAGGAAAAGTGTTTTGGGGAGTTAGGTTTGGTGAGAAGAGTGTTGGTATTGTGTGTAAAATTTTAATCTTGTAAGGGCAATTGTGTCTTATGATTGATGAAATTTTACTAAAAATGGAAGTGTGCAGATTTGCATAGGACAACCAAAAAAGGAAAGTGTGCAGATTCCCCCGGGACGGAGGGAGCACATAAAATTTTATTTCTAAGAACATTAATTAAGTTATGAACTCACATAAAATGACCATCAATTTTGTTGATCATTCAAATTACTAATTTACCCTTATAAATAAATGATAAATCATAAAAAATGTTGATGGAGTTAGTATATCCGATCCAATGATTCTTTTGGAAGGAGATGAGAGTACGTTGGGATTAATTTAGTTCTTGTTCTCTGGAGTTGATTTGAACCCATTTGAATAAAACTAAAATGACTTGAATTGTACTGAATTAAAGTGTGTTGAACAAGAGTAATAACATATGATTAAAATAAAGTTAAATTTCACTAAATTACATTTTTAATAAATTGATTTGAACTGCATTAAACTAAACTAAATCAATTTCAACTGAACAGAATTGAAATACAAATAAACTCTAGTAATATAGTTCTACTAACAAAAATGATTTCATATCTTTGTTATTCATGAGCTAGCTATTGAATTGAAGATTTGAAGTTGATAGTAGTTGAAGGAATTTGTGATATTTTGATTATTTGGTATAGATGCACCAGCCGAATAAAATATTAGTTCCTTAGTCAACTTATTCAATTAATAAACTATAGCTTAGTCGCACCAAACCGCAGCCACCAATTTGGTGGCTTTAAAATCACCAAGAATATAAACACTAATATATGTTGCATCTTCCATTACACCCTAATCATTACACATAATTCAAGAAATATATTTAACTGTTAATATGTATAGGTACGTATAATAATAATAAATAAAAAATTATTTTTTTAAAATTACATTTTACAATTAATTCAACAATATCATGTGATAATATTATGTCTCATATATCTATTTAAATATGTAATTATACTTTAATAGAAAATAGCGTCATAAACTAATTGAGTAAGTTAAAGATAAGACACGGGGAGTATCAATTAATAAAAGGACCAATAAATAAATATCTCGTGACTTCCAACACGAACTAAAGTTGGGTGGATAGAATATGGTAGAAAAATGGAGAACAAATCTTCACGCAAATTACCAATTCTCTGCCAAAATAAAGTATATCGTTTTATGGAAGCAGGCCCAACAAAAACCAAATGCCTCAACAATGCAAGTATGCCTAACAATGACATTTTCCACATACATTTACTACAATATTAAAATAGATTCTTTTCTTTTAGGCAGATCTGACTGAATTAGATTAAGAGTTATAGACTATGGAGAGACGGCATTTTCATAAATTATAAAAATTAAGATTTTAAATGTGAAATAAAAAAAATAACATAAAATTTTCAGGTTGCATGAATCGAGTTATAAACTTTATAACTACTACATGTTGCATAATAAATTTTAAATATTGTCTTTTATTATTTTAATTAAACTGCATCTTTATAGTCGTATGGAAAAATAATCCTTCCCAAGACTTTTCCTTATATTAAATAAAATTAAATAAGTTAGTTCAAGTTAGATAATAGTTTTGACTAAATTAAATTAATTTAAGATAGGTAAATTGACTGCATGGTATCGAACTAAATAAAAATATGCAAAAATTTGGGTGAGACGGTCTCATCCAATTATAAGATGAGACAGGAATTTAAGTACAATTATTTAAAGATTATAAATAACATGAGGGACATTCCATAATTTTAAAATTTTGCTTAAAATATTTATCTTACCATAAATTAGGATGAGACGGTCTCACATGACTCTTTCAAATCAAAATAAATAACATTAAACTGAATAAAAATACAATTAAACTAAAAGAAATAAAATATGGGATCAAATGTGCATAGTACCTCCGTCGTTTGTAATTTTTGACCGTTGACAGTCAAATTCGAAAATTAAAATTATCATTAAAAAATATTTGTGAGATAAATTGAAAAATATGATAGGAACACCAAACAAATTAGTGACGCATATTTTGTGACACAAAAGGACATGTCATAATATTTGCTCTACATTCAGGTGTCACTAAATATTTCTGACATATATATATATGTCATTAAACTAAATTACTACATCAATTCATATCACAAAATTAATACTGAACTGCATTTTAAAGTGTCACAAAAATATAACGATATACAATATTTTAGTGACATACTTAATGGAACCAACGTGTCACTAAAAGATTAAGCAACATATTTAAGTTTCACAATACTCCAAAAAAGCGTCCGGTTGGAATTTTTTTTCGTAGTGGAAGTTGTTGTAACTGAGTATACTATTAATGGAAAGGAGATATTGATTTGATTTTTGCTCTTTGGTGGCAGATGAATCCTGCTCAGATGCTACAAAATGATCCCCAATGATGATAGTTGAAAAGTATCACCTATTTTAATTGCAAATACTCATATCGTACTTTCAAGATTCATGAAACCATGAAAATAGGCGGTTCAGCTCCAAAAAATCCCCAAAGTAACTTTTGAATAATTATACCGATAAAGTTGTGATCCAAATTAATATTGTAAAATTGAGCACAATTATATCAAACTAAATTAAAATTAAATATAGTAAAAATTAAAATTACAATTTAAATTTAACAGCATTGAATTGAACTAAAACTATGCTTATAAATTTGGGAGAAAGGGAGCTTAAGTGTTTGCAATGAACTACGTCGGTGCTCCTACGTGGCATCTCATTATTTGCTGATTTTATGAAAACTATAAAAATAGTATTGAGGTTCTTTCATCTTTTTATAATGTCAAAAACTAAAAATACGTAAAACTCAGTTAAGAATTCAGTTTTGAATCTTAACATTTGAACCATTGCAATATCTCCCTTGTACGAACTGGTTTACTTTCACGGTAGATTCGAAATCTTAAACGTGAGGTTATTTCTTAACCATCTTTTCAATCAAGAATTTTAATGAGCAATAAATTGTCTATTCAAAGAAGAAGATAAAGTTTCAGTAAAAATAGTATTTCCATAAGTTTATTCACAGCTTAAATGAGCTTTTACTTTAAATATAATAATTTTTAAATAAAATTCAAATGTTACTATAATTTTTAAATAAAATTCAAATATTATATTTTATAAGTTAAAACAAATAATAATAAAGTCATTCTCTTGAAAGACGACATTTCCTTAAGTCATGGAAAAATTCAGATTTAAAGTGCAAGTTAGAAGAAATAAAAATAAAATTTTCCGGTTGCATGAATTTGATTATAAACTTTAAAACTATCTGACGTTACATAATAAATTTTTAATATTGTAACTAAGAACTTTTACCTTTTATTATTCAAATTAAACCTTGTATTTCCATAAGCCTATGAAAATACGGTCTTTCCCAATATTTTGCCATAATACTATGTATTTGAAGGTGAAAATATAAAAAATATATGGTATAAATAAATAAATACTTAAAAAAATCTAAATTTTGTACTCCAACAAATGAATTGTACAAGGTAAAAAATAAGTTGTACGTCAATAAGCTTGTGAGAAGACCCACTCTTCACAGAATACTAACAATAGTCCATATAACTAATTCATTTGTGGGAATTGAGCTTGGCCCAATGGTAATCCGCACTATTCATGATCGAGAGGTGTAGGGTTCAAGTCACACCCTGTTAAGAATTGTGAATATTAGAGTTGAGATGAACTGAACTAAAATAAGTATGTCGAAAAGTAGCAATAATATGACCAATGTTCTCTAAGCTTATTGGGACAAATGGAGTAAATCAGACTAAATTAAAGTGCTAATAAATTTTAAGATTATCCACACATATGCCTCTTCAAAAAGCAAGTATACACCGTTATAAACTACAATTAATCTGTAATAATTTGCAAAGAAGTTGAATTCTACCCAAATTGTCACACATGCATATACTATTATAAGTAGCAGTAGAAGCTGTTCAGATTCAACCGATGAAATAAAAAGGTGGCAGAAAGACAGCTGAGCGGAGCAAATCCCCACCCGGCTAGACGTCAAAACGCCGTGCACCTCTACAGACGTACGTACGGCGTCGTTTACTCCTTCTTCCACAGCGTCACCGCCCGCCACGTGCCCCCATGGCCCGCTCCCGCCTGAACTGCCGTCACGCCCTTTTGCGTATTTGACTCCTCAGCTCCCACGTTTTTTCGCAGTTCTTGCTTTCATGTTGGTTGTTCGTCCCGGGATTGGAGAAATCGGGTTCGGATCCTTCTTTGTTTCGTTCTCGCGGTTATTTAATCCCAAGTTTCTGCTATTTGATCGGGCGCTTTAGCCGCGCGGGATGCCTGCTTGAGGGTTTTGGGAGCTGGGTTTTGATTCTTGAGAGGGGATTTTGTGCGGGGAGTTGGAATGGGCTCGTGCGCGTCGCGGCCGGAGAGTTGCGTTGGGGGAAGATTGGGCGGGTTGAAGAAGAAATCGAGGAGGCGGCGGAAAGGGGTCAATCGGAAGGTTTCCTTTCAGGTTTCCGATGCCAAGCCGGTTCATTCGGATCGATCTTTCGTCAACCCCGTGTTCAGAGGTTCTGTCTTTTTGCTCTTTTATCCGTTTGGGTTCTTGTCTTTGATTTCAAGTGATTTCTTGTTGTAAGTGGTCGCATTGGTGCTGAGTGATAATGGGTGTTGGTTGAATTTTTTTGTCTGATTTTCTTTTCTAAAAGTGTATAAAGAGTGGATTTTTAGGTTGCGAGTGATCTGATATTCTTGGCGTGGGGTTGGATTGATCCATGGGGTACAGGGGGGACTGTTTGCTCCATTCTGTGTGTAATCATTTCTGGGGTTGCATTTGATTAGCTATGGAAAGTGTGAGTTTCTTGAAATAATGTCAGGTGTTTATGCTAAATGGAGTGTGTTTTGCGTTTCACACATTTCCTGCTGATGTTGGGAAAACGTTTCAAGAAGACAGTCTTGGGGGTATAAAGTTTGTAGTTTTTGAGCGGAGTCCGAGTTATATGTCATTCACTTGTTTTTTTCTAGTAATTCCTCATATCTAGACTGTGTGATTAGAATCTTGTTGTTACTAGTTTGTGAACAAGTCCAGGTCCTGTGGTTCAGTAGTCTGTTACTGAGAAGTCGATGTTATTTTTAAAGATGAAATGCTGCCACAGATCTGTCTGTGTTAGTCTGGAGTTAAAACCAGATGAACCAATTTATTGATTAGCTTGTTTACTTCTGTTTATAATGTTAACAGGTAGCGTTGAGGAGGCATGGTTCGACTCCGCGGCAAATCTTGAATCCGATTGTAGTGATGAAGATTTTCAAAGTGTTCCTGATGGTAAAAGATCTTAACTGTACTTCAATTGTTTTCTGTCTTGTTTGTTTCTGATTCCTGCAAATTTTCTGATTACTTGTGTAGATTTGCACTCAGTTAGTGGATTTGATGCGCTGTCACTGTCTAGTATCAACTCTCCAAGATATTCTAACCACAGAGATAGTGATGTCAATCCGCATTCTTCCTCCTCTACTGAACTGCTACAAAGGCCAGAGGACTCGTTGGCCACTAAAAGTAATGGGCACCCTAGTGATCCTAATATACGGGTGAAACACGATGGACATTCCAGTGAAGTGCACCCTGTCTTCCTTGATGAAATTTCCTCGGTCGCGAATGACAGTCCTCACAGGGAAAATAGTTTGCTGGATAACTGTGGGATTCTTCCGAATAACTGTTTACCTTGTCTTGCTTCGACTTCCCCATCTTTGGAAAAGAGGAAATCTCTGAGCTCCGACTCTCCGAGTGCTAGGAAGAAGGCTACTCTGAAACTTCCCTTTAAATGGAAAGAAGGAAGTTCCATTGCGCATATACGTAAGTGTTATTAGCTGGTTGTGAAAGAAGGCGATACCTAGAAATGCTTATGATGATCATTACAAATGCTTGCTTGGAATCTGTTGATTTTAATAGCTTACAATTCCATTTCATCTGCATTCAACTATTGGAATAAATATGTGCATCAAGGAAGGGAGACATACAACTAACATGTATATCTTGCAGTTTCTTCTAAGGCGCTTTTGCACAGGCCGCTTGCTGGTTCACAAATACCTTTCTCTCGCTTGGAGAAGAGGGTTTCTGACAGTTGGTCATTTATAGAACCAAGCAGTTTCAAAGTCCGAGGAGCAAATTATCTCAGGTCAGGGATTTGTGTGCATATCTTCTCTTAAATCTCTAATTTCCACAGAGGTTCACTCTTCCTCTTTATCCTATATATCAGTTTTACTCCCTCATTTACAAACGTCTCTCTTCGGCCTTTATGCAGGGATAAAAAGAAGGATTTTGCTCCCAACTGTGCTGCATATTATCCATTTGGCGTTGATCTATTTTTATCTCCAAGAAAACTCAATCACGTTGCACGTTATGTGGAACTTCCTGCCGCGAATCACTCTGGAAAACTTCCACCTATTCTTGTCGTGAATGCTCAGGTACTACCACTTGCAATGATCCTAAGTTCCTAACAAGATTAGCAGCTCATCTAAATTTGGATAGTCACAAACTTCTTTGAGCACTAACAATTTACAGTTGCGCACATCAATACTTAATCAATTGCTCTAACCTTTTAGTGTAATTTATACTACATTTGCAGATTCCTCTGTATCCAACCGCTATTTTTCAGAATGAAACTGATGGAGAAGGTTTTAGTATTGTAATGTACTACAAACTAAATGAAAGTTACGCAAAAGAGCTACCAGCCCATTTTCAAGAAAGTATTTTGGTAAGTGGTGTTCATACTTATTGCGATTGTTGACGTCACAGTACATTGGAATTTGAAATTAGCATCCTTAATGTCTCGTTGCTTCGTATCTTTTCTGAGGTTTGGATATGTATTGTAGTCACTCATGATATTTTTTATCAACTGCCCTCCTATGGAACAGAAAATGGCCGGTGATGAAGTTGAAAAAGTGAAAGGCTTTCCTTCGGATACAATTGTCCCATTCCGGGAAAGATTAAAAATTCTCGGCCGCATTGGCAATGTGGACGACATTCCTATGAGTGCAGCCGAGAGAAAGCTCATGCATGCCTATAACGAGAAACCTGTCCTCTCGCGTCCTCAACACGAGTTTTACATGGTCAGTGTAGCTTCCTGTTTTATACAGTACCATAATGTTGAGCTTGAAGGTTTTTTCAAAAATCTTGATACCCTTTGCCTATCTATGCAGGGAGAAAACTATCTCGAGATAGATTTGGATATGCACCGATTCAGCTACATCTCCAGGAAGGGGTTTGAAGCGTTCCTAGACCGGCTAAAGTACTGCATTATGGACTTTGGCCTCACAATTCAGGTAAGGGGCATATCTCCGCTATTGGCACATGATCAACTCACTTGAAATTCTACTTCTTGACTATGAATCCATTTTGTGTAAATAATAGGGAAACAAAACAGAGGAGTTGCCGGAGCAGATTTTGTGTTGCGTACGGTTAAACGTGCTCGATTATGTGAATTATCAGCAGTTAGGGTTCAGTAATGACACCCTTTTGTAGGGTTGAATGAATCACAGTTTTACCTAATCATAATGATTATTACAAATTTCTCAATCTCTTGGTGGGTGGGGGGGGGGGGGGGGGGGGGGCCTGCAAAATTTTCCCTCCCTTGGATTGTAGCAGCTGCTGTAATTATGAAAATGTGGTCTTCAAAATCAGATTCTGAGACTCCTAAAGTTCAATTGGATAACATATCAGAAGAATCCAAAGAAAATTGAGAAGATTCAAATTGTTCTCTGTTGTGAGAATAATTGGAATGCATGAAGTACAGTTATTGCAAAAGTAGGGTTGAGATTCTTGTCTATTGAATAAAGGGCAATTCCCTTCTGGTAAAATAGTGTTTAGATAGCTAATGCTATCATTTCATTTTTGTATATTTTTCTAAAATTATCGCATTTTCTTTTTTATATCAAAAAGTAAATTACTTTTAACTTATCGTTAAATTTTTTACTCAATTCACTTTACACACTGCTACTACCTAAAAGTTATAATTTAAAGTTAGGGTGTCATAGTGAAATGGATGGAGTAGTATTAACAAAAAAATAGATGGGTAACAAAAAATAATAATTTAAAATCAGGGTGTCATTGTGAAATGGATGGAGTAGTATTAATTTGTTAAATGCATGTTTAGAGTACATCTAGATAATACCCGTGCCGGTACACAGATTTATAAATGAATATATATAATACAACATAATTTATAATTTTCGCAAGGTACGGATTGTTTGCTTTCTGGCATCAACCAGGGGTATTTTGACACCCCCTTACTTGCGAAAACGACGTTGTTTACCATCCAGTGTTTCACTCGCTTTTTTCCTTGTGTTGTTCTAATACGTTGTGCTACAAGCACCGGCTCTAGCAGCAGTGTCGGTGTGTAAAAAGGGAGTTGTACAAGATACACTCCTATGAAGTTTTTTTTTAAATGAAAACACCATATGGTGGGAGATTATATATAAGGATCCCCAGACCTATGAGAGTAAAAATAGATACATAGAGAGTAATTTTTACAGATATTCTACTAAGGCAACATCATTGCCTCCAAAAGAATAGTTAGCATCTAATGACTAAGGTTATATATAGAAGTATTTTTATGCTCGTTTGTGGGAAAAGTAGTTGCTATTCCAAGGTAAAGAATCTCAACCCCATGTGTTAATTCTTTACTTTGGCCAGACAACTACCATTCTGTCATTACAAAAACAGTCCAAGAAGTTGTGTAGATCAGTCACCATTACTCTTGAAAAGGCTGCAAAGAATTTTTGGCACTGGAATAACAGTAGAGTATTGCTAAAAGAACTGCAGAAGCTGGTGTTGAGTCTTGATTCCTGGTGCAAAGATCAGCAATGTAGTATTGTGGAGAACAGGGTGTTGGTGTAGAATAGATAGCAGTGGTACCTGAGGCAGACAGAAGAGAAAATTAGCAGTATTAATCATCCCTGGTGGCATGTGTATGGGTCATAATATAGGGTGTATGATCTCTATCCAAATTGATGAGACCTCTGATGTTTTCAGGGATGTTAGAGAGGTTGAAAAAGAATTCCATAGGGTGTGAAGATTGGTGTTTAGCAATAGCATCAGTCACTAAGTTACATTCCCTAAAAGTGTGTTTAAGGGTGGCATTTCTTAAAAAAGAGTGAGCTTGGAAGACTAGTGCATACAGGGACCATTTTGCACACCTTGGATCATAAATCATATTCACTGCAAGCAGTGAGTCAGATTCAATGATGAAGTTAGAATCCAGAGAAGGGAGAACCTGACAAGCAAATAAGATAGCCTTTATTGCAGCTTCAAGTGGTGATTTGGCAGAGGTGACTGTGGACTTTATTAGGTAAGGAATTCCGTTATTATCTCTGGCAATAAGGCCATGTGATGCAATGTTAGAAGACCAGGAAGCATCTACATTAATTTTGGTAAAGTTAAGTTCCGGCCTTTCCCAATATACAATGGAGATGGAGGGTTTTAGAGGTGGTCTGGGGGGAGGGATCAGTGAAGAAAAAGGAAGGCTTATACTGGGGGCAATGTTTGAGGGACAAGGGTAAGTTGAAAGAGATAGGAAGATTAGGTCTCTAACTTCTTTGCATAAATGAACTGTAGAGAAAATTTTGTTATCCAAATAAAAAGCATTTCTGGCTTTCCATAAGGACCAACAAATCAGTGAGGGCAACAGTCTACATATCACTCTTTGCATTCTTGGGAGATCATTACAGTTCCAATATGTAAAGAATCTATCCGTTATATTGTCAAGATTATATAGGTTGAAACTCATGCATGCATCAGTATCATTCCATATAGATTGAGCAAAATGACAGTTAATAAAAAAGTGTTCCAGAGAATCATCATGGTTATAAGCTGGACATTTAGAAGGAAAGCTAAAACTACATTTGATTAGGACATCATCAAAAGGCAAAAATGAGTTTAGCAATTTTCAGGTAAAGATAGAGATTTTTTTTATAACATGGGGTTCCATATAAGTTTTGTAACTGGGAAAGTAACTGTTGACACTCCTATGAAGTTGATGAAAAAGAGTTTAAACTTCAAGAATATGCACTTCCTGTTTTGGTTTCGAAAGGTTTGCATTTCTCTCTGCAGGATATAAACTTCTTCATAGGTACGAATCAAATGTAGCTACTGTGGTTTACCTCTCATACGATGGCCTGGGTGTGGACTGGTATGGATCGCTGAGGGCGAGCGGTGATCGCCTTTTGCCAAATGTAGCTCATAATAGTGGAAATTAGTTGTTAGTAAGAGGTTAATTTAGAGAACAAAAATATTTGCTATCATTTATGACTAAATTAATTTTTTTTTTCTTTACGATTCATAATGCATTTATTAGATGACAAAACTTTAAAATTTAACAAAGTTATTAATTCTACCGTTCGTGAAAATTTCTAATCAAAACACTGTGCAACGCGCAGTAGACTCCTGCTAGTAATAACTAATAAAATTTATTTTATTTAGAGTGTCTCTTAAAAGATGTTCTTTTAATAAGTTATGGAAAGATCAAAGTTTAAACTGCAAATTAGAAGAAATCAAGATCAAATTTTTGGTTTGCATTAATCAGGTCATAAACTTATAACTACTGCACGTTGCATATTAAAATTTTAATATTTCCACTAAAACCTTTTACATTTTTATAATTCTAATTCAACCCCGTGTTTCCATATGCTTAAGGAAAGACGGGTTTTTCATAGACTTTTTCTTATATTTATATGAAAGTACACGATGCAGTATATAAAATATATTTATATATTTATTAATATATATTTAAAATAAAAATAAATTGACTTGATGTTGATTGATATATAATAATTAATTAATTATTTTAATTCAAATAAAAATAATCTATGTGTTTACACAAGAAAGTATTAGCGATTGTATAGAAATACTTTATGTTATAAAAAATATAATGATAAGAATATGAAATATATGTCGATAATGAATAAATAATTATTTAATTAAAGTTATAAATTATGTATCATTCAAACAAAGAAAAGGTATTCTTAGTTATAAATATGGGTTTAAAATAACATGTGACATGTAAAAAAAAGACTAAATCTAATTTTAAATAGAGTGCGTCTCTTGAAAGACGGTCTTTCCATAAGTCATGGAAAGACCAAGGTTTAAAGTGTAAATTAGAAGAAATTAAGATAAAATTTTCGGGTTGCATGAACCGGGTTATAAATTTTATAACTACTACATGTTGCATACTAAAATTTTAATGTTGCAACTAAGACCTTTTACCTTTTATTATTCGAACTAAACCCCGTCTTTTCATAAACCTATGGAAATACCGTCTTTCCTAAGACTTTGCCTTTTAAATATGTGATAACCAAATGGAAAAGTATTGGGAAAGATTGTATTTCCATAGGCATATGGAAAGAATTGGTTGAATTAGAATTATCTCAAGGTAAAAAGTTATAGTTGCAATATTAAAAAAATATTATGCAACGTGCAATAGTTATAGGTTTATGACCCAATTAATTCAACCCAAAAATTTTATCTTGATTTCTTCTAATTTGCAGTTTAAACCTTTCTATAATGTACTTTGTAAATATAGAAAATATAAAGGAATGAGAGTTCTATCAAATACTGAAACCATTAAACTGTAACCAAAGTTGTCCAATCAAATTTTTTTTTTACAAATTTTGAAATCAGCAAACAAATCATTCTGATTTCTTTTTTTGAATGGTAGATATGAAAGCATAAATCTCTCAAAGACGTCAATCAGATGGAGTTAAACAGTTATTTGATATACATGAAGTATTAACCAAGGAAATGATATGTATTAATTGAGACAATTTTAAGTTATCTAGAAAGAGATGGTGCATTGAATTAAATTATAGGGACACTAAGTTATAAATACATTGTATAGAGGCTTCTTAAAAAGGGAAATATCTTTATTTTTTATTTTTTAAGCTGATGTGGCAAGTATTGAAGATGCAAATTGTCAAAAATGGTTGTTCTTTTAGTTATATTTATAGATTGTTTCATCAGCAATTAAAGAAGCAAGTGATAGGATTTATGAGCTCCCTTTGATCATGTGTTAATAAAACAGTATTTAAAAAATCCAAGTTATTTTATGGGAAAAAGTAAGTAAGTGATAGGACTTATAGGCTGTGTTTGGTAGATTTTTATAACCTGCACTGCTTATAAGTTAAATATTTTTTAATGTTTGATAAAGTGTTAACAAATAATTTATATTAAAAGCAAAAGTTATTTAAGAGGGAAAAATAGAAGCTGATGCTCCATGCTTTCAAAATAAGTCAACTTTAATTATACAGTCCTGTCAAACACAGTCATAAGCTCATTTACTCCTAAAATAGTAAGCTTATTTTGCTTATAAATACAAATATGCCAAACACACACTAAACCTTTCTTAGTACAATAATTGCAGCAACGATTTTTAAGTTAAAAATACAGCAATAGTCACATTGAACTCTCGAATATGTTCGAAGATCTTGAAATGATCTTCCAGTTCCGTGGATAATTCGCAAAACTTCGTTTTCAATGAGAATTGACCGCAGAATCTAACAGAGACCTCTTTAACGAAATGCATGCCATAGTCTCTCCAAACAATCACTTACCTTACCGAAGCTACAAACGAACAAGAGGAGGCCAAATACAAAGGTGCAATGACTACAACGGGGATGAAAATGTTCGAAGGAAGAAAGAGTAAAAAACAAAGATTTTACATTTTATGCTCCATAACTTTAAAAAAAGTATGATGTTTATGAGAACTTCTCTTGCCATAATCACTTAGACGCCCCAGCAGCCTGAGCTCTCATAGCCCTACGAAGCTCAAGGAGTTCCTCAGTCTCAGGGAGGGTGCCCTTAACAGCCTCATGGGAGGTAAACCTTTCAACCCATCCCACAAGGGCAGGTGTCCTTGTTTCATCTAACAGCTTCACACTTTTGGAATTGATGACATCTGAAACCTTAAGCCACCCCAAGAAGCACCCAAAAGCTAGGTCTATGAGCCCTAAACTGTCCCCCCCAAAGTACCCTTTTCCTCTACTACACTTGACAAAAACATCATCCAACACCTTCAGCATTTCAACCATTTTCTCTAATATTGGAACCTTTGCCTCATCATCCTTTGCGCTGTTTAGCTCCATCATTAGTGGAAGCCACTGCAAACAAATTAACACATACACATAGATCATCGCCTTGATTCAATCAGTTTACAAATCAGTAATTAAGATGATCGATTTTGGGCATGTTTGGTAGAGTTGTGCTTATAAATAAAAGTGGCTTATTTTGAAACCAGGGAGAGACCCGCTTATGTTTTTCCTCAAAATATAGTTTCTTCTTCTTGAATAAACACTTTTTTAGACCTTCACCAAACACTAAAAACATGCTTGCCTTATGAGCAAAAGGCTTATAAGCCCAGCCTAACAGACCCTTTGTGGAGTTCACTTGACTTGAGTTCAGATTAATGAAATAAGTTTACTATTGCTATTATTCGGTTTGTTTAATACTCCCTCCATTTTTTTTTTCATTGGCACACTTACTAAAAGTGGTATTTTTTTTAATTGGCACTTGCTATTTTGGGCAAGTTTAAGGTTTTTACATCCACTCATTTTACTTTCTCTTCTTTCAATTCAATTTCATCCACTCATTTAGCATCTCCTCAATTCTAACACCAAAAGAGAGGTGCCAATGAAAAAAAAACAGAGGGAGTATCAGTTCAGTTCAGTTCGGTATCATGCATAAAAAGAACAGGACCTAAATATGACGACATAATTATACGGACCAGATTTTCAGTTATTAAAACCTGATCAACTACTGGTTCATAATTTAGCTCAAACCGATGTAAAAGCAATATTTACCTTTTCATCTATAAAAGCTGCCCAGAAACGAGCGGTGGCGCGGTCGTAGGGATCGGCGGGAAGAACCGAGGGGCCATTCGGCCAGGTCTCATCTATATACTCGACGATCACGAGCGACTCGCAGATCGGCCGATCGCCGTGGATGAGAACCGGGATCTTCTTGTGAACCGGGTTCGATTTCAGAAGGAGCTCGCTTTTTGCCGGGTACTTCTCTAATAAGAATTCGTAGTCTACTGACTTGAGGTTGAGGGCGAATTGAACCCGGTTCACGAATGGAGTCGCTCGAACGCCTAAAAGCTTTACATGATCGCTAGCCGCCGCCATGACGTTAGGATGATCGAAGCCTGTTCTAAACAACTGGAAAATACTTCACCAATTATATTTTTGTAAATTTCAGCATTCTTCTTTAGGCGAAATGTGAAATTCTGTTCTTAATGGCCTTTGCCAGTTATCTGGCGTTTCACATCCGATACTTCCAAGAAACTTAGTTTACTCCCTCCGTCACAGCATAAATTACAGCTTAATTATTGTACACGATTAAAAAACATATTTTATCATTAATATATTTAATTACGTATAATAATGGTAAATAAAATTCAATAATATCACGTATGATAATATTATATCTCATATATTTATTGGTGATTGTTACTCCCTTCATCTCAGTCGAATCTGCACACTTTTTTATCAACTTTCTCAAGATATATTTGACCATAAATTTTAAACATAACTTGAGAAAGTTGACAAAAAAATGTGTACATTCCGTTGGATTAGATGTAGAACAAAAATCAAACTTAACTTTGAAAAGTCTTTCTTTATTTTCATATAAGAACAAAATAAAATAGATTTTAAAAAAGAAAAAAATTGTTATGTTGGGACGGAGGAGTACAATTTTTCAACCGTTTTCTTTAAGGCGTGAAAGTGAAATGATAAGTAATGACATAATTGACACTATGCATTCGTGGAGGTGAGTCAACGGCGCGTAGGTGGAATGGCAAGCGAAAGCAATTACGTATCCTCTTTTTTCCCTTCTTATATTCTCCCCGTTATTATGACAAGAAAGTCTTGGAAAATATGATTATTTGGAAAATACGATTATGGAAAGATTCAATCTAGGCAAAATTTTGGTAAAGACGGTCTTTCTATACGCTTATAGAAAGACGGGATTTGATTAAAATATTAAAAGGTAAAAAGTCTTAGTTGCAATATTAAAATTTTAGTATGCAACATGTAGTAGTTATAAAATTTATAGCCCGGTTCATGCAACCCAAAAATTTTATCTTAATTTCTTCTAATTTACACTTTAAATCTTGGTCTTTCCATAACTTATGGAAAGACCGTCTTTCAAGAGACGGACTCTTGGATCTAATTAAAATAAAAAAAGTAAAGATTTTAATTGTAATATTAAAATTTTATTATGCAACATGTATTTGTTATAAAGATTATAATTCGAATAATGCAATTCAAAAATTTTATCTTCATTTCTTCTAATTTATAATTTAAATAATAGTCTTTCCATGACTTATAGAAAGACCATTTTACAAGAGGCGGGCTCAATTATTATATACCATATATTTTATTGGGACTATTTTCTCCTTGAGAAAGTCTCTTGTTATATTGACTAACGATTAGTCCAGTTAAGAAAATTTTCGTTTCAATAATTTTTATGGTCAAATTATGATTAATTTTACATTGAATAAGAGATATTTACACTTTTAACCATAATTTTAGGCTGAAAGTGTTAATATAGCCATGCGAAACAAAAAAATGTCAAAATAACCCTAATTTTATGATAAAATGTGCAGTTATAACCTTTTATCACTATTTCGGCATTGTCTAATCAATTTGGGTGTTAGCCGCTAACCTGAAATGACAAAAATACCCTTGCCTATAGGCTAATTTCTCTTTTCATCCCTTTTAATTAAGGGGTAAAATTTTCATTTTCTTAAATATCGGACAAATCTCCCGTCGACGATTGAAGTCAACGACGCTCATGATTAAATTAGCACATACATCATAAAGTTATTTTGACACCTTATCATTTTGCAGGGTTACATTGACACTTTCAGCCTAAAGTTAGAATCTTTTTAGCACTAGACTCCAAGGAGTTGTTTGGTATGCGGTAGAATATGTGGTAAATACAAAATCCCAAGATTTTAGAATATGTAGAGTTGTTTGGTTGACGTAAAGTACTGTAAATGTGAGAATTTGTAATTCTGCGGAAATTTAACTCCCCACACAACGTGGAAAATTTCTTACCGAGACCCTCCTCGGTCAAATGAATTCCTTCATGCTTTTAACGAGTAATTACCTTTTCATCTCACAAAATGCGCGTCAAAATTTTAATTTCCCTCTATTACACGTGACTTTTTCCACTTCCCTCCATAAACCGAACAACATGCAGTTAATTAAATTGCAGTAAATACAAATTCATGTGCAACCAAACTCATTCTATGTATATCCTAAAAATTTGATCAATAGTTTAACTTGTCATGAAATAGAAATTATTGCAGATACCAAACGACTCCAAAAACAGATATCAAATCACGGCATTAATTATAAAATAACTCTAGTTAATGGGTACAAAACAAAACTTAATTTCACTCATTCCACCAAGTCCGGCCGCTTCAACAGGAAGCCCCAGCCGCCGCCGCCGCCTCGTTAGCTTGCATCAATTTCAGAATTCCGAGGAGCTCTTGAGGCCCAGTAAGAGTACGTTTGACCGCCTTATGAGAAACAAACTTATCCGCCCATTTTGCCAGTGCCGGAGTGATGCAGGCAGAAGCTACGTATAAATAGGTCCGACTCCGATTGTTGATTTGAGCACAAATATCCCAATCGAAACCCCTCCGAAACCTGTTGATTCAAGACACTCGAATACCAGATTTGGGCATCAATTTCAAGTCCTTCAAGAACAAGAAAATTGGTGAACGTCGTTTCACTCACCAAAATAATCTGCAAACTCTATAGATGAGATTAGTACAGTAGTAAGCAGAGTCGATCCCACGAGGAACGGTATAATTTCTATCAAATTCAAACTACCAACAGGATTTGGTTTAGCAACCACGCCTTAATTTTTAGATTTATCTAACAACTAATAATGCAACTAACTAATATAAAATATGAAATAATATTGCAAACTAACAGATATAAAAATCTAGTAAATATATGATTAAGGTAATCGGCTCGGAATAACTCACATTAGTTAAGCATCGATCATAGGCGCAAAGATAAATCAATTCATATGCATCTATCAGTTATAGGAAAGTAGGTACGCTTAACCTCCCCAATTCTTTCGTACTTTATCGACAATTAACCAATTATAATTAATTAATTGTTTCTCTTACCAAGATGCCCCCGGAAAGTATTCGCTGAACCAGATACACACCTCGATAGCATTAAGAATGAAAAGAACCTGATATAGCAATTACCCAAGTATTCGCAAGTAGTAATGCACACTTAATTGTTCCCCATCTTGCTATTACAGTCTTAGCTAGTTAGCTGTTTTTCACAAGAACTCGCTACTTACTAACCCTTTCCAACGATTACGTATTGGTAGAATTAGATAGCATTATCCCAATAATATTCAAGTTGATCAGGCTTAAATCTATCAAGAATAAAATAAACCAAGAACAATCAAGAACACATAAGAATCAATTATAAAACAATTAGGCCTCACGATTCATAAACTAATGCTTGTTATTCCATGCCGATATATAAATTAGTTACTCATAATAATTAAACTAAACAAATATATAATATAATATTTAAACATGATAATAAATTAATTAAACCAAACCGTAATTCTACTGGATCCTTGATCAATGAGGCTCACGAAAATCTGTGTGACCATATGCAGAAATTGCTTAAGCCCGTCAAAATTCCAACGTGAAAAGCTTCCAGTAGCATTAGATTCAGAACCAAACCTAACTAAACATTAAACAAAACCAAAACAACTCTAGATTATTAATGCGTAATACGTATAATGTCTGTGTGTCTCCTTTGTGTTCCGGCCGTGTATTTATATACACCAAATCAAAACCAAATCCAAATCAACTTCTAATTACTTTTCTTCTTATGGAAGAAATAAGGAAATAAAATAATATCTATTCTAATTCTAAATAACTAATTCCTACAATTAAGGAATTTTAAATGGAAGGAGATAATACAATCCTTATCAATATGGGAAGTGAATATCTTTATTTTCTTCAAATCCACATGTCTTCAATAATTCACTTTTCACCCCATAACTTCAGCAATTCCGCTTTTGCCTCTCTTCCTTCATCCCTGGAAAAATGTCTTATAAAATAAGAACATTTTCCATTGGAGCACATCGCCTCATTAAAAACCTTAACCTGGAAAACCCAGTGGGAAAAAACCGTTGGTTAAGGGAAAAAGAGTACAATGTATAGCTCCCTCTCAATTCTCCGCAATTAATGAATTCCTGCACCAAAAACACTTTAAAGTGCAAATTATATCTCAATAAAATCATAATAATCCCACCAAATATGAACACAATATTACATACATCAAAAATGGAAAGGAAATATGTATTCTTAATCAATCAAAAGCTGCTGTCAAAGCATACAAAGGAGGTTTAAATACCTCTGTGTCTTAACAAATCCCAAGCCAAAAATATCACAATAAAAGCCAAACAAAAGGAAGCTACGCATGCATGGAATAAAAGGAAGGTTTGAAACCATCCAGCTCACACATGATGCAGGGAATGGAAACTACGCCACAACCCAGCTCACAGGGCCTCAAATCGCTCCAAATAGGACAACGCTTGTTCGTCTATGATTCGCTCCGCATCATTCTCCCCGGGTTGAAAAGAGTTCGTCCTCGAAGTCAGGTCCACATCATCGTCGTCGGACAAGTCACCATGGAATGGAATGAGGTGTTTCACATTAAACACATCAGCAGTTCGTATATGGCTTGGAAGCTTAAGACGATAAGCGTTCGGATTGATTTTCTCGATGATTTCCACAGGACCAATCTTCTTTGCTGCAAGCTTGTTATATTCGCCGGACGAGAAGCGTTCCTTGGTGAGAACAGCCCACACAAAGTCACCAACTTCATACTCAACGTGCCGACGATGGAGATCGGCACGCTCCTTGTATCGCGCATTTGCAGAGGATAGATTATCACGAACCGTATTGTGAATGTCCAGCAAGCCTGCAACAAATTCAGCAGCCTTTCCATGCACTTTGGCGGTGCCCGGAATAGGAATGAGGTCCAAAGGTCCGCGCGGTTGGTTAGAGTAAACAACTTGAAAAGGGCTGAATCCCGTGCTGCGATTGAAAGCATGATTGTGAGCAAACTCGGCTTGACTAAGCTTCAGGTCCCAACTCTTAGTGTGATCACCAACGAGGCAGCGAAGGAGGTTTCCAAGAGATCGATTAACCACCTCAGTTTGACCGTCCGTTTGTGGGTGATAAGCGCTACTGAAGTCAAGGTTGGTGTTCACCATTTTCCATAGGCTTCTCCAAAAGTGGCTGAGGAAACGAGTGTCACGATCGGACACGATTGATATCGGAAGACCATGTAGTCGGTAAATGTCACGAAAGAACAACTGGGCCACATTCACAGCATCAGTGGACTTTTTGCAAGGAATGAAGTGCACCATTTTGGAGAACCTGTCAACCACAACGAAAATCGAGTCGAAACCGCACTGAGTTCGCGGAAGACCCAACACAAAGTCCATACTAATGTCGACCCACGGATGAGATGGAACAGGGAGAGGCATATAAAGTCCCGCATTGGTTGCCCCACCCTTCGATAACTGGCATATACGACACCGCTTGACAAACTTGTCTACCTCGCTGCGCATTCCTGGCCAAAAATAAGAAGACTGAACAAGTTGGAGTGTGCGGTCTCGTCCCACATGCCCCTCTCCATGCAACTCCTGGATAATCTGAAGGCGCCAACTACACTTGGGAACACATAACCGGTTTCCACGAAATAGAAACCCATTGTGGAGTAAAAAATCAGAGCGCTTACCGGCCTGGACGTCAGCAAGTATTGCTGAGAAATAAGGGTCTGTTGGGAGCAGCTCACAGAAGGAGTCAAACCCGGGCACTTTGACTCGCATGGTGACTAGCAGGTTGTTTCGACGACTAAGGGCGTCTGCGGCACGGTTCGTGACTCCTGATTTGTGCTTTACGACAAAAGTGAACCCCTCAAGGAAAGATATCCACCTCGCATGTCGAGCTGACACCTTGTCTTGACGGTGGAGATGGCGGAGAGAGTCGTGGTCAGTGTAAAGTATGAACTCGCGATGAAATAGATAATGCCTCCAGTGCCTTACGGCTTGAACCACGGCGTAGAACTCAACATCATAGGTGCTGTAGTTGAGCCGTGCACCCCCAATCTTCTCGCTATAATATGCCACAGGTCTACCCTGTTGGCTAAGGACGGCTCCAATTCCTGTTTTTGAGGCGTCAGTATGTAGCTCGAAAGGTAGGGAGAAATTTGGCAAGACTAAAATGGGCGCACTAGTGAGTCGCTCCTTTATCAAATTAAATGCCGATTCGGCGTCCCTTGTCCACTCAAGCTTGGTGCCTTTCATGCAATCCGTGATTGGTGCCATGATTCCGCTGAAGTGAGGAATGAAACGCCTATAAAAGGATGCAAGACCGTGGAAACTTCGTACGTCGGAGATCGAGCTCGGCCTAGGCCACTCTCGTACTGCTGCAACTTTCTCCTCGTCTACTCGTAGTCCATCTCCTGAGATGACATAGCCCAAGAACAAAACTGACGTTGTCATGAACACACACTTCTTCACTGCAGCGTAGAACTTTTCACGTCGTAGCACACTCAACACTTCTCGCACATGCTCGAGGTGCTTGTCGAGGTTGGCACTATAGATTAAGATATCATCAAAGTAGACAACGACAAACCGACCAATGAACGGACGCAGAAGTTGGTTCATCACCCACATGAACGGTGCTCGGGGCATTGGATAAACCAAAAGGCATCACCATCCATTCGTATAGCCCCTCTCGTGTCTTAAACGCTGATTTCCACTCATCTCCAGGACGCACGCGAATTTGATAATACCCGCTCTTCAAATCCAGGCGTGAGAAAATTTCGGCACCACTAATCTGATCAAGTCATCAAAACGAGGAATAGGGAAGCGGTACCTCACTGTGATCTTGTTGACTGCTCGGCTATCTATGCACATACGCCAAGAACCATCCTTTTTTTGGCGTTAATAAGGCGGGTACTGCCACTGGACTCTTGCTCTCTCGAATGTGCCCTTTTGCGAGGAGTTCTTCCACTTGCCTCCGGAGCTCCTCGTGCTCTCTTGGACTCATTCGGTAGTGTGGCCGGTGGGGCAGTGGAGCCCCGGGTTCCAAGTCGATGTGATGTTGAATATCGCGGAGGGGAGGTAGTCCATCAGGCAAGTCGTCGGAGAACACGTCCTCAAATTCGGCGAGTAATGGAGCAACCATGTTAGGGACAAGACTCGGCTCAGATATTTCTTTTCCAAGGAGCAGAAAAACCACCTCGGACGTTTTCATCTCCTCACTGAATTGAGCCAAGGTCAAGAGGTTTGTACTTGACCCATTATGTGTGGAGGAGCTCGAAATGGGGTTGCTGGTGGGTTTGTTGGGAGCCAAAATGATCTTGGTTCCTTCAAACATAAAGCTGTAAGAGTTCACTCGTCCGTCGTGGATCACTCTCCTATCATACTGCCACGGTCTACCAAGGAGAAGGTGACACGCATCCATGTTCACCACATCACACCAAACCTCATCACGATACTTCGCGCCAACAGAGAACGAAATTAAAGCACGTTTAGATATTGTTAGTTCACCTCCACGCTTTAACCAGGAAAGCTTATACGGCTTTGTGTGTTGCTCGGTCTTGATACTCAATTTCCGCACCGCCTCTTCTGAAACGATGTTCTCGCAACTCCCAGCATCAATGACAAACCGACAAACCTTGCCGAGAATGGTGCATGTCGACTGGAAGATGTTGTTTCGAAGCCAGTCCTCTTCAGGTGATTTAGGTGTTAAACACGTCCTGCGCACAACCAGGGACAGGCCTACGTCGCCCTCAACAAGTTCCTCATCGTACTCGGCTTCATCGTATAATGGTTGGTCTTCAATCCCCGCGTCCTCATTGTTCTCCTCCGTAATGAGAACCCTCTTCCCGAGCTTCTTGCAGTCAGCTTGTCTGTGCCCTTGTTCTCCACATGCAAAGCACTTCACGGTACTAGTACTTGCTCCGCGCGCAAAACCCGGTACTATAGGTTTATCAGTGCCTGATTTGATTGATCCCCCAAGAGGTGTACTACTCCCTGGTGCTATAGGTCGACTACTTCCAAACGGGTTCATAAACTGGGCCAAGTTGCTACGTCGCGACTGTTTCTCCATCGAGAGGGCTCTCTGGTGTGCTGCTGATACAGAGATCGGGTCAAACATGTTAACGGTCTCTTGGAGTTGAGGTTTTAGACCACCTATGTAACGTGCCACAAGTTGGTCTTCGGTCTCTTGCACTTCGTTCCTCGCGAGCAACTGATAAAACTCTGAGGTGTATTCGTCAACTGTACGAAGTCCCTGTTTTAGATTTTGCAAGCGTTGATACATTATCCTCTGAAAGTTATAAGGGAGAAACGCTGAACGTAAGTGCTTCTTCATCTTCTCCCACGAGGTAATTTTTTGTTTACCCATTCGACTCCGAGTAAGCTTTAGTTGCTGCCACCACGCTGTTGCACGTCCCCGAAATCTTGTTGCGATCAATGCAACTCGCTTCCCATCGGGAACACCTCGGAATTCCAGAATTTCCTCGACTGTTGCAAGCCAATCAAGGAATTCCTCGGCTTGAAGACCTCCATGGAATTCTGGAATATCAGTTTTAAATCCAAACTCCCATCGTCGATCTTCGTGTTCGTGAACCTGTTGGGGCCTTCGTTGAGGCCGCAGATTCTCATTGGCGGCGCCCTCATACTCCGTTGAATCCGCCATGGAACCCCGAGAATGACGACCCCGTTCTTGCTCGCCCAAAAGGATGGAAACCCTTTGAGTTATCTCTTCGATCATCTGCTCCGTATGCTCCTGGAGAACCCGTACAACCCGCTCCTCAAACTGGTTGTTGTCGTCGCGCTCCAGAATGTCATCTACGCATTGTTGTCGTGGAGGATTCCTTCGCGGCATGATTCAAGATCAACCTGGCTCTGATACCAACTGATGCAGGCAGAAGCTACGTATAAATAGGTCCGACTCCGATTGTTGATTTGAGCACAAATATCCCAATCGAAACCCCTCCGAAACCTGTTGATTCAAGACACTCGAATACCAGAATAGATTAAATTGTTTTATGGTCCTTTAACATATAATCTTATACCATCTTTTGGTCTCCAAAACCACCTGAAAACCACATTAGGGACTAAACAAATCATTTTATATTTTTTAGTTGCTGAACAAACGCGATATTGATCTTGAGGACCAAAAGATGATATTGCATCACATGTTGGGGACTAAAAACAATTTAGTCTTAATTTATTATCCACTTGATAATAGGTAAAATGAATGGCTGGTAAAACATATTGCGGAATAAAATTGATAGCTTGAAAATACGGATTGAAAGAATGATGAGTTGATTGTGGGTTTATAAAATAGTTACATCCTGGATCAAATTTGTGAATTTTTCTACTTTTCTTCCCCTCAATATGAGGATTGAGATAATAAAAAATAATTTTCTAAATAAATAAATAATTTTTAATTTATATTTTAAAATTTTATAAATATAAATTAAGAAACCTATAATTTTAGAAAAAAAATTAATTTTAGTTTATACCTCAACTCATAAGGGTTGACATATCACTACTGTTAGACTAAATCAGACTCCTGATTAGATTATGATTTATTCTGATTAGAGTTCTTTCCTTATTATACCTCTATTGTACTCTCTATATATTCAGATATCAATAATACAATTAATTACGGTAAATCATTCTTTCATGGTATCAGAGCAAGTTCTGATCCTAACCCCTAAATTTTAATTCAGCGCCTCCCTCCTCTCTTTTCCGGCGAAGTTCCGGATAAATTCCGGCGTCCTCCTACATCCTCCGGCGTCCTCTCAAGTCTCAATTTTTCGGGAAAATTTTCATCTTTCTCTAGCGGCGGTCTCCTCCTCCGGCGAAATCCAGCGGCGGCGTCCTCCGGCGAAGTCCAGCGGCAGCGGCATCCTCCGGCGAAGTCCAGCGGTGGCGGCTCCTTCGCCGGAGAAGAATCCGATCACTCCGGAGAAGAGCTCGTCCGATCACATCCAGCGATCTCGCGAAGAAGAAGATCGCGTCACGGAGAAGAAGAACTCGTCCACGCGTGAAGCCACGCGCGAGTCATCTCGCGCGCCAGAAGGAAATTCCGCGCGTGAAGCCACGCGCGAGTCATATCGCGCGCCAGAAGGGAATTCCGCGCGTGAAGCCACGCGCGAGTCATATCGCCAGCAGGGAATTTCTCGCGAGTTGATCGATGTATCGTGAGCTGAATCAAATTCTCGCGAGTTGAAGCGGTTTCTCGCGAGTTGCTCGCATTCCGACGAGTTTCTCAAATTCTCGCCAGCATCCAGTCAATTTCTGTGCCATTTTCCGGTCTTTCGCTATGGTTCATTTGGGCCCTATATCTCGGGAAGATTGCTCCACTAATTGGATTGCGGACAATGTGTTGTTTCAGGCCTGTTTGAATGGCCCCAATTGTCATTCTTCGTCACAACAGTGGATTGTTGATTCAGGTGCTACATCTCATATCACTGCTCACACCAGTCATCTTGATCAGGTACAACGTTATCGTGGTTCTGATTCTATTCTTGTTGGAAATGGTGAATCATTATCTATTTCTCACATCGGCCAATGTCATTTATCTGGTTTCTCTGTTAATGATGTCCTTGTGGTCCCTAAGATTACTAGAAGTTTATTGTCCATTAGTAAGCTTACTCGTGATCTACCTGTTCGTGTTATATTTGATGCCGATTCATTTTCCATTGAGCACAAGCTTATAGGGGCGATAATTGGTAAAGGCTGACATCGGTCTGGTCTCTATTTTCTTGAGATTGGTGATTCCAGTTTTTTAGGCGAACTACGCTCTACAAAGGTTCATGCTTCTTTTGAGCAGTGGCACTCTCGCCTCGGCCATGTGTCTCATGATACTGTTCAGTTATTGAATCGATGGGGCCTTATTTCTGTCACTTCTGCTATGCCTGCATCTGTCAGTTGCTCTCCTTGTCAGATGGCCAAGAGTAGCCGCTTGCCCTTTTCCACTAGTGACAAGCGTGCTACTGGTTTATTGGATAAAGTACATTGTGATTTGTGGGGACCAGCTCCTGTTTCATCTGTCGGTGGTTTCTCTTATTATGCCGTTTTCATTGATGATTTCTCGCGATTCACATGGTTTCTTCCAATGCGGCATAAGTCAGATTTCTATGACACTTTTATCCAATTTCATAAATTCGTTGAGAATCAATTTTCTGCTAGGGTTAAAATTTTTCAGACCGATGGTGGCACCGAGTTTACTAATCACCGACTTCAGGCTCATCTCATATCATGTGGCATTCATCATCAGATGTCCTCGCCTTATACACCTGCTCAGAATGGCCGGGCCGAGCGGAAGCATCGTCACATCACAGAGACTGGTCTTGCCATGCTTTTTCACTCTTCTGTGCCGCACTGTTATTGGGTGGAAGCTTTCTCCTCTGCGGTTTACATTATTAAGCGTCTTCCTAGTTCAGTTATGAGTGGCAAATCACCTTTTGAGGTTGTTTTTGGTCATGTGTCTGACTATACCCTCTTCCACCCGTTTGGTTGCCGTGCATTTCCATGTCTGTGTGCCACTGCTACTGATAAGTTTGCACCCCGATCCATTCCCTGTGTTTTTATTGGCTATAGCCCTCGTCACAAGGGTTTCCAGTGTCTCGACCAGACGTCTGGGCGCATCTATATCTCTCGCCATGTTCGTTTTGATGAAACTTTCCCCCCTTATGTCTCAGCTTCCACGGACAGTCGTTCAATTTTAGATCTGGAGATTTCATCATTTTTTGAAGGAACTGTTACTTCATCGATTGGGCCCACCCCACCTGTGCCTGTTCCAGCTGCCCCTCCTTCATCACCATCTTCCATCTGGACGGCTGACCTGGACCCGGCTCCTCGCCAAACGCCCACCATATCTCAGCCGCTGGCCAGCACTCCTTAGCCACCGTTTCAGCCACCGGCCACCACGTCTCAACCTATATCGGCTATTCTTTCTCCGGTGACTTCCGACGGCCACTCTCCGGTCAGCACAAATCGATCTTCCTCTGTGTCATCAGCTAGTTCGACTCCTCCAAATTCGCCGCCCCAGCTTCGTACTCATCGGATGGCCACTCGGTCTTCTACTGGTGCCATTCAGCGGCGGGATTATTCGGATATTATTGCTCATGGTCTCACTGCTGCACTCCTCTCTCAGACAGAGCCCACTGATTATCGCACTGCCCTTCGGGATCCAGCCTGGATTTCAGCCATGGATGATGAGATGGATGCTCTTCGTGGTCAGCACACTTGGGATTTGGTGCCTCGACCTTCAAATGTCAACATTGTTGGCTCCAAATGGGTCTATAGGCTCAAGTATCGACCAGATGGCACTATTGAGCGTCACAAAGCTAGACTTGTGGCGCAGGGTTTCTCGCAGATTCCAGGTTTTGATTTTGATCACACTTTCAGTCCTGTGGTCAAACCCTCCACTGTTAGGACGGTTCTCGCCATAGCCACCATGCGTTCCTGGCCACTTCATCAGTTGGATGTCAAGAACGCTTTCCTTAATGGTGTTCTTGATGTTCATGTCTACATGAAGCAGCCCGTTGGTTATCAGGATTCTGTCCATCCAGACTATGTTTGTCGTTTGAAAAAGGCCATTTATGGTCTTAAGCAGGCTCCCCGAGCTTGGTTCCAGCGTTTCAGCAGTTATCTGACACAGATTGGTTTTCGGTGCAGCTCAGCTGATACTTCTTTGTTTGTCCTTTCGAGAGGGTCGTCATAACTGTACCTACTTGTGTATGTGGACGATATCATTCTTACAGGCAATGACTCGACTCTTCTTCGCCAGTTCATTGATCGGACACACAGAGAGTTTGCGATCAAGGATCTTGGTGCTCTTCATTACTTTCTTGGTCTTGAAATTTTGCCTACCTCCTCAGGATTACTGCTTGGCCAAGCAAAGTATGCTCGAGATATTTTGAATCGGGCCGGTATGTCTGACGCGGCACCAGTTTCTACTCCATTTGTTGCTGGTTCTCAGCTTCACAGCTATACCAGTCCTCCATTTCGGGATCCTACACTTTATCGTTCTCTTGTTGGTGCCCTCTAGTATCTCACCATCTCTCGCCCTGATTTGGCATTCTCGGTCAACACGGTGAGTCAGTATCTTCAGGATCCCAGAGATGACCATTTTGCTGTCGTGACTCGGATTTTGCGATATGTTCGTGGCACTCTTCATTTTGGTCTCCGATTTTGCTCTGCTAGTACTTCTGATGTGTTAGGATACTCTGATTCTAATTGGGCTCGTTGTCTGGAGACTCGTCGTTCCACTTATGGTTATGCAGTTTTTCTTGGTGGGAATCTGGTTTCTTGGAGTGCCAAGAAACAGCCCACTGTTTCTCGTTCTAGCACTGAGTCTGAATACCGTGCTCTCGCCAACACTGTCTCGGAAGTGGTTTGGCTCACTCATTTGCTTCGTGATCTTCGGGTTCCACTTTCTGGTTCTCCACTGTTGTTATGCGACAATAGTAGTGCTATCTTCTTGGCTCGGAATCCAGTGGCGCACAAGCGGGCGAAGCACATCGACATCGACTATCATTTTGTTCGTGAGTTGGTGACATCCGGAAAGCTTCGCGTTGCTCATGTTCCGACTTCTCTTCAGATTGCGGACATTTTCACCAAGGGGCTCTCTCGTCCGCTGTTCGAGTTCTTCAGGTCTAAGCTGTGCGTCGGCGAGCATCCGACGCTTCGCTTGAGGGGGGTGTTAGACTAAATCAGACTCTTGATTAGATTATGATTTATTCTGATTAGAGTTCTTTCCTTATTATACCTCTATTGTACTCTCTATATATTCAGATATCAATAATACAATTAATTACGGCAAATCATTCTTTCAACTACTACAAACTAAGATTAATATAACACTTATTAAAAATGTTACAATAGCTTATAAAATGTTACTTAACCTTTGGAAAGTGTTACATAAATATTGAAAAGTGTTACGTTAGATCTAATGCAACATCACTTAAGCTATATGTGCACTTTTAAAAAATTGAGGGGTATATATGCACTAAACAAGGAAGTGGAGCATAAATGCACTTGATGGATTTGCATTTAATAACACAGTTTTTGATGGAATCTGAAATTGTTAACGAGTGTCCATGAGCACTCGTTAGAAAAACCGTAAGTATATTCTCAATTTAAAGATTCAGCGAGTTTCAACACATTTATATATGAACCATCATGAGAGTCTAACACAGGTCGAAATGAATCATTCTAAAATTTTTAATTAATCTTATTAACCAAATCTTATTTACCCATTTGACATCCTTAAACATCACACAGTATCAATTTATTTCATTAATGAATATAAAATCATAATCAATACCTTGTCATCAATATAAGCTGCCCAAAACCTGGCGGCGGCGCGGTGGTGGGGATCATTAGGGAGGATTGCAGGGCCATTCTCCGGCCATGCCTCATCTATGTACTCAATGATTACGAGTGACTCGCATATGGTTTCATCCCCGTGGATGAGAACCGGGATTTTCTTGTGAACCGGGTTTGATTTCAGGAGAAGCTCGCTTTTAGCCGGGTAATTGATCTCCGGGAGGAATTCGTAGTTTACTGCCTTGAGATTGAGGGCGAATTGAACCCGGTTCACAAACGGGCTCGGAGTTATACCAATCAGCTTTACGTCTCTTGCCGCCATAGCTGAAAAGAATCGCAGAGATTTAAGCTGATTTTTGTTGGTGTGCACTGTGGATTAATGGACTCGGTTGAATGCGGATATGGAGATGAATCCAGAGAAGTTTTATCGTTTTCATTTAGCACAATAGGATAAAAAGATATATAATGTAGAGTCCGTCTCTTGAAAGACGGTCTTTCCATAAGTTATGACCCGGTTCATGCAACCCAAAAATTTATAACCCGGTTCATGCAACCCAAAAATTTTATCTTTATTTCTTCTAATTTACACTTTAAACCTTGGTCTTTTCAATTTTCATGACTTATGGAAATGCCGTCTTTCAAGAGACGCACTCTTTTTTTATTAGTAAAATTATGAAAATACCCAACCCATACCGAAAAATCATTTAGTTTTACCTAAAAATCACCATTAGGAATCAAAGAAATCAA
The DNA here is from genome assembly GCA_037428765.1 of Rubia yunnanensis. Classification (NCBI taxonomy): domain Eukaryota; kingdom Viridiplantae; phylum Streptophyta; class Magnoliopsida; order Gentianales; family Rubiaceae; genus Rubia; species Rubia yunnanensis. The sequence continues at coordinate 77,800,476 of CM075071.1, read as the reverse complement.
TTCAATTTGTTAATTGTTGAATAAACACATTATTAACCTTGAGACCAAACAAATGTATTGTGTAATATATAGGAGGCCAAAAAAATAATTTAATCTATGATAAAATATTAATGTTAGCATGAGAAAGTAGTTACCTCACACCATGGCTTTATTTTCCCACTTTGCAACATTTTCATTTGTTTATTAGGAAAAAGAATCTTGCAATTTCTCCGATTCCACTATGTGATAATATGATTTCGATTCTTTGAAAATGTCGAAATAAATGTCAAGTTGATTTAAGTTTGCAGTCAACGCCGATCAATGGTAAAATAACAAATAAATCCTCGAATCTACTCCGATAAAAATAAATGTTCCCATAACTTTCAGTTCCTTGATATATGACAATATAATCCCGAATTGTCATCTTGCTAAATCCATTTGGATTCAGATTGCTGCTATAGTGAATTTCAATTTGCAGAATGTGCAGAATATAGTGGATATTTTTTTCATTTTCTCGAACTGTACTGACCTTACTGGAATGTAGAGAATGCTATGCCATCTAATTCCTTCTCTGATCTGTTGGGCTCTATGGAAGGCTAGGAATGCCTATTTTTTCGATGACACACCTTTTTCTATTTCCCATATTAGCAAGGAAGTTACAGATACCCTCTACCTTTCCATTACCTCCTCTCCCTGCTTCCCAACTATATCTCCTAACCTAAGATTTCAGTTCCCTTCTTTGATGTTTCCCCCCAGACCACCGCCAAAGCCTACTATTTCCATGGTATACTGGGAACCCCCAGATCACAGTTTCATCAAGGTTAACGTAGATGCATCTTGGTCTAATTCCTCTGTTTCAATTGGCTTAATTGCTCGCAATCTCCAAGGTTTACCAATCCTTATTAGAGCAGAGACCATAACAGCCACGTCTCCATTGGAAGCTGAAGTTAAGGCAATTCTTATGGCTTGTCAGATCTGTTTGTATAGATATCCCAACCTCATTATTGAATTTGACTCGCTACAGGCAGTAAATATGATCAATGATCCTTCAGTTTCCAAATTGACCCTATACCCTCTAGTTTTCCGAGTTCACACTCTTCTATCCCACGCTATCCTCAAGCACACATATAGAGAATGTAACTTAGTAGCGGATGCCATTGTGAAATATTAAGCATCCTCTGTAATGGTTTCTCCTTTGCATGTGACCAACATTCCGGCACATATTAACTGCTTAATCTATATGGATAGTATTCATACTCCTTATATTAGAGTCCATAGGCAAGCCTTTCAATAAGATTGATACTGCTGATCTCTCCTCCTTTCTGTCTCAGGTTATGGACTACTTCCCTCCATCGAGCACTTCAGCCCGGAGCCCTCAAGCTCTGGAGCACCACGTGGACTCAAGTCTTAGAGCCCTCGAGCACTGGATACCTACCTTGAACACTCAAACCCTCGAACCTCGAGCCTAGGAGGCCTTGAGCCCTGGATCCCTCGAGCACTCAAACTCTCGAGCCCTGCCACCCTCGAGCCATCAGTCACTCGATCTATCGATCACTCAAGCACTCGAGCCATCGAGCACTGCAATCCTCGAGCACTCGACCAGTGTAGCACTCAAGCACTCGAGTCCTCGAAACATCGAGACTTGGAGCCCTCGAACACTAGATACATCGAACATTTAGGCACTCAAGTTCTCGATCCTAGGAGGTTTCGCCCTGTATCCCTCGAGAACTCAAGCTCTCGAGTCCTGCCGGCCTCGAACCATCACGCACTCGAACCATCGAGCACTCAAGCACTCGATCCCTCGAACCTTCGAGTCTCGAACACTGGATACCTTGGAGCCCTCGAGCACTGGAGCCCTCGAGCACTCAAGCACTCAAGCACTCGAACTATTGAGCCTTGTCGCTATCGAGCACTGGATACCTCGATCTATGAAGCTCTCGAGCCCTCACCCTCAAGCACTGGAGCCCTCGAGCATTCAAGTACTCGAGCCCTCGAACTAACGAGCCTTGGTGTCCTCGATCACTGGATACCTCAAACAATCAAGCTCCCGAGCCCTCGAGCCTAGAAGGCCTCGAGCACTGGGTTACTTGAGCACTCAAGCTCCCGAGTCCTGCCGCCCTTGAGCCTTCAGGCACTCGAACCATCAAGCACTCAAGCACTCGTCCCATCGAACCATCGAACCTCGACCCCTTGAGGCCTTGAGCCAGCAAGTACTAATTCCTCTACTTCTGAATCACTAGTCCGCTAGTATTAGTCATTCTTTTGGGGGCAACGAGGTATCGATGTAATATTCCAAAACATCATTGTACATCTTTTGGTTTTCTTAATAGGCTTGGGGAACTTAATAAATATCCCTCACCTTAGGGTGCATGCATTTCAAAAAATAGACATAATGAGGCTCTTCGAGGGAAAAAATGGAGGGACTTTTACTTGGAAGCACGAGCTAAGGGCGCCGCCACCGCCTTAGCTTTCACCATTTTGACAAGGCTGAGGAGTTCTTCAACCTCCGGAAGAGTTCCTTTCACAGCTCTATGAGACATGAACTTCTCCGACCATTTCGCGAGCGCCGGAGTCTTGGTTTCCTCTAATATCTGCACCTTCCAACTGATCTCTGATTCCTTCAACCACCCCAAAAAGCACCCCAGAACAATGTCCAGGTATCCCAAATCATCTCCACCGAAAAAGTCCTTCCCCTTACTTGATTTCACAAAAATATCCTCCAACAATTGCAAACCTTCGTGTAGTTTCTCCACAATTTCCGCCCTTGACTCCTCTTTCCCATCAGCCAACGACCTCACTATAGGATGCCACTACAAAAACAAAACTTTAAAAATCAGACTATGGGGAAGTTTATTAAAATCATAAAACCGATTGATACACGTAGATGTGAGTCGTCATTTTATATACTTCCCCTGTCTCGCTAAAAATGGGAAAATTGCTTTTGCCCCACTTGTTTATGCAAGCTCACGGGATATGGAATAAGTGTGGAAAAGTAGTAAGTATTGAAAAGTACCGACATTTTGGAAAAGTAGTAAGCCTAGACTGAAAGTTGTTGAAATTAAAGGAAGGCGTGGTGGATATTTAACAATGTATTCTTTTTTATTTTGAATAATTTTCAAATTATGTTATTTTTACTTGGATGAACGAAAATGAAAATTATGTCATTTGTTGGGACGGAAGTAGTATTAGTCTACAATGTTGCCATTCATTAATGTGCAACTCTTATTCACGTGGAAACATAGACCCTTCGTGTGTTTCACTAAAATGATTAACAACATTTTAACCTTGTTTTCCTAATCTAATATTTTACTTTCAAGTGAACTGAGATTAAATATAATGAAAAACAAGAATCATATACCAAAACTAACTTAAATAGTATGAATTCAAGAGAGTGTCCCTAACTATTCAAATAGATGGAGTTTCAGACTACATAGATTCAATGGTGGTAATTCCTGGTTAGGTCCTAAATTATTATGATGCTAATATGTATTTGATTGCTTGTATGTAATCTTTCAAAAAAAATCATGAATTCAAAATTTCACCGAACTAAACTTAATCGAAATGAAAAGCAAATAAGATGGAGAGAATACGGCCTCATTTTACTACCTGTGTTCCGTTATATGAATCATATCTTATCACCGTGTCTGATTGAGACAGAAAACTTTCATTTACACAATAATTTGGTTTAGAGAGGAAAGTAATAAAATACCTTGTCGTCGACATAAGCTGCCCAAAATCTTGCCGTGGCTCGGTCATACGGATCGGAAGGGAGGATAGAGGGGCCACTCTCCGGCCAGGCCTCATCTATGTACTCAATGATCACACGTGACTCGGTCACCGGTTTGCCGCCGTGAATGAGAACCGGGATCTTCTTGTGAACCGGATTCGATTTTAGAAGAAGCTCACTTTTTGCTGGGAAATTGAGCTCGGGGAGAAATTCGTAGTCCACCGATTTGAGGTTCAGGGCGAACTGAACCCGGTTCACAAACGGGCTTGGGCGTGCTCCGAGTAGCTTTACATCACTCGCCGCCATTGAAGCTCAACTGAAAGACATTGAACTGGGGCGTGCTATTTATGGAAGGAAGCTTAAATATGAAAAGGATTATTGATAATGTGGATAACAATTTGGCAAAGTACCTATTTCAATTAAAATAATAAAAGATAAAAAGTCTAAATTGTAATAATAAAAATTTATTATGCAGTAATAAAGTTCATAATCTGATTAATGTAATTTGGATATTTTATCTTTATTTCTTCTAATTTACACTTTAAACCTTATTTTTTTCATTACTTATAAAAATATAAAAATATCGTATTTCAAAAGACGGACTCTACCAATTTATGGCAATATTGCATGCGAAATTAGTTGCGTAATGGCATTATATATGGGCCATGTATGATAGCACCCTTTCGGAAAAAAAGGTCCATGAATCAAAACCCGTGAAAATACGTTTCCAATCTTAAATTGATAGGAAATATGCATATTTAATCCTATATAAATGAGAAAGTGCAGATATAACTATAAAATAAATTTTAGTATAAATATAACGCTACCATTATACATAAGTGCAAATATAACCCTGAAACTATTATTCCGGTATTGACGGGCCATTTTCGGCCATTGATCAACCGAAAATGACCAAAATACCCTTTCAGCCTATCTCTCCACCACCCACCTCCTCTACCAGCTTTCCGCCGCCCCACCACCACCACCACCACCACCCAGCCTTCTAAAACACCCTCGCCAAAGAAGCCTCCACCGCCTGTATCATCACGCTCAAGGACAACGCTCTCCAAGCCGTGAATCTTGGCGATTAACCATTTCTTCTTCAATCTTCCATGGACAAGCTCGTGAAGCCAGATGTACAGGAGCTCTGCGTGTCCTTCATCCGGTCTCGTGGTGGCGCCACCTTCAAGCTCACCAACGTCATGCACACCATGCTGGTGGCGGTGGCGCTCACCACCACCAACCTCGTCGGATTGGAAGTCTCTGGAAGTCGCGTTTCTATTTTCCAAGGCAGTGTTCTGGTGTGATCGGGCTCAGCTGAACTCACTGCTCCTGCGCGTCGATGTATAGATCCCCCGGTCCTTCAACTGCCCCTTCCAATTGGGGATTTCGACTCCAAACAAAAAGAAAAAAGAAGAGGAGTAAAAATATAATTTTAATATTTTTTCTATTTTTATTTTTCTACAGAGGGGTAAAATAGTCTTTTCACTGAATTTCGATCTTAAACTACCGAAAAATGTTATGTTTGCACATAACCTTAATATCTAAGGTTATGTTTGCACTTTCAATTATCGCAGGGTTATATTTGCTCTTTCATTAAATATGTAGGGTTATATATGCACTTTGCTCTAAATTAATTTTTTGAAGTGTGATTAAGCAAAAAATTTTATATGTGGGGGTAAGAGCATCTCCAATGCTTGGAGTGTCATTCACAAAAGTATGAGTCATTTGACAGATTATCATAGGGCGTCATTGTGATGGGAAAAATTCTATATATGTGGCTACAGTAACCTGCTGCAGATGCAGATGTGGAGGACGCATTCCTCGAATGCGTCCTCTTGATTTTGCAATTTTTTTGTTCTGATTTGTTGAGGACGCATTTTCCAAATGCGTCCTCATTGAATTTTTTTTTGTCCGGGATTGAAGAGGACGCATTCGAAGAATGGGTCCTCGTTTACTATTTTTTTTTCATCTGCTTTACATGAGGACGCATTCATAGAATGAGTCCTCTAAACAGATTTTTAGAATGCGTCCTCGAAACGGATTAGTTTTTTTAAAAAACAAAAATCTCTAAACGGATTTGTTTTTTTTAAAAAGAGAAAAATATAAGGACTCATTCATAGAATGAGTCCTCTAAACAGATTTTTAGAAAAAAAAATGACTGAGGACGCATTCACCCTCCACCATTGTTTCCAAATACTAGCCCATGCACAATTGCATCCGAAATTATGGTATTAAGCACCAAACAATCAAGCTCTCCATTGTGATGTGGATATATGAGTATTGATGATAGGGATTAGTGGAGTTTTGATCTCCAATACAAAAATCGTAAGTCAAGTTTGATGGTGATGTGTCACAATATTTTTTATTAGTATTAACAGTTAAAAGAGTTATAGTTATTTCCATTCACTCTACATTATATTCATATTCAAATAGTAGAGCACCAGATTTTATTTTACATTTTATAACTATGTAATTAGAGAAGGTTTCTTGTTAGATCGCCTAACCGTCGTAACACTAATCATGAAAAATCTCATTTCTATTATTTTTAAATTTAGATATAATTATCTATATTTCAAGATATATTACAAAGATGTTTCAAATTACGGTAACCTCGTTCTAACAAATGAAAACAAATATCAAACTACCCAATTAATTATATTTTAATTATAAAATAGCCACATTCAACATTTAGACGAGTTAAAGCAAAAATTTATGATATGATTGAATCAATATCTAAAATAGCTAAATTTATAGTTTAGTTTTAATATGAATATTTATCTAACAAAATTAAAATTATTTGAATTTAGAGTAGTTAATATAGATGATTTTGGTAACTTTGATGACTAGGCGTACTTGACGGTCTCAATATGACCTTCTGAAAACAGAGGCTCAATTAGAGGGGGTCTCTTTGATTTTTGTACACGTCACACTGACTCCTATATTTGACCCCTACATTGGAGATAATTTTGAGGTTGAGGGTCGATTGGTATGACGTGGCTAGAGATGTTCTCCTATGTGATGCTTGCATTGGAGATGTTCTAAGTAAGTCTGATATGCAGCAAGTGAGTGAGATCAGAGATTCAGAATTTAGATCTATATCAAATTTACCCCAAATAAATTAGGCTTATAACTTTTACGTGCTTTATTCAACGACTGAATTACCGGCTTCTGTTTAGAGATAGAGAAAAAATTGCATTTGAAATATAACGATCCTACAAATACTTCTAAAATGTCGGGGTTTAGAAAAATCAACATCCTATAATGAGATTTTAATAGAATTAAATCAAACTAAACTAAACTGAATCGGGAATTCAAATAAAACAATTACTAAGAAATCACTGATCACATTTTCACTTGGAAGCCTCCTCTCGCGTCTGCCTAATTCGCACAAGACTGAGAAGCTCTTCAGGTTCAGGAAGAGTGCCCTTCACCGCCTTATGAGAAACAAACTTGTCAGCCCATTTCACCAGTGCCGGAATCTTGGTTTCATCCAAAACTTTTACGCCGGAATCCATTTCCGATGCCTTCAGCCATCCCAAGAAGCACCTCAGCGCGATATCAATGTAACCCATATCATCTCCACCAAAAAATGCTTTCTCATTGCTACACTTCAGTAAAACCTTTTCTAACAATGCCAAACCTTCACACATTTTCTCAAGACTTTCAGCCCTTAAGTCCTCTTTTTCCTCAGTCAGCCATTTCAGCGTTGCAGGAAACAACTAATAGGCAAAATCAGACAACATTATAGCACTAATAAAGAAATTACTTTTAACTAATGACTTTTTATTTGGGATAGAGCGAGAAAATATATATGGCAGGGTTGGTAGGAAAAAATTTATTAAAAATGTTGCCCTGTCCACATTCTTTCCCGTTTTCCCCCAAGTATGTCTATTCCTAAATGGTTGATTGAGTGCTTGACCAAAGAGAGAGGGCTTGAGAAGGAGTGCGTGCACTAAAACAAATCGAAGAATTCCACTTTTTTCTGGTTTTAGAGGGCCCTGATACAAATATTTTTCAAAATTACTCCCACTAATTTTCTTCCTGACGGAGTTGCTTTTTAGTTAAGGGGTTGATACATATTCCTGTGTACAAATGTTAGTCAATCAATGTATTTCATTTAACATGGTTTGTTTTATATTTTTAATTAATTATAATTTAAAACTAAAAAGAAGTGTCTAAGAAGTATTCCTTAAATCCACTATCATTGTTAATAGTTTATTTTTACCTAATTTTTATAAAAATTTATAATATAACACTTAAAAGTGTATTGCAGATGATCTTATAATCTCTGCCAATATGAAATTGGTAAAAATGAGAATAACGAATGGGATCCCAATATTGATTACACCCATTTTACCTTTATATGATTCGAATGCATTTAATGCATTGTGTTCTTCAAATTACTCCCTCCGTTTTTTTTTCATTGACACCTCTCTTTTGGTGTTAGAATTGAGGAGATGCTAAATGAGTGAATGGAATTGAATTGAAAGAAGAGAAAGTAAAATGAGTGGATGTAAAAACCTTAAACTTGCCCAAAATAGCAAGTGCCAATTAAAAAAACACCACTTTTAGTAAGTGTGCCAATGGAAAAAAACGGAGGGAGTACCATTTTACCTTTATTTGATTCGAATGCATTACTCCCTCCGTCCCAAATTAAACTGCACACTTCATAAAATATCACTATTTATTGTCCAATTTTGACCACTTATTTGAATAGATATATAAACAATAACGGTTTTTCTAACGAGTGCCCATGGGCACTCGTTAACAACTTCCGATTCCATCGAAAACTGTGTTACTAAATGCAAATCCATCGAAAACTGTGTAATAGTACATAGGGAGTGTAAGTTTTTGAGGTATGTCATTAATCATTAACTCTATTTGCATTTAATAACACAATTTTCGATGGAATATGAAGTTGTTAACGAGTGCCCATGGGCACTCGTTAGAAAAACCGAAACAATAATATTATCATATGTTATATAGTTTTATTCGTCGTAACACATAGTTTCTGAAAAGTAATTTTTTGTATGCCAAAATTATACGTAATTAAACATATTAACGATTAGACAAGTTTTTTGATGAGCGTAAAATTATTTCTCATACCATTTAATTTGGGACGGAGGGAGTATCTTCTTCAAATAGTTACTTTTTTTTGTCGAGGGGAGAGTGTGTGCATTTGTTTCATTCAATCATATTAATCCTGATCGTCCATTCCAGAATCGCAACAATGTAATACATTACTCACAATTCACAAAAGTTTCCATTATTTGAGAACGCAAAGAAACACACATCAAAGTCACAGGAAAATAAAACAGAGAAGTTTCAGTGGTACATTTTCTTCTTCAACATAAAAATCAGCAATGCCATTTTCACTTGGAGCCTTCCGCCGCCGCAGCCCTAGCTTGCCTCCTCTTGAGAAGGTCGAGCAGCTCCTCGACCTCCGGCAGAGTCCCCTTCACCGCCGGATGAGACGTGAACTTCTCCGACCATTTTGCAAGCGCCGGAGTTTTGGCCTCATCGAATATTTTAACGTCGGAATTTATTTCCGACACCCTCATCCACCCCAAGAAACATCCTAGACTGATGTCCAAGAATCCAAGTTCGTCTCCTCCAAAATAGTCTTTTCCATTACTGGATTTCACTAAAACATCCTCCAAATAGTTCGTACTTTCTTGTATTTTTTTCAGAGTTTCCGCCTTCACTGAGTCTTCTTTCGCATCGGCCAGGGATCTCAGAGCTGGGAACCACTGCGAAAGATTAAGATATCAGATCCCAATTCAATGCATACTACATCCGTATTATTGGACGTGACTCACTGGCCTTACGCAATAATAGCTTGGCTTACCACGGGATTAGCCGCATTTTATATGTGTTTAAATTTAGGTGAATAAAATAAATTGATAAAATTGAATTTAGGCTATATCCACTTGAGCTTATATGGTGATGAACTTATTCACCATTATTATTATGCATGGGTAAATATATTTACCGGTGATAATGATTGTTGCGAGCGGAGTGAAATTCATGAAAAGAAAGTGATAACATAAAAAAAGAGAAGAATTCAGTAGAGCGAGGAACATAATGAATAACCTTGTCGTCGATATAAGCTACCCAGAAGCGGGCGGTGGCGCGATCATAGGGATCGGAGGGAAGAATCGCCGGGCCGTCGGACCAGACCTCGTCGATGTACTGTACGATGACGGCCGACTCGCAGATGGGGTTGTCGGCGTGGATGAGAACCGGGACCTTCTTGTGAACTGGGTTCGATTTCAGAAGGAGCTCGCTCTTTTCCGGGAGGTTCTCCTTGTGGAACTCGTAGTCCACCGACTTTAGGTTCAGGGCGAACTGAACCCGGTTCACGAACGGGCTCGGGCGCGCCCCGAGAAGCTTCACACCGTCATTAGCCGCCATTGAAATGAGTTAGTGTATGGATCGAATGAAGCAGAGAGAATGGAGAGGATGAATGAACCGGGGACCGCTATTTATAACTTATTTTTAGTCCTCCTTCCAGAACTTTCCTTTTCATGGGATATATTTTTATGTGCAGGTGAGGGGAGCTACACTTGTTATACTCCCTCTATTTCTCTAATATTGTCACATCATTTTTTGTGTTAGAATTTAGGAGATACTAAATGAGTGGATGGAATTGAATTGAAAGAAGAAAAAGTAAAATAAGTGGATGTAATAATCTTAAACTTGCAATAAATAGAAAGTGTGCCACTATTAAAGAAACGGAGGGAATACTAGTTAACGGTTAGACAGATTTCGTGTTTTATAACTTTTAATGTTATGTATAATTATTTATAGTTTGGATATATTTTGAAAAGGTTTCTAAGATCATAGAAATTTCATTATAATAAATAAAAATATAAATTAATTATCTCATTAATTATTTTAATTTTAAAATAATTTCAACTAACGGTTATTAGATCCAAAAGAATGCTTGAGGGGTTAATGAAAAAAATTATCAAATGTTGGGCCAGTGAAATAGTAATTGTTAGGACATTTGATTTTACAGTAGTGGTTAACAGATTTTGTTTTTTCCTTTCATTTGACATTTAACATGATCATTTCTCTATATACAAAATTTTTTGATATAAATAATTTCTTAATATTCTGATGGTATGAGAGGAGAAAATTAAGTTGGGATTTATTTGAAATGGAAGAAATTTGTGATAGTCTCGTGTAAGGCATATTAAATTTTAGATATGAACTTTTTTTGTAAAATCAATACAAAATTTCATTTTTTTCAAATTTATTTTTATCTTTTGAAAAGAACCTATCCCAGTAAGAATGTTTAATAATTGTATAATAATTTTTATCTAAACTTTATAGGTTGCCTAAAACAAATTTTGATGCAAAGATTTTGTAAAAATATCATTATTAAAAACTGCGTCAAATTAAAAAAAAAAGATAAGATTTAAAAATGAGAGAGAATGAAGGCTCGGGCCAGACATTAATGGTGATGCATGCGAATGCAGTTGCGTAATATCACACTGACTTCTAGACTTCTACTGTTCTTCGGTCAAAGTGCCCATTCTCAATCCACATGTTGCAAGCTCTTTCACACCATGAAAGTCAAGGTTTTTTAATTTCATAATTCCTTCGGCGTAAATTACATCATAATTATTGAACATATTTCGAAAGATACGTTTGATCGTAAAAAAATATTTAATTATGTATAATAATGGTAAATAAAAAATTATTTTTAAAAGTTATTTGTTGCATTGAATTCAAAATATCGCATACGATAATATTATATTTCATATATCTATTCAAATATATAATCAAATTTTGATAAATAATAGTATTATAAAGTAAGTGAGTAACTTAATATGAGACAGATGGAGTATTCCATTCCCTTATATTTGTGCGTGCAGAGTATTAAACTTCAGAACAAACGAGAGAATGTAGCAATGACTTTAAAAGTGCATCAAACAAGATCCGAATGTTGGAGTATAACACAATTTTGGAAGTGGAGACGCTAATTGTCTCATATATATAAGTTTGTTGGAATATCAATTGGGTTTAGGGTGAAATCCCAATGAATTTATATACGGTTTTTCTAACGAGTGCCCATGGGCACTCGTTAACAAATTCAGATTCCATTGAAAGCTGTGTTATTAAATACAAATTCATCAAAAACTGTGTAATAGTACATAGGGAGTGTAAGTTTTTGAGGGATGTCATTAATCATTAACTCTATTTGCATTTAATAACACAGGTTTCGATGGAATCTGAAGTTGTTAACGAGTGCCCATGGGCACTCGTTAGGAAAACCGATTTACATATTGTGACTCGCGTCTAATTTTTATATCAAACAATTTCCAAACAATTCTACACTTCTATGATTTTCACTTGGAAGCTTCCTCTCACGTCTGCCTAATTCACATAAGACTGAGAAGCTCTTCAGGTTCAGGAAGAGTGCTCTTCACCGCCATATGAGAAACAAACTTGTCAGCCCATTTCACCAATGCTGAAATCTTGGTTTCATCCAAAACTTTTACGCCGGAATCCATTTCCGATGCCTTCAGCCATCCCAAGAAGCACCCCAGCACGATATCAATGTAACCCAAATCATCTCCACCAAAAAATGCTCTCTCATTGCTGCACTTCATTAAAACCTCCTCTAACAATGCCAAACCTTCACACATTTTCTCAAGACTTTCAGCCCGTAAATCCTCTTTTTCCTCAGTTAGCCATTTCAGCATTGCAGGAAACAACTGAAAGACAACATTATAGCACTAATAAAGAATGACTTATAACTAATGACTTTTTATTAGGGATAGAGCGAGAAAATATATATGGCAGGGTTGGTAGGAATATTTTTTTATAGAAACCGTTGTCTTGTCCACATTCCTTCCCCATTTTCCTTCAGTAGGTCTATTCCTAAACGGTTGATTGAGTGCTCGACCAAAGGGTGAAATTTCTGTTTCACCTAAATTCTAAACTTTTATACCAAGTTGTTTAACAGTTTGGTGTTGAAACACCAAGATCAGTTTGGTGTTAAAACGCAAATGAAATACGCAGTGCACACACAACTTGGTTACGCAGTTCGGTGCAAATAAACCTACGTCTGCGGGGCCTTGCCCAGATCAGAAATCATCCACTAGAAAGCAGTCTTTAGTACAAGAAGCTTAACTTAAATACTAATCCATTGCTAACCTATTGAGTGGATGTTGTGAGATCCCCTCACTGCCGATCCTACGCCGTTGAACCCTCACGATCAACACGTCTCTCTGGATCTCCTCCTCCCGAGGAATTAAGACTTCCTTGTTTCTGATCTCCACGAACTTGGTCGGTTGATTTACGAACCTCCAAAAAACCGAGACAAACTGCTCCAACAACGTATCTCACGCAGAGATGAAAACTGGGTACTGCAACCGCGCCGTTTGAGTTGTCTCTCTTTGCTTTTATAACCTGCACACTCCTTCCTTGTGCGTAACTCTTTCCTTGTCTAACTCTACCAAGAATAGACTTCTAGACTAAGGAAAGATCTAATCCTAATCTGGTTTTTAAATGGACAATCCTTTATTAATAGGACTTGTACCATAAATAAACTACTTAATTAATTCCTAACTATTTCAAGGAATATTTGTTTACCAGAAATAGGTTGCCACGAAATCACACATTGATCTCCATAATATTCTGTTATGATCGCATGATTATCTTCCATAATTTGCTCAATAAATCGTGGCTAAATACTTGCTGTCCAGAAACCTGAATTGTGATGGTGTTCGAACACCACTTCACAAGTTCACACAATATGCCACACTGAGTCCAACGCTCCTGGACTTTACAATCTCCCCCTTGGCATATTTGTGAATTCATCAGCACTGGATTTTGACCTACCAACTCCCCCTGAATTCAACTCCAATAAAACTACAAAGAATCCAGAAATAACACAGGTCATACAGGTTTACTAAGTCCAATAATAAAATTCAGCAAGTAAAACAATAAATCCATCCAGTTTTCTCCCCCTGGATTCATGAATGTGCCAACCAAAAATAAATGTTGTGTACTCCTCAGCAGTTGCATCACCATCACCATTATCAGCATCATCTTCATTAGCATCATCCGAAGCATCATCATCACCAACATGCGCCTCTGAAGCATCCTGAGTTGCTGCAGCCAACAAGACTTTTCGTTCAGTATCCAAGGCAGCCAACTCCCCCTGAAGCTTTTCCAAAATAGCCTGATGTCGTTCAATCAGTTCCTGGCACACTCCAACTCGGCCTCAATAGCTTTCAACCACGCCGTACCAGCATCCGAGCAAACCTCTTCCGGAGGTGTCCAAGGCAAGTCCTTGATAATTCGACCACTCAATGTCCTGAGTGTCGATTTTAAGACTTGGACAGTAATCCACTCAACAGAGTCCCTTATAGCTACTCCCCCTTTTTGCAGCACCGTAGTGATCACACACGGATGTAACAGAGCTTCCTTCCTGGTCTTGCGAGCACAGTCAATGATATCATTAAAGATCAATCTGCCTATATTTACCTTTTGACGCGCTTCCAAGCTGTATAGTAATGTAGCCATCTCTTTGGTGACATTCGTGTTGTTTACAGAGGGAATCCAATTGTGTACCGCTACCATATACAAGCAGTAATACCTGGAGGTGAGATTGGATGCAGGTATTTGCTGTCTACCAGTCACTGGCCATGTACTCTCCATTCCACCAGTAAGTTCCACTGCCACTTCATCAAAATTTTCTGGCATCTGGTGTTGGAACACCGATTTATCATTCCTTGAAGTGCCACGACATTTATTCACTGCTGCTGGTGAGAACTCAACAGCCTCCCCTCGCACATACACCTTATGAAACCACGGAGATTCTTCATCCTCACACTCCTCTTTCAGATTTGAATAAAAATTCCAACACAATCTGCTTGTTATAATCACCAAAACATGTAGCAGCCTTAAACACTATCAGATAGTGTAAATAATATGTGAATGCACAATCCCGGTATTTCTCGGAATCAGCTGGCTTTTCTGCCAGTATCTTTCTTCCACAGATAAATTCCCATTTTTCTCGGCTTGCTTCATCATAAAATTCAGTGCTAATTGCGTCACTAACCTCAGGTGCAGGTGGTGCCTGGGATTCCATTGGCTCAACTGGTCTCTATTGCCGGTATGCACGTAACTTCTTCAGTTTCAACCCAATCGGCTCATCACTGTCCTCACTTGTGACCATATTCTTATCTCTGCACCGCTTCGATCTTCGAACACCCTTGGAAGCTGAGGCCACACTGCCCCTAGCCTTCTTTGAACTATGAGTAACAGGAGTTCTCAGAAACTCTGGTGGTGTTTCAACACCCACCTTCCTGCACTTTCTCTTGGACCCACGTGTCTTTCTGGTCTCGAGTGGTATTTCAACACCAACACCAGTACCTTCTAAGTTGCCTTTATCACTGGCTATCTCAGTCAACTCTGCAGAGTTTTCAAGGTCATACTCCTCAGGATTTGGTTCCCTATCAGCAAAGTCCACATCCTGTGCTTGATTCACAGGTACCTGGTCATCAACATTGGAGATCACATCTGGTGTTTGAATACCAAAAACAGTCAAACCATCACACTCTGGATTTTCCAAAGCTCTATCCTCATCTTCTCCATTTTCAGAGGCTGGTTCCATCAACACTGACACAGTCTCACACATAACAGTTCCTGGTGTAGCAATACCAGTACTATCCACTTCATAGTTCTCATTGTCAGCACCTGCTTGCTGATCCATAACATCATCCTTGATTTCTCCTGTCTCAGACACATTCTCCACTATCACAGATGCACTCTCAGATTCCTTCAACATAGACACTGTTTCGCGAGCTCTGTTCTTTTTCTTACTGGGCTCTGTCCGATTTCGTGAACAACCAAGCCCATCATCACAGATTTCTGGCCCATGTTCAGCCCTTTCTAATCTACTTCCGCATTAAATCAACTGTCCATCACTTTATCCTGTGGTGTTTAAATACCACCTCACCAAATTTTTGGTATTTTCTAGTTTTCTATTTTTTATTTGACTGTATTGAAAGGAAAACAGTAAATAATTCAACCGAATAGACAGATCTGGGTACCTTACATTCGACACACTCCCAAGTGCTGTCTGAGTCCTTAAAAAATCTCACCATCCAGAGACTTCGTAAAAATATCAGCAAGTTGTTCTGATGTTGGGACATAATGAACTGTAACTTCTCCTTTTTCGACCAAATCCCTGATAAGCTGATGTCGGATATAGATGTGTTTTGTCTTCGAATGTTGCACAGGATTCTTGGAGATATCAATGGCGCTTTTATTATCACATAAGACTGTCAAACTCACATCATTGAATCCATAGTCTCTCATCATCTGCTTCATCCATAATAGCTGCGCACAACAACTCCCTGCAGCTAAATATTCTGCCTCATCCGTAGACAATGATATAGAGTTCTGCTTTTTACTATACCAACTGACCAGATTTGATCCAGCAAAGAAGCATCCACCAGTTGTACTCTTACAATCATCAGCATTTCCGGCCCAGTCAGAGTCACTGAAACCTACCAACTGCGAATCCTTGTTCCTAGAAAACCATACTCCATACTCCACTGTTCCACTTATATATCGAATAATTCCCTTCACAGCTGCCATATGTGATTCCTTTGGATTAGCCTGGTAACGAGCACAAATACCAACACTCAACCAGATGTCTGGTCTACTTGCAGTTAAATATAACAGGCTGCCAATCATACTCCTGTATAATGTTTGGTCAACACTTTGACCCAGATAATCTTTTGTGAGTTTATCGGTGGTAGTCATTGGAGTGCATATTGCCTTTGCGCTTGCAAGTCCAAATCTCTTGATCAAGTTCTCAGCATATTTCTGTTGGCTAATGAACAAACCATTCTTCTCGTGAGTAACCTGCGACCCCAGAAAATATGACAATTTTCCTACCATACTCATTTCGAACTCCGTAGTCATTAAGTCACCAAACTCCTTCACCAATGCTGAAGAGGTGGATCCAAGGACAATATCATCAACGTAAATCTGTGCGATTAGAAGATTTGTCCCCTTATGCGGCACAAACAGTGTACGATCCACTCCCCCTCGACGATATCCCTTCTGAATCAGAAAGGGTGTCAGTCGCTCATACCATGCACGTGATTCCTGCTTGAGTCCATACAATGCTTTATTCAACCGATAGACATGATCAGGAAAATGTGAGTCTTCAACCCCCTTAGGCTGCTCCACGTAAACTTCCTCCTTTATTAGACCATTCAGAAATGCACTTGTCAATATAACGTTTCAATATTTGAAAGTGCCAATATAACTCTATATAGTTAGTGAAAGTGCCAATATAACCCTATAAGTTTTAAGGATGTGCTGATATAACCCAACAAACATTAGAAATGTGCTGATATAACCCAACAAACATTAGAAATGTGCTGATATAACCCAACAAACATTAGAAATGTGCTGATATAACCCTACAAACATTAGGAATGTGCTGATATAACCCAATAAGATTGCATAATGTGCTGATATAACCCAATAAGATTGCATAATGTGCTGATATAACCCTATCTAATTTCTGCGACCTATGGCGGTCCGGCAAACTGTGAGGGTAAAATTGTCCACCCAATTCTAGAGTTAGCCCAAAGGGTATTTTGATCAATTTACATAGAGTCAATGCTGGAAAATTGAGGTCAATGCCGAAAATGGGGTCTGAGGGTTATATTGGCACTTTCATTAACCAGTTAGGGTTATATTTGCACTAAAAATTATCATAGGGTTATATTGGCACTTACTCAAGTAGATAGGGTTACATTGTCACTTATCCCTAAAAATTAAAGAGCGTAATTGATGAAAGTGCAGATATAACCTTGCGATAATTGAAAGTGCAAATATAAGCTTACATATTTAGGTTATGTGCAAATATAACATTTTTTTATGGATTTAAATTGAAATTGGGTGAAAAGTCAATTTTACCCCTCTAGAAAAAATAAATTAAACAAAATAAATAAATAAATAAATTATTTTAACCTTCTAAATTATTTTAACCAATGAAACCTCTGAAATCCCTCGACCACAAAACCAAACACTCTTTTTTTTAACAAATATTCGTACTCTATCACATTAAATTAAACTGTGTTGCCCCACACAAAGGGGGTGAGGCTCCCCTGTGTCTCACACAAAGGTGGGGTGAGACTCCCACATTTCTCACACAAAGTGAGGCTCCCTACACCAACACGGTGCAATAGGAGACTGAACCCCAGAAACTTGCCCCAGGCCGGAATCGAACCTGGGGTGTCTCTGGGGCGTGCCAAAGCACACTGGCTACTGGGCTACTCCTAGTGGTTACTAAACACTCTTCATTTTCATCTTCATAGCAATTTATACTGCTCGCATCGTTATTATCACCGTTAAATTGGCTGCTGGCTTCAGCTATGTTGTTCATCATCAAGCTTTGTGTAATGCCATTGCTACTGGTTTTCATTATATTCTATCTCTGCCGCTTCTTCCTATACCGAACGACGCTCATTCATGCCGTCAGAAGGCTGACAGAATGGGTTAACGATCGGATTCACGTCTACAAGGAAGTCAAAGATGAAGAGAGCGCGGTGACGCTGCTTCTGTTAGCTACCGCTACCACCTTCACCGCCGCCACTGCCACTGAATCAGTTCTATTTGGGTCAAACTCCCATCGAAAATCACCGAATCTGCAAATTGTACAATGTTGTGCAGAATGGAGAAAGAACATAAAATATGAACGAAAATAACAAGACATAAGATTTACGTGGTTCACCAATTTGGCTACATCCACGGGAGACGGATTCCACTATATCAGAATTAGAGTTGGTTTACAGAGAGAAGAGAGACACTTTATATGCTGTCTCCACTAAACCCTAACAAACTGGGCCAAAAACATAATTCTAGGCCAAATCAACAGCAGTCCAATAAAGAGACAAGCTATACCGTCGGACTACCGCCGGACCCCCAGGCCAGGGTCGCAGAAGCGGCTATTACAGTATTCAAGGCATACCAACAAATCTCCACCTTGACTTGAATCCTCAAAGTAGAAAACTCCAGATGCACCGTTACAGTGCCAGATGAGTAGACTTCGCCCTCCACTCCCGGGACTGCCCATAGAGCACCTAATCAGCTCTGATGTTCAGCAAGTCCAAACAATGTTGAAACTTGCTATGTGGAACAGGTTTGGTGAACATATCAGCGGGGTTATCTGCAGTTCCCACTTTCTTCACCCTGATTCTCCTCTCACTCCTCAAGAAATGATATCTGACATCAATATGCTTGGTCCTCTCATGATGGACCTGATCCTTGGCTAGGCAGATTGCACTCAAGCTGTCACAGTACACAGTAGCCTGATCATGATGTAGACCAAGATCACTAACCAGCCCTTTCAGCCATATTCCCTCCTTTGCAGCCTCTGTCAGAGCCATGTACTCTGCTTCCGTAGTAGACAACGTCACTGTAGGTTGCAAAGTCGCCTTCCAGCTAACCACAGAACCTCCCAAAGTGAATACATAACCAGTCATCGATCTCCTCGTATCAACATCACCAGCATAATCAGAATCAGAGTATCCTGTAACTAAGCACTCGGTATCACCTCCATAAATGAGACCCACATCAGACGTACCTCTAAGATACCTGAAAATCCTCTTCACCGCTTGCCAATGTTCCTTTCCCGGTTGCCCCATGAACCTGCTCACAACACTGACTGCCTGTGCTAAATCTGGCCTCGTGCAAACCATAGCATACATCAAGCTTCCCACCGCGCTGGCATAAGGAACCCGAGACATATACTCCTTCTCCTCGTCTGACTGAGGAGCAAACATGGTGGTGAGATGAATATTTACAGCACTAGGAGTGTCTATAGGCTTGGCTGTAGACATGCCAAACCTAGCCAACACTTTCTGAATGTAGCCTTTCTGTGACAAGAAAAGCTTCCGCTGACTTCGATCTCTAAGAATCTCCATTCCTAGTATCTTCCGAGCTACACCCAGATCCTTCATCTCAAACTCAGCACTAAGAGCTACACCCCGTTTGTTTCCCGGGGGCGACTGCCGCCCCCCCGGACCCCCAGGCCAGGGTCGCAGAAGCGGCTATTACAGTATTCAAGGCATACCAACATACAAAATGCATTGCCGCTGGGTCGGGTCTTTATGGTGTAGGTAGATTTGGGTCGGGTCGGGATTGGTTTTGGGCAGAGAGATTAAGAGGGTGCGGTGGTGTCGGAGGGGAGGTAAATCACGTTCTCCACGGGGTTGCTGGAAATGAACATCTCTTCGCTCACAAACGATGCGGCACCGCACCGAACTTAGTCCCTTTGGCCTAGAAGGTTCGAGAGGGAGGTTTCCACCAAAAGTGCATGGTGGTCCGGCCGCCGTCGAGGCAGAGCGTGCACAGGGAGAGGCAGCAGGTAGCGCGAAAATAGAGTGACAGGATGGAGTCGATGAGGGAGACGAGGAATAGAGCTATTGGATCTTGAGGAATCGGGCCTTGATTGGTTTGGTGGTGGTGAAGATGTTTGAGGGAGTTTTTTGCGAAGCAGAGTATCCAAAATGGGTTTAGAGTGGAGAATGAGTTTGTTGAATTGATTGATTATTTGTGAGGCCCACCTTAATAAGGGCATAATTGTTCTTCTCATTTAAGGCTTGAGACATAAGGGTATTTTAGTCTTTTCAAGTGGGTTAATGGCCGCAATTTGTTAGTCAACGCCGAAGTCATGGTTGGAGGGTTAAAAAACACCTGACGATTATATCTGCACTTTTTCCAACATATAAGATTATATTTGCATACTACCCAAAATCAAAAGATAAAAACTTGAAACAAATTCTTATTTCAGCAAGAGTTGAATTGGACAAAAATCACATTGACACATACGTTGCACACTTGCACACATCCCTTCACCAAGAAATCATCAATCTGAGAATCACTCGTGATTACCCTTCTCCTCCTCTGCCGCCGCCTTAGCTTGCCTCAATCTCAGAAGGCCGAGGAGTTCCTCCGGTTCCGGCAGAGTCCCCTTCACCGCCTTATGAGAACAGAACTTCTCCGCCCATTTCGTGAGCGCCGGAGTCTTCTTCTGATCCAAAAACTTCACATCTAAGTTCATCTCCGAAGCCTTCATCCACCCCAAAAAGCACCCCAGAACAATGTCAAGGTAAGCCAAATCGTCGCCGCCGAAAAAATCCTTCCCGTTGCTGTGCTTCAAAAAAACATCCTCTAGCAAATTCAAACCTTCATATATTGCCTCGTTTTTCGTCTCCGTCAGCGACTTCAATATCGCCGGAAACCACTGCAAAATGTGCCACACAATTAGACGTTTAAATCTTTATACTCCCTATGTCTCAGTATAAGAGGCACACTTAGTATTCGACTGTCAAGATTTGACCACATATGTGAATAGATATACAGATAAACAATAATATATCGTATGTGATATTGTTGGATTTATTGTAATAAGTAATTTCTAAATATCAATTTCTTATTTCCCTTTAGTACACGTAGTTAAACATGTTAACGATCAAACCATCAGTACAAGATAAAAAGTTCAATAGTAACGCACATTTTGTGACAAGTAAAGAAATATCACAATATTAGCTCCACATCCATGAGTCACTAAATATTTGTGACATGTGCACGTGCCACTAAATTGAAGTACAACATCAATCCATATCACAAACTCCAGTGACACTTCTAAATTTGAGGCATCTTCAAACATCACAAAAAATACAATGATATTTCAATGCGTCGCAATAATTTTGTAACACGCTGAATAGAGGCATTTCGGAGGGTGTAGGGCATCGGGCATCACTAATCTTTTTAGCGACGCCTGCATCACAGATGCTCCTAAAAAGCATCACAATTGGAATTTTTTTTAGTATTTTTTTAATGCCGTGAAAAAGATTTTGTGCAGAAGGAGGGTGTATCTAAATTACTTAAGCTTTATTGATGAATACTAAGTAAGACATAGGGAGAAGGCCGTAATTACACACCTTGTCGTCAATATAAGCTGCCCAGAACCGCGCCACGGCGCGGTTGTATGCACCGGAGGGGAGGATTGATTGGCCATTCCCCGGCCAGACCTCATCCACGTATTCTACAATCGCGAGTGACTCGCAGATGGGGTTGCCGTCATGGATTAGAACCGGGACCTTCTTATGAACCGGGTTCGATTTCAGCAGGAGCTCGCTTTTCGCCGGCCAATTCTTCTCCGGGAGGAATTCATGGTCGACCGACTTGAGGTTGAGGGCGAATTGAACCCGGTTCACAAACGGGCTTGCTCGAGTACCCAGAAGTCTTACATTGTTATCACTTTCTGCCATTGATATGAAATTGTACGTTAAGAGTGTGGAGATACGAAGGTGAATATAGAGCTCTATTTATACATAAATTTGGTGGAAAGCTTTATTGTTTTTCTGTAAGAACAAATGGATATAAGTATTGAGGTAGATCTGTATACGCAAGCAATTACGTCACTCTGGTTGAACTTCTTGGTTTGCAAGTTTGCATGAGCGATTAGTTAATTGGCCATTTACTTGGTAAATTATGTCATTTTGGCATATTTTACATATTTAGCCGTTGAAGTCTTTCCATTGTTTTTAGGACCAAAATGGTACCACACCCACGGGTGTACCCAGTTGGTTGAGACGCATGTCTTCCAGGGGGGAATTCCGGGTTCGAAGCTCGCAAGCTGCGGTGTGGGATGACCTTATTCAAAGCGTGGCCTTCACGGGCCACGTGGCGGGTGGGCTCCTCGTGGGTGGTGGGTACGGTCCAGCATACGGGTCCTGATGGCTGGTTACCGTGACTTACCTCTCATATGATGGCTGTGGTGTCGGCTGGTATGGGCTGCTGAGGGCGAGCAGCGATCGCCTTTAGGACCAAAATGGTACCGTTGGTCACTTCCAAAATATTATTGATCAAATCCTCTTTTAAGAGGATACATCTTCAAATTTATGCTACACTCCTACTGCTCGTTGTGGCGGGATTGTGTCAGTGATTTTCATCGTAGTTTTTCATGTTGCAGGTGATTCATGAATGTGCAATTGTGGTGGTTTCGACTTTGTTGGTGGTGCAATAATCGGATAAATAAATATCCCGCTGTGGTTTTCTATGGACTGCGTAGGTGCGATCGTGGGGGATTCACTTTCGTTGGTGATGGAACAATTGGGCATTCTATACTTCAGTGTGGTTTCCCCTGTTGGAGGTGGTCCATAAAGGTTCAATTGTGGTAATTCCAACTCAGTGTTGGTGGTTCAACAACCGGATATGATGGAGGACATTCCATACTATTCTTATGTATAGGGTGTTCAATTTCATTAGGTTTCAATAGATTTAAGTGATATTGTCCTTTTTTAATCATGTCAATAAAATAAAAATATTTGTATATAATTCGGTTGATCGTATATAATCTTTCCTATAAAAAAGAGTATCAAAGAGTATGCTAACCCAACACAGTATAATTCCTTTCAAAACTAAATTCGATCCACAACTTTGTATTTCTTCAAATCTCCATGAATCTCCACGAATCTCCACGAATCACTAGAATTAACTTTTTTTAAAGATAAATTAACGTTCTAATAATAATATAATATAGTTACTCACACACAATCTGAACATATCACTGCTAAATATATTTGGAAGACTTAGTTGAGGCCGCAGCATCGCTTTTAGAAGGCCGACGAATTCTTCAGTTTAAGACCCAAATTTCTCAGCCCATATTATTACTAGTGTGAGGGTAGAATTGGTTTCACACTATATTTTGACATTTGGACTTATTTGTGTAGCTTTCGGCCAACTCACATAGCATCCTAGATCAATATTAGAGGTCAATATTAGAGGGGCAATAATTCCCTTTGTCAACGGGACCCAATATATACGAAATTATAGTAGGCAAATTCATCACTTCTCATTTTTTAAAGATAAAATTGAATGGGATTATGAATGGGATTATGACTATGTCGGATAAAGTTATTCGTATAAGTAAAGTTAACTTTGAAAGAATTAGGGCACTAGCTTACTCATAAGCAAATTTACAGCTTAGAACATATGGTAAGTTCTTAAACCCACTTTTTATAATGAGTACTTCTTCTTATATAAGAGGTGCCATTATAATGTTTTAAGAATCACTCCTTAATAATGAGTTGCTTCTTAGTTAAGGGTTGATACATGTTCTTGTGTGCAAATGTCAATCAATCAATGAATGTCATTTAACATAGTTTATTTTATATTTTAAATTAATTATCATTTAAAATTTTAAAAAAGTGTTTAAGAAGTGCTCGTTAGATCCACTACCATTGTTAATAATTTATTTTTACCTAAGTTTTATAAAATTTCATGATATGACTGACATTTAAAAGTGATGTACTTCCTCCGTCACATTCGAATGTACATACTTTTTGACCAACTTTCTCTGGTCATGTTTGACCAACGATAACTTTAGTTACGTATATTAACGGTATGTTAAAATTTGATGTTTAGATAATACATCATGCATGAAATCCAACAATATCTCATATAATGATATTGATGTCTATATACTAGTTGAAATTTATGGCCAAATATATGTTAAGAAAGTTGACCAAATAATGTATAAATTCAAGTGGCACGGAAGAAGTAGATGATCTTATAATCTCTGCCAATATAAAATTGGTAGAAATGAGAATAACGAATGGGATCCCAACATTGATTAGACCCATTTCACCTTTATTTGATTCGAATGCATTTAATACATTATGTTCTTCAAATTACCATTTTAACTTTATTTGATTCGAATGCATTATGTTCTTCAAATAGTAACTTTTTTGTCGAGGGAGAGTGTGTTCATTTGTTTCATTCAATCATATTAATCCTGATAGTCCATCACAGATTCGCAAAAATGCAATATATTCACTCCGGTCCTTTAGAATGGCTCCAACTATTAATTACAAATTTTTAAAAAGGCAAAGTCTTGGGAAAGACGGTCTTTCCATAGACTTATGGAAAGACGGAGTTTGATTAGAATAATAAAAGGTAAAAGGTCTTAGTTGCAATATTAAAGTTTTAGTATGAAATATGTAGTAGTTATAAAATTTATAACCCGGTTCATGCAACCCGAAAATTTTGTCTTAATTTCTTCTAATTTACACTTTAAACCTTGATCTTTCCATAACTTATGGAAAGACCGTCTTTCAAGAGACGGACTCTTTTAAAAAAATACAAATGAATGGTAAAAATTATATTAAAAGTATAAAGAGTAAAATATATAAAAAAAACTAAAATTTACTAAACGAGGAAGAAGCAAATATAAAAGAACCATTCAACCAACGAAAGCAAACCATTATCAAAGGAACGAAGGAAAGGGAGTACAAATAATTCACAAAAGTTTCCTTTATTTGAGATAGCAAAGAAACACACATCGAAGTCACAGGAAAAAAAAACAGAGAAGCTTTAGTGGTACATTTTCTTCTTCAACATAAAAATCAGCAATGCCATTTTCACTTAGAACCTTCCGCCGCCGCAGCCCTAGCTTGCCTCCCCTTGAGAAGGTCGAGGAGCTCCTCGACCTCCGGCAGAGTCCCCTTCACCGCCGGATGAGACGTGAACTTCTCCGACCATTTTGCGAGCGCCGGAGTTTTGGCCTCATCGAATATTTTAACATCGGAATTGATTTCCGCCACCCTCACCCACCCCAAGAAACATCCTAGACTGATGTCCAAGAATCCAAGTTCTTCTCCTCCAAAATAGTCTTTTCCATTACTGGATTTCACTAAAGCATCCTCCAAATAGTTCGTACCTTCTTTTATTTTTTCCAGAGTTTCCGTCTTCACTGAGTCTTCTTTGAGATCAGCCAGGGATCTCACAGCTGGGAACCACTGCGAAAGATTAAGAAATCAGATCTCAATTCAAATGCATACTATCCAATCTCATTGGACGTGACACATTAGCCTTAACGGCTTAAATTTAGACGAATGAAATAGGTGAAATCTAATGCATTATTTTGACTTCTGTCACTAAAAGCGAATCTAACGCATTAAAAGTCCGGCTAATATCGAATATTTTGACTTCCACTTAAGAACCAATTTATAATCGGTTTTTCTAACGAGTGCCCATGGGCACTCGTTAACAACTTCATATTCCATCGAAAACTGTGTTATAATTAAATTAAATAAATGTATTAAAAAATAATGATAATATAATTAAATGATCAAATTAGAATTTCGGCAGAATCATACTAAACCTAAGTTAAAACTAAATGTCGTAAAATATTTTGATATTGAACTACTCCTCCGACCTGTCCCAACTCTATTTGCACTCCTATTTTTTTAAAACTATTCTATATTAAAATAGTTTTTATTCATCATTGTTATGTAAGTAAATATGTCAACATATTTTGCGATAGTGATAGTGAGAAGAATTCAGTAGAGCGAGGAACATAATGAATCACCTTGTCGTCGATATAAGCTACCCAGAAGCGGGCGGTGGCGCGATCATAGGGATCGGAGGGAAGAATCGCCGGGCCGTCGGACCAGACCTCGTCGATGTACTGTACGATGACGGCCGACTCGCAGATGGGGTTGTCGGCGTGGATGAGAACCGGGACCTTCTTGTGAATCGGGTTCGATTTCAGAAGAAGATCGCTCTTTTCCGGGAGGTTCTCCTTGTGGAACTCGTACTCCACCGACTTTAGGTTCAGGGCGAACTGAACCCGGTTCACGAACGGGCTCGGGCGCGCCCCGAGAAGCTTCACATCGTCATTAGCCGCCATTGAAATGAGTTAGTGTATGGATCGAATGAAGCAGAGAGAATGGAGAGGATGAATGAACCGGGGACCGCTATTTATAACTTATGTTTAGTCCTCCTTCCAGAACTTTCCTTTTCATGGGATATTTTTTTATGTACAGGTGAGGAGAGCTCCTCTCGTTATACTAGTCAACGGTTAGATAGATTTCGTGTTTTATAATTTTTAATGTTATGTATAATTATTTATAGTTTGAATACATTTTTAAAAGGTTTCTAAGGTTATAGAAATTTTATTGTAATAAATAGAAATATATATTAATTATATTAATTTTAAAATAATTTCATCTAACGAATACTTGAGAGGTTAATGAAAGAAATTATCAAATGTTGGGCCAGTGAAATCGTAATTGTTAGGACATTTGATTTCAGTAGTGGTTAACAGAATTTTTTCCCCCTTTCAGTTGACATTTAACATGATCATTTTTCTCTATACAAAATTTTCTGATATAAATAGTTTCTTAGTATTCTGATGGTATGAGAGGAGAATATTAAGTTGGGAGTTGTTTGAAATAGAAGAAATTTGAGATAGACTTAAGACAAATTAAACTTTATATATGAACCTTTTTTGCAAAATTAACACAAACTTCATTTTTTTTCAAATTTATTTCCATGTTTTGAAAAGAACCTATCCTAAATAATTGTATAATAATTTCTGTCTAAATTTTAGGTGGCCTAAAAACAAGTTTTGGTAAAGAGATTTTGTAAGAATATCATTATTAAAAACTGCGTCAAATAAATACAAAGGGAAAGCCACAGGAAAGGCGGTCTTTCCAAAAGCTTATGGACAGTCCTCAGGGGTATTTGACTTAAATGTTGTAATTTTTTATAAAATTTAAATATTGCATTTTATAAGTTAAAACAAGTAATAATATGTATTTGAAGGTGAAAATATATAAATATATGATATAAAAAATATTTTAAAATATTTTAAATTTTGTATGTAATTTAAGAAATGTAATGTACAAGGTAAGAAATAAGTGATATGTGCATAAGCTTATGGACATGCCGTCTGTCAGGAGACCCACTCAAAAACAAATAAGATAAGATTAAAAAAATGAGAGAGAATAAAGGCCCGGGCCAGACATTAATGGTGAATTGTGATGCATGCGAATGCAGTTGCGTAACATCACACTGACTTCTAGACTTCTACTGTTCTTCGGTCAAAGTGCCCATTCTCAATCCACATGCTGCAAGCTCTTTCACACCATGAAAGTGTCACTGAGTGGAGTTTTTTAATTTATTTTATCTTTGGACCATATATATAAATATATATATATATATATTTTTTTTGGAATACACACTATTATTACATCCCAGTTACCTCACACAAAAAGGGTGATACTCCCCTTGCGTCACACACACACTCTTTCATCCCCTTGCACATCGTTCGAAAGATACGTTTGATCGTAAATATGTTTAGCTATATATAATAATGGTAAATAAAAGATTATTTTTTAAAAATTATTTGTTATGATGGATTCAAAATATTGCATACGTTAATATTATGTCTCATATATCTATTTAAATATACAATTAAATTTTAATAAATAATAATATTATAAAGTAAGTGAGTAATTTAATATGGGACAGAGGGAGTATTACATTCCTTTATATTTGTACGTGCAGAGTATTACACTTCAGAACAAACGAGAGAATGTAGCAATGACTTTAATAAGAGTATCCCACAATACTGGAAGTGGAAACGCTAGCTGTCTCACGTGTCGGTTTGTTGGGTTATCCATTGATTTTAGGGTGAAATTTCAATGAATTTATATATTGCGACTTTTGTCAGCTTTATTTTCCTATTTAGACTCGTGTCTCATTTTTATACCGAAACTATGGTTTTATGATGATTTTGAAAACCTAGACACGTCGTTTTCAATGATGGACTAAATGTTGGGATCGAAAGTAAATATTGTGTCAAAATTCTTTTACAATTCACCTTATAACCTCATTCATTCAATTTGGTTCGTGGATAAAGTTGAGAAGTCATGCTAGCCTTAGCAAAAATGTCTAATTAGTAAGATTTTCACATGACTCACATTGCTCTACCCATTTGAGCAAACTTAAGTCGTATTAAAACTTTCTATATTTTTATTCAAAGTAAAAAATTTACTCTCTCTTTCTCCCACTTCAAGAACAGTTGGGACAGAGGGAGTACAAATTTAGGGGAAAGGGGAATTGATTTTAGAATTGCACCTAATGAAGCGAAGTGAAAAATTTTGCATGTGAAAAGAATATTGTATAAGGTGTGGAGATGTTTAATGAACTATTTAATTTTCAAGATTTTTTTTTGAACATTAGGTGAATTAGTGGGTATATATCAGAACAGTGAGACATAAACGCCTCCACGCACATGATTCTCCACATATTAACATTTTGGTTGTACACATTGTTCTGATACTTAAACGAATTCAAGTGGTTCATAAAAAGATAAAGGTGAAATATTTCATCTTCAAATTTCATCATTCCAACATCACAAGTTATCGAGCATGTAATTTTCGACTTTCAAGAATCAATCACCTAATGACACCGGGGATTCACTTGAGAGTTGCCAGTAGATGGTTGAGGAGCTCATGTGTTACGGAATTAGTATTATAGTTGTTGTGGAATTAGTGTTAATTAGTATTGGTATTGGAATTGGATTTGTATTCCTACCATAATTGTAGATATTATTGTATTCTGTTACCTTCTCCTAGCTAGGATAGGTATCCTATACTACTATATAATGTATCCTGAATTCATGAATAAAGACACAGATTATTACCCTTATTTCCTACATGGTATCAGAGACTAAAATTCCGAAACTTGAAAAGAAAATTCCGCTGCCTTTTTCCCGAGCTCCTGCCCCGCCAACGACAGCGCATTCCTCCACGCGCTGCTGCTGTGCCACCTCTGAAGCCCGTCGTTCGTCGACCACGGCCGTTGTGACCTAGTGGTCGCCGTCTGTTGCCCTTACCGAATCACACGTGCCGTCGTCGATCTCCACGTGCCGTCGTCGATCTCCACGTGCTGCTGCACCGATCTCCACGCGCCGCCGCTCATTCAACGAGCCAGTGTGTCTTGCCGATCCGATCTTCTGCCGGTTATTGTACCTGCTGCTGATCTGTACCTTATTTTACACTATGTCTGCCTCCGAAAGTAATCCCGAAGAACAGGCTCGTACTGATGTTGGTTTTGAGGCTACTGTGCTTCAGAACATGAATGGCTATGAGGTAATTGCAACTTTACAGAAACAGTTGCAGTTGCAATCTGGCCCTAAGATACCTATACTTGTTGGTCGTTTGTCGACTGACCCCTACTTCATTGGCACTTCTGACGGACTTGGTTTGGTTATTGCACCCACCATCCCGAAGGGTCAAGAGAATTACATTGAATGATCTCCTACAAATACTACTGATAATGAATTTGAATACCGCTCTACAGCTGCTACTGTTACCGTTGTTGTTACTGCTACACCTACTAAGGCACAATTTATTTTCGCCGATGGAATGAAGTTTTTGCAGACACAAGAAGCCATTCAAGGTTGCAGGCAGAACGGTCAGCCCATCGACATCTAATTTTCCACACTGAAGAAATTGTTTGCAGATTATCACTGCATGCGACCTCCTCTGGTTTGTATTTGTTGCAAGGCACTATGCCAGTGCAATTTTCAGGCGAAAATCCTCCAGGAGAGAGAGAAGGATTTGATCTACCAATTCATCTCTGGTCTCGACGAAGGTTTTCACACCTTGCAATCCCACATCTTGAGCATTGAGCTACTGCCATCTGTCATGAAGGTATATGCCCTTGTTACTCAGGAGGAGAATCATAGAGCTATCATTCGAGCTCGTGAGTCTTCTTCTAACTCCATGGCTTATGCTGCACGACGTACCCCACCTGCAAGTTCTTCGCCAGTTGTTCTTTCTGCAGCCGACCGCAAGAATCTTGTTTGTACCCATTGTCGTCGCAAGTGCCATGATAAAGATACCTGTTTCAAGATACATGGTGTCCCAGAGTGGTTCAAGAAGGGCAAGAAATTGGCATCACCTTACCGCCCATTAGTCAATGCCGATCAAACAAGTGGCGCCACCGATCTTTCGCTCACGCCGCCGTTCACCGGAGCTGCCTTGTCGCCGCCTGGTTTGGCGGCGGCGGCGGCTTCCTCTGGTGTACCTGCCCGCTCCGATTTTGGCCCTGCTCTGTCTGATGAACAATGGAGCACGACCATGAACCTGTTTAATCAGCTTCACTCTCTTCCTGGTGATGAGTCCGGTAAGCATACTTTACCATGGATCCTTGATTCGGGAGCCTCCTATCATATGACCGGTGACAAAGGTTCTCTTTATGATCTTACTACTACTATTGATGCTGTGAACATTTTTCTGCCCAATGGCTCGATGTTCTCCGCTACATAATTTGGATCCATTTGTTTTGATGGTTTTATACAGCCGCACGTGTTATATATCCCTACATTACGCTGCAACTTACTGTCATGCTCTAGATTGTTATCTACCTTAAACTGTCTAGCTTTGTTTACTGAAAATTATTGCATTTTACAGACAATCAGTATGAGGAGAGTGATTGGCGTGCGTGAACAGAAAGGGGGGGGGTGTTTTGGCTTCGTCTGCTGGATGCTCGTGTTCGAAGTTCTGTCCTGCAGCCTCTTCATACACTTGCTTCACTGTCCTCTTCTGATTTATGGCATCAGCGTTTTGGTCATCCATCTTCCCCGGTGTTGTCTTCTATTTCTCCTAGTAATAATAAACATTTTGTGTCTTGTTCTATATGTTATAGAGCAAAACAACCTAGACATAGTTTTCCTTTAAGTACTACTAATGCTACTGCATTATTTCAATTAATTCATTGTGATGTTTGGGGACCCTATAATAAACCATCTTCTAGTGGTGCTTTTTATTTCTTGACAATAGTAGATGATTTTTCCCGAGCTGTTTGGGTTTATTTGTTAACAGCTAAATCTGAAGTAGCTTCTAGATTTTTAGAATTTAGTGCTTTAGTCAAGAACCAGTGGGGAAAAACAATCCAACGAGTTTGAGCTGATATCGGCACTAAATTTTTGCCTCTTTGATCTCACTTTACTGCATCTGGGATCGTTTTTGAGACGTCTATGGTTGATACTCCGCAACAGAATGGTCGAGTTGAAAGAAAGCATCGTCATTTACTCAATGTGGCGCGAGTTTTACGATTTCAAGCCAATCTTCCTATTGACTTATGGGGAGAATGTGTTCTTACTGCTGCCTACCTGATCAACCGAACACCGACACAGCTTCTCAACGGTCGTACTTCCTTTGAGTTACTCTATGGACAGACGCCAAATTACTCTTCCTTACGAGTATTTGGATGCTTGTGTTTTGCTGCTCGAGTTCTAAGATACCGTGACAAGTTTGCACCAAGAAGTCGTCGGTGTTTGTTCCTTGGTTATCCTGCCGGAAAGAAA
Organism: Rubia yunnanensis; assembly: GCA_037428765.1. Lineage (NCBI taxonomy): Eukaryota > Viridiplantae > Streptophyta > Magnoliopsida > Gentianales > Rubiaceae > Rubia > Rubia yunnanensis. Next base: position 77,768,548 of record CM075071.1, on the reverse strand, counting down.
GGTTATTGTCTTCTCGACTTGGACTCTCGAGTTATCTTTAATACTCGGGATGTTGATTTCTTCGAAGACCAGTTCCCGTATTCTGCATCTCAGCAATTCGCTTCTTCAGATGAACCTGGCGGCGCCACCACTGCACCGCCGGTTTCCTCCTCCTACTCGCCGGAACCATATGGTTTTTTCGATCAACCGTCGGTTGCCCTTCCGCCGGTCAATGCTGATCGGTCAATGCCAGTCAATGTCGGGCAGTCAATGTCGGTGGGTCAACGCGGGTCAATGCCGGTGGGTCAACGAGGGTCAATGCTGGTGGGTCAACGAGGGTCAATGCCAGCGGGTCAACTCCGATCAACATCGGCGAGTCAACGCCGGCCAACTCCGGCGAGTCAACGCCAGTCAACGCCGATGACCCAATGCCATCCCACGCCGGTCGAACAATTCCGGTCAACACCGGCGAGTTAACGCCGGTCAACGCTAGCGACTCTACACCGTTCAACGACGTCCAACCAACTCCAGTCACCGCCGGTGTGCCACCTCCGACCGACAAACTCCCGTTGGTGGTCTTCGGTGGAATACCTTCGACTACGCCGCCCGACGCCAGTCCTTCTCCGCCAGCTGCCGTCGATCCACCTTCCACCAACTAAGTGTTCGTGCTCGACGTCCACCGTCGTATTTGGTTGATTATGATTGTGATGATTCTACTTGTGCGCTTGTTACTGAAGACCCCCCCTCTTCGACTACGTTCCCTCATGCGTCATCACTATCCTTAGGTGTTCTCTACCCTCTTACTGATTATGTAAATTGTGATAATTTTTCTAGCATGCATTCTAGATTTTTGGGTGCTGTAACTTCTAGTGCAGATCCCACTACTTACTCTGAGGCTTCCCGTCATTCTCATTGGCGAGATGCTATGGTTGAGGAACTCACTGCCTAGAGCGCAATCAGACTTGGACTTTGTCTCCTTTGCCTGCGCATAAAAAGGCCATTGGATGTAAATGGGTTTACCGAACGAAGTTTCGCTCTGATGGTACCATTGGACGTTACAAGGCTCGTCTCGTGGTTCTTGGAAACTGCCAGGTTGAAGGAATTGATTACACAGAGACTTTTGCTCCAGTCGCGAAGATGAGTTCCGTTCGCTTGTTCCTGTTAGTTGCTATTATACGTGGTTGGGAATTGCATCAAATGGATGTTCATAATGCCTTCCTGCATGGTGATTTACATGAAGAAGTGTTCATGCGTCTCCCGCCTGGCTATGCGGTTCCGCATGGTCAGGTTTGTCGCCTTCAGAAATCCCTTTATGGTCTTCGTCAAGCTCTTCGGAATTGGTTTGCTAAACTGGCGCAGGCTCTACGGACATTTGGTTTTGTCCAAAGTAAGGCAGATTATTCTTTATTTGTCTTTTCCCATGGTTCACATTCTTTACATGTTCTGGTTTATGTGGATGATTTGGTCATTGCTGGTAGCTTTTCTTCGCTCATCTCTGAGTTCAAGAAATACTTGAGTTCTTGTTTTCACATGAAGGATCTTAGTTTGCTTAAGTATTTTTTGGGCATAAAGATTTCTAGAAGACCGGAGGGGATGTTTCTCTCACAAAGGAAATATGCTTTGGACATTTTATCCGATACAGGTTTATCTGCTTCTAAACCAATTGATTTTCCAATGGAGCAACAACATGATTTGGCACGTGTTGAAGGTCCAGCCTACCATGACCCGGAGCAGTATCGTCGCTTAGTTGGGCGCCTGATTTATTTGACGATCACTCATCCTGAACTTAGTTATTTAGTTCATACTCTTGCGCAATTCATGAAGTCTCCTTGTGTTCCTCACTAGCAAGCTGCGGTTCGTGTTTTGCACTATCTGAAGAGTCATCCTGGTCAAGGTTTATTTCTTTCTTCTCGTAGTACTCTACAATTGACCGCTTATTGTGATTCGGATTGGGCCGCATGTCCAATTACTAGGCGTTCCTTATCCGGTTATTTTGTTATGATTGGTGATTCTCCAGTTTCCTGGAAGACTAAGAAGCAACCTACTGTTTCTCGGTCTTCTGCTGAAGCAGAGTATCGTGCTATGGCAGTTGCCTGTTGTGAGTTATTATGGCTTCGGTCCTTGCTTAAACACTTAGGGGTTTCACACACTTTTCCTATGAAATTGTTTTGTGATAGTCAATCAGCAATTCACATAGCAGCCAACCCGGCTTTCCATGAACGTACGAAGCACATTGAAGTTGATTATCATTTTGTTCGAGATCTTGTTCAATTTGGCGCTATTGTTACTCAACATATTCGTACGGTTGACCAACCTGCGGATTTGTTCACTAAAGCTCTCGGACGCAACCAGTTTCATTCCTTACTTGGCAAGTTGGACATTTCTGATCCGCATGCTCCAACTTGAGGAAGAGTGTTACGGAATTAGTATTATAGTTGTTATGGAATTAGTGTTAATTAGTATTGGTATTGGAATTGGATTTGTATTCCTACCATAATTGTAGATATAATTGTAGTATTTTGTTACCTTCTCCTAGCTGGGATAGGTATCATGTACTACTATATAATGCATCATGAATTCATGAATAAAGACACAAATTATTACCCTTATTTCCTACATCATGAGTCTCAAGAACAATTCCTTTAACCGCGCCGTGAGACATAAACGGCTCGGCCCATGCCGTGAGGCCAGGGGTCTCGGCTCGGTCCATTATTTTGATGTTTGCCGTTATTTCTGCGACCTTTCCCCAACCCAACCAGCTGCCCAGGACAATATCAAGGTACCCCAAATTCTTACCCCCAAAGAAGGCCTTTCCCTTACTTGACATCACAAAAACATCTTCCAACAATTTTGTCCCTTCATATATTTTCTCACAGATTGTTGCTTTTTGTTCCTCATCTTTGGCATGAAATATTTGCTTTCCTTGAGCGTTCCACTGCAAAAAAAATTGTTACTACACTTTCATGATTTTAGCACTATTTTTCATAATGTTAGCACTTTCATAATGTTATTACACTATTGTTCTTCTAGCACTATTTTTTTTAATCAAAGTTTGATTATATATTTGAATAAATATATGAACAATAATATTATCGTATTGAATTTGACGCAACAAGAAATTTTTAAATGTCAACTTATTATTTATCGTTATTAGACGTACGTTATTAGACGTACGTAGGTAAACATATTTAAAGGTCAAACGTGTTTTTTGAACAACGTAATAATTTTTGTACAAATAAAGTTGGAACGGAGGGAGTCCCAACTATAATATCTTCTTCTTTATCTTTCAAGTCAACCGAAATTTACTTTTAAGTTTAAGAGATTATAATTTACTTTGAACACTTAAAATTTTAGTCAAAGATAAATGAGAAAAGTGTTCTTATAACCCCACATAGTTGACAAAAGTGTCCTTATAACCCCACATAGTTGACAAAAATGTTAATATAACCATACAGTGTTAAAAAGTACCAATATAATTCTAGATAGTTAGTGAAAGTGCAAAATTACCCGTTCCGATCAATTTTAACTGGAATTGCTACTTTATCCCTATAAAATTGTGAAATGACGTGATGCCCTTATCTCCATTCCTCCTCTTTCTTCTCCGCATCCTAACTATTTTAACGACATCCTAACTATCATAACGGCGTTACAGCAAATTAGGGTTAAGTCGTCGTTCAATCGCGTCCTCGCCAACACCGACGTCGTTCACCAGCGGAGGTGTGCAAAGATTGGGAAAGGATTGGATCGTTCACCCACTATTCGTTCCTCCAACCACCCCCGTCGTTCATTCATTCTTTGTTAGGATTGGGTTGGGTTGGTGTCGACGTTCACTCGTTCACCCATCGTTCAATTTATGGTGGCGGGTTTAGTGTGAAGGTGTGGCTGGAGGAGGTTCGGGTGGCAAAAGGCAACTTGGTGGGTTTAGCGATGTTGTTCGAACGATGGGTTTAGTGTGGAGGAGGCGGCGTGGCTGGAGGCGGCGCTGGATCAGCGAGCATTGGTGGCAGTGACTGGAGGGGCTGAGGTGGTGGGGCTGGCTGGAGGGGATAGTGTTGGTGGATGGATGGGTTGGGGGGTAGCTCGAGGGGATAATGGTGGTGGCTGGAGGGCTGAGTGGTGAGGATGGTTGAAGGGGGTGGTGGTGGGAGCTGGCTGGAGTGGTGGTGGCGGCGGGCCTTGTTTGAGGGGGTGGTGGTGATGGCCCAACGGTGGAGGTGGTGGTGGCTTGGCGGTGGTTGTCGTGGTCTTGAGGGTAAAATTGTCCTAACATTTATAGGTATTAGGTCAAAGTGTATTATTGTCATTTTATGTCCGGTCAACGCCGGAAATAGTGTCTAGGGTTATAATGACACTTATTTCAACTAGTTATGGTTGTTTTTGCACTAAAAAATATCTGAGGGTTATATTGACACTTAATCAAGTATGTATGGTTATATTGGTATAGAGTGGGACTCTTGACAAATGGATTGTTCTTAAGCTTATGGACATGCCACTTCTTTTTTACCATATACACTGCGTTTGTAAAATTACATACATAATTTAACGTTTTAGAAAATATTTTTTATATCATATATTTTTATATTTTTATCTTTAAAATACATATAATTATTTATTTTAACTTATGAAATATAATATTTAAATTGTATAAAAAATTTAAACATTTAACATAAAAGCTCTTGTACACTGTACATAAGCTTATAGAAATGTCCCTCTCCTGAGTGTTTCTCACTGGTATATATCTCAACATAAATTAGTGTGTCTGAATTCTTTGAGACAAAGTCAGAAAGACTTTGTTTGATAGAGCTTATAAGTTGTTTTGCTTATATGCAAAACACTTATAAATATTTGGTAAAGTACTAAAAATATCTTATTTTGAATGTAGAAACTACCTTTGGGGGGAAAATAAAAACTGATCCCCTACTTTTAAAATAAGCTAACTTTAATTATAAGCACATATCTGCGAGATCCAAAATATCCAGAGCCAAAACCACTCATCCTCATAAAGTTACACATTATTATCATAAAATTTCCTTATTGATTGATCCATTGGAATAGAGATCATTGGGCGGCCCTCCGAGCTTCGCGTGCCCTAACGACATCAAGGAGTTCCTCAGTCTCCGGAAGGGTGCCCTTAACAGATTTATGGGACACGAAGCTACTTGCCCATTTCACAAGGGAAGGTGTCCTTGTTTCATCAAGAATTTTGACATTGGCCACTTTTTCTCCAAGTTTTAGCCACCCTAAAAAGCTCCCAAAGGCAATGTCAACATACCCTAAATCGTCTCCTCCAAAGTACACTTTTCCATTACTCAATTTCACAAAAGCCTCCTCCAATAAGGCTAATTTCTCCACGAATTTTTCTACAACCACCGCCTTTGACTCTTCGTCCTTTGCACCTTTAAGGTCCCCCAACATTGAGTAGCACTGTCAAAGAAATCAATATTCAGGTAATGAAAAGATTTATAATTATTTTGGTTGAATATTTTTTAGTAAAAAAAGTCAATCAACAAGTGATTCATTCATTCAAAGTTATAAATGGGATGTGATCTTATAAAAAAATTATTTTCGAGAGTGTTTGGCTCGTTAAACTAATATACGATCTGCAAAACCTTTCATTTAATCTAACATAGATTTGGGAATGAACTGGAATCTATCAGGCTAACCGGGAATTGAATGTTAGCCTACCAGTTGAAGTCTAGTGCTACTACCATGAGGTCATGGGTTCAATTCCCACCAAGGAAAGGGGAAGAATTTTATTGGGGGTTCATTTGAGTTATTACCCAAAATTTTAAAAAAAATAAAAATATCAGGCTAACCATTTTCACGAATGAAGCAAAAAGTGCATTCTTAATTAGAGCAAGTCACACAATTCTATTACCAGACATAATTGTGAGAAACTTATTCAAAACTAGAGTTAGAAACGCCTTATTTCATTTCGTTCTCAGTCTGGTCGTATAGGTTGTGATCAACGAGAACTACACCTTTTGCAACGGATCACTAGGCACGGGTATAAATATTCTCAAAATATTAGTGCCGGTGGGGCAAAAATACCAATGCCTATGGAGTTCTCCCAGTGATCATAGACAATTATTAGCATTACTTTTTCTCCAAAGTTATATTTGTAAAGTAGAGATTACCTGTAAATTATGATCGACATAAGCAGCCCAAAACCGGGCGGCAGCGCGGTGGAGGGGATCGGAGGGGAGGATGGAGGGCCCATTCTCCGGCCAGGCCTCATCTATGTACTCAACGATCACGAGTGACTCGTTCACCGGTTTGCCGCCGTGAATGAGAACCGGGATCTTCTTGTGAACCGGGTTCGATTTCAGGAGGAGTTCGCTCTTCACGGGCCAATTGGTCTCCGGCAGAAATTGGTAGTCTACTGACTTGAGGCTGAGAGCGAATTGAACCCGGTTCACAAATGGGCTCGCCCGATATCCCAGAACCTTTACATCACTTTCAGCCATTTCTATGTTTTGAGCTCTGTAGCTCTGTGTCTCTGGGATGGGATATTTGTTTATTGATAAAGGATATAATACTCCCTCCTCAATTTATACTATCAATTTTCTCAAGTATGTTTAATTATAAATTTCAATCAATATATAGACACCAATATCATCATGTAAGATATTGTTGGATTTCTTATATGGCATATTTTTCAAACATTAGCACACCATTAGTATACGTAACTAAATTTATCGTTGGTTAAAATAATTTAAAAAAATTGATTAAAAAGTGTGCACATTCAACTGGTACGGAGGTAATAGTATTTTAATTTTGTCTTTGCCTGGTCTCATAATTCGTAAAGTATCGATCAAGATATGTAGTGTGGGGTCGATCATTGTGAATTTTCAATGCAAGAAGAAAACGAAACCAATTTTGCTTCTAGTTCTACAGACCTATTTGTTTCCGATATGCCCAATTAAAATTTAATTTTATAAAACTTAAGTTGTTATGTTTAGCTCACTTATTTCGATTCAGTCAATTCGTGGACCATATTTTGGATGAAGAAGGTTGACCCGGGGCCTGTTTACGGAAGGGAGACTTTTAAAAAAAATATATAAAAAAATCAATCATTTCAAGATGGTGGAAAAAATGTTCAGTGAAAATTATAATGAGTGGAATTAGCATTCAACCTAACTAGCCTCTAGAAATAACTAACCTATTGCAAGGATATCTAAATTACATGTCAACCAGATTAATTGTTTTTACTATTACAGATCAGAGATCCAATAATAAATTGTAGCACCGCCCTCGAGGATATTAACATGCTTCCCGCGAAAAACATGACCATTTGGCAAAGAGAAGTGTATCACGCATCAATATCACTGCGCTAAACATGGATCATCTACAACTGTAACACCAATTGATCCAACCACAATCTATGATGTCCAAACTCTAAACACCTTGAAAAACATATATTTGACGAACCCAAATTTATGAAAATCCAAAAATAAAACAACAAACGAAATTGAGAACACACGATCTGCACAAGCAGATCGAGAACAATACATCAACGTGAACAATTAAATCGAGTTATCATCATGAATACAACGATCGATTAGGTCGAAGAACAAAACTAGTCCGTGGAGACAAATCTCACACTTATTCAATAACAAAAGTGTAGAAAATAAGGGTAATAATCTGTGTTTGTATTCATGATCTTAGGATACATTATATAGTAGTACAAAATACCTATACAAGCTAGGAAAAAGTAATAGAATATAATTACAATCACAAGTAATATTCTAATTCCTTAAAACTCCTCCTCAAGTTAGAGCATGGGGATAAAAAATGCCCAATTTGTCAAGCAGCGAATGAAACTGGTTACATCAGAGAGCCTTAGTGAACAGTCTGCAGGTTGGTCTGACGTGCGGATATGCTGAGTAACAATAGGGTCAGATTGAACAAGATCCCGAACAAAATGACAATCAACTTCAATGTGCTTTATGTGTTCGTGGAACACTGGATTTGCCGCAATATGAAGAGTAGATTGACTGCCACAAAACAGTCGCATTGGAGAAGTGTGCATAACCCCTAAGTCTTTCGGTAAAGACTTAAGCCATAACAACTCACAACAGGTAACAGCCATAGCACGATACTCCGCTTCATAAGAAGATAGAGAAATAGTAGTTTTTTTCATAGTCTTCCAAGAAAGCGAAGATTCACCAATCATCACAAAATATTCGGAAAGAGAACGTCGGGTAATTGGGCATGCAGCCCAATCCGAATCACAGTAAGCAGTCAACTGTAACGCACTACTGGAAGATAGAAATAAACCTTGACCATGATAACTCTTCAGGTAATGCAACACTCGAACTGCATCTTGCCAGTGAGGAACACAAGGAGACTTCATGAACTAAGCAAGTGTCTGAACCGAATAACTAAGCTTAGGACGAGTAATGGTCAAGTATAGCAGGCGTCCACCAGACGCCTATACTGCTCAGGGCCATGGTAAGCTGGACCTTCAACAAGTGCCGGATCATGCTGTTGCTCCATCGGAAAGTCAGTTGGTTTAGAAGCAGATAAACATGTATCAGATAAAATGTCCAAATCATATTTCCTTTGCAAAAGAAATATCCCCCCTCCGATCTTCTAGCAATCTCTATGCCCAGGAATACTTAAGCAAACCAAGGTCTTTCATATGGAAACTAGAACTCAAGTATTTCTTGAACTCAGAGATGAGCGCAGAAGAACTTCCATCAAAGACCAAATCATCCACATAAACCAGAACATACAAAGAAACTGATCCAAGGGAAAAGACAAACAAAGAGTAATCTTCCTTACTTTGAACAAAACCAAGTGCTCGTAAATCCTGAGCTAATTTGGCAAACCAATTTCTAGAAGCCTGGGGAAGACCATAAAGAGATTTCTGAAGGCGACATACCAGACCATGAGGCGCAGCATAGCCTGGTGGGGATCGCATAAAAACCTCTTCATGCAAATCACCATGCGGGAAAGCATTATGGACATCCATCTGATGCAGTTCCCAACCACGAATGATCGCAATAGATAAGAATAAGCGAACATAGCTCATCTTCGCAATCGGAGCAAATGTGTCAGTATAATCAATCCCTTCAACCTGGCAATTCTCGAGAACACTTGGTGCATCTTATGACGTTCAATAGTACCATCTGACTTAAATTTTATCTGGTAAACCCATTTACAACCTATCGCCTTCTTATCCAGAGGCAGAGGAGCCAAAGTCCAAGTCTGATTGTGCTCAAGCACAGTAAGTTCGTCCGACATAGCATCTCGCCAATGAGCATGCTGAGACGCCTCAGAATACGTAGTAGGATCTGCACTAGATGCTACTGCACCCAAAAAACTAGAATTCGTACTAGAAAATTTATCATAGCTTACATAATCAGTAAGAGGATAAAGAACACTTGAGGATAGAGAACACTTGAGGATAGTGACAGTGCATGGGTGAACGTAGACGTAAGGGAGGGAGGGTCTTCGGTAGTAAGAGCACATGCATAATCATCACAATCATAGTCTTCCAAATAAGGAGGCGGTCGGCGAGCATGAATACTCTGTCTGTCAGGTGGCAACTCGGCGGCAGAATTTTCCAGAGTTGGAGATGCTGCAGAATGAGGCTGGGCAGGTGTCGCATGAAACACGTGGGAATCTGTCATTGGTGCATGACTTAGCGCGTGAGGGATCAGATTCCTTGGTGATGCAATGTCCAACCGAGCTTAAATGGGATCCGGCGACGGAACCTTGACCAGCGGCGACCGGCGGAGGAGCTCTGGCAGCGGCCAGCGGCGAAGGACCGGTGACGGCCGACGGTGAAGGACCGGTAGCGGCTGGCTGTGAGGATAGGGGACAGTTGACGGTGAAAGACCGGTGACAGCCAGTGGTGAAGGACCGACGGATGCCAGCGGTGAAGGACTGGAGGTGATTTGCGACGAAGGACCTGTGGCGGCCTGTGGTAATAGGCCGGGCGACTCCGGCAGTGGTGATGAGGAGGTCGGCGGTGAGGTGGTTGCGCCACTGAGTTCTTCTAATGAGGCCGATGTCGGAGTTGTAGAATATGGGAACTAGTCTTTAAAAAAATTAGCATCTCGACTGGTAAAGATTACGCGGGATTCCAAGTCAAAAAGGCGATAGCCTTTCTTTCCGGCAGGATAACCAAGAAACAAACAACGCCAACTTCTTGGTGCAAACTTGTCATGATATCTGGGAACATTAGCAGCAAAACACAAGCATCCAAAAACTCTTAAGGATGAGTAATTTGGAGCTTACCCATAGAGCAACTCAAAGGGAGTACAACCATTGAGATGTTTTGTCGGTGTCCGGTTAATCATTAAGTGGTAGTAAGAACACATTCTCCCAAATAATCAATTGGAAAATTAACTTGAAACCGTAAAGCACACGCCACATTGAGTAAATGGCGATGCTTTCTTTCAACTCGACCATTCTGTTGTGGTGCATCAACCATAGATGTTTAAAAAATGATCCCAAATGCAGCAAAATGAGATCTCAAAGGCAAAAATTCAGTTCCGTTATTAGCCTGAACACGGAGTTTGGCTCGGCCCCAATGGCTCTTCACCAAGGCAAAAAATTTCAAAAATCTAGAAGCTACTTCTGATTTGCCACTAATAAATAAACCCAAACAACTCTGAAATACTCATCAACTATAGTTAAAAAATAAAATGCACCACTAGAAGATGGTGTTCTATAAGGACCCCAAACATCATAATGAATTAATTGAAATAGTGCAGTAGCATTTGTAGAATTCAGTGGAAAACTATGTCTAGTCTGTTTTGCTTTATAACATATAGAGCAAGGAACATAAGTCTTATTAGTGCTAAAATCAATAGAAGAGACAGAAGACAACACCGTAGAGGAAGGATGTCTAAAATGCTAATACCATAAATTAGAAGAAGACACAGAAGCAACTATTGGAAGAGACTGTGGGATAGGAGAATGATCACGAGTATCCAGCAGACGAAGCCAAACCCCCCCACCCTTTCTGTTCACCCACGCCAATCACTTTCCTCGTACTGATTTTATGTAAAATGCAATAGTTTTCAGTAAACAAAGCTAGACATTTCAAAATAGATAACAATCTAGAACATGATAATAAGTTGCGCCGCAAAGTAGGTATACATAGCACATGAGTAAGGGTGACAACACCAAAGCAAATAGAACCATATTAGGTAGTGGATGACATAGAGCCATCGGGCAGAACAACATTCACAGTATCAGTAGCAGTAGTAAGATCAGTAAGAGAACCCTTGTCACCAGTCATGTGATATGAGTGTCTCGAATCAAGTATCCAGGGTAAAGTAGACTTACCTGACCCATTGTCAGTAAGAGAATTGAACTGATTAAATAAATGCATGGTCGTGCACTAGTAGTCATTAGACAGAGCGGGGCCAAACTCGGATCGGGTAGGGACGCAGCCAGAGAAAGCCGCTCTCACTAGGCCAGGCGGCAACATGGCGGTGCCGGTGAACGGCGGTGGGAGTGGATGTACCGTGGTGGAGCCTCCGGTCACGACGGCGACGGTCGGTCGAGAGGCTGGCATCGTTTTCTTGGCGGCACTGGCTTTCTCCTTCAACTCCTTGAACCATTCTGGTACACCAATAATCTGGAAATAGGAATCCTTATCGTGTCCCTTGCGATGACAATGTGTACAAACAAGATTCTTGCGGTTAGATGCAGAAAGAACAACAGGCGAAGAACTTGTAGGTGGTGGGCGTAGTTCAGCATACGCCAAGGAGTTAGAAGAAGGCTCATGAGCTCGAATGACTGCTCGATGATTCTCCTCCTGGGCAACAAGGGCATATACTTTCATGACAGGTGGCATCAGACCAATGCTCATAATATGTGATCGCAAGGTGTGACAGCCTTCGTCGAGGCCAGAGATGAATTGGTAGATCAAATCCTTCTCTCTCGGAAGACTCTCGCAGAAATATTGCAATGGCACAGTGCCCTTTTCTCTTCATAGTCACAAACTAGAGGAGGCCGCATGCAGTGATAATCTGCAAATAAATTCTTCAGTTTGCCAAAGTAAATGTCGATGGGCTTACCATTATGCCTGCAACTCTGAATAGTCTCTTGCATTTGCAAAACTTTCATACCATCGCCAATAATAAATCGTGCATTCAAGTCATCCCACAGTTCCTTAACTGTGGAAAATGAGCTTGTAGAAGATCTCAACACCGGATCCAGGGTTTGCAATATCCATCAGACAAGAGTAGCATTAACCCTCGAGCCAATCAGTAGCATCAGGATGACTATCCTGGGGTTTGGTAATGGATCCATCAATGAACCCAATCTTGTTCTTAGCAATGAATGTGTGGCACACCGTGTCAGACTATTCAATGTAATTTTCTTGACCTTTCAGCATGTTCAGTATAAGTTGTAAACCTGGACCATTGCCAGAGCCAATAAAGTAAGGATCAGTCGACAAACGACCATTAGGTACAGCAGTCCGAGAGCCAGATTGCAATTGCAACTGCTTTAGTAAAGTCGCAATCACATCATAACCACTCATATCTTGAAGGTTCAGAACCTCAGGTGCATCATCAATACTGGCATATTTTTCGAGATTTCTTCCTAGAACCGCCTTCCATTGGTGCATTAGAAGGCGGTTCAAGGAACCACTTTCCATTGATTATGATGGAAGACATGTCCACGGAAGTCACCCCCAAAGTGACTTCTATTGTCCAATGGAACCTCCTTTAATAGAGGCGTTTCCACTAATGTGTAGACCTACGAGTCTCTATACAATGGGCCCAATCAGCATCAGAGTAACTTAGAACTAGTAAAACAGATGAATTTGCTCAAAACTGAAGTCCATAGTGAAGTGTGCCACACATATATCACAAAATCCGAGTAACAACTTGATAGTGGTCATTAGTAGAAGCCTGCATATACTGATTGACCGTATTCACAACATAGGACAAGTCGGGATGTGCAATCGATAAATACTATAGTGCACCAACCAAAGAACGATAAAGTGTGGGGTTTTCGAGTGGTTTACCGGAAGAGCTTGACAGTTGCGAGAAAGCCACAAATGGGATGGCAACTGGCGCATAGTCTTGCATGCCAGCTCGCAATAAAATGTCTGCCTAACCAAGGAATAAGCCGTCGGAAGTACGAACAACCACAGCTGCTCCACCACCACCACCTCTGCCGCTCTACCACCACCACAACCGCTCCACCACCACCACCACAGCCGCTCAACCCCCACCACCACCACAACCGCCCCACCACAACTGCTCCACCACCACCACCACCACATTCGCTTCACCACCACCACCATCACCGTCGCTCCACAGAAACTGAAAAATGAAGACTCCACAGAAATTGAAAAACTCATAAACACAAATTGAAAAATGAAGACTCCATTGTCGCCGCCACCGTACCCCACCATCGCCGCCATACCCCAACATCGTTACCCACAGTCACCCTCGCTCTCCTCATCCCCTCAAGCACCACCACCAATCGACGGAAATCCTAGCCTCACAGCTCTTCCCCAACCACCGATTAAACCCTAGCTCCACTCTTTCCCAACCACCGGGAAACCCAAGCCCCGCCGCTGCTACGCCGGAGAGGAGATACACTACTGGAAATTGACGTAGATTTACAGAGTGTGAAAAAATGGAATCGAGGATTTGACGGGTCAGACGAGGAACAGAGAAGAAAAGAGAAGAGGAAATTTTTTGTGGTTAATAAACAATGAGGGCATAATTATCTTTTTGCATTTTTAATTTTTTTTAAACAAGGGTATAATAGTCATTTCATGTATTTCCGGCCAAATTCAGGCCTCCAGGGTTATATTAGCACATTCTAGCAAAACACAGGGTTACAATAGCACTTTCCAACTTCACGGGGTCATATTAGCACAAACCCTCAAAATATAGGGTCATATGAGCACTTAACTCAAAAAAAATTTATGCGACACGTAGTAGTTATAAAGGTTATAACCCAATTCATGCAACCCGTAAATTTTATCTTAATTTATTCTAATTTATATTTAAAACCTTGATATTTCCATAGTTTATGGAAATACGGAATCTTCGGTGAAACAGACATAAGACATTCATAGTGAAAACCGGAAAGATATGTGACTTGGTAGAATTATAATAATTTCCGCTTATTATCTTATTGGCCGGAATTCTAAGAAGGTGTCAGGTGAAAGACTGTATTTTTATAAGTTATAGAAAAAAATCAAGGTTTGAATAATAAATTAGAAGAAATGAAGATAAAATTTTGGGTTGTATGAATCAAGTTATAAACTTTATAACTATTACACGTTGCATAATAATTTTTTTAATACTACAACTAAGATCTTTACCTTTTATTATTTTAATTAAACCCCGTCTTTTCATAAGCCTATGGAAAGATGGCCTTTCCCAAAACTTTGCCATATAAGAATATAAAAATATATAGTATAAAGAATATATTTTTAAATTTCTAATTTTAGTAGTATGTAATTTAACAAATGCAGTGTATAAGTAAAAAAATACAGTGATCTGTCCATAAGACCATTTGTTAGGAGACACACTCTTATATAGTATTAATTAGAGATAGTTTAATGCTAAAAATAAAAAATAAAAATTGTTTGCCTTTTTCTTTTTTTTTTTCTAACTTGCAATATGATGTTCGTATTGTACAGTACTCAAAACGCATTTCTATGTATTGATATGTTCTTACTTAGGCAGATAACTAAGTAGTTTACAAAATTTTATGATTCGTTATTGTACGAAATTAAAGTATTAGTCGCTTCGACAGGTTGTGGATGTAGCCAATTGGTGAACCATGTAAAAATTTCGGTGTTTTGTTTTTTCGCTTTATTTTCTTTGCTTGTTCTTTCTCGGGTATTTCGCACAACAAACTGGTATCAGAGCTTCTGGTTAGATCCGCGGTGGGTCTATCGAATTTTGGGTTTATCAGATCAGGGGTGGTCGGATCTCTAATCTGATCGGAGAGAAAGATGGCTGCGCTGAACGTGAAGGTAGACAAGTTTACTGGAAGGAACAACTTCAGTTTATGGCAGATCAAGATGCGAGCTTTGTTGAAGCAACAAGGGTTGTGGACGCCGCTGACGAAGGATTTCTCGGTCGTTGGCACTTCGGACATGGTGGGTCTGGAAGAAAAGGCGCATTCAACAATTATGCTGTGTCTCGCAGATGAAGTCATCATTGAGGTCTTGGATCAAGAAACTGCTGCGGAGCTGTGGTTGAAGTTGGAGAGCTTGTACATGACGATGTCTCTGACGAACAAATTGCTTCTGAAACAACGTCTATTCGGTCTCCGAATGCAGGAAGATACGCAACTCAGAGATCATCTAGAGCAATTGAATACTTTGTTATTAGAACTGCGAAATATAGATGTGAAAATTGATGATGAGGATGCTGCTTTGATATTGTTAGTATCTCTACCGCTTTCATATGAGAACTTTGTTCAGTCATTTATTTTCGGGAAAGATTCTGTGTCTTTGGAGGAAGTTAGATCCTCTCTTCATAGCAGGGAGTTGCGTCATAGTGCTAGCAGTTCAGGAACAGATAATCAGGCATCTGGTTTGTTTACTAGTTGCGACAAGGGAAAGGGAAATGGCAGAAAGAAAAGGGGTAAGAAGTCAAAGGTTCCCAAGCCCGGTGATATCTGGAGGTACTGTAAGGAGAAGGGACATTGGAAAAATGAGTGTCCAAAGAAGTTGATGATGAGGCAATCAGGAAACAAATCAGGTTCTGCTGCTTTAGTGGAAGGAGACGCTGATTCAGAAGAGGATATTGCTCTGGTTGTTGTTGGACACACTCATCACTTCGATGTGTGGTTCCTAGATTCTGGGGCATCCTACCACATTTGTCCAAGGAGAGAGTGGTTTTCGACTTATAAGCAGGCAGGGGGTAGCATTACTACGTCTAACGGTACTGCCTGTGAGGCAGTTGGGACAGGTTCGATCAAGATCAGGACACATGATGGTAGTTTCTGTACTTTGAACGAGGTTAGGCACGTTCCATCGATGACGAAGAATTTGATTTCTCTTAGTCTGCTGGATATAAAGGGTTTTGTCTATTCAGGGAAAGATGGAGCTCTAAGTGTCTGCAAGGGTTCTAAGCTGGTTCTGAAAGGTCTTCTGCATGGTACTTTGTATCTTCTACAAGGTTTCACGGTTATGGATTCGGAAAATGTTGCATCGTCAGAGGTTCACCATGAGGATATGACTAAGTTATGGCACATGAGGGTTGGTCACATGGGTGAAAGAGGGATGCAGATTCTATCGAGGGATGATCTTCTTGGTGGCCACAAGGTAAAGGGTTTGGAGTTCTGTGAGCACTATGTCTTTGGGAAACTACACCGCAGCAAGTTTCCAAAGGCTATTCATAGAACGAAAGGCACGCTAGATTATATCCACTCTGATTGTTGGGGGCCATCCTGAGTTGAGTCGTTGGGAGGGCACAGGTACTTTGTGTCTTTCATTGATGACTACTCCAGAATGACTTGGGTTATCATGATGAAACATAAAAGTGAAGTCTTCATGAAGTTCAAGCAGTGGAAAGCTCTGGTGGAGAACCAAACGGGGAAGAAGATCAAGAGGCTGCGAACTGATAATGGTCTGGAATTCTGTTTGTTTGAGTTTGATCGGTTTTGTAGGTTTGAAGGGATTGTCCGACATCATACAGTCAGGAATACGCCACAGCAGAATGGTGTAGCTGTGCGGATGAATCAGACATTGCTAGCAGGAGCGAGGTGCATGCTCTCGAATGCTGGGTTAGATAGAAGATTCTGGGCAGAGGCAGTGAGTACAGCATGCTACTTGATCAATCGTGGACCTCATACGGGCATACAGTGTAAGACACCTATTGAGGTATGGTCAGGTAGAGTTTCTGATTACTCTAATCTGAAAGCTTTTGGTTGTACAGCTTATTATCATGTGAGTGATGGTAAGTTGGAGCCCCGAGCCAAGAAGGGGGTCTTTGTGGGCTATGGAGATGGAGTCAAGGGATCAATGATTTGGTCTCCATCCGAGAAGAGGGTTGTTCTGAGCAGGGATGTTGTCTTTGATGAAAACTCTTTGCTTAGATCCATGGTGAAGTCCACGTCTACAACAGAAGTTGGTAGCATTGATAAACAGGTGGAGCTTCAAGTCACTCAAGGTGAGAGTGGTTTGAAGGAACTTGAAGGAGATCAAGAGCTACAGACAGAAAGTGAGTTGCCAGAGCTTCCACCATCAGATCATCAACCATCAGGAGCTACAGTTCATTGCTTAGCTAAAGATCGACCAAAGAGGGTTGGAGTTGGTCCACCCAAGAGGTATGGGTTTGAGGATATGGTGGGTTATGCACTACAGGTTGCTGAGGAGGTGGATACTCATGAGCCATCCACCTACAGAGAAGTTGTTTTAGGTACTGATGCTGACAAATGGTTTGTAGCAATGGGAGATGAGATGGAGTCCCTCCAGATGAATCAGACATGGGATTTGGTTCAACAGCCTCAAGGGAGAAAGGTTATCACTTGCAAATGGGTTTTCAATAAAAAGGAAGGGATATCACCTACAGATGGAGTCAAGTACAAGGCTAGAGTTGTTGCTAGAGGTTTCAGTCAGAGAGAGGGAGTAGATTACAATGAGATTTTCTCACCAGTGGTCAGACACACTTCCATCAGGGTGTTGCTAGCTATAGTGACATATCAGGATTTGGAGCTTGAACAACTTGATGTGAAGACCGCTTTTCTACATGGGGAGTTGGAGGAAGAGATATGCATGACTCAGCCAGATGGTTTCCAAGTTCCTGGCAAGGAAAAGTATGTTTACAAGTTGAAGAAGTCCTTATATGGGCTTAAGCAGTCTCCGAGGCAGTGGTACAAGAGATTTGACAACTACATGCTTGAGTTGGGCTACACAAGGAGTTCATATGATTGTTGTGTCTACTATAGCAAGTTGAGAGATGAGTCATTCATTTACTGGTGCTTTATGTAGATGACATGTTGATAGCCTCAAAGAGTAAGCATGAGGTTCAGAAGCTGAGGGGTATTCTTAGTGCTGAGTTTGAGATGAAGGATTTGGGTGCACCTCGGAAGATACTAGGAATGGAGATTCTCAGAGATAGAGGTCAGAGGAAGCTTTTCTTGTCACAGAAAGGCTACATTCAGAAGGTGTTGGCTAGGTTTGGCATGTCTTCAGCCAAGCCTATTGACACTCCTAGTGATGCAAATATCCATCTCACTTCCATGTTTGCTCCTCAGTCAGAAGAGGAGAAGGAGTATATGTCTCGAGTTTCGTATGCTAGCACTGTGGGGAGCTTGATGTATGCTATGGTGTGTACGAGGCCAGACTTAGCACATGCGGTCAGTGTTGTGAGCAGGTTCATGGGGCAACCAGGTAGAGAACATTGGCAAGCTGTGAAGAGGATCTTTAGGTACCTTAGAGGTACGTCTGGCGTGGGTCTCATTTATGGGGGTGATACTGAGTGCCTAATTACGGGTTACTCTGATTCTGATTATGCTGGGGATGTTGACACGAGGAGATCTGTGACCGGCTATATCTTTACCTTGGGTGGTTCTGTTGTTAGTTGGAAAGCGACTTTGCAACCTACAGTAACTTTGTCTACTACGGAAGCAGAGTACATGGCTCTGACGGAGGCTACAAAAGAAGGTATATGGCTGAAGGGACTAGTCAGTGACCTTGGTCTACACCACGATCAGGCTACTGTGTATTGTGATAGCTTGAGTGCTATCTGCTTAGACAAGGATCAGGCCCATCATGAGAGGACCAAACACATTGATGTCAGATATAATTTCCTGAGGAGTGAGAGGGGAATCAGGGTGAAGAAAGTGGGAACTGTTAATAATCCTGCTGATATGTTCACCAAGCCTGTTCCACATAGCAAGTTTCAACACTGTTTGATATGTTCTTACTTAGACAGATAACTAAGTAGTTTACAAAATTTTATAATTCGTTATTGTACGAAATTAAAGTCATCAGTGGTCAAAGAATTTTTTTAAGAAAAAAAGGAGTCATTGTTAAGAAATCGGAGGGAGTAGAAAGATGGAAATATCTATTGTTGGAAAATTTTCAAAATTAAAATGTATATGTTGGTATGCCTTGAATATTGTAATAGCCGCTTCTGCGACCCTAGCCTGGGGGTCCGGGGGGCGGAGTCGCCCCCGGTCCGACGGTATAGCTTGTCTCTTTATTGGACTGCTGTTGATTTGGGCCGAATTGTGTTTTTGGCCCAGTTTGTTAGGGTTTAGTGGAGACAGCATATAAAGTGTCTCTCTTCTCTCTGTAAACATTAATTCTAAAATAGTGAATCCGTCTCCCGTGGATGTAGCCAAATTGGTGAACCACGTAAATCTTGTGTCTTGTTATTTTCGTTCATATATTCTGTTCTTTCTCCATTCCGCACAACAAACTGGTATCAGAGCGGTTTCTTTTTCCGGCGATATCCGTAGTGGGTATATCGGATTCTAGGCTCATCAGATCGGGGCTGATCGGGGAGAAAGATGTCTGGGTTGAGCGTGAAGATCGACAAGTTTACTGGGAGAAACCGTTTCAGTTTATGGCAGATCAAGATGCGAGCTTTGCTGAAACAGCAAGGTTTGTGGACTCCGCTGACGAAGGATTTCGTGAGCAGTTCTGGCGATGTTGTGAGTCTGGAAGAAAAGGCACACTCGACGATTATGCTGTGTCTCGCGGACGAAATCATCACTGAGGTCTCAGATCATGAGACTGCTGCACAACTGTGGCTGAAGTTGGAGAGTTTGTATATGACGAAATCTTTAACCAATAAGCTGCTTCTGAAACAACGCCTCTTCGGTCTCCGAATGCAGGAAGGTACGCAACTCAGAGACCATCTAGAGCAATTGAATACTTTGTTATTAGAATTGCGAAATATAGATGTGAAAATTGAAGATGAAGATGCTGCTTTGATTTTGCTAGTTTCTTTACCACTTTCGTATGAGAATTTTGTTCAGTCATTTATTGTTGGTAAAGATTCTGTGTCTCTGGAGGAAGTAAGATCCTCTCTCCATAGTAGAGAGTTGCGACATAAGGCAAACAGTACAGGTACAGAAAGTCAGGCCACTGGCTTGTTTGCTAGTGACGGAAACACAAAAGGCAAGGAAACCGGCAATAAGAAGAAGGGCAAGAAGTCATCTTCAAAGGGTCCCAAGGCTAATGATGTTTGTAACTACTGTAGGAGAAGGGGCATTGGAAAAAGGAGTGTCCGAAGAAGGCTAGTAAATCTGGGAGTACATCTGGTACTGCTGCTGTAGCTGAAGGGAATTTCAGTTCTGAAGATGATTTTGCTCTAGCTGTTACTGGGCAAAATAATCATTCTAATGCTTGGTTTCTTGATTCTGGGGCATCTTACCACATATGCCCAAGGAGAGATTATTTCTCAACTTATGAGCAAGCTGAGGGCATCATTACTACGGCAAATGGTGTTGCATGCAAGGTAGTTGGGATTGGTTCAATCAAGATCAGGACACATGATGGTAGTTTCTGTACTTTGAACGATGTCAGGCATGTTCCATCGATGACAAAGAATCTGATTTCTCTTCCTACGTTAGATAGAAAGGGTTTCGTCTACTCAGGGAGTGATGGAGTTCTGTGTGTCTGCAAAGGTTCTAGGCTGGTTTTGAAAGGTGTTCTGCATGGTACTTTGTATTTTCTACAAGGTTCCACGGTTATGGATTCTGTTAATGTTGCATTTTCGGAGGTTCACCAGGATGATATGACTAAGTTATGGCATATGAGGCTTGGTCACATGGGTGAAAGAGGGATGCAGATTCTGTCGAAGTATGATCTTCTTGGTGGCCACAAGATCAAGAGCTTGGACTTCTGTGAGCATTGCGTTTTTGGGAAGCATCACCGCAGCAAGTTTCCTAAGGCGATTCATAGAACAAAGGGCACATTGGATTACATCCATTCTGATTGTTGGGGACTTTCCCGAGTTGAGTCACTGGGAGGTCACAGGTACTTTGTTTCTCTGATTGATGATTACTCAAGGATGACTTGGGTTATCATGATGAAACATAAGAGTGAAGCTTTCTCGAAGTTCAAGGAGTGGAAAGCTTTGGTGGAGAATCAGACTGGGAAGAAGATCAAGAGGCTTCGAACTGATAATGGGCTGGAATTCTGCTCGTCTGAGTTTGATCAGTTTTGTAGGGATGAAGGGATTGCTCGTCATCATACAGTCAGGAATACGCCACAGCAGAATGACGTATCTGAGCGGATGAATCAGACATTGCTGGCGAGAGCGAGGTGCATGCTCTCTAATGCTGGTTTGGAAACAAGATTCTGGGTGGAGGCGGTGAGTACAGCTTGTTACCTGATCAACCGCGGGCCTCACACGGGTATAGAGTGCAAAATACCTATGGAGTTGTGGTCAGGTAAAGTTGTTGATTACTCCAAGTTAAAAGTTTTTGGTTGTACATCTTATTATCATGTTAGTGATGGTAAGTTAGAGCCCCGAGCCAAGAAGGGTGTTTTTGTGGGTTATGGAGATGGAGTTAAAGGCTCCAGGATATGGTCTCCATCTGAGAAGAGGGTTATTCTGAGCAGGGACGTTGTCTTTGATGAAAATTCTTTGCTTAGATCTATGGTGAAGCCCACAGTTGTGCCAGAAACTAGTGGAGTTGATAAACAGGTGGAGCTTGAAGTCACTCAAGGTGAAAAGAGATTGGAACAATTTGAGGTGGATCAAGAGCCACAGACATAATCTGAGATACCGGAATCTCCACCACCAGATCCTCAACCATCAGGAGCTACAGTCCGCAGTTTAGCTCAGGACCGACCCAGGAGGGTTGGAGTTGGGGCGCCAAAGAGATATGGGTTTGAGGATATGGTGGGTTATGCACTGTCAGTTGCCGAGGAAGTGGATACTCAAGAGCCATCAACCTTCAGAGAGGCTACTTCATGTACTGATGCTGATAAATGGCTTGTTGCAATGGGAGATGAGATGGAGTCTCTTCAGAAGAATCAGATATGGGAATTGGTCAAACAGCCTCAAGGGAGAAAGGTAATCAGTTGCAAATGGATTTTCAAGAAGAAGGAAAGAATATCACCTGCAGAGGGAGTCAAGTACAAGGCAAGAGTTGTTGCAAGAGGTTTCAGTCAAAGGGAGGGGGTAGACTATAATGAGATTTTCTCACCAGTGGTCAGACACACTTCCATCAGAGTGTTGCTAGCCTTGGTGACACATCAGGATTTGGAGCTCGAGCAACTTGATGTGAAGACCGCTTTTCTACATGGAGAGTTGGAGGAAGAGTTGTACATGACTCAGACAGATGGTTTCCAGGTTCCTGGCAAGGAAAAGTATGTTTGCAAGTTGAAGAAGTCTTTGTATGGACTTAAGCAGTCTCCGAGGCATTGGTACAAGAAGTTTGACAGTTACATGCTTCAGCTGGGATATACGAGGTGTGCTTATGACTGTTGTTTCTACTACAGCAGGTTGAGAGATGGGTCATTCATCTATCTGGTGCTTTATGTAGATGACATGCTGGTAGCCGCAAAGAGTAAGCACGAGGTTCAGAAGTTAAAAGGACTTCTTAGTGCTGAGTTTGAGATGAAGGATCTGGGTGCAGCTCGGAAGATACTAGGAATGGAGATTCTTAGGGATCGAAGTCAGCGGAAGCTTTTCTTGTCACAGAAAGGCTACACTCAGAAAGTGTTGGCTAGGTTTGGCATGTCTACAGCCAAGCCTATAGACACTCCTAGTGCTGCAAATATTCATCTCACCACTATGCTTGCTCCTCAGTCAGACGAGGAGAAGGAGTATATGTCCCGGGTTCCTTATGCCAGCGCGGTAGGGAGCTTGATTTATGCTATGGTTTGCACGAGGCCAGATTTAGCACAGGCAGTCAGTGTTGTAAGCAGGTTCATGGGGCAACCGGGAAAGGAACATTGGCAAGCTGTGAAGAGGATTTTCAGGTATCTTAGAGGTACGTCTGATGTGGGTCTCATTTATGGAGGTGATACCGAGTGCTTAGTTACAGGCTACTCTGATTCTGATTATGCTGGTGATGTTGACACGAGGAGATCGATGACTGGTTATGTATTCACTTTGGGAGGTTCTGTGGTTAGTTGGAAGGCGACTTTGCAACCTACAGTGACGTTGTCTACTACGGAAGTAGAGTACATGGCTCTGACAGAGGCTGCAAAGGAGGGAATGTGGCTGAAAGGGCTAGTTAGTGATCTTGGTCTAAATCATGATCAGGCTACTGTGTACTGTGACAGCTTGAGTGCAATCTGCCTAGCCAAGGATCAGGTCCATCATGAGAGGACCAAGCATATTGATGTCAGATATCATTTCTTGAGAAGTGAGAGGAGAATCAGGGTGAAGAAAGTGGGAACTGCAGATAACCCCGCTGATATGTTCACCAAATCTGTTCCACATAGCAAGTTTCAACATTGTTTGGACTTGCTGAACATCAGAGCTGATTAGGTGCTCTATGGGTAGTCCCGGGAGTGGAGGGCGAAGTCTACTCATCTGGCACTGTAATGGTGCATCTGAAGTTTTCTACTTTGAGCATTCAAGTCAAGGTGGAGATTTGTTGGTATGCCTTGAATACTGTAATAGCCGCTTCTGCGACCCTGGCCTGGGGGTCCGGGGGGGGCGGCAGTCGCCCCCAGGAAACAAACGGGGATCTCGCTGCCCGGTCAGCGAGTCGGGGGGTCCAGGGGGAGCGGAGCGCACCCTGGCCTGGGGGTCCGGGGGGGGGGGGGGCGGAGTCGCCCCCGGTCCGACGGTATAGCTTGTCTCTTTATTGGACTGCTGTTGATTTGGGCCGAATTATGTTTTTGGCCCAGTTTGTTAGGGTTTAGTGGAGACAGCATATAAAATGTCTCTCTTCTCTCTCTGTAAACATTAATTCTGAAATAGTGAATCCGTCTCCCGTGGATGTAGCCAAATTGGTGAACCACGTAAATCTTGTGTCTTGTTATTTTCGTTCATATATTCTGTTCTTTCTCCATTCCGCACAACAGTATAAAGATTCAAGTGCAGCAAAACACTGAATTGCAACATTATCACATCATGTTTATTCAGATCTACTGCAGAAATTCAGTGGACACAGTGATGAAGAGGTTCCCCACGTAAACCCTTGTTACCAGAAAATGAGCTCACAGGGAAGTTCTTTAATGGCTTCCCTGAAGGAATTTGCCCAAATAGAAGATTGTTCGACATGTTAAGCTCTTTCAGATTCTTCAATTTCAACAACGTTTGTGGGATCAAACCCGAGAAGCCATTGTTCTGCAGCATCAATGTCTGTAATTCCCCGGCATTCGCCAACGAACCAGGCAGAAAACTGTAGAAATGATTGTAACTCAGGTCCAATGTAGACAGCAATGTCAGATTTCCGACAGAATGCGGAAGTTCTCCGTTGAGATCATTGTGTGAAACATTGATGTACCTGAGGTTCAGTTGCTTTCCGTTTCCAATCTCTTCGATATCTCCCGACAATCTGTTGTCCGAGAGATCAACATACTCCAGCCGGCCCTCCTGGAAATTGGTGTTCATCTGGAACACTGATGATAGAGATCCTGATAAGTTGTTTGAGTGCAGGTCTAACGATGTTAAGTCTCCGAGGTTCTTGAATGTGTCGGGAATGGTGGAAGCAAGCGCGTTCGCAGAGAGATTCAGGCGCGCGAGGCTGAAATTCCTGAGCCATTCAGGGATTTTTCCGGTGAGGTTGTTAGCTGATAGATCCAGATCCGACCATCTTCGCGCAGCGCTTTCCATGTAGTCCGGTAAATGGCCTCCTACGCCGCATCCAGCCAGATGCAGCGTGTAGGGAGATGGCAGGTCGACGAGCCAGGTAGGGAGGAATGAGGGGTTTAAAGGGTTGAAGGAGAGATCGAGCGTTTTGAGTTTTTCCAGGGAAGACATCTCCCGAGGTAATGGCCCCTGAATCAGGTTATGGCTGATCTTTAGTGTCGCGAGAGGTAATTGCGCAATGGCTGCCGGGAGAGTGCCAGAAAGCCTGTTTTTTGCTTAGAATCAGTTCTGACAACCTATGCAGATGTCCTAAGCTTGAAGGAATGTGCCCTACGAGATGATTGTTATCAAGGAAAAGAGTATCTAGGGATTTCAGATTTCCTAAAGTAAACGGAATGGTTCCTGTAAGGAGATTGTTGCTTAAAGTTATTCGCGTGATCGATTTCAGCTTAGATATCGAATGTGGGATCATCCCTTGCAAGAAGTTGTCAGACAGATCAAGATCTTGTAAGGACTCCAGGTTTCCTAGGTTTTCAGGGAGATTTCCTGAGAGATAGTTGTAATGAAGGTACAGGTTCTCCAGTTTCACCAAGTTTACGACAGAATAGGGAATGCGCCCGGAAAACCGGTTCCTCTCGAGAGATAGGACCCTAAGGCTTGACAGATTACCAATGGTGGAAGGAAGAGAGCCAGAGAGACCATTTCCATTGAGAATCATGACTTCCAGTTTAGACAGGTTGCCTATGCTTTCAGGGATTGTTCCTTGGATGTCGTTCATCGCGAGGTATGGCTCGGAGGTTTTTTAAGTTCCCCATGAGTGGAGGGATCTGCCCTTTGAGTTCAGACAGCTCACTTAGGTCGAGGACTTCAAGAAAGGTGAGGAGATGCAAGGACGGCGATAACTCGCCTTCCATTTGCGCGTGCACGGGAGCATTGTCTCGGGTTATCGCGGCCGGGAGATTCATCTGTGTCACTCTGCCTGTTGCATTGTCGCATGAAATTCCTTCCCAGCTGCAGCATACTTCGCCGGTCCAGTTCTTCAGCCTGAGCGAACTGTCGTAGTGAATGGCGGCTTTGAAATCCTTCAGAGCCTTGAGGTCATTCGGGTGGCAAGGTTTCCGGCCGGGGTTTCCGGCCAGGCAGCTAGCCCCGGTGATCATGAAAATCATTACAAGAACTAGGACAAACTCACTAGGTTTTCCCATTCTTGATGCTATGTTGATCGAGTGGTTTTGACTTTTGATTCATATATATGCATTGCATCCTTTAACATAATAATAGTGACAGCATGTCGGTAATGAAAAATTGTACACGTGTTAAACTATTAAAAGTGTTACTGTTTATTCAATTGTAACAAACTCATAGGACTCTACTTTAGTAGTTACTCATGTGATAAGTGAGTTCTAACAAATCTAACTAGTTCCGTACCAGAAGTCATCAGGAAATGCATTTTGAGTTTCAGTTACTTCCATGGGAATGGATTGATGAAACTGATCTTGCAGACATTGAAGCGGTTGGACTGCCGCCATAAGTATCCGCTGTCCCAAAGTTGGCTTTTCCGGTCAACATCTTTATCGCTATCTGAGCTACATCGGCAAACCACTCATCTTCCGGCAGCATACTGCAAAAGAACCAAAAAACCAAAGTGAAATGGCAAACTTAACAATAGTATTACAAACACGACTCTTTTTCTCAGACGGAAGTGTACACTTTTTTAGACAAACTTACCTAGAATACGAGCATTGTTTCTAATCCTAACAGTAGTATTACAAGCGCGACTCTTTTTTTCTCAGACAGACTTACCTATAAGGATCAACGCCACTTGCCCCGACGGCCTCAATAGCTCTACCAATAATGTTCTTGATCACTTGGTGCAAGTTTCTCGATAGATACCGGCCTTGAGACGCGAAGAGTATTACAAACTCCATGTCCAAATAAAACTGCGATTTGTAGGAAGAAAATGATGATCAAGCGAAATGCTTTCGCGAGTTTAAAAAGTATGAGTATCAACAAGACCATAAACCTGTCTTAGCCCGAAAGGACCTAAAGGCCTTTCCCCTTGCTCTATTGCTTCCCAAAAGACTTGATCATCAGAAAGCCATAAGATAATGCTCTCTGTGAGCCTTATCAGCAAAATGGTTGCAAATCTTTCTCTCCCGACAAACATGTCCGAAGCAAGACAGGCAATGTAGGTTAACTTTTGAAACAGTTCCTGAACAATGTTAAAACATCGTGATGTAACACTCAAAAACACAACTGAAAGCGAACAAATGAACTGAGAGCAACTCCAATGGTTTCCTCTATCTTTCAGCTGCTACAGTTGTTATTTTACCGTCGTTACAGTATATTTACTTCAATAGTTTACTCTATATGTTCTTCTAAAAGGAATATATCTTCAAATAATAAGACGCGCGTTAATTTTGCAATGATTACCTGGTATATTTGAGAGGGAAACCATTCGGGTTCTTCAGCAACTTCATCCATACAGAGGTACATATCAGCACTCAAACGAACGCCTCCATCTTCATTGAATATGAGCTCAAGTGCTTGTTGCCTGCAAAATGTATCGCGCAAATGATCCACCATTCGCTGCAACTTTCTCTTCATCTCTCGCTGCTCTGGAAGCCGATTTTGCCTCTCAGAACTCCTGAAGTGCTGCTGAGATGACGACAACCTAGCAGTTGCGCGTGGGAGAAGCTCGTCGGCTAGCATCAGTGCATTGGACAAGAGCGCGAGTTGTTGCGCTTCAGTTTCCGCCATTCTCACAATCTTACTCGATCCCTCCAAGTTCTCCGTCTCTGTTGAACCAGGCAACGCGTTGATCAGCGTCTTTATGTACTCATTGAAAGCTTGTAACACTCCCTCTAAGGCCATATCATAGAGCTGCATGCTCTCTAGGGGACTTACATCCTCACAAAGCTCCTGATTTCATGTCCATTTTTGTCAGTCCTCTGAAAAGACAAACCTTTTATTCACATGTTTTTACATGCACACTGATGCCCACATTACCTGAATCATCGTATTGAACTTGTGAGCGCTGCTCGAGAGCTTTGGCTGGGAGGCAATGGCACTAGTGATAGAAGTGGTACTCAAAGAGCGCGATCCAACGGGCTGATAATTGAGAGACCAATTATCTGCAGCAACAAGTGCACTAGTGCTCAGCTCAATCCTCTTCAAATTTGCACTCAGCGCGAGTTCAACACAAGGTCTCAGAATCTTGTGAAGAACAGGTGAAAGGGCTAATCCACGAGCCTCGAGCAAGGAGCAGTACCCGAAACACATCTGAACAGACTCAGCAACAGGCCTAAGATTACCCGAAGCAGCAGGCAGATCAAGAACGTGTCGTTTCACCAAATGCGCATGATTCTCAGCCTGCTTAGCCGCCCATGTCACGAGTTCAGACACATAAGTAGGCTCCTCATTGAAAATCGCTAATGAATCGCTCGCTGCCTGAGCAATGGTAGAGAATGTGAGCTGAGAAAGTCCAGCAGTATATGCCACGCCTTGCAAAGTCCCGGAAGGCCTTAGACTCTGCACATTGCTCTGGAGCTTGTCTGAATGAGTCTTGAGCAACATCGTGTGAGCGCGAGGACCATCGCCAAGGCGCTTTATTGCCTGAACAGCTGACCTAAGCTCGACAAAACTGATTGAGTACTGCTTAGCAGCTTCTGCTAACTGATCTGCAAGCTTCTTCCTTTGTTCCATGATTGCTGTCTGAAGCAACATCAATGCTGAATTTGTGAAGCCTTTCTTGTTCTTGGATTCCTCGACGGTTCTCTCCCCTTCCTCGAGCGCTGCCAATGCTTCATCCACTCTCCTCTCTGCTAATAAGACTTCGAGAGTCTCCAAGAACTGCGCGAGCCAGTTTTCGACCCTTGAAGGTACCTTATCCGGGCTTACAACATCGTCAGCTACGAAAGATTCAGCTGAAGCTGCTAAGGAATGAATCCCAATTCCCTCGCCTAATCCATGAACGAGATTTGCGCGGTTTGAAAGCAGGTTCTTTAAGGCAAGAAGCTGGCCTTCAAGATCAGAAATCTCCCTCGATGTTCTGCATCGCGAAAAGAATCATCCAATCTTTCTTCATTTCATGTAACAACATCCTAGATACACCAAACATCCTTAAAGAACAGCAACAAAAGACTCCATGATCCATTTTTACAACGTCTATCAACCTAATGCAACTATCATCCTTAAATGAGATGAAAGTTGAACATATTTCCAACCAAGAATAGGATCAGTTTATACTAAGCTAAACTTTTTCAGTACATCATAAATTCAATACAGCATGAAAGTTCACAATTTTCACAAATTTGGCAAACTGAAGAATCTAGTATCCAACGTTAAATTCAGAAAACATGAATTACTCATACCGTATGAAAGAGGGATAATTGGCATAGACGCTTTTGCGCATTTCTTCAGCAGAAGCCTTCTTCAAGTCCACAAGGTATGTGCACAAATGTCTAATTTCCTGTTTTTGAAGGGATTCAACATTTCATCAACCAAAGTCATTACACCATATTGAAAATAAACAACATAAGACATTCGTTCGTCCATAATAATCTGCACACTTTTTGGTCTTTTTTTTTCGAGACGCGTTTGATCATGAATTTTACGTATATGCTGACCTTTTCACCCATGCGGCGGCATCTGGACGTGACGAATTCTTCGGGGTTGAATTTCGAGGATTTGAAGGTTTTGAGTTTGTCGCTGAGAGTGAGATCTTTGTCAAAATCCATTGAATCTCCAATGCTTGATAATGAAGTGAAATCCATCTTTGCTGTTCTTGTTTTTCCTTAACTTTGATCGGTTGCATTAAGTTCTTGAACGTGTTAATCTCTACACAAAATAAAACTACCAGAAAGAAAATAAGAAGGAGGATCACAATTCACGAGATTCAAAATTGATGTTGTTGGGAAGAAGAAGAAGAGGTCAAATTGTACTTTTGGCAATGAAACGTTTAGCGCGAGACTTATATAATGACACGTGTACATTGTGTTTTCGGTTAAATACTCTATTTTGGTAACGATTTTACAATAAAAAATTTTATGGGGAATTTAGTATCTGAGGGTGAGGAATCAAAATGTGACATGTGGCAAGTGAGTGGGGTCAAATATTAGTTTTCTATATTTTTTATTTTTTAATTCTCACCTGCCACATGCCATATTTTAATTGGCTCTTCACACTCACATACTCATTCTCTCACATAATTTTTTTTTCTAATATAATCCTCATTTAACAACACTTCCAAAAACTGAAACCATCATCTTAACACCATCGATATGATCCTACAATGTTGCATGATTATTGTACCACCACCACGATCGTATCTTTATGAACTACTTGTGGGCTGAAAACTATAGTGGAAATCACCCAGTCCCATAATATCGAACAGTTATTGCACTACCACGATCGTATCTTTTGGACTATGCTGATAAACTATCACGGGGACCATCGATACGATATCACAACACCTCTATGTTAAAAATTGCTTCAGGTGAGATTTAAATGCTAGATTTCTCTGTTACAAAAAGGATGGATTATATAATAATGGACCAATAGCCAATTCAATTGCTCTTTTGAAAGTTAACCAAACACTTCTTGCCTTAAGAAGTAGATTTTATTAGGCCAAAATAGATATGACCATATGTTTTGGTCATAAGTGCCAATATGACTCTATGAAGTTAGAAAGTGCTATTATACCCTATATTTTGCATCATAAGTGCCGATATAACCTTTTTGGCACTTTTCCAACATTGACTTGGCATTTTTAAGCATTAACCATAGCTAAAAAGACTAAAATAACCCTAGAATTAATACTAAAACTGTAAAGACAAAAATAACCATTGTTCTTCTTCTTCTCCATAACACAGACATTGCTGCTCCGCCACCTTCGTCACCACTTCTGCCGTCCGCCACCACCTCCGCCATTATCCCTCCGCCACCATCACCCTTCCATCGAAACCATCATTACCCCTATTGCCACATTCTTCAACTATGTTTTCATGGAATCCTGCATAATACTTCATCTCAAATGTGTTTTCTTGTTGAGAAGCAGACATTATACAGTATTATCAACTAAATTTAAAGCTACTAAAACATCTAGAGCTACTGAAAACACGTGTTGGCTGAAAACACCTCTGCCACTGTCCGGCACCATCTCCGCTGCTGTTATCCCTCCGTCGAAACCACCATTACCCCTCCGTTGAAACCACCATTACCCCAAGCCCCATTGCCGCAACTAACTCAACCTCACCACCGCTCACCACCTAACTCAGCCTCACCACCGCTCACCGTTTTCAGGCATTTCCACACAAGAATGAGATGACGAAGAAAAGTCCTCACCACCGCTCACCACCGGCAAAGTCCTTGGGTTTCCACACGAGAAGGCGTTGTTCGATCTATAACCCTCAGACAACTTAGATGAATTCATCGCGCATAGGGTCTCCGACCTCAGCGCTCCGTCGACCAAGCTGCTGAAGCAGGCAACCCCACAGCCCCACACCACCATTTCCGGTGCCGCCAGCCAAGCGCCGGAAAATAGAGACCTTCGCTATGGAGAACGAAGTCGGATTCATGGTCTTCTTCTAGTTTGAAATTGAAGAAAACGGAGAACGACGGAAGGAATCGGCGAAGATAATTCTTCGCTCCATTTATTCCAAGGTGGTGGAGGACAATCTGAGTTTGCATAATGCTAACTAAAAAAATCTTGGATTATTGATAAGATTTACTATGGACAATGGAAATTTGACCTTTTCTTTTCTTAGGGTAAATTGTGGGTTCTAAAGGGATAAAGCAAACTTGATGAGGAGGACAATCTGAGTTTGCATAATGCTAACTAAAAAAATCTTGGATTATTGATAAGATTTACTATGGACAATGGAAATTTGACCTTTTCTTTTCTTAGGGTAAATTGTGGGTTCTAAAGGGATAAAGCAAACTTGATGAGGGTATAAATGTCTTTCAAGTTTTACTGAATTATTATTTTTTTTATTAAAATGTCATAATCATCATTTCATGTTTTTTCAGCCAAATTCAGGCTTCCGGCGTTATATTGGCAATTTCAAGCAAAACATATGGTTATAATAACACTTTCTAACTTCACATGGTTATATTGGCACGCTTAACCAAAAATAGGGTTATATGTGCACTTAACTCATTTTATTATTGAGTGGATCTCCTGACAGACGGCATGTCCATAAGCTTATGGATATGTCATTTTTTTTTTAACGTATATACTGCATTTGTTAAATTATACACAAAATTTAAAATTTTAAAAAATAATTTTTTATATGATATATTTTTATATTTTCACCATCAAATATATGTTATTACTTATTTTAATTTATAAAATATAATATTTAAAGTTTATAAAAAATTACACTATTTAATGTAAAATCATCTATGTACTGTTCATAAATTTATAAAAATACCGCCTTTCTGGAGACTTTCCTTTATCATTTAGCCAAAACCACAACATATTTGTTCAACCAAACTTGATCGGAACATTTAAGTGTAACTTATCATCATATGGATTAACAAAAACATACAAGTACTACACACAAGGCTGATTATCTCGTTAACTAATCTGCTCGGAGATTCCGAGGTGTCTCGGCGGCAACAGTTCCATCGTTTCCGGCGAGCTCCCTGTACTTATCCTTCCGAGTATGATCCGTACACTGGTAGTCCAGTGCGGAGGCGATGAGCCTCTGGATAGAGTTGGCGACATCGTGGGGGGACTTGCCGGACTTGCAGGTGAGCTCCTCCGGCAGCTTGTTGAAGAAGGTGACCACGTAGGCCGGGGTGGGGTTCATGAGGAAGAAGATGGAGTCCATGGCTTTCCACCCCCGCGCGGTGGTGCCGTGGAACATGCTCATCCGGTTCTGCATCGCCACCGGCACCAGCTCGTCGGTCAGCTCCGCGAAGAGGGACGAGAATCGGAGCAAAAATGGTTCCCGGCATGTTGTACCTGTTACACATAGTTAAATCCTGATTGGTTAAATGAATTGAACGGCATTGGACTGAACTGAATTAAAATGGATTGAATACCGTGCAATTAAGTTGAAAAGTATTGGGATCATAAACCTTGTCCTCTAAAGATCTACTAAGTTGAACTGAACTGAAATATTAAAATTAAACATAGTAAAAAAATTGAATAATAAACAAAGTAAAGATGAACGGAGTATGAAATTTCAAAACTGAACTAATTTGAAATAAACTAAAATCAAGAATAGATAAATGGTGAAGAACTGGCATTCATACTCTCTTCGTCCCAGCTATTTCTGCAAATTTTGACTCTTTCAAATTGAACAGAACTAATTTTGATCATTAATATCTTTAATTATGCATATTTAAAAGGCAAAGTCTTGAGAAAGACTATATTTCCATAGGCTTATGAAAAGATGGGGTTTTATTGGAATAATAGAAAGGTAAAAGATCTTAGTTGCAATATTAAAAATTTATTATACAACGTGTAGTAGTTAAAAAGTTTATAACCCGATTCATGCAACTCAAAATTTATATCTTCATTTCTTTTACTTTGCACTTTAAACCTTGGTCTTTCCATAGCTTATGGAAAGACGATCTTTCAAGAGGCGGACTCATTTAAAAATGATGAAAAAATAATATTATAAAAATAGAGGTTAACACGATCCTAATAATATCTCATGTAATAATATATTATTTTATGAATTACTTGAAAAATACTTTTCTAAGTAACAAAATTTAACTAAATAAATAGTGATAAAGGCAGAAATAGCTGGTACAGATAGTAACAAAATTAATTTAATCTCAATGGGCCAGGTCATTTTCTTTTAATGCAATTCATAAAGCATTTAAGTCAACTGAATTAATTATAAAAACATATTCAATGCAATGGTAAAGTCCCGAGTATCCATTTAACCTGATACATATGAAGTTAGGTGAAAAAACTTTTTTTTAAATAAAATAAAATTGGGTAATAATTTAAATGAGCCCCTAATAAAATTCCTCCCCTTCTTCTGTCTTTTGTGAGAATTGAACTCATGACCTCATGATAATAGCACTAAATTTTAACCGTTAAGCTAATATTCAATTCCCGATGAAGTTAGGTAAAAATTTATCTGAAGAAACTCAGAGCATCTTTAATCAAAGAGTTAGTTTTAGTTCAGTTTAATAATCCACCACATACGGATTCTGATAAAAGAAAATTTGGGAAAATGTAGCCTTAGTCTGTATTTGACCGAGCTTGTCAGGTTGTTTAGTTTATAAGTTAAGCACTTTTAATATTTGATTAGTGCTAAAATTCAGATTATTTGAAAGTAAAAGTTACTTTTCGGTGGAAAAATAGATTTACCATTACTTTCAAAATAAGTCAATCTTGATTATAAACACATACATGTCAAATACACTCTTAATCCCAATGAAACTATTTCTATACCAACACTTTAAATTTTGAGTCCGTCTCTTGAAAGACGGTCTTTCCATAAGTTATGGAAAGACCAAGGTTTAAATTGCAATTTTGAATAATTCAAGGTAAAATTTTTGGGTTGCATTAATCGGGCCATTAACTTATATCTACGTTGCATAATAAAATTTTACTATTGCGACTAAAACCTTTAACCTTTATATAGTTATAACTCAACCTCATCTTTTTATATGCTTATGGAAATATGATTTTTCCCAAGACTTTGCCTTTATTTTTAAATCATTTAATTTTAAAACTATTTGTTTAATTTGTTAAAATATCAAAATACTTTCCATGCAAGTACGTACCTTCCGGGCAAATCGCCAAGTCCCCTTCCTCAAGCAACTCCTTCATCACGGCGGTGTCTCTCACCCGGTCCCGTGACAGCCGGACCGTCTTGATCGGAGAAAACACCTCTGAGAACCGCGACACGGAGTACGTAACCGCCGGGATGCGCCGGCCGAGTGCGGCGGAGAGGAAAATGGGGTCCAACAGAGTCCGGTGGGAGCATACAAACAGGACCCCTGACCGGCTGGAGTCGCTCTTCCTGTTAACCGGCGGTGGAGGGTTTCCTATCACGTAGAGACGCACTCCGAGCGCCCACATGACATAGTATAGGACCGTCATCGGGAGGAGGGTTCCGGCAGCGAGTCGGAGGCATGCGAGAACAAAGCCGATGGGGATCCAGAGGACGGTGAGGAGTGCCGTTAGCGGTGTCGGTTTTTGGACTAGCCGGCCGTCGTGGAAGATTACCGGTTTCGGGAGTTTGTCGTTTGTCACGGGATTTGTTTCTGGTTTTGGTGTCACAATGTATGCTTCCTGCATTTCAGTTTATAAGTTGAGAACGTATCCTATTATACCGACTAACAGTTAGTCTGATTTATAAAAAATCTCATTTTTATAACTTTTAAAATTGGAGGATATGTTAATTTTAAAAATGTCTCAAAACATATAACCAAAAACCTTTTTCGAATAACTTCGAGTTTGAAATCAGGGGCGGAACTAGGTGGGGGATAGAGGGGGACTTCATCCCCACCACCGCTGGAATTATATTTACGGGAGATATGAAAGTACTTTTTCTAAAAAAATATTGATCATTCCCCTCTAATATAAAGAAAAATTAGGAAATTTTTTCTTTTTTACTTGTTAGCCCCGTCATACATATTTTCTGTCAACGCCCATGTTTGAAATAAAAGTTGAAAAAACAGACGAACCTTGCACAGAGCCATGAAAGGAATGTCACTAATTCTGTCACCCAATCCAATCTCAGGCTGTTTATCTCCAAAAGCCTTCTTAACAGCTTCTGCTTTGTTCATTCGAACAAGAACCCCAGCCATTGTTACAAAACCAGTAGCCCTATCTTTGCAAACGCCAATTTCCGTCCCCAAAACTAAATCAGCTCCCAAAAAATCCTTCAAGAAAGGCTCCACCATGATCCTCGGATTCACGGTCACAACGCATCTTTTCGTGCACGAAGAAAACACTCTCCATGCCTCGGGATGGAGATCGCCGGAGTAGAATTTTGGCAACACGGCACGAGCAGCTGATTTTATATCGCGGATTTTCGCGCCACAAAATGTCGCGAAAATGAGGACTTGGATTCCGGCCGCCTCTGACACAAAATGGTAGAGAAGTCCGGCAAATGGCGCCGTGAGGACTAAGAACATGAGCCTTAGAAAGCCTCCTACTTCGAATGCCACCAATGCGAAATAAGGGAATGAACTTCGTCCTATCAGCAGTGTTCCATCCATACCTGTCACAACAGTGTCGTTCTGGCGACCAACTGATGAACATTTAGCGACACTTGGAAGTGTCGGCATTGATTCAATTTTAGCGACACCTGTAAGTGTTAGTATTGATGCATTTTTAGCGACACCTGAAAGTGTTAGTATTGATGCATTTTTAGCGACACTTGTATTATGTGTCGGTAATGTGTCCATTTTCTCTACGAATTCAGATGCAGCTAAAAAGGATGAATCGAAAGGTTGAAGAAACTCTTTTTTTGAACTTCAGAATTTATAATGGAGATCGGAGTTGAACTATATGGTATTATTAGTCACTAATAATAGTTAATCGATCTTCATAGTAACTCCCTTGTACTCTTGTTGGGCAAACTGCCAACATTCGAGAAAAAGTTTATTGCATTGCCTGCAAGTAACGACGATATTTAATGCCATTGAATTAATGTTGATGAATTAATATGCCCATACTATGAAAATAATGGCTAGTGAATTACTGTAGAAATTAGTTATGATTGCATAATTTCCTTTGACGAATTAGGTCATGTACTTTTGAGCGTACTTTTGAGCGTATCTAGATGTTAGGTTTGTTTAATTCTGTCCAATTTAATTTAATTTAACAAAAAATAAATGGTAAAGTCTTAGGAAAGACGGTCTTTCCACAGGCTTATGGAAAGACGGGGTTTGATTAGAATAATAAAAGGTAAAAGGTCTTAGTTGCAATATTAAAGTTTTAGTATGAAACATGTAGTAGTTATAAAATTTATAACCCGGTTCATGCAACCCGAAAATTTTATCTTAATTTCTTCTAATTTACACTTTAAACCTTGGTCTTTCCATAACTTATGGAAAGACTGTCTTTCAAGAGACGGACTCAAAATAAATTTGATGAGATTTAACTTAAATTAGAGTCCGTCTCTTGAAGACGGTCTTTATATGTTATGGAAAGACCAAGGTTTAAAGTGTAAATTAGAAAAAATGAAGATAAAATTTTTGGTTTGCATGAATCGGGTTATAAACTTTATAACTACTACACGTTGCATAATAAATTTTTAATAGCAACTAAAACTTTTTTACATTTTATTATTATAGTTAAATTCCATCTTTCCGTAAGCATATGGAAAGACGGTCTTTCCCAAGACTTTATTAGAAAATATTCAACAAATAGTAATAATATGATTAATTTAAGGGTAAATGTTTTGGAAAGACGGGGTTTAATTAGAATAATAAAAGGTAAAAAGTCTTAGTTGCAATATTAAAAATTTATTATGCAACGTGTAGTAGTTATAAAGTTTATAACCCGATTCATGTAAAATGAAAATTTTATCTTCATTTTTTCTAATTACACTTTCCATGAGTTATGGAAAAACCTTTTTTCTAGAGACGGACTCTTTAGATATTTATAATCCATCGTATAATATTTTTTCCTGGATATATTAAATGAAAAGACACTTATGTCCTTTCAGTTTTGAGTTTCCGTTTGGAGCATGGAAACGACCACGTACCTCAGATTTTATCTTTTGTTTTGATTTAGGGTGGGTCAACTTCAATCCTATTTAGTTTTTTTTGTTTTCATTTAGTTTGATTCAATCTCGTTTAATTTGATTAAATATTTTTCATTTCAACTACGTCAGTTTGAATAAACCCTGTACAGTTCGACTCAATCAATTCCGTACTATTTCATGTCCCTGTCAACTATTTATTCAAACTTCATCAAAAGTTTTGCAAAACATAAGCTAAGTTTAGCACAAATACATTCAACTCAATTCCAAATAATCTCAACAGGACATGATCTTATTTGTAAGCAAGACATTTTTTATTGAAGTAAGTAATGATGACATTTTTTATTGAAATAAATAATGATTTATTAAATACGTGACAATACTACATGTAACATTACTCCGCAAAATTTAGTGGTTCGATTTCTTCAGGCATCAACCGTTGAGTGCAAGCAAGGAACATTCCTAATTTCCTACATCAATGGTAGTTACATACTTCTTTCTAGTAGCTAGCACCCAGAAAATGTCTAGAATTTGTGCAGTCACCCCCTAATTAATTAGTTAATTGTCATTCAGTCATGCGCATAACTAATTAGCATTATTCAAATGTTGACTTTACGGTTTAGATTGGGAGTTCGGAAACGAGGAAGAAGGAAGAGATGATTTGGGAATAATAATCTGAGTTGAAATTAACAGAATGATAGGAATATATACCCAAATGTACAATAGCTGACTAAGCTAACTATGTAAAGTATGTAATCTATTGCAACACAAACTCTTACTCCCCCTGAAGTTGGAGTATGGAGGTCGAGAATGCCCAACTTGGAATTGAGATGAAGGAAAATTGTCCGTCCTAGCACCTTAGTGAACATGTCCACAGGCTGGTCCGAAGTGGAAATGTGATGAGTGGAAATAGTACGCGAAGACACTAAGTCGCGAACAAGATGGCAATCAATCTCAATATGCTTGGTTCGCTCATGAAATACTGGATTAGATGCAATGTGGAGAGCAGCCTGACTATCACAATACAAGGGAACCAGATCCGAATGGCTAACACCAAGTGAGCGGAGAAGCGAGCGAAGCCAGAGAATTTCACAAGCATTTGCCATAGCTTTGTACTCAACCTCTTCAAAAGAACGTGAAACTGTGTGCTGCTTCTTGGCTTTCCGAGAGATCGACGACACACCCAGAGTGACGAAGTAACCAGTGATGGAGCGATGAGTGATAGGATAGGTTGTCAGAGCTGTCAGAGCTAAACTGCTATGTCGAGAAAGAAATAGACCTTGACCCAGGCTACTTTTGACGAAGTGAAGAACACGAAGAGCTGCAGTCCAGTGCTCCAACTTCGGCTACTGCATGAACTAAGATAGAGTGTGAACTGCGAAGCTGAGTTTGGGCCGAGTGATAGTCAGATGGACCAACTTGCCAATCAGACGGCAATATTGATCGGGATGATCATAATCTGGACCAGTAGCATTGCCGAGATTATACGTCGGGTCTATTGGCGAAGTGACTGGCTTCGCGCCAAGAAGACCATCTTTGGCAACCACCTCCAGGGCATATTTGCACTGAGAAACGAATATACCAGAGGGCTTTCGTGCAACTTTGAGGCCCAAAAAATACTTGAGAGTGCCGAGGTCCTTCATGTGAAGCAGGAAGACAAGTACTGCTTGAAAGTAGATATGGCAGTAGGGCCATCACTTGCAATAATCAAGTCATCGACGTACACCATTACATGAAGAGTATGACTAGTTCCGCTAAGGCTGAATAAAGTATGGTCTGCATAGCTTTTTCGAAAGCCATACTGACGAAGGGCCAGTGCGAGCTTAGAGAACCAATTACGAGGAGCCTGTCGGAGACCATAAAGGGATCTGTGAAGATGACAGACTTGTCCAGGTAGCGCTTTAGAGTAACCCGGCAGTGGAGACATGAAAACCAACTCATCCAGATCACCGTGAAGAAAAGCAATATGAAAGTCCATTTTATGGAGTTCACAACCGCGAACTGCAGCAACAGACAAGAATGTACGAAGCGTGACCATCTTGGCGAGTGGGGAAAATGTTTCATTGAAATTGATGTCTTCAATATGACGATTGCCGAGCACAACAAGGCGAGCCTTGTAGCGTTCAATGTCTCCATTTGCCTTATACTTGATACGGTAGACCCACTTGCAGCCTATAGGTTTCTTGCCAGGAGGAAGAGATGTGAGACACCACATGTTATTTCTCTTAAGAGAATTGATCTTGGCCTACATGGCCCGTTGCCATCAAGGGTGCTATACAGCCTCAGAGAAACGAGTTGGTTCGTGCCTGGAAGTGACAGCTGCAAGGAAGTGGGCATGTGCAGGAGGAACTTATGAGAAGAGACAAAAAAACTGATAGGATAAGAAGTTGACGAGGTGGCTGAGCTGGACTGGGAAACACCTGTGAGAATGGATTTGCATACAAAATCTTTGAGCAAGACGCTCGGCTGTCGATTATGGGTGCTGCGTCGAACAGCTGGTAGAGGCGCCTCGTAAACAGCCTCAGGTGAATCCTCGCAAAGCTCGATCGGGGAGGGTGAGCTCGACTCTAGCAACTGCTCAGAATCCCCTTGACTGCGTGCTACAAGCAGCGGGGAAGAGCTCCTCCTTGATATTGAGGCAGGAAACTCCCCATTGTTGTGGGCATCGCTGTCGATCTTGGGAGGTGAGCCCTTCTTGGCCGGGGAAGAGGCGATGTCTGGAGTGTCAAATATCGCGGATGTGGAGGGAGAATCACCAGAGATGGCTGCGGAGAAGAAGAGATCTCCCGAAAAGGAAAATGCTCCTAAAAAACACCACATCCCAAGAGAAGAAAAATGTGTCAGATTCCATATCATATAACCCCCAACCTTGTTTTCTACTGAGATATCCCATGAAAACACATCTTCGACTACGAGTAGCAAACTTGTCTATAAGACGAGGAAGCATGGAGGCGAAACAAAGACAGCCAAAGACACAAATATCGGAGTACTTCGGTTCGCATTTGAATAATAGCTAGAATATAGTCTTGTTTTGAAGAAACGGCGTAGGAGTGCGGTTGATCAAATAACATGCAGTCATAACACATTCGCCCAAGAACTTGATTGGTAAGGAGGCTTGGAATCGCAACGCACGTACCACTTTGAGAAGATGGTGATGCTTGTGTTCCACCCAGCCATTTTGTTGAGGTGTGTAAACGCAAGATGTTTCATGAGCAGTCCTATGAGAAGGAAAATACTCCCTAAGGCCGAAGAACTCAGTACCATTGTATGATTGAAATCGACGAACAGGGAACTAAAATTGTGTAATAGTCAGTGCACAAAAATTCATGATCACTTTCGGAACCTCTAACTTTAACTTAATCAAATAAACCCAAGTGGCACAAGAAAAATCATCAACTACAGTAACAAAATAAGTGACACCGCAATAAGAAGGAGTTCTGTACGGACCCCAAATGTCACAATGCACAAGTTCAAATAACTGAGAGTGAATTTATGAGAACTTTTAAAGAAAAAACAGCTCTTGTTTATTTTGAATGAAAGCAAATGTCACATGGAGCATTTTTGGGAACAGAATCACAAAGGAAAGATAAAGAAACTAAAACAACAAAAGAATGATGCCCTAGTCTCCTATGCAACAGCTCGGCCAAGGTCATCCTCCCGGACTTGGTCACGAAATAAGCATGTGCGGCCGCTGAGAAATGCCGCAACCAGTAAACTCCTTGCCTCTTCTCACCCATATCAATCACTATCTTCGTAACGCTTTCCTGAAGGATACATGGCTTATCGGTTAAGAAGGCAAAACAACCAGCATGTAAAAGCAACCTAGCAAAGGAGAGAAGATTGCATTCCAATGTTGGAAGGTACAGAACATGATTAACTCTGGCGGAAGAAGAGAAAACCAATGAACCCTCTTTAATGGCTAGAAAAATACGATTGTCTGGAAGCTTAATAGGAATAGGAGCAATATCAATAATATCATGAAGTCGAGCAAGATTCCATGTCATGTGAAAAGAAGCACCAGTGTCGAGAATCCATAGAGAATGCCTACCAGTAGCATCCGCGGAGAGAGTGTTCATGTTGTTATACATTTTGAGAACAACCTTCTATTGTACGAGGCTGAGGTTCGAGCCACAAGCAGCAGACTCAGGAAGAGACATCGCGTCAGAAGCTGGGATAGGAGCCTGTTTCTGAACAGAAACCCCTCAGGAACATCATGGATTTTCCAGCAGCACGAGACATCATGTCCAAGCTTACTACACTGAGTGTAGGTCGGATGGTCGACAGGCATCGTTAACTTTTCCGGCGGCGGGAGTGCTGAGGAACGTAATGGGAAACTACCTTTGGACTGAACTACGAATGCCATGCCACCAGACTTCATGTCTCATTCATGCATAAGGGTTTTATGAGGCTCCTCTTGCACAACCAAGGCATAAAAACAAATGAGAGAAGGCAATAGTTCCTGCGCTATAATACTCGAACGGAGATTCCCGAAAGTGTCATCGAGGCCAAGAAGAAACCAATGAAGAAGCTCGACATCACGTTCGGTTCGAAGCATGGCATTGGTAATACAAGGGCAATTGCAGAAGAGAAAGACCTGAAGAGGGACGTAGGTTGTGACTTCATCCCAAATATTCTTGAGAGCACCATAGTAAGAGGAAACATATTTTCCACCTAGGCGACAGTTCGCCAAATCTGCACAAAGTTGGAGAAGACGAGGGCCATTGCCGACAGAAAAATGATGGTGCGACTCCTCCCATAGCTCAAAAACAGTTTCGGGATAGGTTATGAAAGATCACAACGATAAGTCAATGGATTGAACTACCCATCTGATCAACATTGAGTTAACACTATACCAGTCATCCAAATCAACCGAGGAAATAACGACCTAAGAAAATCGACCATCGATAAAGCCTAACTTACGCTTAGCCTTGAGTGTGTTCTTCATCAAGATGGTCCATTCCTGATAGTTGTCACCCTTGA
This sequence comes from Rubia yunnanensis, assembly GCA_037428765.1. Taxonomy (NCBI): domain Eukaryota; kingdom Viridiplantae; phylum Streptophyta; class Magnoliopsida; order Gentianales; family Rubiaceae; genus Rubia; species Rubia yunnanensis. The sequence continues at coordinate 77,726,220 of CM075071.1, read as the reverse complement.
GAACAACCGGACAAAGAGACAAGCTCGGATGATCTGAAAGGTGAATGTAGAATGGGGACGAGTGATCAAAAGGATGTGGAAGCGGCTAAGGGCCAAGATCTTCGTCGACTAGCAGCGGCGGAGGAGGTGGTAGTGGAAATGTTTCGTCGCCGGTGAGAGTTTGACGGGGAGGGGAATGATTTGGGAATAATGATCTGATTTGATATTGACATAATGATGGGAATATATATCCAAATGTACAAGAGTTAACTAAGCTAACTATGTAAAGTACAAAGGCTATTACAACGCAAACTCTATTAAGTTCTCTTTATATAATGTGTGGGTCTTTTGACATGTGACATGTCCATAAATCTATGGACATGACATTATATTTTGTTAGTTATACACTACATTTGTTAAATTACATACTTCATTCATCCCAGACTAACCTGCATGGATTTTTTAACGATATTCAAGAAATATGTTTTACCGTTAATACATTTAACTACGTATAATAACCTCAAATAAAAAGTCAATATTTATAAACTACTTATTACGACGAATCCAACCATATCACATAAGATAATATTATTGCCTATATATCTATCCAAATGCGTGGTCAAAATTTGACAGTGTTGACTGTCAAATAGTAAAAGTGCAGATTAGTCTGGCACGAAGGGAGTACTAAATTTAAAATTTTAAAATTGTACTTTTTATATTATATTATTTATATTTTCACATACATTATTACTTGCTTTAACTTTTCAAGTACAATATTTATATTTGAGCATGTCTCTTGAAAGACTGTCTTTCTATGAGTTATGGAGAGACCAAGGTTTAAAGTGCAAATTAGATGGAATGAAGATAAATTTTCGTATTGCATGAATTGGGTTATAAACTTTATAACTACTACACGTTGCATAATAAAATTTTAATATTGCAACTAAAACATTTTACCTTTTATTATTGTAGTTAAACTCCGTCTTTGCATACGCTTATGGAAAGACCGTCTTTCCCAAAACTTTATAACATCTAAGGTGAAAAATTAGGGAGGTAGTTTGTTTATAAGCTTATGGACAGACCATTTTTCATGAACCGTCTCTGTACGTTATAATTATCATGCCACTCCATGATTGATTATCGATAAATGAATCAAACATTTGAGCTCATACTGAAAGTGTGCCATTTTCCTTACTAGTGATTCGGTCACAACAACGTTCTTATACATTGTTATTACAAGACACGAGCGATTTTCAAACTACATAACATATAAATTACCTTAACTAGTATTTTTCTCCCTCCAAATTAAGAAGAACGTAAAAAAGTAATTAACAACCATAAGAAGAAGATCATTTATCAACACCCCATAATTTTGTTAGCCTTTTTCGGCTTCTCCGCCACAACTCCATCGTTTCCGGCGAGCGCCCGGTACTTATCCTTCCTCGTAAAAGTGGTGCATTCATAACCAAGAGTGGAAGCGATCAACCTCTGAATATAGTTCGCCACCTCATGACTCGACTTTCCGGCCTTACACGTCAGCTCCTCCGGCAGCTTGTTCAAGAACGTGACCTCGTAAGCCGGGCTAGGGTTCATGAAGAAGTAAAACGGGTCCATCCCTTTCCACCCCCTCGCCGTCGTCCCGTGGAACATGCTCATCCGGTTCTCCATCGCCACCGGCACCACCTCATCAGTCAGCTCCGCGAAAAGCGATGAAAATCTAGTCGGGGATATATTGATAATATCATGGAAAAATCAAATAACAAAAGGGTAAAATTTAAAAATAATCTTAGAATTCTTTAGAAAGTGCCAAAATAATGTCAACTTTATTTTAATGATCAAACAACCTTAAGTATTCATTGAACGTTACTATTATACCTAGCTGACCGAAAACCAACGCTAAAAAAGTGGGTATTGTTTTGGCACTTCCCAAGACCCAAATGTCATTTTGACACTTTTAAAAAATTCAACTTTGTTTCGATACTTATCAAAAAAACTCACGATCACTTTTGCACACTATTCATAACAAAAATTAAACGAGCAATTAACGAGATAAATGTTAAACAAACCTAAGCAAGAAGGGTTCGCGGCATGTCGTGCCCTCCGGGCAAATGGCTAGGTCACCTTCTTGCAACAACTTCTTTATCATGTTTGCATCCGCCGTGCGATCCCTAGAGAGCCTCACGGTCTTGATCGGCGATATGATCTCGGAGAGCCGCGACACCGAGTAGGTCACCGCTGGGATGGGGCGGCGCAAGGCGGCGGAGAGGAAGATGGGGTCCAAGAGTGTCCTGTGGGAGCAAATGAAGAGGACGCCGGACCGGGTTTCGTTGACCGGCGGCGGCGGGTTGCCTTTCACGTAGACGCGCACCCCTAGCGCCCAAAATGCGTAGTACACCATCGGCATCGGGAGGAGGGAGCCGGCGGCGATTCTCAGGCAGGCGAGCGGGAAGCCGATCGGGATCCATAGGATTGTGAGGAGTGCCATTAGCGGCGTCGGTTTTTGGACTAGCCGGCCGTCATGGAAGACTACCGGTTTCGGTAGTTTGTCATTTGTCACCGCCTTCACTCCGGGTTTTGGTGGAACTATGTAACCCTCCTACATTGCAAAGTTAATTTCGCATAATCAATGAGCACTTCCGGTCCAATTGCACAGAATTTTTTTTAATGTCTTCAATAAATACGGTTGGATGTAAATATATGTAACTATTTATAATAACCGTACATAAATAACTAATATTAAAAATTTTATGTTACGATAAATCTAACTGTATCTCGAATCTAATAGTATCATATTTTGTATATTTAAAAACATCATTTTGATGAAATGATGAGGAACAAAACATCATTATCATTATTCGCATGATCTTTAATGAAATGAACAAAACTTCTTAACTGAAATTAACCCAAGGAGTATCTGAATGAAGCAAGTCAACGGATGTGTTGCCTTCATTCGGAATAAAATATTCGGACAGTTGACTTGGATTCAACTTGTAGAATATTGAATTGGTTGATTAAGTAAGGACGCAATTAAAGATATGTTGTATGCATGGCTTGAAACATTGTTAATATCAAACTTAGGAAATAGGAATTAGAGAATATATCATTGGTTTTATAAGCCGCACAGAAAATGAATCTTTCTTTTAAATATTTGTACGCATTCATTTGCAACCATATTGCAAGAGACGAATTTAGTAGTACGTAATATGGGGCAACACATATTGTAGTAAAAATTAAATCAATGGTATATGTATATTATTAAAGTACTTATGTATCTATTTTATATTTCCTCTTCAATTTTCTAAAGTAAAAAACACGTATGTCTGAGTGTTAATATCTTTGAATTTATATACCGAAAAGTTATAAAGAAGAAAATCTAGAAAGCGAATCTCCCAAGATTTTACGTGATAATGTTTTAGTTTTAGGTTAAAGTGACTCACATCTTTACTCTAGAATGGTCAAGGTTGGAAGTTTAAGGGTATGTTTGATGGATTTGTGTTTATTAGAAAAAATGGTATATCATGAAAGCAGTGAGAGATCAGCATCTGTTGTTCCACACAAAATAGTTTTTGCTTTTAAATAACCAGTTTCTGACAATCTATTAAACAAGTAATAGTGTTTCACTTATAATCTCTGGCAAACACACCCCTTTACTTAATTTGGGGTATGTGTTATTAGGAAAGACCGTCCTGCTTAAGTTTATGGAGCAACCAATGTATTTGTTAACAAAACTTTATTTAAAAATAAAACTTTATCATGAAACAAAAATAAAATGCAAACCTTGCATAGAGCCATGAAGGGAACATCAGTATGCCTATCACCCAATCCAATCTCGGGTTTTGCATCTCCAAAAGCCTTTTTAAGAGCACCTGCTTTGTTCTTCCCTACAAGAACCCCTATCTCGTTGACCAAACCAGTAGCCCTACCCTTGTAAACCCCAATCTCCGTCCCCATAACCAAATCAGCTCCCAAAAAATCCTTCAGAAATGCCTCCACCATAATCCTCGGATTCGCTGTAAGAACGCAGCGCTTCCCGCACGACGAAAACACCCTCCATGCCTCCGGGTGAAGGTCGCTTGAGTAGAACTTAGGCAGTACTGCTCGAGCGACAGACTCTATGTCACGAACCCTGGCGCCAGAGAACGACGCGAAAATCAGGACTTGGATTCCGGCTGATTCGGACACGAAGTAGTAGAGGATTCCGGCCAGCGGCGCCATTAGGACTAGGAAGAGTAGGCGGAGAATGCCTCCTAGCTCGAACGCAATTAGGGCAAAATATGGGAATGAACTTCGGCCGCGAAGGAGTGTTCCGTCCATGTCAGCCACCACCGTGTCATTTTCCCGGCCGATGTATGCACATTTATCGACAGTCGGAAATGTTGTCGTGACGGTCGACATCTCGGGACTGGTCGGAAGAAGTGGAATTAGTGTTGCTGAAAAAATGAACGTTTTCCTTGAATTTTTAGGTTTGTGTGGGAGATAGGTTTTTTATAGAGAGTGTAATGGAAAGGTGACAAATGAAATACACATCTTTTTTGGTTGGTGAAGGAAAAAAGAGTTTCTTTTGGATACTCCAAGAACAATGAAATTTAGGGAAGCGCTGAGCTTTCAAGAATGCGAATAAACGAATTAATTAGTATATTTAGATTCCATGATTTCTTGTTCCTATAAACGGTGTAATAAAAATATAGGTGGAGGAAATGTTACTGGTTATCATATAATTATGTGCTTTTTAGTATGCATCGCCCTTTTGGGGGAAAATTTTTTATTTGAATTCTGAAATTTTTTAGGAGGGATTTGATTTTATTTACTAGCTGAGTTTGTCTCTTGTGAGATCGTCTCATGGTGAGACCAAGGACTAGAGGCAAAATAGGAAAAAAAAACTAAATTCGGGGCAAAAAACTAATAGAACTGGACTAAATTGCAAATTATCACAATTACACATTAAATTTCAGAATTTTTAAAACATCAATATGAAACTCCATCTTAAAATCTTTGCAATTTAATCCATGTTCTCACCGTGAGACGATCTTATGGAAGACTTTGTCTTACTAGTTATGTTAAGGCAAGTTGTACTTGTTTTTCAAAAATGTCAGATTTTGTATTATTAGTAAATGATGTCTTTGATAAGTTAAATTGAATTAGTGGACTCTATATAAAGTTTGGTTGGCGAAAAAAAGAAGAGAATGTGTAACTTGTGCTTTTTCTCTTTTAAAAATAGTTTAAGATTACACTCATTTGATGCGCTCCAGATATTCGCCTCAACTGCTACAAAGGGCATACTAAAGAAGTAACCAATGTTATCATCACTTTTCAAGTAACACAAATAAAAGGATAATTTAATAACTGCTATAATATTTACAAAATTTATAATGAAATCCATGAGAATGAATAATATCAAAAGAGAAAGACTTATAAGAGACCGTATCGTCGTAACTCACTACAACAAAAGGGGACTATTAGGACACTTATATGGGAACATTTTTATAAGAAGCGTCCTACAAATGTATATTGGGACGCTTATAAAATTAAATGTCCTACAATTGTGTGACACATATTAAAAGTGTTTCAATATATATATATATAGACAAATTCTTGTATAAGACCATTTCATAGTGAGACCAGAGATTTAATTGCAAATATGGTTTCTAATTAAAGATTTAAAAGTCCAGGAGTTGGATGTGAAATTTCACTATCTTACATTTAAGTCCATGTATAAATTTCAAGTTTTCCTCATATTCTCTCATATTTTCTGAAACTTTCTCTCTCCGATTCAACCGATTCTCCTCATTTCCTGCTTGTTTTCTCTCAAACTCAAACCTCATTCTTCTCTCCTCTCCATTTCTCTTCCATCTTCCTTCAATTCAAGCTCTTTTTCCTCCATTCAACTGCACATCCTCTTCATTTTCCTTCCTCCTTTCTTGTGCGCAATTTTTGGAGTTTTCTGGTGAATTTTCCGGCGACCGAACACAATAGAGTTTCGTTTTGTGTTTATCTTCGAAGGTAATGTCTTTGCTCAGAGTTTTATGCATATTTTGTTGTTGTTTTTATTATTTTTGTTTCCTTTTTTTTTGTTCATGTGATTTTCTAGGGTTTATGTTGTTCACTGTGTTAATATTTGAAAATTTCTCTATTTTTTGTGTTTTGTGAGTTGTTCATACTGATTTGTGCTAATATTTGTGTTGTTGGTGCTGTTCTTAGATTTCTAAGGAGATTTGCATCATTGTTGCTGCAATCAAGAAGGAATGAGAATTTGTAAGCTTTCTAAGTTTTTGACTGTGATTTTTCAGGTACGGTTAATGATGTTTCTCTTTTTCAGTGTGATGTTTAAGGTTTTAGGCTTTAAGTATCAGTGTTGTTGTGAAGTTTTAATTTCAGCGTTTGATACTTATGATGTTTTCATTCTTAAGTGTGCAATTGATGCTCAATTTTGATTGTGTGTGATGTCTTAGGGTTCTTTTACTATTTGTGCTAATTTTCTTTTGTTGATCATGTTTCTTAGATGTCTAAGAATGCTTGCTCATTGTTGCTGTAATCGAGAAGGAAAAAGGATATATAATTTTTTTTATTTTTGCAAATGTGATGTTTTAATACTGTTGTTGATGTTTCAAGTTTAGGGTTCAAGTACTGTTATCTGTGCTGGTGTGATGATTTCATTTCAGTATTTGATGCTTGTTGTGTTTTAAGTGTGCAGTTGATGTTCAGTTTTGTTGTTTCGATTGTGTGTGTGATTTTTTAGGGTTTTGTTTTGATTTGTGCTAATATTGGTGTTGTTGCTGCTGTTTGTTAGATGTCTAAAAAGATTTACATCACTGCTGCTGCAATCGAGAAGGAAGAATGATTTGTCTTAATTTTCAGCAGTGATGTTTCAGGTACAGGTAATTATGTTTCTTGTTTTCAGTGTGATGTTTAAGGTTTTGGGCTTTAAATACTATTATCAGTGTTGGTGTGATGTTTTAATTTCAACGCTTGATGCTTGTGGCGTTTTCATGCTTAAGTGTGCAATTGATATTTAGTTTTGATTGTGTGTGATATCTTAGGATTTTGTTACGATTTGTGCAATTTTTGTGTTGTTGTTGTTGTTTCTTAGATGTCTAAGAACGCTTGTCCATTGTTGTTGCAATTGAGAAGGAAGTAGGATCTGTAATTTCTATGATGTCATTGATGAGATAATAAAAAAATTCTATGAGGAATCATGTTCATGAAGATGTTTCCTTGAACAGAGGATTGGAGCCGACCTTTGATATTGGCGTTGGTAGAATAAAAGAGTCATCATCTTCACAACCAGCTGGAGAGAAGGAAGGCATGTGAATAAGCGAGTAACAAAGAAAAATAAGTTGGGGGGGGGGATAGAATTTGATTGGTTGTGATGTATTGTTTGAGATGGTATTTTAAAAATATTGGTTTATTTATTAGAGATGAGGCACTGAATTGTTTGTGTTTTAGGTTTATTTGAATTTTGGGGAATAGAATTTGATTGGTTGTGATGTATTGTTTGAGATGATATTTTAAAAATATTGGTTTATTGATTAGAGATAAGGCACTGAATTGTTTGCATTTTAGGTTTATTTGAATTTTTTAAGTTTTTATGTCAGCGATATTTAGTGCATTTGAATCCTTTTGTAATGAATGGTATTTAACAAGTTATTTGAAATGTATAAATGCAGTGGAACATATGATTATCTTGTTTAAATCAACATTTGCATCGATACTTTTGTAAAACATTACTCACAAAAAATTGAACCATCGCTGCATGATAGTGTAACATCACACAAAAAAAAATTTAAACCATCACAGTGTAACATCACACAAAAAAAAATTGAACCATCACAGCATTACAGTGTAACATCACAATATGACAGTATATAATAATCAAGTCTCAACAAGCTAATTTTAGATCAACTGAGCATTATGTGTATTTAATTTTGTATTGAATGTTAATTTATTGTTTTTTCGATGTTTAACTAATTTTTATGATGTTTAACTTATTTTTGTTTGATGTGTATTTTAGTTTGTACTTGACATTAATCTATTTTAATTTATTTTGATGTTTAACTATAATCTAGTGTATTTTTAGTGTTTTTATTTGATGTTTAACTATTTTATTATTTTTATGTCATTTTAATCTATTTTAATTTAGTTTATTTAAGAATTTATTTTTAACCTTGATGTTTAAATATGTTAGTAGGATAATTTATTATTAGATGTGATGTTTTAGAAATTATGCCCAACACAAGATAAAGCCTAAATAATTGGGCCCAAAAAATTGAACTGATCCACCCAAATCGAATTGACCCGGAATTAAACCTGTTGTCACCGGAATTAAACCAGTTGCCGGAATTAAACCCGTTTCCTAGCGATACGAAATTGAGAGGTCCGTCTCCGTTGCCGTGGGCAGCGAAATCGAGCATGATTTCCGACCCGGAAAGACCACCGCCATACCATGATTCCGACCAGTAGTACTCACTGACAGCTTCCTCTCTAATATATGTAGGTCACTGAATCTAAGCTGCAATTTCTCCATAAAACCTGTCAGCAAACTTCCTTATCCTTGCCTGCAGAAAACAACAAAAAATCGAGCCGAAACCATTAGTTGAACCTGTTAAGGAATATAAATATTATCGTTAGACCATTTTTTTCCTTCTGATTACTCTATTGCTTCTGTTAAACCATCACAGCTTCAACAATAACAGAGACATGAATGCATTCTTAACAAAGATTTGCCCCCGAATTTCAAACCTTGCTATCATTATAATTTTCTATTCTTCCTTAGGTCACTGGTCTTATAGGAGACGGACTCCATTTAACCATAAGATTGAATGAGATTGTCTTATTCCAACTTTTGTAATATCGAAATACACCATCTCTTCCAAGTTTTATCCAATTCCAAAATTTAATTTTTTTGATTTCATACCTCCTATTCCCCTATTTTCAAACCGATAAAACATCGAAAAATACTATATGTGGGAAGGTGATACTCCAATAAAATGTTAACAAGTGTCAAATTCAAGTTACAATTAAATAAATAAATATAAGATGTATATAGTTGTTAGGATAAATCAGCCTCCTGATTTGATTATAATTTATTATGATTAGAGTTCTTTCCTTATTACACCTCTATTGTACTCTCTATATATTCAGATATCAATAATACAATTGATTACGGCAAATAATTCTATCATGGTATCAGAGCAAGTTCTGATCCTACGCCCTAAATTTTAATTTACTGTTCAGCACCTCCCTACTTCTCTCTTTTCCAGCCCTGATCCCGGCGAAGTTTCTGGTCAAATTCCGGCGGAAGTTTCTACCCACTGGAGTACCAACAGGTTCATCGGCATCGGAGTTCTTCCAGAGGCGTCGTTATCGATCCAGAGGCGTCGTCGTCCAGAGGCTTCTTCGAGAGTCGAGCGGCGAAGCCATTCTTCACGGCGAGCGGCGAAGCTCTTCTCCCACCTGTACCTACAGCGGCGGAACCCTTCTCTCCAACAGCGTCGAAACCCATCTCCAGTGGCGAGTTTTGAGCTTCCAGCGGCGAGTTTCCGGCGGCGAATATCCCCATTTTTCCAGCGGCGAGATCCACGCGCCCGCGTGAAGGTCACGCGCGAAGAAGATTCCAGCGCGTCCCGTCATTCCAGCGCGTGAAGTCACGCGCGATTTGACTCACGAAACTTTCAAATTTATCGCATCATCCATTTTATCGCGAGTTGATGCTGTTTATCGCAGGTTGATGCTGTTTATCGCGAGTTGAGGTCCTTTCTCATGAGTTTTTCATATTCTAATCAGCACCCAGTCAATTTCTGTGCAATTCTTGGGCTTTTGCTATGGTTTATTTAGGTCCTACATCTCGGGAAGATTGCTCCACTAATTGGGTTGCAGACAAGGTGTTGTTTCAGGCCAGTTTGAATAGTCCCAACCGTCATTCTTTGTCAAATCAGTGGATCGTTGATTCAGGTGCTACATCTTATATCACTGCTCACACCAGTCATCTTGATCAGGTACAACGTTATCGTGGTTCTGATTCTATTCTTGTTGGAAATGGTGAATCATTATCTATTTCTCACATCGGTCAATGTCATTTATCAGGTTTCTCTGTTAATGATGTCCTTGTGGTCCCTAAGAATACTAGAAGTTTATTGTCCATTAGTAAGCTTACTCGTGATCTACCTGTCCGTGTTATATTTGATGCCGATGCATTTTCCATTGAGCACAAGCTTACAGAGGCGATAATTGGTAAAGGTCATCATAGGTCTGGTCTTTATTTTCTTGAGACTGGTGATTCCAGTTTTTAGGTGAACTACGCTCTACAAAGCTTCATGCTTCTTTTGAGCAGTGGCACTCTCGCCTCGGTCATGTGTCGCATGATACTGTTCAGTTATTGAATCGACGGGGCCTTATTTCTGTCACTTCTGCTATGCCTGCACCTATCAGTTGCTCTCCTTGTCAGATGGCCAAGAGTAGCCATTTGCCCTTTTCCACTAGTGACAAGCGCGCTACTGGTTTATTGGATAAAGTGCATTGTGATTTGTGGGGACCGGCTCCTGTTTTATCTGTCGGTGGTTTATCTTATTATGCTGTTTTCATTGATATTTTTTGCGATTCACATGGTTTCTTCCGATGCGGCATAAGTCGGATTTCTATGACACTTTTATCCAGTTTCAGAAATTCGTTGAGAATCAGTTTTCTGCTAGGGTTAAAAATTTTCAGACCGATGGTGGCACCGAGTTTACTAATCACCGACTTCAGGCTCATCTCATATCATGTGGCATTCATCATCATATGTCCTCGCCCTATACACCTGCTCAGAATGGCCGAGCTGAGCGAAAGCATCGTCACATCACAGAGACTGGCCTTGCCATGCTTTTTCACTCTTCTGTGCCGCACTGTTATTGGGTGGAAGCTTTCTCCTCTGCGGTTTACATAATTAACTGTCTGCCTAGTTCAATTCTGAGTGGCAAATCACCTTTTGAGGTTGTTTTTGGTCATGTGCCTGACTATACCCTCTTTCATCCGTTTGGTTGCCGTGCATTTCCATGTCTGCGTGCCACTGCTACTGATAAGTTTGCACCCTGATCCATTCCCTGTGTTTTTATTGGCTATAGCCCTCGTCACAAGGGCTTCTAGTATCTCGACCCGACTTCTGGGCGCATCTATATCTCTCGCCACGTTCGTTTTGATGAAACTTTCTTCCCTTATGTCTCATCTTCCACGGACAGTCGTTCAATTTTAGATCTGGAGATTTCATCATTTTTTGATGGAACTGTTACTTCATCGATTGGGGCCATCACGCCTGTGTCTGTGCCTATTCCAGCTACCCCTCCATCACCACCATCTTCCATCTGGACGGCCGACTTGGACCTGGCTCCTCGCCAAATGCCCACCATATCTCAGCCGCTGGCCAGAACTCCTCAGCCACCATCTCAGCCACCGTCTCAGCCACCGGCCACCACGTCTCAGCCAGTATCGACTATTCTTTCTCCGATGACTTTCGACGGCCACTCTCCGGTCAGCGCAACTCGATCTTCCTCGGTGTCATCAGCTGGTTCAACTCCTCCAGTTTCGCCGCCCCACCTTCATACTCATCGGATGGCCACTCGGTCTTCTACTGGTGCCATTTAGCACCGGGATTATTCGGATATTATTGCTCATGGTCTCACTTCCGCAATCCTCTCTCAGACAGAGCCCACTGATTATCGCTCTGCCCTTCAGGATCCAGCCTGGGTTTCAGCCATGGATGATGAGATGGATGCTCTTCGTGGTCAGCACACTTGGGATTTGGTGCCTCGACCTTCGAATGTCAACATTGTTGGCTCCAAATGGGTCTATAGGCTCAAGTATCGACCATATGGCACTATTGAGCGTCACAAAGCTAGACTTGTGGTGCAGGGTTTCTCGCAGATTCCGGGGTTTTTATTTTGACCACACTTTCAGTCCTGTGGTCAAAGTTTCCACTGTTAGGATGGTTCTCGCCATAGCCACCATGCGTTCCTGACCACTTCATCAGTTGGATGTCAAGAACGCTTTCCTTAATGGTGTTCTTGATGTTCCAGTCTACATGAAGCAGCTCGTTGGTTATCAGGATTATGTCCATCCAGACTATGTTTGTCGTTTGCGAAAGGCCATTCGAGAGGGTCCATCCACACAGCTTGGTTTTCGGTGCAGCTCAGCTGATACTTCTTTATTTGTCCTTTCGAGAGGGTCGTCGTTACTGTACCTACTTTTGTATGTGGACGATATCATTCTTACAGGCAATGACTCGACTCTTTTTCACCGATTCATTGATCGGACACACAGAGAGTTTACGATCAAGGATCTTGGTGCTCTTCATTACTTTCTTGGTCTTGAAGTTTCACCTACCTTCTCAGGATTACTCCTTGGCCAAGCAAAGTATGCTCGGGATATTTTAAATCGGGCCGGTATGTCTGACGCAGCACCTGTTTTTACTCCGTTTGTTGCTGGTTCTCAGCTTCACAGCTCTACCAGTCCTCCATTTCGGGATCCTACACTTTATCGTTCTCTTGTTGGTGCTCTCCAGTGTCTCACCATCTCTCGCCCGGATTTGGCATTCTCGGTCAACACGGTGAGTCAGTTTCTTCAGAATCCCAGAGATGACCATTTTGCTGCTGTGACTCGAATTTTGCGGTATGTTCGTGGCACTCTTCATTTTGGTCTCTGGTTTTGTTCTGCTAGTACTCCTGATGTGTTAGGATACTCTGATGCTGATTGGGCTCGCTGTTTGGAGACTCGTCGGTCCAATTATGGTTATGCATTTTTTCTTGGTGGGAATCTGGTTTCTTGGAGTGCCAAGAAACAGCCCACTGTTTCTCGCTCTAGCACTGAGTCTGAATACCGTGCTCTCGCCAACACTGCCTCAGAAGTGGTCTGGCTCACTCATTTGCTTCATGATCTTTGGGTTCCGCTTTCTGGTTCTCCACTGTTGTTATGCGACAATAGTAGTGCTATCTTCTTGGCTCAGAATCCAGTGGCTCACAAGCGGACGAAGCACATCGACATCGACTACCGTTTTGTCCGTGAGTTGGTGACATCCGGAAAGCTGCGTGTTGCTCATGTTCCAACTTCTCTTCAGATTGCGAACATTTTCACCAAGGGGCTCTCTCGTCCGCTGTTCGAGTTCTTCAGGTCCAAACTGTGTGTCGACGAGCATCCGACGCTCCGCTTGAGGGGGGGTGTTAGGATAAATCAGACTCCTGATTAGATTATGATTTATTATGATTAGAGTTCTTTCCTTATTACACCTCTATTGTACTCTCTATATATTCAGATATCAATAATACAATTGATTACGGCAAATCATTCTATCAATAATTGTAATTTTTAACTTACACTTGTTAAAATTTCACTGAGCCCTCACTTCCCCACATACAAAACCCAACATATCAAATATTCTCACAAAACAGTACTCTTTGTTTTCGTAAGTTTGACACCCTTAATATTTTTGTGTATTTTACTAAAATTGTCACTTTCCTTTTATGTTCAACTGCTCATTAAACTTTTTACTATCTGCTAAATCTTCCCCATGCGTTTAACTTGCAAAAGGAACAACATTTAAAGTTACAGTATTAAACATACCGAAACAAAGGAGTATTTCATCATAATCAAGGAATAGAATCCTTAGAAAATATTCCAGCTTAGAAGTTGATCAGTTAATTATTGAGATTTCATAGTTGTCGAAAGCCTGGCTTGTAATAAATACAAAATACGAGTATTTGAAGATGTGAGGGGCATAATATTAGAGCGATGAAAAACATAAAAAGAGACAAAAGTGGAATAAGAAGCAACAAAACGCCACGAAACAAAAGCACATCAACGTGATGATTGGCTCTTAACCACATGCTGTCATATGAGATCTCAATTGTCTTAATCTCTGATCGAATCCTGAAAAAAGATTTGAGCCTGGCCTATATATTACACATGTTAATTTCATTATATATATTTTTGGCATCACTTTTTTTTTTTTAGTCCGGCTGGACGATTTTTCCATAACTTATGAAAATATTAAGGTTTAAGCAGTAAATTAAAAGAAATTAAGATAAAATTTTTGAGTTGCGTTAATTGAGTCATAAACTTATAACTATTGTATGTTGCACAATAAAAATTTTTATATTGCAAATAAAACATTTACCTTCTATAATTCTAACACTAAATTATTTTTTTAGTCCCTTACAAAGTATTTTATACCATGTTTTGGTCTCTGTTTGCAAATCAACCCTTAGACAGTACCAAACAAATTCAGAACGTTTTGTTTGGTCCCCAAAGGTGATTTTCAGGTACACCAGAACTATTTCCGATATAGTTAGGGGTATTTTTGTAATTTTACTTATTAAAACATTTTCATTTTCCTTTTCTTTTAAGTTTCTTTTAACATTTTTCTGTAAAATTGGAAACATTTTTCTTTTAATGTCTGATAAACTCTTTTCCTTCTCCGCCGGTAATGCTTCACCTCCGCCGACACCGCCGCTGCTGACCACCGCAGCCGCCTTCACACATGTCGTCCCAGCGCCACCTTCAGTTTCCACCATTTACTAACCATCTTCTTCTTCTTCTTTGAAATCAAGCAGAGCTTGTCAATTGGCCTCGTCTCCGGCAAAAACGAGGGCCTTGATCTATGACAAAGATGAGGTCCTCATCTCCGGCAAAAATTAGGGCCTCGATCGAAGACAAAGACGAGGTCCTCATCTCCGGAAAAAATGAGGGCCTGGATCTCCAGTGCTGAGCGATGGACAAGCTTGAGCTAGAGGCAGAGATGGAAGCCGAATCAACGACGGAGTTGGCAGAGTTAGGGATTGGTGGAGACGGAGGTGGAGTCCACGGGCGGAGACAGAGGTGACGGAGTTAGGGATTGACGTAGATGAAAGTGGAGGAGTCCACCGACGGAGACGGTGATTGAAGGTGAGGAGGAAAATGGTGATTGCAGAGTCTTCGGAGACGGCGATTGCTAAGGAAGATGATTGCGTGATATTACGTGCTCAATTTGGGAACCATTTTGCCTCCAACGCGTGATATTCACGGGTGCGATTGCTGAATTTTTTTAATTCAGGGGTATAATGATCATTTTACATATTTTGACCAATTTTACCATTGACTTTACCTGAAAACCACCTTTAGGGACCAAGCAAAAATATTCTGAATTTTTTTAGTACTGTCTAATGGTTGATTTGCAAATAGAGACCAAAACATGATATAAGATATTTTGTAGGGGGCTAAGAAAATAATTTAGTCTAATTCGAAATCAACCCCCTTATTAAAAGATGATCTTTTTCAAAACTGTGCGCCACACTTTTGTTTTTAAAAAATATTAAAAATATAGAGTGATATCACGAGAGGGACTCTGGTTCTATCAACGGTTTGGACCAGTTCAATCAGGCACATGGGACTAAAAACAGAGATTAATTAGATTTCAATGAAATTTGGGGCGGATCTCAATAGCACGGTAGAGCCGAAATTTTATGATATACTATATTTCATTTGAAATTTAACCAAATAAATTGAAAAAATACCTTTTTTTATTTCAAGTCCAAAAAATAATTTATCTACGATGATATAAAATTTTTATTGCAACCTCCAATAACGACTATACGGTGGAACCACCATCACTTGACACCTTCCATGCCCTAAGAGTAATTATTTGGTGAAAGTTGCAAATTCGGGAGACATCATACTCAACGAAGGTTTGTTAGTCGAATAATTAAAGGTTTGAAGGAAAAATACTTTGAAGTAATCTTTTAAAAGAAAAACTTGAATGAGACCGTATCACCATAAGAAATGATGAGACAATGTAATAAGTAATGTTCTAAAAATTACATAACGTAACTCATATTATTTCCCAGCTTTAAATAAATGCATGTAGAGCCTCCGTCTCACCATAAAAATGAGTGGGACCATCTTACTCAAGCCTATGTAATCTTTTGAAATACAACGCATTAAAGACTCATTGTATATGGTGGAACGATTGGAGGGTTATAAGTGTTAAAAGAAAAAGTATACCGCAGATGGCAAAAACAAGTTTAAACTTTGAACAAAGAAGCGAAATGCAACTCAATAATAAAAGCCATTTTTTATCTTTTGTTTTCGATAAATTATAGAAAAGTGTTTTAAAGGCAAATCACAATGCTGTTCCTCTCTAGATTGCATTCAACGTAGCTGCGGACATGGTCTCTCATCAAAGAACGACGTCGTTCCGACCACGTTGTCAGTTGGGTAATTGCCATTTTTGGCATCATCAATTATGCTGATAGTCAGAATCACAAGATTTGGCTCCCCCATTCTAGCATGCATTCCGAATGCGTGATTCCCATCTCCCGGAAAATGCACTTCATCATCCCGCCTGACTTGATGAACTAACTGCCAAAATCTAGGGTTCATACTCCAAGAATGCTTTAAATCTCAAGAGGATCTGTTCTGCACCTCTGATCCGACCCGGAAGGGAGAAAGATTCAACCTTTTTCGGTATGAAGAGGAGCAAGCTCGACTCACTGGTTTCAGTGAGCCGGGTCAGATCGATTCAGGTGTTAATGGGGCTCCTTTTTGGCTACCTTGTGTTGATGACCCTTGAAATCCCTCTAGTTTTGCGTACTGGGCTGGGTTTCGACTCGCCGGAGGATTACAGTCTGCCGATTCGGCGCCCCGGCGCCGGTGAAATGCCCTTCGACGACGCCGTTTCGTGGAGGAAGGTGTCCGGGCTTAGTTTTGACGAGAACGCTTTTGATAGCGTGGGCAAGAGTGACTACTCCGAGCTGCAAAGAACTGCGAGGGATGCATTTGGGGTTGGGAAGAGAGTGTTGGAGGAAATCGGGGATGGCGGTAATGTAATTGAGCTGGAGAATGCGGGTAAATTCAGCAATGAGTCTTGCCCTAGCTCTGTGTCTTTGTCAGGAGAGGAGTTTTGGAAGCAGGGGAAGTTGATGGTGGTCCCCTGTGGGCTGACATTGGGGTCCCACATTACTCTGGTGGCTAACCCGTTGGCTGCGCATTCGGAGGGGGATGGGAGCCCGCCGGTGTCGCAGTTTAAGATGGAATTGCAGGGACTGAAGGTTGTGGATGGAGAGGACCCTCCCAGGATCCTGCATTTTAATCCTAGGATCAAGGGAGATTGGAGCGGGAGGCCTGTGATCGAGCAGAATACGTGTTATCGGATGCAATGGGGGTTATCTCTGAGGTGTGAAGGATGGAAGTCGAAAGTTGGGGATGAGACTGGTAGTGATCTTAATTTATTTTGTGTTTTTGGTTTTAATTGGAGTTTATCGCGTTTTCGATGTTTTTGTTGCTTATATGTACTGTAGCTGATCCAAAATGAGTGGTACACTGTAGGGGTTATTTTGATGCTTATTGAATGGGTTATGATAGTGATTATATATAGAGAAATAGGGCTGCTGTGTTAGGACACCTTCTATAAGGTTGTAGTTTGGATTTTGGATCTTGGATTTGAGATGTTTGAGAGGAGATCATTTGTGTTATTTAGGGAATGAGATCTTGCCAAGAAATAGGGTACTTTAGGTTTAAGAAAATCGATAGTAATAGTATTGAGAAGGATGTGGAGTAATAGGGCCATTTCCCCTTTTTTAAAAATGTTTTGTCTGTATATATATTCTTGGGAGTTGTGGTGATTTGTACTGTTTCTTGTTAAGCATAAGTTTTGAGTTTTTGAGGCTATAATGGAAGCTGGCGGGGTTCTCATCTTTGGTTTGTTTGGCTGAAGTTGATGGACAGGAGAAGTGTGAGAAGTGGATTAGAGATGATGACGATCACACGGAAGAATTTAAGGCCACTTGGTGGTTAAAGAGGCTGATTGGGAGGACAAAGAAGGTTTCAGTTGATTGGCCATACCCGTTTGCTGAGGACAAATTGTTTGTCCTTACTCTTAGTGCCGGTTTGGAAGGCTATCATACGTATGTGGATGGGAGGCATATTACGTCTTTTCCTTATCGACCTGTGAGTATTATCATTAAATCTCTTTCATGGTAAAATTGTAATGAAATGGCTGGCATTGGCTGATGTGGTTTCTGCTTTGGAAGGGTTTCACTCTGGAAGATGCTACTGGATTTTATGTGAATGGAGATGTTCGTGTTCATTTAGTAGTTGCTGCATCGTTACCAACAGCGCATCCGAGTTTTGCCCCACAACGGCATCTGGAGATGGTACCTAAATGGCAGGCTCCACGCCTCCCTGATAGACCGGTGGAGCTTTTTATCGGCATCCTTTCTGCTGGCAACCATTTTTCAGAGCGGATGGCTGTTAGGAAATCATGGATGCAGCATAACTCAATCAAATCCAGCAAATATGTTGCTCGCTTTTTTGTAGCAATGGTAAAACCTTACAAAAGTTAATTGTGCTATATTACTAAAGGGACATCCTACGTTGAATTATCTTTTATATATTAAAAGTTGTGACTTTGAAACATTGCAGCATCGACGAAAGGAAGTGAATCGGCAGCTGATGAAAGAAGCTGACTTTTTTGGTGATATAATTATTGTGCCGTACTTGGATCATTATGATCTGGTTGTATTAAAGACCATTGCTATATGTGAATATGGGGTAAGCTCTTAATCTTGAGTTTTGCTAGATATTGAATGTTATCGTAATGGTCAAGTTCTCAATTTTAACATGTGATGGATACAAATAGATTCGCACAGTTGGTGCAAAGTACATTATGAAATGCGATGATGACACGTTTGTAAGAGTTGATGCTGTCATGAAAGAAGTGGAGAAAGTTCCTACTGGTAGAAGTTTGTACGTCGGAAACATGAACTACTATCACAGACCCCTGCGCCATGGCAAATGGGCAGTAAAATATGAGGTATACTTTCTTCGCTTGAACAACTCCATGCCAAGATTTGTGCTTCTAATACAATCTTTGTTTTGGGTTTCTAGCTTATATATGTGCAATAGATTAGTCTAATATAGTCATTCTTCAAGGAAGAACAGTTTTAAGAGGATTGTCTACTTAGGTTGTCGTGTTTTCCCTATCTCCTTAATAGGTCTGAATCTGGATGCATCAAGTTGCGAATTCAACCTAATATGTTTTTTCATCGTCATATTGCAGGAGTGGCCGAAAGAAGAGTATCCTCCCTATGCAAATGGGCCGGGTTATGTCCTATCATCCGACATCGCGAAGTCTATAGTCCTGGATTTCGAGAAACATAAGCTGAGGGTATGTAACGGTATTCTTGACTTTACGAGCTCTCTGACTTCTATCTTAACAAATGCACTTTGCGCTACAGCTTTTCAAGATGGAAGATGTGAGCATGGGAATGTGGGTGGAACAGTTCAACGCCTCAAAACCCGTCGAGTACAAACACAGCTTGAAGTTCTGTCAATTTGGCTGCATTGACGACTATTACACATCACATTACCAGTCTCCTCGACAGATGATTTGCTTGTGGAACAAGTTACAAAAGAAAGGAAAACCTCAATGCTGCAACATGAGATGATGTTTATGATTAGCTCTTATTCCACTTGTTCTGGGGCCTAATCTCATCAGTCTTTTTAAGCTATTGGACTGACTGGGAATAAGTTTTGCAATTTCTGGCTCTTTCTTTGTAGACTAAACAACAGTACTATTGTATATATGAAGTGAAACAACACGAGTAGGTCTTCTTTCGGTCTAGTTTCCCACAAGTTTGTTCCTTGCCATTTTGAGTAGCAGTAGTACCCGAACAGGGGTACAGCTACATCACTCGAGCCATGTGGGTCCAAGTGACAATGGGACCTACATGGCTCGAGCCGTGTGGGTCCCATTATTCGGGAATCTCTAGCTTCTTTCTTTTGCAATGAGTGCAGAAAAGAATAGGGATTGGAAACTGTTATATTTGGTAACCTTAATTTAGTCTTCTGCAATTTGGTAAGTTTCAGTTCTGGTTAATGGTTATATATGTTAATCTCTGTTCTAGGTCATTAAAAACACTTGGCATATATAAAATCCTCTGGTTTTCTTCGCAAGTAGGGGAATTTTAGGGCTTCTCTTTGCTACCAAGAACCAATTCTTCAGTGTTAAAGGCACTTTTATTAATCACCAACAAAAGCAAAAACTTCAACCTTTTACATTCTTCTATATATTCCCTTCCATTCCTGATTCCTCCCCTCCATCTTATTCCTCCCGTTTCTGCACTTTTAGTGTGTGTTCTTGGTGTCTGATCATGGAACTCAACAAAAACTTCCTCGGAATCTTCATCCTTCTTCTCATGATATGCGTAGACATCCGGCTGGCCGAATCGCAGGCTTGCCAGAAGCTCTGCGGCAGCATTCCGATCAGGTACCCCTTCGGAACCGGCCCCGGGTGCGGCGATCCCCGGTTCCAGCCCTATGTAACATGCAACAACCAGCAGGAGCTCAGCTTCTGCACCAAATCCGGCCGGTACCCGATCACCGCAATCGATTACGCCACTCAGACGATGTTCATCAGTGATCCCTCCATGTCCACATGCTCCTGCTCAAATCCAAGCAAAGGGTTTGAACTTAAACGTTGATTCTTTCGTGTAGTTTCGTATATCAACTTATTTTGAAAGCAGAGGAAGACGAGTTTCTCCTTTTCATCCAAATATTCTTTTTAAACGGTTTATCAAACATCAAAATCTGCTTATAAATCCTGCCAAACGTAAAACTTCTGCATTTTAGTATTTTATATCAGGTTTAACCTGCGATTCAGCCTGAATTTTGATGCGCCGTTTGACGGAATCGCAGGTTATACCTGATTTGCTTATAAGCTAAGCACTTTTAGTTTAACTGTTTGATAAACTCTTAGAAACAACTTAATTTAGAAGCAGAAGCTTGTTTGTCCTGGTTAAGCCACTTTTACTTATAAGCACAGTTTTGCCAAACACGGTACTTAAAACTTGTGTATCTTCTGCATCTTACATCAGGTTTAGCCTGGATTCGGACGCGCCATTCAGCTTCTCCGACGACACGGTTTTCGCGCTCCTGGACTGCGACACTTCATCTTCTCCGGTGTACAAATCAGGCTCCGGCCCGGGCTACGGACGGTGCGATATCCAAGGCAACAATCTCTGCAGATTCCTGTCCTCGTGCCAGTCCGTGAGCCGGGTCGATGTTCCGGCCTCGAGCTGCTGCGTTTACACGCCGGTGGATCTCGGGCCGGCTTTCGAAATGGACCTGAACAAGCTCAAGTGCGGCTCTTATTCCGGGATGTACGGAATCAGGGGCCAGGAGGATAATCCAGGCGCCTGGAAATACGGGGTTGCCCTAAAGTATAAATTCAGCTTCGACAACGATTACCCGAAACTCTGTTCTGATTGTGAGAAGAGCAATGGAGCTTGTGGCTATGGCGGATACTATGATTCTTACTTGTGTAATTGTCCGAACGGGTTAAACACTTCATCGGACTGCTTCTTCGGGGCTCCCTGGAGTTCGGGTTCCAGATCATCTCCCGGTAAGAAATTTAAATTTCGATAACTTTCCTTATCTAATCCGTTACTCGTCTCGCTAGTTTGCATGGAAGTGAAAATGTTTTTTTTTTTTCGATGTAGGAATTTTCTCGATGGGTGGTTTGGGGTCGATTGTTGCACTTTCTGCAATTTTATAATCTTTTATCAGGATGATCGAGTTTGAGTTCGAGCTCGAGCTCGAGGAAGAAGAATTGAATTGGTGGATTTATGTTGTTTTTGCAACTTTATTCAAGATTGTAAATAAATTCTCTCTTGCTTTTTGCCTGATTCTGGGGAGGCAAAAATGTTGCTAATGCGGTTTATCATGAGGAGATGTGATACAGCTTGGAAAGTGAGAAAATGGAAGATGGAATAAAAAATGACGCTTAAAAAACTAATGTGTGATGAAATATTCTTAGGGAATATATTCAATCTTTTTATCCTATTTGGGTCCTCCACCAAAGTGGAGAATCACTCTTTTTTGCACCCAAAATGTCTTTTTCTTGAATTGTTTTTAACTCCTTTTTGGTACCTTACTTAGTGTTTTACTACTTTGAACTTACATCCGGGACAGAAGCAGGAATTGAATCGATGAGTACCGAGAAGATTTTGCCCAACCACCGATTATGACGCTTTGACATTGCTGCTAAGTACAAGTTGTGCATTCATGTTTACTGTCGAGCCACAAAAGTGTCTTACTACACGAGACTTGATTTGATCTCACGGTGATATGTAATCGAAATATTTAGAAAACGCCCTAATAAAAGACTTACGCTATTTTCTTCCCTACTAAAGTCTTACTGTTAAAAAGAATACTTTCGTCGACGACCACCGAATTCTTTTTTTTTAAAAGAGTACTTTGCTAAAGTTACTGATTGAGCTAATCTGAAATCAAGTAGACCGCACCTCTAAATATTCAATAAACTAAACATTCTTCCTCTAACCCTGAAAGTTATCCAAATACATCAATGAATTTGCAATTTTTTACATGTAAATATTATTCCAAAAGAATACAAGATAGTTAAAATCTTTTGAGCCGCATTATCTTGGCAATCCATTAAAAGCAACCAAAACCAGTCCAAAAAACTCACCAACCTTCTAAGCATGTTTAACCTTTAGTTCAAAAGTCAAAACAAACATCTGATTTTGCGGGTAAAATATTTAAAGTTAACTGGTGAATTTATTAACAATATTAATTAATACGAATAAACAGCTATACTTGTTACTAAAAGAGCAATTATTTACTTAATTGGCACCCCACACTTAGCCACACCACTCTTCACAAAATTTTGCGTTTGACAATACCAAACATTGCCACATCACTTGATTTAAAAAAAAATTAAACTCACTTTAAATTTGGCAGAATTCAAATGTTGGAATAAAAGTAATACTTTAACTCACATCAATTTTGGCGGATTTCAAAATCTGGAATCAAAGAATATTATATGACATATATTAATTATATATAGTAAATAATAAAATCAGTACAATATTATAATATTAGATAATACCCGCACATATTTTATGAAAGAAAATTATAAATATAATATAATTTATAACTCTAATAAGTAATAAAAAGTTTTATACCTATATAAAATTACATACAATCCATTCAAAATAAATTAATATATTTATTTATTGCTGAAAAAGCCCTTCCCTTTGCTACCCCACCACTGTGCCACAACCCTCAATTCACCATCCCCACCGCCGCTAAGGCTGGTGCCACAAACGTTTATATGTTTCCGTAATGAAATTAAATTTATTTATTACAATTATATTCGTATCAATTAAATCATAATCAAAGTAAATTTACTTTTAAAAAGAAAATTTATTCAAAGTTAAAAGATTGCAACTAAATGAATAATTATATTATAGTTTGAAATGAGACAGGGAAACTGTTATTTTAAAGAAGTTTTGATTCATATTACAATGAGCGCCATAGTTGGTAGAGATTTGAAATTTTTTCCAATTGCAATTGTTTTATTTTTGTGTCTTGATTAGTTAAAAAGTAAATTTTATTTTTAATATGATTATAATATATAAAATAATTCCCATAATTAGATTTAGTGTTTACCACAAAATAATTTAATTTATAAATTTTGATTTTTTTTTTATTTTTGAATGATTATTCCAGGATTATAATTATTTAATTCTTAGTTTCCAAAAAAAAAAGATTTTAAATAGTATTTCTAATCTATTTTCATTAATATTCTTTAATTTGAGAGTTTATTTATTTTAATAAAAAAATGAATAATTATTATTGTCATAGAAAGTAAAAAGTAAAAAGTAAAATAAGTGGATGAAATTGAAGGAATCTTGCCAAAAATGGAAAGTATGACAATATAAAAGAAACATCCAATTAAGGTAAGTGTGCCATTAATAGGGAAACAGAGAGAGTATTTTAACACTGAATGTTAACAAATATTTATCCCTTTTTAATGAATAGTTTGAAAATATATTTTTAAATTTAAAATTACATTCCATTTTATTATGATGATTTCATACGAGATAATATTATAAATAAATAATTACATCTTCATAAAACTGACAATTCTTATTTTCATACATTCCATTTCAGCTTACAAATCTTATTTTTATTACTATAATTTTTAAATCGTAAAGTATTTTTATACAATAATTAATATTTTTCAACGTAAAAAGGTATGTGTAGACAAGTATTGAGTTAATTTACTATTCAATACATTATAATATTAATATAATATTAGTTTATTATAAATTCTATTCTAATATACATATAATAACAATTAATTACTTATCTACATCTTAAATTATATTATATTTTAAATTCTCATTCACGAGTTTATGGATTGGCGCGGGAGATATCTAGTACAAAATACTTAAACACAAGTCAACCCGGCCACCATGTTACCAACTGTTATATTCCAAAACCGACCCTTTAATTTAATTACAGTCCGTTACCATGTAACATAAGGTGACAAAATCTGATTTCCAAAATTACCAAAACTCAAACTCTTGCACTATTTAACCCCGCCATTCCTCAACATTTTTCACCACCAAAAATTAAAACACGAAAGAGTTATATAGCAATGGCGAAAAATGATCTGAAGCTTCTCGGTTTATGGACCAGCCCGTTTGTGAACCGGGTTCAATTTGCATTCAACGTCAAGGGCATAGCCGACTACGAGTTCTTGCCGGAGAAGCTGTCGAACAAAAGCGAGTTGCTTCTGAAATCGAACCCGGTCCACAAGAAAATCCCGGTTCTCATCCATGACGGCAAACCAATCTGCGAATCACTCATGATCATCGAGTACATCGATGAAGTTTGGCCGGAGGGCCGCTCGATCCTCCCGGTTGACCCGTATGATCGTGCCATGGCTCGATTCTTGGCTGCTTATATTGATGACAAGGTAAATAATTTAAACTATAGATGAATAGATTCCTAATAATCGTTAACGTGTTATTTTTCATTAGTTTATAAACTTTTATAAATTAAAAATTCGCTCAATATTTTATCGTCAGATTCAACTGAGCGGAAAGAATTTTGTAAGTGATTAATGTGATTTTTATTAAAAGACTTATGAGTCGATTATTCAATAACTTTGAAAGAAAAGTTAACGGTATAACTATCATTTTCCATCAGCTTTTTCATTTTTTATGTATCATTTAATTAATGATTTTAGTCAATCATTCATCGGATTCAATCGAGTCAAAGAGATTTTATAAGTGATTAATGAAAATATTTATGAGATACTAAATGAGTGGATGGAATTGAATTGAAAGAAGAAAAAGTAAAATGAGTGGATGTAATAACCTTAAACCTGCCAGAAAGTGTCAGTATAAAAGAAACATTTCAAATTAAAAAGTGTGCCACTGTTATAGAAATGGAGGGAGTACAGACATTTATATATAGCAACAAACTATTGCTACATTTATTTCATCCATTATCTCCTTTTAAAGTCCACTTTCTCTTTTCCTTACTTCCAAAATATATTTACTTTCAATTACCAGTGTATTAGTCACACATTGATACGACTTTATATCGACTTGTTACAAGTGTCACAATAAAGTGTCACATTAAAGCGTCACAAAAATTTGCTACAAGTCCTTTATGTTACAGCTTTGCCAGACGCTGAGGGAGCTGAGATACGTTTTGGCTCCAAAAGAAGAAGTGATGGAAAAGCTGACAGAAATGATGAAGTCCTATGAAAATGAATTCATCAAGTTCAGTAAAGGAAAGGACTTTTTCGGAGGAGATGAATTAGGGTTTGTGGACTTGGTCTTAGGATCTTACCTAAGTTGGATAAGAACCATAGAAATCCTCGTTAATGTCTCGATCCTCGACGAAACCAAAACCCCGTTCCTCGCGCGATGGGCCGAGAAGTTTATCGCTCATAAGGCTGTCGAGGGGACCCTTCCGCCACCTGAAAAGCTCGTCGACTTTCACTATTACATCACCGCGGAGAATGCAGCCCTTGCCGCGTCTTCTCAGGCCACAAAATGAGGACCTTAAATGGAGCAGAATGAATAAATTTAAGCAGTATTTTAAATTATTTGCACTTTATGAGTAACTCTTTATTATGGGATGGTTGTGTAAAACAAGCATTTGTGCTTGCTTTGAATTTATGTTGATTGAGTCAATGAAGTTAAGTTTTCCTTTACTTTCTCTTTAACGGTATGTTTTCCTAATCCCTGAAATCCATGGAGCTCTGAATTTGTTTTTCAAGAAATGTATCAGGTCAACGCATTGACCAATTTAATAACTAGGTCAGTTGTATTTGATGTTATTTGTGGATTTTGTTGTTTTGGTTACACTTTAGGAGAGATCAAAACCTAATTAGATGGTTATATCTGACTAAAGAATAGTTCAAAATCTGAAGTTGCTAACATTTCGTAAAATGTTAAACGCTTAGATCGATGTCTTCTTGTTCTTATGGCGTGTGTTATTAAGAGTCCCAATTTTTTAAAACTGCCAAGTGATTTTTTAACCGATGACAAGA
The DNA here is from genome assembly GCA_037428765.1 of Rubia yunnanensis. Taxonomy (NCBI): domain Eukaryota; kingdom Viridiplantae; phylum Streptophyta; class Magnoliopsida; order Gentianales; family Rubiaceae; genus Rubia; species Rubia yunnanensis. The sequence continues at coordinate 77,699,870 of CM075071.1, read as the reverse complement.
TATTTCATTTCCTCTAAGCAAATGTGTAGTCTTCAATGAATTTTTCATTGAAAGCTCATACGTGATTAAGATCCCATCTCTTGAAAAACGATATTTCCATAATCTATGGAAAGATCGGGGTTTAAAGTACAAATTTAGAGAAATAAAGATATATTTTTCGGGTTACATGAATCGGATTATAAACTTTATAACTACTACACATTGCATAATACATTTTTAATATTACAACTGAAACTTTTTACCTTTTATTATTCTAATTAAATTCCATCTTTCCATAACCCTATAGAAAGACGGTCTTTCCCAAAACTTTGCTCATCATAAATATTATGCAAAAAAAAAAACTGACAAATTACACCAGTGTAAAATAGGACATTAATGGCGATGAAATTGGGCATTACATGGCAAATCAGAATCACGTTCCTGGGATCCCGACGGGACGACCGTGCCAACATCGGTTTAATATTTTGGAAATTAACCACTTCTGATTTTTGGAACTGCGCATTAAAATTAATTTCAAAATATGAGTTTTTTTATTCTATCAAAACTTGGAAATTCAAATCGACCACATTGTCTCATTCATAAGATTATAGATCTATATTCATCTTCAAAACGTTACAATCACTATCCTCCTCATCTCTTACACCCGTAACACACTCACCTACAATCAAACTCATAATAACAAATATTCAAACAACAGTCATCAATCCACCTTGAACTATAAAACATACATCAAAATTTCTTGGTAGGTTTACCTTTAACATATTTAAAACGGAGAAGAAATCATAACATGATAATGTAAAGTTTATCACTGCACATTCTTTAAATATGAAGTCAATGTTACGAAGTCAGGCTTAAAAGGAAAATGAGGTAGTGTTAGACTTGGGGAAGGAGAATGAGAAGAACAGAAAAAAATGAAGGAAAAGAAAAACAACTGCTATTGGGAAGAAAGGGCATACTAAAAATGGAATATGTTTTAGGAATTTTTACTTTATTGCACTCCAAGCAATAGTTCCAAATTCAACTTAGAATTAACACTCATTTTGAATTTCATTGCACTTTAAATTAGTGTGATCAAATAAATTTAGAAAATGGCCTACCAACTCTATACTAAAACTCATGTCAAAAAAGCTTGTTTGCAATAAATTTAAGTATTGTTAAATCACTCCCCATATGTGTAGTATAAATTTTAAAATTTTTATGAATAAAAAATATAGAAACCCATCCCATCACCCACCGAACATCATGGATGCCCCCGCCAATCAATCCCACTACCACCACCGAAAACTACTGCGTATCAATTGAGTAGTGATACACAACACCCAGTTGATACATAGTGATGATACACATCACCCAGTTGATACGTAGTGATGATACGCATCACCCAGTTGCAATGCGTATCACCCAGTTGATACACAATTGTGATACGCATTGTAAACCTACAAAATCCACCATGAGCAACAAGTTGCTAGTCACACATCGCTAATGCTCCCGTCATTCGCCTACCTCGATCGCAAACTTCTCCCACCATCACCATCACCATCACCATCACCATCACCATCACCATCACCACAGTCATTAGGAATTTTTGTTTACCCTATCTTCATATTCTTCCACCACCCATCATGACCACCTCATTCTCCCACCATCGTGGGACATTTAAAATCATTGCGGTCGTGATCGTTTTAGTTAGTAATGGTTAGTCCATCATCGCTATCTTTATGAAAATGATTAGCCAAACAAATCTTACATTCAATCGAGAAGAAAAACTCAACTATTTATATAGAAAAGGATCAATTTTATTTATCAAGTTACAATATGATACTCCATCTGTTTTGTTACATTTGACACACTCATTATTTTTGTATATTTTTTTAAGATTGCCACATTTCCTTTCATGGCAAAAAGTATATCATTCTCAATCACTCATTAAACTTTTTACTCTCTTCACTCAATTCCCTACCCACATTTCAACTTACAGAAAAATAACAACAGATAAACTTATGGTGTGAAACATAGTGAAACGGAGTATAAAAAAAAAATGTGCTTAAATAATTAGCAAATTCGTTGAAAAGCAGCATTACGTTATTGCTTACGCAAGCATCAATTTCTGACGAAATCTTTTGTATTCAGAACCGCCGTTATTTCACTCCCCCCAATTACAGAAATTCTCTGAATCACTTTCTCCGATCAATCGAAATGGCGAAGGAGGATCTCAAGCTTCTGGGTTTGCGGGCCAGCCCATTCGTGAACCGGGTTCAGCTCGCCCTCAACCTCAAGTCCCTAGACTCCGAATTCGTGCTGGAGAACTTGGCCCCCAAGAGTGAACTCCTCCTGAAATCGAACCCGGTTCACCAGAAGATTCCGGTCCTCATCCACGCCGGAAAACCCATCTGCGAGTCGCTCCTGATCGTGGAGTACATCGACGGCACCTGGCCCGCCGCCCGCTCTATCCTCCCAGCCGACCCCTACGACCGCGCCGTTGCCCGCTTCTGGGCCGATTATGTCGACGATAAGGTAACTGAACTGAGCCCTCTTCCGATTGAAGCAATTAGTTGATTGATTTTAGTGACATTTTTGCCTATCTTTAGTGACACTTGTTTTTGTAGCATTAAACCTGTGGGTAATTTGAATGACATTAAGTATTCAGTTCTGAAAATTGAATTGATTAGTGCATTGAGGCCTGTGAGCGGAATAGAACTGAACTAAACTAAATTTAAATACACTGAAAAGTACTCCCTAAAATAGTTTGCAGAAATATGCTGCAAAAGGTTAAGAATTCTCATTAACCATGGCTTCGTTAAATACAGCAAATAACCTAACTGTACCTCCTAATGTTCCTCTAACTAATACAACAAATTACCTAGTCAGAGGGGAACTATATATATCACGTGCAACTAATTCCCTAGTCTACGGTTTGACATAGTCAGAAGCAGTAAGAAGAATTTACTCTCTAATAGCCTCCCGCAAGCTCATGGACGGGAACGGACAAGAAGCTTGGAGCGCAAGTCTTTAAATCTCGAAGTGCCGATAGCTTTGGTGAATATATCGGCCACTTGATGAAGAGTACCAACATGACGAACCAGAAGAGAGCCTTCCTGCACTTGCTCTCGAACAAAGTGAAAATCCAGTTTAATGTGCTTGGAGCGATGATGAAGAACTGGATTGGCAGTCAAGAACGTGGCACTTAAGTTGTCACATAAAACCGTAGGAGGGGCTACTTGGGAAACACCAATTTCTTTGAGCAGTTGTTGGAGCCAGATAATCTCAGCCGATGCAAAAGCAATGGCACGATACTCTGCTTCAGTACTTGAGCGAGCCACTGCCCCTTGCTTCTTTGACGACCAACTGATCAAGTTACCGCCAAAGTATATGCAAAAACCATGCTGCGAACGACAGTCATCGGGATCCGAAATCCAGCCGGCATCAGTGTAACAGAGCAACCGAGTATCCTGAGATGTCCGGAAATATAGACCATCATCGATAGTTCCTTTGAGGTAGCGTAGTATGCGTTTCACCGCTAGCCAATGAGCTTCAGTCGGTCTGTGCATGAACTGGCAGACACGATTGACAGCATAAGAAATCTCCGGTCTGGTGATCGTAGCATATTGCAGGGCACCAATAATGCTCCGATAAAGATGAGGGTCAGCAAAGGGGTCACCTGCAGCAAGAAGTTTGGAGCCTGGACTAGCTGGCGAAGAAATTGGCTTAGCTCCAGCCATGTTGCTACGATCCAAGAGGTCCAAGACATACTTCCGTTGAGACAAGAGGAGACCTGACGGAAGGTGCTGGACTTCGATGCCAAGGAAGAAATTGAGCTGACCAAGATCCTTGAGAGAGAAAACCGAGTTCAAGTACCGAACAAAGTCATCGATGAACTTGGAATTGGAGCCAGTGATGATTAGATCGTCAACATATACAAGGACATAGATCACATCCTGACCATGTGATTTGATGTAGAGAGAGGTGTCGGAGATACACTGGCGGAAGCCATGCCGAATAAGCGCCTGACTCAGTTTCTGAAACCATGCTTGCGGTGCTTGTTTGAGACCGTAGATGGCCTTTTTAAGCCGGCAAACATAGGAGGAGTGCGAAGGCGAGACAAATCCCGGTGGTTGTTGCATGTACACCGTCTCAGAAAGATCGCCATTGAGAAAGGCGTTGTTGATATCAACTTGGCGAAGAGGCCATCGACGAGTGACTGCAATACTGAGCACCAAACGGATAGTAGTGGGTTTGACCACTGGACTGAATGTATCAAAATAGTCCACCCCTTCCTCCTGATTAAATCCTTTAGCCACCAGTCGAGCTTTGTAGCGTTCAACAGTGCCATCCGCCTTCTGTTTAACCCTGAAAATCCACTTACAACCGACAACATTAGAAGTGGGGGGCTTTGGCACTAAGTCCCAAGTCCCATTAGTCAATAAAGCATCAAATTCTGTCTGCATAGCTTGTTGCCAAAGGGGATTTTTTGTTGCTTGAGCAAAAAATTTTGGTTCAGTAGGAGAGGAGTCACGAAGGATTGGATATTTGGTGGCAAGATGTGCTTTCGGGCGAAGTGAATTAGTGGCAGCACGAGTAAGCATTGGGTGAGTGGAAGAATCAGAGGGCCTGAAATACGATGGTGCTTGGGGGTAAGGAATAATAGCCAAGGAGGATGAAGATGACTCTGGTGATAGAGAAAGATGCCGACCTGAGAGAGAAGGACTAGTGCTAGACGGAGATTCTGGCACAGAAGGTGTCTGAGACGCAGACAGAATGGGATTTGGCCCAATTTCAGACTGAAGTGGAGTTGACTGGGCCGAGGACTGAATTGGGTGTGACTGAGAATCTGGGCCAAAACCAGAACTTGAGGAAGACTGGGCCGATTCCAGGAGAGACAAGTCATAATTAGGTGTACTGGAATTATGAGTTTGGGAAATATGATCAGGATACGGAAATTGAGTTTCATCAAATACTACATGCCTGGCTATATAAGTACGAGAAGATGGAGCATGAAAGCATAAATATCCTTTGTGTTTTGCACTGTAACCCAAGAATATGCATGCGACAAACCTGAACTCAAGTTTATTGTTGTTATATGGTCTTAAATAAGGATAACATAAACACCCAAAAGATTTTAAAAACTGATAGTCTGGCTCTCGATGGTAAAGACAAGAGTAGGGTGATTTATGCTGTAAAATGGGAGTGATGGTTCTGTTATGTAAGTAAATAGCAGTGTGAAAAGCCTGTTCCCAAAATTCTATAGGAAGATGGGAATGAGCTAACAAAGCCAAGCCCTTTTCCACAACAATACGGTTTCGTCTTTCAGACGCACCGTTTTGTTCTGGTGTGTGAGGACATGAAACTCGATGTAAAATCCCGTGGTTTTGAAGAAAAACAGAGATGTTTCGATACTCACCACCCCAGTCAGATTGAAAAGCCTTGATTTTTGTAGAAAACTGAGTTTCGACCATAGCTTTGAAAAGTGTGAAGACATTGAAAACTTGAGATTTGGTTTGTAAAAAATAGATCCAGGTAAATTTAGTGCAATCATCAATGAATAACACAAAGTAGCGATTTCCATTCAAAGAAGGAACATAAGCAGGGCCCCAAACATCAGAATATATTAAATCAAAAGGTTCACGTGATAAAATATGTGAAGAGGATAAATGTAATCTATGACTTTTGCCTAATTGACAAGCACTACAAAGAGGCAAAGTTTTATTTGCAGAGATTGGTAAATTGAAATCAGACAACTGACGACGAAGAACAGACTCATGAGGATGAGCGAACTGATGGTGCCAGCAAGCAACAGAAGCACGTTCACCAACGAAGACTCTAGGACTGGAAGATGTTGGGACAGGCAGCCGGTACAACCCATTTTCAACTATTCCCTTGAGGAGTTTCTGACCCTGAGGATTCTTAACAAAACAGTGATTAGCATGTAATTCAACAAATACATTATTGTCTCTACACAACTTTGAAACACTGATGAGATTTTGTGAAACCTTAGGAACAACAAGAACCTCTTTTAGGGAAAGATTTTTAGCAACATGCGATGAAGAAAGATTATGAGTGCCGACATGAGTAATAGGTAGGGACTCACCATTGCCGACAACTAAGTTGTCGTTGCCAGTGTAGGGAGATTGAAGACAGAGAGCACCGAGGTCCGCTGTGACATGATGAGAAGCGCCGGAGTCCACTATCCATGGGTCAGTGATAGCCGAGGGGCTAGTGTACGCCACATAAGCCGAGGGAGCCTTGCCTTGACGCTGGTTTTGCCGCTGTTTCTCTGCTGACCGAGGATTGGATGCGGGAAAAGCCTCCGCATTGAAGCGATGGTGACAGTTCAGGCCAGTGTGAAAAGGCTTGTTACAGATTTGGCACAGAGAACGAATATGATCACCATTGCTGCCAGGAGCCGAGTTGCTGCCAGTAGAGCGAGAGGTCCCTCCTTTGCGATGTGCAAAGTGAGCTGCTGCCACGGACGTGTTGACGCAAGAGTCGAGGATGCGTTGTTCCTCTTGAAGAAGCAACCCGAGAAGCTCATTTGAAGACACCGACTCAGACCTCATGCTAAAAGCGGTTTTAAACGCGCCGTACTCGTTGCCGAGACCAAACAGGATGAATGACACGAAGTCATCATCAGAAACAGGCATGAGGCACTCCGCTAGAGCATCGGCGATGGACCTCTTCTTCTCCACGTACTCCATAATCGACAGAGATTCCTTCCCGAGTGTCTGAAGCTGCTGCTTAAGATGCATCTGTCGAGCCCTTGTTTGCGACTGAAACATCTGTTGTAACATGGACCATGTCTCGGCGGTGGTGTTTGCGCGAGCCACATGGCCTAGCATCGGAGTGGTCAGCGTCGATCGCAGCCAAAGAAGAACTAGTTTGTCCTTGCGCTTCCAGGCCGTGAAGGCTGAGTTCGGACGACGCTCAGTGGAGCCTTCTTCAGGAGCTAGGGTTTCGTCAGGTACATTGCCGGTGATGAGAAACCCCTCGAGCTCGTACGCCTCTAGTGCAGATCGCACTGTGCTGCTCCACAGTGAGTAATTGGAGCGATCGAGACGGACGGCGAGCGCGGGAAATTGCAGATTGGCTGCAGCGCCGCCAGAGGCCGTGAAGAGGATGGCAGATGCGGAAGACGTGATCTGATTATTTTCGGAAGCCATGGTACAGCTCTGATACCATAAAATAGTTTGCAGAAATATGCTGCAAAAGGTTAAGAATTCTCATTAACCATGGCTTCGTTAAATACAGCAAATAACCTAACTGTACCTCCTAATGTTCCTCTAACTAATACAACAAATTACCTAGTCAGAGGGGAACTATATGTCACGTGCAACTAATTCCCTAGTCTACGGTTTGACATAGTCAGAAGCAGTAAGAAGAATTTACTCTCTAATACTCCCTCCGATCCTCTATTTATGGTTTTTTTTTTCATAGCATGTTTGACCATCGATAACTTTTGTTGTATCGATAACTTTTGTTGTATAGAGTAATGAACATTATGTGAGATGTTTTTGTATTCTCCGAACATGTAGTTTTTAAAAAGTAAAATTTTATAGCCTGTTATCATACTGAACAAAAGTTATCGATGGTCTAACATGCCTTTGAAAAATTTCAGACAAAAGTAGAGGACCAGAGGGAGTAAGAATTATAGTGAAAGGAAAATAAATTTTGGGTATTACTTTAGAGAGAAATGCTATGCTTTCTCTGTTCACAATTCAAAGAAAGGGATTATACATGTAATTGACATGTTTCTCAGAGCAAAATGTATTTGCTTGCTGAAAGTATTAAGCAAATTGTTAGTGCATGATTGTACAAGATAAAATTATATGAAAGAAAAGATCAACTCATGAAAAACATTTACATTACTCATTATTTGGAAGGATATTGTAATCACAGCTTTTGTCATCTCATCACACCTTTGGTCCCGTTTAGCTGAACTCGAACAAATCAAGTTTGTATGTTGAGCAGTACTGCTCTGCAAGTTTTATGCGTGTACTCTGCAGCAATGGTGAAAGACCTGCTGCAATCTTTGGAAATTTGATGTGTGGAATATTCGCGATGAATATACCGAGTCATAGGATTTGTCTGCAGTTTTTTCCAGCATTGAAGCAGTTGAGATACTCAGAAGGGCCGAGGGAAGAGCTTCTGGAGAAACTGCGAGAAAGCGTGGCATACTTCGAGGAGGCATTTGTTAAGTGTAGCAAAGGGAAGGGTTTTTTTGGTGGAGATGATATAGAGCTTCTTGACCTTGCTCTGGGCTGTCAGTTGGGGTGGCTGAGGGCTGTAGAAACCATAATCGACAAGGAGATACTGGACAAAACCAAGGCTCCTGCCCTCTCCGAATGGGCTGACAGGTTTACGTCGCATAACGCAGTTAAGGGTACCCTCCCGGAGCCCCAGGAGCTGGTTGATCACCATAACAGAATGATGCAAGCTAGGGCTGCGGCTGCTGCAGCTGCTGCAGCTCCGGCCTCAAACTGAGAAGTAGAATGGTGTAGGAATAGGATGAATAAATGCTAGACTTGGATGTTTCTGTTTTGTGTTGCTGCATCAGTGTTGATAAAATAAACCCGTAATCCGCGGGTGAAATGGATTTTTAATATTTTTACTCATTTGAGTATGGAAAAATTGGGTTGCATGTCAAATAGGTAATTTAAAAACCAAATAGGTAATTTAAAAATATGGGTTGCGGTAATTGAATAATGGGTTGATGGGGGTTCTATAAACTTACGGGTCAAAATACGTGAAATTATCCACTTTTCTATTCCTTCAATCTGTGGGGTTAAGATTTTTATAAAAATGAAAAATATATGATTTATCAAAATACACTCTACATATAATTTTTAATATATATTCCAGTCCATATGTTGGCATATGGATTCATTTGAGCTTAAATTTGCTGGTTGAGTGATTTTTGACCCGCATGCTGGGTGATTTTCAGCCTGTGAATTGAGAGGGTTTCAGCCCAACTAATTCTCCACCCGAGTCATCTTTGATCCATCATAAAACAAGTCAAATTAAGTAACACTCATAATTTTTAATTACTTATATTAATTGAACATAATGGACTCGCCTTCTATCTATCAAGATGCCGGGTTCTTTGATTGATGATGCTCCTTGATCTTGCTAAAAAAATTACTAACCAAATTTGCAGTGAGTTTTAGAATGAACCTCATTTAGATCATATTCGTTTCGAGTTAACTACCATTTACATGTATGAACAACATTCTTACCTCGATTAATTTATACCTAATAGATTAGGTTACGTTCTCTATTTTCTGATGAACTAAATTGAACTTAAATGTAAATAGGAAAAGAATACTGGAAATATTAGATTAAAACTAAGTTAAATAGTATCTATTTAAATTTAATTAAATCAAATATAATTAAACTGAAGTGACGTGGAGTTAGATAATACTCCCCATCCCACCATTATTGGCATGTATACTTTTTTTCAAGTCAAACTTGGTAAACTTTGACCATAAATATAATTTGATATATTTATAATAAAAATATCATGTGATATATTGTTAGATACATCTTGGCAAAGTTTTGGGAAAAACGGTCTTTCCATAAACTTATGGAAAGACGGAGTTTAATTAGAATAATAAAAGGTAAAAGGTGTTAGTTGCAATATTAAAATTTATTATACAACATATAATAGTTATAAAGTGTATAACCCGATTCATACAACCTAAAAATTTTACCTTCGTTTCTTCTAATTTGCACTTTAAACCTTGGTCTTTCTATGACATATGGAAAGACTGTCTTTCAAGAGACGGACTCATACATCTTAACAGTTATTTTCTAAACTAATATATTTATAATAAAAATATTATGTGAGATATTATTAGATACGTCTTAACACTAATTTGCTAAATATCAAATTTTCACGTGTAATTGTTATATGTAGTCAAACATTATTGACGGAGCAAAGTGCATACATAACCCTACATAATTGACGAAAGTGCAGATATAACCTTGCGATAATTGAAAGTGCAAATATAACCCTAGATATTTAGGATATGTGCAAATAAAACTTTTTCCGGCAGTTGAAGGCCAGAATACACTGAAAAGACCAAGTGCATAAATGAAAATGTCTTGAAGATTGAATTTTCACCTTAGTGAGCTACACATAAGGAGGAAGGAAAGTAGGGTTTAGGGGCAATATCATCAATTCGTAATTGGAGGTTTTTGCTGTTTTTTTAAACCAATAACAGATAAAGCTACATTAATCTGCCCATCCTTAATCCTACCGGATTTCAGTTTGTTCAACCAGACCCATAACAGATAAAGCTACATTAATCTGCCCATCTATGAAGGCATGTATAACACCCACGGGTGTACCCAGTTGGTTGGGACGCATGTACTCCAGGGGGGAACCCCGGGTTCGAGGCTCGCAAGCTGCGGTGCGGGACGACCTTATTAAAGCGTGGCTTTCGCGGGTCACGTGGCGGGTGAGCTCCTTGTGGGCGGTGAGTATGGGCCCACATGCGGGTTCTGGTGGTTGGTTACCGTGACTTACCTCCCATATGATAGCTGTGGTGTCGCCTGGTATGAGCTGCTGAAGGCATGTATAATTTTAAAGATGTACAAAACTGCATTGATCTGTTTTATTGTACAAAACTGCATTGATCTGTTTTATTGTAAAAAACTTATGACCTTACCTGACTGAAATACAAGAAGTTTGCCTCCAGTAATCTGCACCGCCAAGAAAGCTGCCTAATACAATGACAAACAAAACCAAACAATTGTACATAATCAGAACAGATCCAGAAGAATAACGTACGAAAAGTTATTGTGGATTGCTATATCATGCCCTGTATTTTACTATCCACGCCCTGTATTTATACTGTGTATATACAATATATATTTAAATATAACTTGTATTTGACAAATGGTAAATGGGAAATCCCGAGCGCTACCGCTGCCGACCGCCGATGCCGCCTCCGACCACCGCTGCCGGGCGCCGATGACGACCGCCGCCGTCGACCACCACTGCCGGGCACCGCCGACCACCACTGCCGGGCGCCGCCGTCCGCCGCCGGAGGCTGTCCGGTTCGCCACGGCCTGGCCGCGACCGGGCGCCGGTCCGCTCGCCACGGCCTGGGCGCGAGCCGGAGCGCCTTCCGCTCGCCGCGGCCTGGGCGCGAGCCGGAGCGCCTTCCGCTCGCCGCGGCCTGGGCGCGAGCCGGAGCGCCTTCCGCTCGCCACGGACCGGGCGCGAGCGTGCGCCGTTCCGCTCGCCACGGGCCGGGCGCGAGTCGGACGGGCTTCCGTTCTCCACGGCCCAACGGAGAACCGGGCGCCTCTCCCCAACTACCCACATTTAATGTCATTTACTCTATCACACCCGAAAAAATGTAACTTTCTTCTATAAATTGTGCTGTAAAAATGTTTAGAATCCTTAAAAATCTACAAATTTTTACAGCATGTCTTTGGAGGTAATTTTACTAATTAGTTTTCTGTCCATAAGTAATAGTTAAATTTATTATTTATTATTTTTTGCAGTAGAAATTTATGCTCATGTTAGTATTTTAATTTATTAATTGTAACGTAAAAATTATTGCACATTTATCTACTCTAAATTTACGTTTTTTTAGGGTTGAATTTCGCCCGGTTGCATTTTTAATTCCAAAACTTCATTGTCAAACATTAAATTCGTTACGTTAATTTTAAACCTTCATGTAAAATGTAAGAATGTAATATTAATTCTGGCCATAATTTTATTTCATCAAATATAAGTATCACATTTTTTTTGTACAATTACATGTATGTTTTAGTTGTTAATAAGATATGGAGCACTGCACCATTAAGTCCATAAGTAATAGTTATTAAACATTACATTTGTATTATTTTGTTTAAATGGACAACTTGAAATGGATGAATATAATTTTAGTTTGGGGAGTTAATTTATGTACGGGAATTTTATAACTGTAATGTTATTTCATCTAATTTAATTTTATCTTTATGTTTTTATATTTAAATATATGTTTTAACGTTTTAACTGTAATTTTATCTTTATTTGTTCATATTTAAATATATGTTTTTAACGAAAATTAAAAATCAAGCAATGCACTTTTTAGTTTGTAAAAGTTATTTATGTAACGTTATAATTGTAAGCCTAAATTGATTTCCTATAATATAATTGTACTTTATGTTATGATAATTTTTTTTTAACAATTAATTTATTTAAATGTTAATTGATGACATCATTGTTGTTGGTATAGTAGTTGAGTGAAACTAATTACTCTTGATGTTTATTGCTGTTTAAGGATGACATTCAGTCATGTGAAGCTGACTGATTGTAATTCCGTCATGTTTATTGCATTTTTAATTTCAAAAGTTCATTGTTAAACATTAAATTCGTTACGTTAATTTTAAACCTTCATGTAAAATGTAAGAATGTAATATTAATTCTGGCCATAATTTTATTTCATCAAATATAAGTATCACATTTTTTTTTTTACAATTACATGTATGTTTTAGTTGTTAATAAGGAATGGAGCAGTGCACCATTAAGTCCATAAGTAATAGTTATTAAACATTACATTTGTATTATTTTGTTTAAATGGACAATTTGAAATGGATGAATGTAATTTTAGTTTAGGGAGTTAATTTTCGTACGGGAATTTTATTACTGTATTGTTATGTCATCTAATTTAATTTTATCTTTATGTTTTTATATTTAAATATATGTTTTAACTGTAATTTTATCTGTATTTGTTCATATTTAAATATATGGTTTTAACGATAATTAAAAATCAAGCAATGCACTTTTTAGTTTGTAAAAGTTATTTATGTAACGTTATAATTGTAAGCCTAAATTGATTTCCTATAATATAATTGTACTTTATGTTATGATAATTTTTTTTAACAATTAATTTATTTAAATGTTAATTGACGACATCATTGTTGTTGGTATAGTAGTTGAGTGAAACTAATTACTTGATGTTTATTGCTGTTTAAGGATGACAATCAGTCATGTGAAGCTGTTGCTGGCGGGAATGGATACTTTCCATTTGCAACCTCAAATGTGTTTCCAAGTCACGGCGAGGCTTATTCGTACCTGCAACGGATTGCTCTTCAAGTAGGATTTGAACTTGTCATGGGGTCCTACAAAAAAAATAAGAATGGTCCCCTGAGGATATATTGCGTTTGCAATCGGGGCCGAAAAGATAAGGTTATCGATGTGAGCGATTCTGATATAGTCCGACGGAGTAACACTTCGACTAGAAGTTGTGACTGCCCATTCACGATTGTCATGAAAGAGAGTAGCACGGGGGAGGGTTGGAATGTAGTACCGTGCAAGGATTCTAGCCGAGGGATGCATAACCACCCATTCTCATTGTACGCTGAGGGTCATAGACAGAGCAGCATGCTCCATGCGGACGCGAAACAAATGATTAGAGATTTGACAGATTCAGAAACAGCCCCCAGGCATATCAATGCCAGCCTTAGTCAATCGTTTCCAGACCTGCACCAGACCATTAGGCAGGTGTACAATGAGAGATCGGCATATGTAACAGAAAGGCGAGGCGGGCGCAACACAGCGGAGAATTGTTTGCATCTTGCCACCTCGAACGGGTATGTCACTAGTCACCGCTCAGCACTTGATGGTACTTTGACTCATTTATTCATGGCTCATCCCGATGCTGTTGTGGCATTTCGCACGTTTCCGTGGGTTGTGGCCATCGATTCAACGTACAAGACTAATCGCTACGGCATGCCATTCATTGAGATGGTTGGGATGTCGCCTTGCAACACAAATTTCCTGATTGCCTACGCAATTGTCGTTGAAGAAACGGCAGATACCTATGAGTGGGTTCTTAACGCACTCAAGAACTTGCTTGTCGATGGACCGTTCCCTGAGGTTGTGGTCACTGATCGAGAGATGGGACTGATTAGACCACTCCGGATTGTGTTTCCAGAATCGAATCATTTGCTTTGCACCTGGCATATTAACAAGGATGTGGAGGCACGTGTTACGGTGCTAACAGGGAATAAGAGGAGCGGGGCAGCCTTCAAGAATGGTGCATGGTTCCGGGTTTGCAATGCGTCCACCGTTTCAGCGTACGAATCCGCCTTGGTAGATATGAGGGCTGGATGGTCTTGGAGCGAAGCTGTTATTAGTTACGCTGAGACTACGTGGCTCAACCCCCATAAGGAGAAATTTGTGAGGGCATGGACGAACAGATTTCTGCATTTTGGGAACACAACTACATGCAGGGTCGAAAGTGCACACTCTTCATTGAAAGGGTGGTTACAAACGTCAACTGGTTCACTGGATACGATATGGAGGCGTGTCGACCTGCAGATAGCCGGGCAAATTACTATGATCAAGGCCAACCTAGAGAAATCAAGAACGTGCACTGGTAGATTGCACCGTAGAGTCCTTTTCAACAACTTGATCAACAATGTGTCCAAATATTGTCTGGATAAATTGACGGTCGAGTACGGGAGGATTGATGCACTCGGAGCACAGGTATATGCATACTGTGGTTGTGTACTGCATTCGACACACGGAATACCATGTGCATGCGTCATGTCGAGGGCAGTTGCACAAGGAATCCCCTTGTACTTGGACGACATTCATCCACTGTTTAAGAGCCTGGCATTAGGTGATCACGTGCGGAGCCTGGAAAATATTTCGAGGGCTGAACAGGATCAGTCACTGTTCAACACTCAGTTGGAGGAGCTGGCACGCAGCGACCCTTCGGTTCTCCGACGAGTTTCAAGCTACATAGATGAGCTGTTGCGTCCAGCGGACAGCGGCATTGGCGAGCCGGACAATTGTACAAGTGCACGTGGGAGACCAAGCGAGCAGGTCCCCCGATCAAGATCAACCCGACGTTCACCGAGCTACCACGAGCACGTGAACAGGCGATACGGTCGTAGTTCAAGGTCCCCGGGGCGCACCGCATCAGGGAGAGGTAGCCGGCACGGTAAGTACAAACACCATTCTTTCTAATGAACGCCGCATTACAATGAAATTAATCTTAATGTTTTCTCCTCCAGCGACATTCCCGTTCCTCTAAAGTGTCCCCCACATTGTCAGGCGTTACATCGAAGGCTGGAACGATGTCGTGAGTGATGGAAACTGTGGCTTCAGATGCGTTGCTGATGCATTCCATGTAGACGGTGAAGGTGAATGGTCTGGAGCGCGTCGGGCAGTATTTAACGAGATATCAACTCATTGGCCTGATTATGTTCCCATATACGGTTCGAAAGACAACGTTGAATTAGCTAGAGCCCGTATACACCACACCAAAGGTCCATGTGGTCAAGAGCATTGGTTTACGGTCATTGCAGACATGTTTCCTGTTGCCACCTACTACAACACGGCTGTAGTTTTATATTACATTCTAGAGAATGGGTCGGCAAACTATTGCTGTACAGTCCTTCCATTGAGGGCAGGTGGCGGCGAGGATGGAACAAGGAGGGAGCTACACATTGTATACGTACGCAGTGCAAGCCATTTCGTCCGGATACACGTGAAGGAAAACTGCCCCATGCCCCCCGTGGTTAATCTGTGGACCACATTGAGGAAGTCTGATGTCGTTGGTTGGGAGTTACCCTTTCGTAGGAGGATGATTGCTTGGACCAAAGCATACACGCCTCGTAATTAACTGTTGTACTCAATGAAACATTTCGGCCATAATTTTATAAGTTACAATTATTATCAAAGCGCTCCGGTTACAAAAACAAAAGTTTTATATCTTTAATATGCAAAAATAGTTGCGATTACATAAATGAGCAAACCGAAGGCAAACAGTGGGTTCATACATAAGCAAACAGTCGCCTAGGGAATGGGTTCATCACCCATGAGCCTGCGATACTCATCGCGACGACTTATCCAAGTAGTCAACAACTCCTTCATGCACGGGTCGACGAGTCCATCAACGGTTGTCGAGTCAAACGGATCCAAGTCGCTCATCATGTCACTCAGCATCTGATGCACAGGAAACACATTTTACCATAACGGAACAAT
Source organism: Rubia yunnanensis (assembly GCA_037428765.1). Taxonomy (NCBI): domain Eukaryota; kingdom Viridiplantae; phylum Streptophyta; class Magnoliopsida; order Gentianales; family Rubiaceae; genus Rubia; species Rubia yunnanensis. Next base: position 77,683,885 of record CM075071.1, on the reverse strand, counting down.
CCAATTTAATATAATTACCGAAGGCAAATAGTGGTGGAATACTTACCAGTGACAAAAGATGTGTCCTATCCGGTCTACTCGTGGCAGTATGTTCAGGATTTGCGATAAATGGGTGTGAATGACTCGCGTACCACGCCTCGTAATCCAAGGTACACTCTGATGGACTTGTGGCAATCGGGAACTCAGCAAGCTGACCGTCGTGCCAAGCGTGTGCCATATGCCATAAGGTCAACTGCATCATCCCTGAGTAGGTAACTGAATAGCTAGCTGGATCAGCGGGTCGGGAACAAGGCTCAGGCACAATCCTAAGACTCTGCGGTATACCCTGTACGAGACCGAACTGGCGCACAACACGATCTGGCATGTACGCCTCCATTGCTTCAAGGTGTCGAATCACGCCGTGGTAGTGAGTCCTCCCCCTCGCAGCCCTAACCACGTCCAGCCCATATGGCAACCAATCCACCTGCGCGTGTTTCACAGAAATGTAACGTTCATACGGAATCCGATCTACCTACTACTATTAGAATAAGAGTAAAAGCATGGAATTCATACCTGGTCAGGTTGTAAGGCATCCAATTGACGCCTGATGGTAGCCAGCCTCTGAGTGTCCCTCCCCATTTTATCCCCTGTGTGCCACCGGTTGGCGCATCCCGGGAGAGCTGGCAGTGTACTCAGTCTCGGCCGAAACATCGGAAAGTACTCGTATATCCATGCTTGCAGCAGCGTGCAACAGCCGCATAGGCCGCGGGCCCGAGCCCGGGACGCAATTCCCAACTGTAGATACAAACTGGCCAATGTCGCCGAGCCCCAGGACAACTGCGAATCAAGTAGAGGTAGAAGGTTGGCTCTAACCTTATTCCCAGTTTTATCCACAAAAAGCATTGATGAAAACAGGGTCAGCATGTCGCACATAAATTGGAAGTTATCGCTCTGACCAGCCGCTACACACCTCGCCATCAATGATTGGCCATCTATGTTACCCCCGTTCCAGTCTTCCGCGACAAAGGGCTCCACGTCTTTCCCAAATAGTTCAGCGCCTGCTTCCTGAATAGTCTCCACCGAAATGGTACTCGCAACAACGCCACCATCGATAGGAATGCCAAGAATCATCTCTACGTCGTGCATCAGGATGGTCATCTCCCCGAAAGGCATGTGAAATGTGTTCGTGTCCGGCTGCCACCTCTCGACAAAAGTGGATATCAATGCCATGTCAAGGAACTGGAACATAATCGCAGGAAGGTGGGCCAACCCGGTGGCACGTATCCGGGCCTGTACAACATCGCTCCGGTCAGGGAGCGTAGTGACTAGCTGCTTGCATAGCGTCAAACGAGCATGGCATCTCAGCACACCTCGCTCTATACCATTCCAAACGTCGACTGCGACGTGTCCTCCAAAGCTTGGTATCACGAGGTCATCTTGCGGGCCACCACCCATCGGTCCCCGCACAAGCCACGTCTCATCGGCTTGTCGCTTTCTCCTGTTCCTCGGTGCCCTTCCAGTGCTAGTCTCACCGGCATTACACGATCCACCAGAAGATTGCGCGAATCGGCCAGCTCTATTCCTAACGGTGTGTCTGGCTCCTCCACCAGCATACCGTTTGATTCCAGCATCCAATTGCACACTCGTCCCAGGTTGGCCAGACGGGGGGACATTGCATGCATTCTGTCCCTGCCCACCATCGGCCCCGAGTGGGCTGCATTCTACCGGCAAGTCATTCATCGACTGCCAATCACTATCATCACAGATAATGTTAAGCTCCGGACCGTCCCATGTCGGCATGGGATCGAATGCATGATCGCGCCGTGGAGAAGGCTGCTCAGCTCCTACATTACGCTCCTGCGACTGTTCCTCCTCGACCACACGGCCTCTCGCCTGTCTGGCCGAAGCACTAATACCTCTTCGTCGTATAGAACGACCATGGTCGTCGGGTTGACCAGCATGACTCATCTACAACACAAGATATGTAATTAGTATAACGACAATTGATTTAAACTGATATGATAAAATAAATTAACATACTTTTCAACAACGTGTAAACTGATATGACGAAACAGTGCATAATTTCAAACAACTTATGGAAACTACATATTCTATAATGCATAGAAAAAAGTTAATATAACGTAAAAAACCCACTCTAAACAGCACATTTAATTCTTTTGCAATCTCATACAACGAACTACACATTTTTATTAATTGCAAATTATAAATTATAAATTACATTACTAAATCATTGTACAATAATCTGAATTTTTCACCACATGACACTAATATTAACATTCAAAGAAACAATTGTTAAAACATATCATAATCATTTACTACACAATTGTTTTCATCAGATTAATAAACTAGATTTTCATAATGTTAATTTAAATAAGATTATATTCTAGTATGTTACATATACTTTCCAAATTACTAAAATAGTTATCATTTCCAAATTTAAACTAAACAATTTCTAAAAATAACATTTTTTTCATTTTAATTCCAAAATTCATAAAATTCCTAATATCAGATTTTTCCAATTTATCATACTTTTTAATTTCCTACTATCTAATGAAAGAATTTAATTTAAGATTAAACCCTCCTATTTTCTTATATTTACAACCAAACCTCTCATCTTCCTCATCCCTCCACCCTCCGCCGCCGGCGTCCTCCTCCGCCGGCGTCCTCCTCTGCCGGCGTCCTCCTCCGGCGCCGGCCTCCTCCTCCGCCGCCGGCCTCCTTCGCCACCGGGCGACCGCCAGCACCTCCGCCCGCCAGCGCCTCCCTTCTCCTTCTCCTTCCCCTTCTCCTTCCCCTTCCCCTTCTCCTTCTCCTTCTCCTTCCCCTTCTCCTTCTCCTTCCCCTCTACCTCTTCCTCCGCCGGCGTCACCACTCTTCCTCTCCTCGGCCCGACGCGCGCCGCCCAAGGCCAGACCCGACGCGCGTCCCTCCGCCTTGCCACGCGCGGTGCGCCGCCGCGCGAAACGGCTCTCCGCTGCGCGCCTCGGCCAGGTCCGGCTCACCTCCTCCAGCCCAACACTACCTCCGGCCAACACGCACCTCCGGCCAACATCCATCCAACATCCATTCCACATTTACCAAATTTCTAACAAACCCCAATTCTAACAATTCCAACAAAATTCGAATAGATGGGCAACATTCACGCAACATCCTTACAATTCGCACGAAAATTCAAAATTTTCGCTCTAAAACTTACGTTTTCCGGCGAGCGGCGGCGGCGGTTGGCAGCGGCGGCGGCGGAATCCGGCGACTGGGAGGCAACAGAAATGGGAGAAATGGGAGAAATGGAGAAATGGAGACACAACTTATATACTACATTCTTCAATTAATTTTTTAATTATAAAATATAAATACGTGTATTTATACGTATTAGGGCGTGGATAGTAAAATACAGGGCGTAATATAGCAATGCCCATTTCTTTTCACAGGTTGTCCAGACATAAAGTTAAACATTACACTACAGAATTGAGTGGGGTTGCTTACAATAATTACATATTAACACATATCTCGTATTTATTATTGTGAATTGCTATATCACGCCATGTATTTTACTTGGTTACATCCTGTATTTATACTATTTAATATATAATATATATTATAATTTAATTTAAATAAGTAAAATATATTTAAATTAAAATTAAATAAAATTTACTTTTTATTTAAATTAAAGAAGACGACGGCCTTCTTGCACTGCCGCAAGCGCCACCGAGTGCCGCCGCCGCCTCCTCCTCCTTCTCCTCTGCCTTCTCCTCCTTCTCCTCCGCCTTCTCCTCCTTCTCCTCCACTTTCTCCTCCTTCTCCCCGATTTTCCGATCTCCTTCTCCGGCGAACTTCATCTTCTCCGACATCCTTCTCCGGCGAAAACTTTATCTCCGGTTCTCCTCTCCCGTTGCCCGGTTCTCGCGCCCGGTTCTCGCCCAGTTCTCTCCCGGATCGAGCTTCGGTTCTCGCCCGATCTTCTTCACCGTCTTCGTCTCTCGCCTGGATCTCGCCGTCTTCGTCTCTCACCTGGAGCCTTCGCCCGGATCTTCCTCGTTCTCGCCGGAGAAGACGGCAGAGAAGGTGGAGCCTTCGCCCGGATCTTCCTCGTTCTTGCTGGAGAAGACGGCGGAGAAGGTGAAGGCTGGCGGCGAAGGCTGGTAAGGGACGGAGAAGGCTGGCGGGGGAGAAACGGCCGGCGGCGGCGGCAAATTAGAGTTGAGTTCATGTTTCTTAATTTTTTTATTTTTGTTTTTTTGAAAATTAAATATTGTATTATACACATGTATACATATTAGGGCGTAATCAAGTAAAGTACAAGACGTGATATAGCAATACCCTTGTTATTCTTGACCAACCATGATGGCCGGCGAAATATGATTCACATAGCTAACCCCACATGGTGCGATAGTCTCAGACTCTCAGTTGAATTCAGCAACTTCCTTCCCCAAGACCTCATCGGAGATCTCCACGAGTTCCCTAAAAATAATTTGCAGGTAGACATATTTGATTTAATTTGCAACAGTAACAGCACTTTTACACTTTTGTTGCTATGATTCTGCAAAATAGCACTTACTACAAAATGTACAAGGTCATCATGCTTGATAGTTATTCAGTCTACATATCTATCTTTCAAAAGAGAGACAAAATCTACATTGCACAACGAATGGCTCTTTGTTTTAAAGATTTTCCATGTTTTCTTCCTCAAGGTAGAGTAGATTACAAACAAAACCCTACTTCTTCATGGGTGAAGATTCTAAGGTAATGATTATTTGGACAAAGTAAAATTGGCTTCAATCCGCCCACTTCGAAGGGTTCAATTTCAAATTAGACTTTTGGAGGCCCTCGATTAATTCACCTAGGTCCCATACAAAATGATCGTAGTTTGTGCTTTTGACCACTATATCATCGACGTAGACTTCTAAAAAAAAATTCCAATCTTCTTTTTAAAGAGTTTGTCCACCAACCGTTGATAAGTCGCCCCTGCATTCTTCAACCCAAATGGCATTTTCTTATAACAGAAGGTGTCCACATCTGTAATGAACGAAGTTTTATCCCTGTCCTCCTCATCCATAAGTATTTGATGATAACTTTATGAGCATAAAAAAGGCCAAGATTTGGTAACCTATTATTGCCTCCACCAACTGATCCATCGAAGGCAATGAGTAGCTATCTTTTGGGCAACACTTGTTCAGATCTGTGAAGTCAATGCACATGTGCCAGGTCCCATCCAGTTTTAGTACCAAGACTGGATTGGCCAACCACTGGGGGTATAACACATCCTCGATAATAATCTCTCTGAGAAGTTTATCAACCTCTAACCTGATTGCCTAAGCTCTTTCAGGGGAAAACATTCTTCGTTTATGCTTAACATGATGTATCGAAGGGTCAATGCTCAATTTATGGACCGCCAATTCTGCAGGTACCCCTGTCAAATCTGAAGTATCCCAAGAAAGTACATCATAGTAATGATCCAACATATCCTTCAACTCATGTCTTATTATCTCAAGTATCATGCTTCCTACCTCCACGTCCCCCACATCTTGAATGGAAAGTGGTTGGGTGTCAGCCGGTCCTGCTTTCCCATGTACCAAAGATACATTTCTTGCCTTCCCCACACGTTTTACCGCCTCGTAATTACACTTTCAAGCGACTGCCTGATCCCCTTGGATGGAAGCCACTCCATTGTCCGTAGGGAATTTCATCATTAAATGGTAAGGTGACCACACTGCTCGAGCCTAGCACATCCACGCTCTCCCCAGAATGACATAGTACCGTGACTTTTCTTACTTCCATTAGCTACCCTCACAGGCAGAGTTATCTCTCATATTGGTAGACCGTTCTCCTAGTGAATCTCGATAAGGGTGAAGTGGATTTTTTTAGGTTTGTACGCCCAATTCCAAGATGATCGAAGCAGTTTACGAACATAACCTCCACTCCACTTCCGTCATAAATAAATACCCTATTCACTAGAGTGGTCCCAATCACTGCAGAGATGACAATGAGGTCAGCATAGAGGGTTTGGTTAGGAACCGCATCTGCCTCAAAGAATGTGATTGTTTCATCCGGTCGAAGCCTCTTCCACACAAGTTCTCCTGCTGGAACGTGCTGCAATTGTGCTTTCATAACCGCATTCAAAGACCTTTCTCCAACACCACTGATAACGTTGACCACCCTGTGAATAGCAGGATTCCCTTCATTTCTGTTTTCTGTCTGGGAGTTTCGTTGTGGCTCATCACAACGCTCGTTTCGCTTCCCTTGGGGTACCATGAACTCCACTATTTTGAATGTTAAAGTTCTTTTTAGGGGACCACCTGTTTCCTCTTTCATTCTTATGCCTTACATTGTCATCTCGATAGGACTGGAGGAAAGATTCTTTCAAGAGGCCTTCTCTTTCAAACCGATTAATCTCAGATAGGAGGTGGATGCATTCATTCTTGTTATGCCTATAATCTTTGTGGTGATCGCAGTATTTGTTGGTGGCTCTTCTATTTGTGAAAGCTCTTTGGCTATCATTCATGGGAGGGTGTTGTTTGAAAATCCCTCTGTGAATACTCCATATGTTTGCTAGGGTACGGAGCATGGGCGTATACTTTTCAAAGGTTGGTCTTTCGAAAGGTCTCTTGCCCCAGGGCTCATTGGATTTTGACTGTTTAGCCATTAGCCCTTCTCTTTTCTTTTGAACTCCACCTTCGAATGCTGTTCCACAACCTCTTGGAGCTGTTGCAGTGTTTTTGGGGCTTTCGCTGTCAATTTTCTATATAACTCCAAATCCTCCATCCCCACAAAGTACCTTTGGATAATTTCATTCTCTGTACCTTCGATCACCCCCAGGCTATCATTGACATACCTGTGGTAGAAGGCAGCAGTGGATTCCCCCAGCTTTGCTTCGTTTGATACAACTCTGTTAATGTCTTGGTGAATTTCTTTTTCTGGCAATACTAACTCAGTAGGCTCCACTGAAGAATTTAATGAATCCCTTGGTAAGTTATTGAACACTCCTAAGCTTTTCCTTTGCACCCACCAACTTGCATGTCAACCTCTCATCGAAATCTCATGAATTCACAACCCGAGGAAAGTTTGGATAAACTCTTGCGGGTCTGAATCCCTTTAGTATGTAGGAAGTCTTTCTGGCGGCTTCATGTCCTGGGGCCATCGAACTGTCGTCACCACTGAGCTGAATGGGGACCTAACAGTTTTCCCCATCGGTCATATCAATTTGTCCAACTCTCTGCCTAGGGCTGTCTCGGCTCCACCATACAGATATTCTCTTACTGGACTGAATCCTCAAAGGTCTCTAGGGTGAACGAAGGGTGCGCTTCCCTGACCATCAGTCAAGTCTGGGACCTTGGCCCAAGGCATGACTACTGGACCCTGTTCGACACCTTGGAATGGATAAACCGCCATCGGGGCAGACATAGGGTGACTCGCATACATACAGTCTGGGAAAGAGGGTTGAGGCCTTTGCGTTGCTGCCTTCCTCGCATACCCCAGGTCTGGGATTCCGCATGCCCGGCTGGCCAGGGGTAGCGCTCAGACCTGTGCTTCGAGTGCCATTGAAGGAAAACAAGTCGTCAAAGGGTATGGGGCCATCTAAGGGGGGACGACATGATAACCTTCCGCTACCAACATCCGCGTGAAGTGATCGAAGCTTCGCGGGGATCCCCTATCTTGGGGTCTTCGTTCAAGAGCCTCCACCTGTGAATCTCCGGAGCACTCCGTGAGATGATCATCGACACCTCGCGACCCTATTAATGGTATTGCAGCGCTAAGTCCTTCAGCTGGTTCGATGGCAGCCTCCGCTCCTGAATCTCCGGGTAGGGTCCCAGCCTGTGGCCCTTCGATCACAAGGGTTGTTAGGCCAGCCAAAGCTTTGATCGGTGCTATGGGTGTATCTTGGCTTATGATGGGAGGGAGCATTTTCTCTCCTTCCCTCGGCCTGTACGAAGATCTAGCCTCAACGCCAGCACCAGTCACTTTGCTTTTCAACCTTTCACTCCGACGAGTTGAAGCCGTCGACTTAAATATGCGCTGTAAGATCCAGTTCTGATTCAAACTTTGGGTCCCACTGGGCGTGCCACTTGATGCATCTGGTAACCTTCGTTCACAACCCAGCCCAGATCTGATCAACGTAGCCCGTGTCCTACAAAAAAGAAACAGGCCCCGGGATCTTCGGGGGGAGATTCTCCGACTGTCTAGTCAGTAATTTTGTAGAGAGTAAAAGTAGGCAAAGAAATTGTTACCAAAAATAGAGTACATACATCTCTATTTATACTATTGTTAAACTCTAATATCCTTTGGTCTATGACCTAATTCCCTTCGTCTCCTAGTGACTGACCCAATACCAAGCCCAATTAGGTGTGGCTTGGGTTATGGGATCTTTCTCTAAGTGGTAGGATTGCCGGCCCAATTAGGGGGTTTAGGATCTTCTTTTACACTTTTGTGTATCACTGTGTGTTATATCAATAAGATTATGTCACGTATCCCTCGTAAATAAATTATATTAAGATAAAATTTATTAAATTAATTTTAGCTAATTTAGGAGAGATACAATTAGAGTTTAACCCTAATATGCAATCAATGGCAAAAGAAGAAAAAACAGACCAAGAAATGGACACCCCATCCGAGTCTCAGAATCTCGTGAGAGCTAAATGTGGATAAAACTAATTATTAAAAACACCGCGAGTTCTTGTAGCCTTCCTCGACAAGACGACACATCATATGCATTTGGTCCCTTTTCCCACTCCACCAAAATGCATCTATACGAGGAACTCTAGCACTTTTCCTTTTTCCCCCCTCTAATCTTTTCCTGATATGGAAGGTGTGAAATTGGACAAATGGGGATATGAAGTCAAGACTTCTTCTGATGCCTGTATTGCGGCCATCAATTCCTACTATGATCAGGTCTGTCTATTTTTTCTGAAACATGGGATTTGTTCAATTTGGAAGAGCAGTTAATATGGTTCTTGGATTGTGCATTTATGGAGTTTGATTTAATTGTAGGTACTTAGCTATGGAAGAAAAAGGGATGTGATTCTTGGAGCTCCAAGAGCAGACCCGTTTTGTGTTCTGGGCAATGTTTTGGCAGCCAATTTTCTCTGTTCCTCTGATCCTTCAAGAGCCCCTCAGCTCCTTGAGGCTGCAAAGAAGAATCTTGTACGATTATTTTAGTTCATTTGGGTACTTTTTGTTTTCTCTGATATTTGCCCCCCTTTTTTTTGTTTTTCTGATTGGAACTTCTTTTCCCTGATGAAGGAGAATGGTAGTGCATATGAAAGAGCAGTTTTTGAGGCTATTAGTTATTTTATCTCTCCGAATAGGGATGATGATCTCGTCATTGATATGCACTCCAAGGTAGGTTGATTAAGACTATTTAGAGCTTAGCGATTTGTTGTTGTCCGGGTTTGCGCGTGGTATAGATAGTAGAGAATGATAATCGTGTTGTCGAGTTGTCATGTCAGAAAGTTTCATCCCTACTTGCATTTCTATTTTTCAATCCTTAGAAGGAGTTTTCCCTTTTTATTAATCTGACTTGTATATCTTAAATCATTCATAATTCAAACTACTAAGTTCAGTTACTTGAGTATATAATAGACAAGAGTACAGTTTCTTCAGAAGAATTATAGTGTTGATCAAGATGCTAGGCAGTAAAGATTTTCCGTTTATGTTTTCCCTTCATAATTTCAGTGTTGTGTTTGTTTTTTATAACAAATAATTCTCTGTAATCTTGATGGTAATGATTTACAGCTTTTGAAAGATTATCCAAGAGATCTTGCATCTGTGAAGAGAGCTCAAGTACTGTGCTTTTACATGGGCCAGCCTGATCGATCTCTGCAACTAGTTGAGCAGGTATCTCGAATTCGATAACTCGGTACTCCATTTTCTCTTGCTTATCATAATTTTATTGAGATGCTTCATATACTGATATACATATGGAATAAGGATTCAAGTTCTATTTTATTCTAATTCGGTTACTTGTCTTTTTCAATTCATAGGTCCTTCCCCTGAATAAAGAAGAGAGTTTCATATATGGGATGCTTGCTTTTCCGTTATTAGAGCTCGGTCGGATGTCAGATGCTGAAAAAGCTGCAAGAAAGGGTATCCAGATCAACAGGGAAGATCCTTGGGCACAACATGCTGTAACTAGAACCTAATACATCTCTCTATATCCAGTGTCATTTATAACAAATATGTCGCATTCATCTCCATATGCTGACACGAATAAAGAAGCATTGGCACAATCCACATTTTATCAGTATCAACACTTATCAGTGGTGTATTTTTGTATCTGGTGCAGCTGTGCCATGTATTCCAATTTGAGTGTCGTTTCCAGGAAGCCGTAACATTTATGGAAGAATGTTCATCATCGTGGACTTCTTTGTCATCATTTATGTAAGATGCTACAACAAAGTTTAACTTTCTGAAGTGTCGTAAGATGCCTGAAAATAATGTTCATCAGGTACACTCACAATTGGTGGCATGTTGCTCTTTGTTACTTGGAAGGTAATTCTCCTATAGAGAAAGTCAGAGAAGTCTATGACAAATGTCTATGGAAAGAATTGGAAAGAAACGACACCATTCCCTCTGAGGTAAATGTATTTTTCTCACATCTCTTCGGGATGTCTGCAATTCGAACTAAACTTTTCTATCCGTAGACTTACCTTAACGCATTGGGATTATTACTACGGATACACTTAAGAGGTCAGATAGAAGCCTTTGGAGATCGTCTCAACATCTTAGCAAAGCATTTGAAAGATCAAGTGAGGACACAAAATCATCTCCTTTTCTTTTTCTATGCCCTTATCCTCTTATTGAATAAAAAATGAAGGAAATGATTGAGCTGGTTCATTTTTTATGTAAAAAAACTCAATCGAAGGGAGTTTGGCATCTCGAGTGGCACCTTGATGTTCTGATAGTGTGGGCATTGACCTGTGTTGGAGAAGTTTCAAAAGCTGAAGATCTTCTTAGTGGATTAAAATCAAAGTTAGTGTTTTTTCTCTCGTGTTTTTTAGTATTTTTCTTGTCAAGTGTTTCACTGTCAAGTTACTTATCTGCTGCAGACTCTCTCTGATGCCTGAAAAGAAGCAGCGGCTGATGCAACGAGCGATGCTGGTATGTTTTCTGATGATTTTCAGAGTCCGGTTAATGAATTTTCTGTAGAGTTTTACAATTTTTGCTTTGCACTACTTTATTAAGTTCATGAAATTTGTATGCATTTGCAAATTCCTGTTTCATGTTCTCTACTGTAGCTTGCAGAAGCATTACACGAGTATGGAAAGGGTGAAAATGAGAAGGCTCTAGAATTGCTTGGACTTCAATTCGAGATCACTGATTTTAAGGTAATTTGATGAAGGAATCAGCATGTGGTATTCGCTTCTTCTACTTATCTAAGCAACTCACTCCCTTATTCCCAGATTATTGGAGCCTCTGATGAACAGCTTGACGTTTTCAATGAAATCTGGCTTACTTTGTTAGTCTACACAGGGCAGGCTACAAAGGGTATGCTCCATTATGTTTTCCATCTTAGAGTAAACTTCAATTATGATATCAGCTCAAGTTCTTTGATAATGACATTGCGTCTTTGTAGCTATTCAAGCTATTGAAAAGCAGTTGAAGGCAAGAGAAGGAGCACCATTCTTGTGGCGATTATTGGTATAGCGTTTTGCATTTGATGACGATGACAACGCTTGGTTTCATCAAAGTTATTATGTTAGAACATGTGGTGAACTCTTGTTATCTGTTGATTATTTGATCCAGGAAAAAAGTTATTCAGCATTGGAGAAGCCAGAAGAAGCTGCAAATGCTGGAGAGAGAGCCAGTGTTTTAGAAGGTGCATACTTCACTTAGATACTTGTGTTTTGAAGATTGAAGAACAATTTGAGTTGCCATGTATCCATCCATCTTTGATGTATCTATGCTAGCAAAACCTAATGGTTTCACAACAATCAAATGTTTGCCCTCTCATTTCCTAATGCTACGGCGAATGAGAGTTCGGTTCTATTAGCTGATCTAACTAGAGATTTAGGGTTCAATCCCGAAAAGTTGGCTAGTGATGGTTAATTAAGTGATCGGTTTCAAAAGCTACGACAGCTATGAACTAAACAAGTTCAAAGGAGGAAGTGCACAAATTTTCTGACACGAGTTATGTACTGATGCAGATATCCTAAGTAAAGATACATTTTAACAGGATTTAACAGTTTCTATCAACCAAAGTGCTAATGGCTACTTTGTTAATAGTTGCGAGATCTACGATCTTACACTTCAATGGAGCTTGAAAACACAATAATGTGTTCATCCCCTTCCTTGTGTTCAGTCTAATACAAGAACAGGAGTAGTTTGATCATCAGCCAAGAGAGAACGAGATCTATTCACAGACAAAAACCTTTGGCTACAACCAAACATTACATGAAAACATCATATAACAATCAAACTATTGTCCCAGTATTATCAGGAACAACAACAGCACCACCGCCAACCACCGGCCGAGTCCGGCCCCTGATCCTCCTCAGCTCCTCCACCACCTCCTTTGCATCGGGCCGGTCATCTTTATCAGCCGCAACACACCGGAAAGCCAGCTCGGCCGCTGCAGCAACACTGTCCACAGCGTCCCCGTCGAGCACTAAACTGGGGTCAACAACCTGGTTGAGCAACCCCATCTGAATCCTCAGCACGGCCAAATCCGCCAGTGTCATCTCCTGCTTCTCCCTCCGCTGATCCACCGCCCTCATTCCGGTGATCAGCTCTAACAATACAACTCCAAAACTGTAGATATCACTCTTCTCGTTCAGCAGAAATGAGCGATGATAATCCGGGTCCAAGTAACCGGGAGTCCCCTGCGGCCCGGTCCACACTCCACCGGAGGAATTCTCTCTCAACAGCCTCGACAACCCAAAATCACCGACTTTCACCCGCATCTCTTTCCCGACGAAAATGTTCGTGGAAGTGATATCCCGGTGAACAATCGGCGGTAGGACTGCGAAATGCAAGTACTCAATCGCCATGGCCGTTTGCAACGCAATATCAATCCTCGAATTCCATGTCAATTCGCCTTTTCCATGGAGATGATCCGCGACACTCCCGTTCGGGACGTACTCGTACACTAACAGAAGCCCTCTCGGATCGCTGCAGTATCCATGGAGCTTCACCAAATGCGGGTGATTCAGCGAGGATAATATCAGTATCTCGTTGCAGAACGATTTCGTGCCCGGAAGGTGTTTGTGTAAATGCTTCACTGCAACAACAAGCCCGTCGTTCAGCTGGCCGAGGAAGACCGACCCGAACCCGCCGTCCCCGAGCTTCCGCTTCGGGTCGAACCGGTTCGTGGAGGCCTCCAGCTCCTCGTAGGTGAACACCGGAGGAAGAAGGCTCGCGGAACGATGCCGCCGGAGAAAAACAACGGTGGGATCTTCTTCCGAATCAATCCCCTTCTTACGCTTGCGTATAATTACAGTACCGATGAAGAGGAATATCAATAAACACATGAACAAGAGGAGAATACTCAGAATCGCCATCTGGTTTACTCCCTTCTCGCGAACTAGTGGCCGTGGTCCGAAACAGGCGAATGGTTTACTGGTATCCGAAGAATCAAACCCGCAGGAGGACCCGTTGTTGTTCTGCCGGCAGGATTTGCAGCTGGAGAAATAGCTGTCGCCGGCGTCTTCTTCGTCCCAGGTGACTTCGAAGCCGAGGTTCAGGAAGTCATCCAGGAAGCCCAGAACATCTCGATGGCAGCTATGCTCGGAGTCGTCGTGGCGGTGCGAAGATCTGCATTCCTCGATGAGGTGAACCGGGTTCTTAATCAGCTTACAGAGCCACGGGCACCGGCTGCAGTTCGGGAGGGTCGGCGGCGGACATGGCCGGAGCACGGAGAGGCGGGAGCAGTAGGAGTCGGAGACCCGGAACGGCGACCCGGATAGGGAGATGGGTTTATCAGGTACGGTGTAGGGGGTTTCCGTACAAGTGTGGCTGAACAGCGTCGGAGAGAGCACCGCGGAGGAGGCGGCGCGGTCGTATTGGAGGAGGGAGAAGGTGGAGTTGTTGATGGAGATGGTTGCGCGTGGGGCGGTGCATTGGATTTGGAAAGCTGGGTGGCCGGTGCCGGGGGTGGAGGAGAAGGGGAATGGCGGCGGCGTGGAGTCGAACGGCGGGCATGCGGCGGCGGAGGGCCGGAGGAGGAGGAGGAGGAGGAAGGTGGCGGCAGCGGCGGCGGTCATGGAGATCTGGAATCTGGATCTGGGTCGGGTTTGGAGCATTGCATGGGTTTTTGTTTGAGTGAAAATGTGAAGCGAAGGTCTCGAGGAAGAAGAGGAGTTGTAGTCACGTGAGGATAATGGGGGGGGTGACAAAAACTCCACAGAAATTGTTTTGACTTGGGAGACCATGGCCCGTGGAAAACTTGGTCATCTTTTTCTGTAAAATAAGATATTTTTGGGAGGGTGAAGAAGACGGGATGAATACGATTGATATACGTATTTTTACTTTTGTTGAACTTCTTTTTTTCCTATCTATGAATATGTTTATGATGGTTTCCACCTCCATCCGTAAAATATGCGAGATCAATAGTCGAATATGTAAATACACTAATTGCTCTTTTGATTCCATGGTACTAAAATCAGACTGATAAATAAAAATGATTTGATTGATATGCGAGAAGAATAGTGGAGTTAGTATTTTAGCACCATCAACTTAGAATGATGTAGTTTTAGAGGAGGGTAGAGGTGGAGGACTAAGCCATTTAGCGCCTACTCAAAAACTAGAGGTGCAAACCTCGCCCGTCGCAATGTACAGTTCAAACATCATCCCATTGTAACAAAGGTCGTCTAGGAATACATCCTCATCTATAAAATCATGAGTTAAATCCAAGTACTATCAAACGTAATGTGCAACAATACCCTAATATGTTTGTTGCACTATACGATCTCAACACCCTCTCTCTTGCTTGAAGCTTTCAACAAAAATTTGCATGCTTCAATTGCATCTTCTATGGCCAAAAATACAGAATCCTTCCCAATTGAGTCGAAGAATTGTGTGACGGCGAACTTCTCCACCACGGGTAGCCTTGGATTTACTAACATCATCTACACAAACAATAAATGGCCGTGCAATGCAGCAATTTCTCAGCACATAGCAACCATTAAAGCCGAAACAGAATAAAAAGACTAAATGCTTCACCTTGATATCTTTTGATTCAAGAAGCTTTAGAATTTCAAAAAATGTCTCCACTCCCGTAATGTCGATAGCTACTACATCTGGAAATATAAAAATAAGTCAGCAAATCCCATATTTTAACCACTGAAATAAAATTGCACTCGAGTACCTCCCAAATCCAATATAATGTACTCGATGTGATTATTTTGTTTTGAGGAGTGACCGTTCACAAATGATTGCTCTTCTTTGACATATCTTAGTATCCTGCATTGATTCGTGTGGGGATCTGGTTAGAAGATGCAACTCAACAATAACTAAAACTTTGGGACATTTTACCTTTCTCTAATATATTGACAATTTGCGTAGTATATAGGGGACCCTATCTTTATAGCTAGGATTCCAGGGACTACAATGCCATTCGGGTACTGCTCTATGTCCCGGAACAGTTTTGTGCCGGGTAGGTTGCCAAGTTTGCATGTACCGGGTCTGGCTATATACAAAAGTGCCCTCAGTAATGCCAATCCGATCTGCAATCAACACACATGTCAATCAACACTTCAAATTTTGATTAGAAAGTAAAACTGGTACTGTACAGAGGTGACCCATGACCTTATATACTGAGTTACATGACCGACAACCACCACCAACGTGGGACCAACTCTAACACGCCCATTGACAAAATGGCTATGATACCTTATCAGGATCATGGGTTTCCAGGGCTCTGATACCATATCAGTTATATGACTGCCAACCACCGCCAATGTGAGACTAACTCTAACACGCCCGTGATCTTACTATGTAGAGGTGACCCATAATCTTATATACTGAGTTATATGAGTGTGAACGACACGGAAATGATTATAAAACTCACCGAAATCATGAGACCAATGTCCATGCTGATGAAGGCAACGCCCAAGAATGCACCCATGCAGATTAAGAAGTCAAACTTGTCTGTCTTAAAGAGGTGATAAGCCTTTTGGTAATCAATGAGGCCAAACATAGCTGACATTATAATGGCGGATAGGGCGACCAAGGGTGTGTGACTGAAAAGAGGAGCCAGGAACAGGAGTGTTAGCAGCATACAGACCGCCATTACAATGTTTGACATTTGTGTTCTGCATCCAGCGTTGAAATTCACGGCGGTTTTGGAAAACGGTCCTACAAGTACCCTACATGTCAGAAAGTGGGCGCGGGTTCTGAAATCAAATTCATGTTTGAAATGTACCAGTGGTCAAGTAGCAAGAAGTCATGGATCCAACAATGTTCATTAATCCAAAAGCTACCATTTCCTTATTCCCATCGATCTGTTCGTTTTGCTTGATCGCGAAACTTCTCCCAATTGCAATTCCTTCCTGCAATACCATATTTTATAAAAATTCATCCTCCCATGTTGCATTTCCTCAATCAATTTCTGTTGGGAAAAATAAAACTCACAGCCAAAGCCACCAACGCCGTTATAAATCCAGCTTTGAAGGTTGGACCTAAGTATTTCGGATCAAATGTGATGGCACGGACGGAGATAGGATTTATTCCCTTTTTCAATGGTCCTACCTGCAAACAATATCATCGTAATATTTGGTTTCTAAATTTCAAATTTTTGTACGTCAATATTGTCCGTAACCACTTATATTTATAGATCGTGAAATTTATTTTTTTGTACATAAACGGAGGGAGTATATGAATTGAACACTTACAATCATGATGCCGTGTTTGGGTCCATTAGCAAAATAAGCAAAAAGTCCTCCCACAATGACAGTTATTATAGGAGCGATTGCTGAGACCCAAAATAACTTGGGTCTCCTTTCCTTCTGCAAATGTCCAAACATTATTTTTCAATAACAAAATTTTGAAAAGGAAACAAAAACAGCCTACAGAGTTAGCGACAAGCTTACCACAAATCTGGTGAATTGCAAGAAAATTAGAAAGACGAATCCAATAACTGCACTTTGCCACTGCCACTGCACAAATATATTATATTAGTAAAAAAATGAAATGCTAAATTACACTCTTTTTAATAATTGGAGAGAATTGAACAACCTCTTTTCTGCGGCTCACTACGGATTTGAGAACATCAATTGTGTCAGTGTGGGCTGTGAAATGTGTCATTCCGAGCAAGCCTTTCAATTGCTGCAAGCAAATTATAATAGCAGTTCCTCCCATGAATCCAGTTATAGTTGAATGCGACAGAAAGTCAACCAAAATTCCCAACCTGTCAAGTTGACCATAAAACTTAGTTACAGTCATACTATATGCATAAAACATAGTGTGTAAGTGTACAACTGACCTCAAAAATCCCAAAGTTGTCTGAAACAAACCAGAAATGAGGCAAGATGTGTATACCAAGTTGAGGTACAACGTTGGCTCAGTTGCTGGATTTGCTACTGTGCTTATATTAGCAGCAATGATTAGCGAAGAAGCAGCAACCGTTCCCACCGCTAGATGCTTCGAACTTCCAAACACGGAGTATATCAATGGTGGGATAAAACTTGAGTCTGCAAGTACAGTTGAGTCGGTAAGACGGCTATTTTTGCACTCTTTCCTTCTCGGGGCGTCCCGATCAGCTTTTATTCATTTTTTACCAGCACATGGGCAAGAAAGCGCAAAACGATGAAAAGCACTTACACAGGCCAATGATTGGGGGAATGTTGGCAAGCTTAGCGTAGCTAATCCCCTGTGGAATGGCGAGGCTGGCAATGGTGATTCCGGAGAGGAGGTCGTATTTAAAGAGTTCCACGTTGTATTTGGGGAGCCATTCACAAATCGGAACAAAATACTCTATGATCTTCTTGAATTTATCGGCGGCGCATGATTCATTGCTGAGATGAGTGAAGGGATCATCCGGCAAAAAGGTCTCCTTGAGCTTCGACTTGAACACGGTCCCAAAGCTTCTTGGAGGTGCAAAGCTCACGTCATGAGCTGGAACGGGGGGAGGGGACATCTTCAACTGCAGATTTCGAAGGCGATACGATGAATTCAACCACCATTTATAATTCTGGAATAAATCGAATGAACAAATACATTACCGGAGTTTATCAGGATTTTCGTCGCGTTATCGCTAAATGCTTCACCTTTCCATCGCTTCAGATCAATGCCGTAACAGAAAACTCTGTTAGATATAACACTCTGTCGTGTGCTAATCACAAGCAAAACATGTGGTTTTATGTGTCCAGTGCAGTGATAACAACAGATGGTAGCAAAAATTTGCACAGTTTCCTCAGTTATTACAACGGACTGCAATAAGCAATAATCACAGATTCCACTGACGCTTCAAATATATTCCTACACTAGCAGGTACTGATTTTAACATCAAATTGAAGAGCATGAAAATTCGACATCCAGAATGTTACTGCAAAAATGTAACCAAAAAAATCAAGAAAAAGTAACCTTAAATCAATGTCGGTGGAGATGATTTACCTTAGAAAAACAGTGCAATTGGGGGTTGGGTGGAAAAAAACAGAGGAGAATGTTAGTTATGTTTGTACGTTGTGAGGTGAATTTGTACTGAGAGTAAAAATATTAGCCACGAAAAATAGTAATTTTTGGATAGAATTCATTGAACAGTCAGAGTGGACGTAACAATAAGTGGATAAGAACAGCAATTACGGCATTCATTTTGGAGGGACGAAGAAAACGTAGCCTAATTCTGGAAACGAAATATAACTGATTTCAACTCAGATCCTATTCTATTTACAATTATGATCCTATTTTATCTTATCCAAACATTCAACCTCTATTATTAACTGAAGGTCAAACCGCATCTAAAGTTGGTAATTACCATGTAAATAGCATTTAAGGATAGGGTAATAAATGATGCAGTCAAAATTCTATGGATGGATTTCTTCTTCCTTGCCATTAGGATAGTTAAAAACAAAATGTAACGAAGCAATTAAAATAGATTTAGCTTGTAGATAGGCTCTTCCTTGCAATCAGGACGATTCCGGTGGTGTACTTTTACCGAAGGATTAAATATGAGACAAATATACTATTTTCCACTAATTACACGTGTGTATGAGAATGGTAATTGTATTATTATTAAAATTAATTCATCCAGATCATTTCGTTTACTCTAATTGGGATACTAGAGACAGAGAGGTGTATAGTATGTATGTACAATGAGCATTTCAATATTACATGTATTGAGTAATTTTGAGTACACACACGCATAATTTAAACTATATCATACTTCAATATATATCTGGTTAGACCGACTAATGGTTATAACAATGATAAAAGATCCTCCTTTATATATCATTTTATAATTATTTATATATTAAAATTTATTTAAAAAATATCCCATAATTATAGATATCTTATTGCAATAAATAAAAATAAATGTCAAATCACCCTATTAATTATACTAATTATAAAGCGACCCATCTAACTATCAGTAACATACGTAATTAAACTCCACTATATATATATTCACATTTTAACATATTAAGAACACCAATACAATAATTCAAAGTCCCCGGGTCAAAAGCAAAGATCTTTTTGATAGAATGATTTGCCGTAATCAATCGTATTATTGATATCTAAATATATAGAGAGTACAATAGAGGTGTAATAAGGAAAGAACTCTAATCATAATAAATCATAATCTAATCAGGAGTCTGATTTTTCCTAACACCCCCCCCTCAAGCGGAGCGTCGAATGCTCGTCGACGCACAGATTGGACCTGAAGAACTCGAGCAGCGGACGAGAGAGACCCTTGGTGAAAATGTCCGCAATCTGAAGAGAAGTCGGAACATGAGCAACACACAGCTTTCCGGATGTCACCAACTCACGAACAAAATGGTAGTCGATGTCGATGTGCTTCGCCCGCTTGTGAGCCACTGGATTCTGAGCCAAGAAGATAGCACTACTATTGTCGCATAACAACAGTGGAGAACCAGAAAGTGGAAACTGAAGATCACGAAGCAAATAAGTGAGCCAGACCACTTCTGAGGCAGTGTTGGCGAGAGCACAGTATTCAGACTCAGTGCTAGAGCGAGAAACAATGGGCTATTTCTTGGCACTCCAAGAAACCAGATTCCCACCAAGAAAAATTGCATAACCGTAAGTGGACCGATGAGTCTCCAGACAGCGAGCCCAATCAGCATTAGAGTATCCTAACACATCAAGAGTACTAGCAGAACAAAATCGGAGACCAAAATGAAGAGTGCCACGAACATACCGCAAAATCCGAGTCACAGCAGCAAAATGATCATCTCTGGGATCCTGAAGAAACTGACTCACCGTGTTGGCCGAGAATGCCAAATCCGGGCGAGAGATGGTGAGATACTGGAGAGCACCAACAAGAGAACGATAAAGTGTAGGATCCCAAAATGGAGGACTGGCAGAGCTGTGAAGCTGAGAACCAGCAACAAATGGAGTAGAAACAGGTGCCGCGTCAGACATACCGGCCCGATTCAAAATATCCCGAACATACTTTGCTTGGCCAAGCAGTAATCCTGAGGAGGTAGGCGAAACTTCAAGACCAAGAAAGTAATGAAGAGCACCAAGATCCTTGATCGCAAACTCTCTGCGTGTCCGATCAATGAACTGGCGAAGAAGAGTTGAGTCATTTCCTGTAAGAATGATATCGTCCACATACACAAGTAGGTACAGTAACGACGACCCTCTCGAAAGGACAAACAAAGAAGTATCAGCTGAGCTGCACCGAAAACCAAGCTGTGTCAAATAACTACTGAAACGCTGGAACCAAGCCCGGGGAGCCTGCTTAAGACCATAAATGGCCTTTTTCAAATGACAAACATAGTCTGGATGGACAGAATCCTGATAACCAATGGGCTGCTTCATGTAGACTGGAACATCAAGAACACCATTAAGGAAAGCATTCTTGACATCCAACTGATGAAGTGGACAGGAACGCATGGTGGCTATGGCGAGAACCGTCCTAACAGTGGAGGCTTTGACCACAGGACTGAAAGTGTGGTCAAAATCAAAACCCGGAATCTGCGAGGAAACCTGTGCCACAAGTCTAGCTTTGTGATGCTCAATAGTGCCATCTGGTCGATACTTGAGCCTATAGACCCATTTGGAGCCAACAATGTTGACATTCGAAGGTCGAGGCACCAAATCCCAAGTGTGCTGACCACGAAGAGCATCCATCTCATCATCCATGGCTGAAACCCAGGCTGGATCCTGAAGGGCAGTGCGATAATCAGTGGGCTCTGTCTGAGAGAGGAGTGCGGCAGTGAGACCATGAGCAATAATATCCAAATAATCTCGGCGCTGAATGGCACCAGTAGAAGACTGAGTGGCCATCCGATGAGTACGAAGCTAGGGCGGCGAAGCTGGAGGAGTCGAACCAGCTGATGACACGGAGGAAGATCGAGCTGTGGTGACCGGAGAGTGACCGTTGAAAGTCACCGGAGAAAGAATAGCCGATACTGGCTGAGACGTGGTGGCCGGTGGCTGAGACGGTGGCGGAGGAGTGCTGGCCAACGGCTGAGATATGGTGGGCGTTTGGCGAGGAGCCGGGTCCAGGTCGGTCATCCAGATGGAAGATGGTTGTGAAGGAGGAGCAGCTGGAATAGTCACAGACACAGGCGTGGTGGCCCCAATCGATGAAGTAACAGTTCCATCAAAAAATGATGAAATCTCCAGATCTGAAATTGAACGACTGTCCGTGGAAGATGAAACATAAGGGAAGAAAGTTTCATCAAAACGAACGTGGCGAGAGATATAGATGTGCCCAGAAGTCGGGTCGAGACACTGGAAGCCCTTGTGACGAGGGTGATAGCCAATAAAAACACAGGGAATGGATCGGGGTGCAAACTTATCAGTAGCAGTGGCACGCGGACATGGAAATGCACGGCAACCAAACGGGTGAAAGAGGGTATAGTCAGATACATGACCAAAAACAACCTCAAAAGGTGATTTGCCACTCATAACCAAACTAGGCAGACGGTTAATAATGTAAACCGCAGAGGAGAAAGCTTCCACCCAATAACAGTGAGGCACATAAGAGTGAAAAAGCATGGCAAGACCAGTCTCTGTGATGTGGCGATGCTTCCGCTCAGCCCGGTCATTCTGAGCAGGTGTATAGGGCGAGGACATCTGATGATGAATGCCACATGATAGGAGATGAGCCTGAAGTCGGTGATTAGTAAACTCGGTGCCACCATTGGTCTGAAAAATTTTAACCCTAGCAGAAAACTGATTCTCAACGAATTTCTGAATCTGGATAAAGGTGTCATAGAAATCCGACTTATGCCACATCGAAAGAAACCATGTGAATCGTGAAAAATCATCAATGAAAACGGCATAATAAGAGAAACCGTTGACAGATAAAACAGGAGCTGGTCCTCAAAAATCACAATGTACTTTGTCCACTAAACCAGTAGCGCGCTTGTCACTAGTGGAAAAGGGCAAACAGCTACTCTTGGCCATCTGACAAGGAGAGCAACTGACAGGTGTAGGCATAGCAGAAGTGACATAAATAAGGACCTGTCGATTCAATAGCTGAACAGTATCATGAGACACATAACCGGGGCGAGAGTGTCACTGCTCAAAAGAAACATGAAGCTTTGTAGAGCGTAATTCGCCTAAAAAACTGGAATCACCAGTCTCAAGAAAATAAAGACCAGACCTATGACGGCCTTTACCAATTATCACCCCTGTAAGCTTGTGCTCAATGGAAAATGCATCAGCATCAAATATAACACGGACAGGCAGATCACGAGTAAGCTTACTAATTGACAATAAACTTCTAGTAATCTTAGGGACCACAAGGACATCATTAACAGAGAAACCAGATAAATGACATTGGCCGATGTGAGAAATAGATAATGATTCACCATTTCCAATAAGAATAGAATCAGAACCACGATAACGTTGTACCTTATCAAGATGACTGGTATGAGCAGCGATATGGGATGTAGCACCAGAATCAATGATCCACTGATTCAACGAAGGATGACGGGTTGAACCATTTATACTGGCCTGAAACAAACCTTTGTCCGTAATCCAATTAGCGGAACAATCTTCCCGAGATAAGGGCACCAAATAACCCATAGGAGGAGCTAAAATTTTTGCTCTAATAGTCACAAAAGAAACAAGAAATCAGCAAGAGAACAAAAAATGTCAACAGCTCCCGCCAGGCGCGTGTCCCTACACGCAGGGAGTGGCTAAGCGCGTGCCTTCAGGCGCCAAAACTGGGACTGCGCAAATTTGGCCAGACGCGCGTGGCTCCCACGCGCTGGAGCTTCTTTTTCGCGGACGGATCGCGTGAATCTCACGCGCTTAAGAATCCATCGAGTTCTGAAACCGGGATCTGCTTCCTTTGTAGCAGAAGCCGGATCTTGAGCTTCCTCTGTATCCTCTGCGGTGAACTGGAGAAACGGCGGGAGACGAAACTGGAGATGCAGCGGGAGGAGGTCGTCGGCGAGAGGAGGTCGACGGCGAGAGAAGGTCGACGGTGCGACTGGACACGCGACTGGAACGGCGGCGTTGGAGAGGCGGAAGAAACTTGAAGACGACGAGGATCTGACGAAGCTGCTGCCGGAGATGACTTTAAATGCCGGTGAAATTTGTCGCCGTGAGAGTTGCCGGAAGTCACCGGAAATTGGCCGGAAATTTGCTGGAATCAGGATCAGGAAATAATAATAAATTTATGATTAATGATTCAGGAACAGAACATGCTCTGATACTATATGATAGAATGATTTGCCGTAATCAATTGTATTATTAATATCTAAATATATAGAGAGTACAATAGAGGTGTAATAAGGAAATAACTTTAATCATAATAAATCATAATCTACTCAAAAGTCTGATTTTTCCTAACACTTTTCTTTTCCTGATACTTCAAGAAGATCCTCTAAATATACACAAAGAATTCAACACTACGGATCTAAATATATACTGTACAAAGAATTCAACACTATATATCTTTTCTTTTACCAAAAAAAAAATTTTAAAAAACAAAACCCCAAATTAATATCCATTTTTTCCATATATTTTACTCAGTCTCTCTGTTCTTCATCTATCATCACTACCTAGTACCAGTTAGCGAAAAATAGTTTTTTTTCCGAAACCAAAAAAAAAAACCCCCCGCAGTGAAATTCTAACTTTAACAAGTGAATGGGGTTAAGTGTTCGGACTGCATTTAATTGAGTAGAAAAATGTCATGAGCAGCCCAATACAATAAGGGTAAAAGAGTAATTTGGGAGGCTAACTACTGAAGGAGATTATAACTAACTACAGTTAGAACAATTCGCAACAGTTAGCTCAAAGGGTAATTGTTCATCAGTTCAAAAGGGAGGCAGCATATAAGCAGTAGGACAATTGGAAGGATAATCATCTTTGATCTTTTGTGTAATTCACATAATGAATAACTCTCTAATCCCTTGTTCCCCTTGTTCTTTCTAGCTCTTAATCCCTCTCAACCAAATTCAATCTTTCCCCCCACTCGTTTCTGCCCTTTCTTTCTCAAATTCTGTACAAATTTCTTCCGAAAATCAATACAATCTCTCTTTTATCCTTTGGTGAAGTTGAGCTCGTGACAATAAACATGTATTTGAAAGGCCCTGTTTGGGCTTGCTGTAATTAAAAACAATGTGATGTTTTTGTCTTGATTTTTTAAGTCTTACTCAAAGTTTTACCATGAGAAGAGATTCTATACTCTTAAAAACTCGATAGATTTTTTTTATTGAATTTGTTAAAACAAGAACATATGAAACTCATTTTAATTGTTTTCATAGTGTGGCTTGTACACGTGATGAGGATGGTAAAAATGTAAATTTTATAAGTGACATATTTGCGTGTAAATGCAATTCTTAATCAAATTTGAATGGTTGTGATTTACGAAGACAAAAGAATTATATTGCTCATACACTATCTTAGTATGCAAAATACAATAGAGATCATATTTCTCAATGGGAAATTACCTCACACTTTATAACACATCTTTTCCATGAATACATATAAATCTTCTAAGGGTTGATTAGTCCTTTTAATTAGTGAAATTTGGAGTAAATGGCAGTTGAACTTCCAGCTCAAGTTCTGAAGGATTCAACATACTTCTGAGAATTTCACAGCTTTTGGGTGATTGTATGGAGCAGTTATAACCAACTTTCAGTTGGATTATGGGATCAACAACTTCTATATAAAGGATTAGTTTACAGAAGATAGTTATCAAATAGCTTTTGATCATGAAGTTTGGCTTGAAAGCTGAGAGTGTACCCTTCTTTTCTATTCTCAAATTCAGGTTACTTTTGTAATTTTGTTAATCAATTCTCTGTTCATGAAAAAATAATCTATATCTATATAACTTGACATATGGGCCCATATAGATTGAACCTAACCCGCATGCGAAGATAATTTGAGCCTCCCCTGGTGCCGTTGCCATTCAGTGCAGAAATAGGTAAAACAGTTAGCTCTACTAACTAAGCTGATTCACCCAAGCCAAGGAAATTATCAATCTGCCCTTATTATGCTACTAACATCGTAACACTCCCCTCCCTTAATCCTCAGTTTGTCCTCAAACTGTAATGTATCTCTACTAAATCAACTAGAACTTAAAAGATGGAAATTGAGTTTGAATCACAGTACTATTCTCCCAAGATGCTTCCTCAGGAGGCAAATTTGACCATTCAATTAGCCATTGCACCTTCTGATGATTGTGATCTTACAACAGTCTCCCATGTAGTATCTACTTAGGGAAAATAAGAACAGACTCATTCAAATCCTCAGGTGGTAAGACTGCTGTGTTGGAGGGAGGACTTCCCATATGTTTTTTAAGAAGTGAAACATGGAACACTGGATGAATCTTGACAGTGGTGGGGAGTTGTAGTTTGTATGCCACGGCTCCAATCCTTTGTATAACCTTAAAAGGTCCAAAGAATTTAGGGGCAAGTTTCATATTTAGAAGGCCACTCAAAGTCTTCTGCTTGTATTTCTGAATTCTGAGATACACATAATCATTCACTGCAAATTCCCTCTCAGCCCTCTTCTGATTGCCAAAAAAATGCATCCTTTCCTGAGCCTTATGCAGAGGTTGTTGTAACAGTGTATTGGTGGCCTCCCTTTGTTGCATTAAATCCTGAGCAACTGGAAATAAAGAGTCTGAAAGAGCTCCAAATGGTATAACCAATGGTTTAACTCCAAACAAAGCTTCATAAGGAGTCATTCCAATACTATAATGGAAATTGGTGTTGTACCACCTTTCAGCAGCCCCTAACCAAGAACTCCAAGAGTATGGTCGATCCCTGCAAAAACATCTCAATAATGTTTCAAGGACTTGATTAACTCTTTCAGTTTGGCCATCACTTTGGGGATGATAGGTTGAGCTGAAATGGAGAGATACTCCCAACTTGGTGAACAATTCTTGCCAAAAAGAGCCCAGAAATATTTTGTCTCTGTCACTCACTATTGTGTCAAGTAGTCCATGATGTTTGTATACCTCAGCAAAATAAAGTTCTGATATCTTCTGAGCATTGAAAGGGTGTGACAAGGCTACAAAATTACTGTACTTTGTTAACATGTCTACAACTACTAACATAGTGTCCATACATTTGGATTGTGGCAATCTTTCAACAAGATCCATTGTAATATGCTTCTAGGCCTGTGTGGGAATTGGAAAAGGTTGCAACAGGCCAGGGGGGTGGCAATGCTCAGTTTTATTCTTTTGACATATCTCACAGTGTTGTGTGAATTGAATGATCCTGATCACTGGCCAAGTGAACATTCCTAACACTCTTCTGATTGTAGCAGCTTGTCCTGAATGTCCACCTATTGCAGAAGAATGCATAGAAGATAAGATCACCTTCCTGATATTCCCATTAGCTCCCACATAGATTCTCTTACCCTTCTTCAATATACCATGAACATACCGCATCTCAGAATTTGCATCAGTGGTAAGAATTGCATGTGTTATTAGCTTTTGGCTTTCTTCATCATCCTGGTAACTGAGCTCTAGTTGGGAAATCCATGTAGGCTACACAGTACTAATATTGCCAATCAGACCTACGTCTTCACATTGATCAGTATCAAGATTAAACTTGTCAACCTGCTGAAATGATGATTGCTCTTCAAATGGTGCTTCTGATGTAGTTTTTTCTTTCAAATCCAGATGGATTTGATCACCCCCAATCCCTGGTTATCTGAATAATGCATCAGCAGCCTTGTTTTCCACTCCTATTCTGTATTGAATCTCAAAATTATACCCCAACAACTTAGTAGTCCACTTGTGTTGTAAGGCATGATGCAACTTCTGGTCCAATAGATGTTTCAGGGCTTGGTGATCAGTTTTAATGATGAAGTGGCTACCAATCAAGTAATGTCTCCACTTCTCCACAGTCATCACAATAGCAAGCAATTCCTTCTCATAGGTGGATAATCCTTGGTTCTTTTTACACAAAGACTTACTCAGAAATGCAATGGGCTGGTATGTTTGCAAAAGCACTACTCCAATTCCTTGGTCACTGGCATCTATTTCTATGATAAAACCTTTTTCAAACTTAGACATTTTGAGAACTGGTGTTGTAGTGATTGCTTCTTTCAATCTATTGAAAGCCTCAGTGAACTGTGGTTACCAATGAAATGTATTTTTCTTCAATAAATCATGCAAGGGTCTACAGATAGTTCCAAATGATACAATAAACCTCCTGTAGTATCCTGCTAATCCAAGAAATCCTCTCAGATCTTTAATGTTTTTAGGCATTGGCCACTAGGGATGGCAATGGGGCGGGGCATGTACGGATTATGGTACCTCCATACCCATGGCAACCTAAAATTTTCATACTCATACCCGCCCCATCACCCATGGCGGGTACAACATTAAAATCCACCCCGCCCCATCGGGTATTTTATGAAATTCACCCCAGCCCATCACCTAGTTGGGTCTCAATACCCACTTCAAATCCCTTTTACTCACCTCATTTATATCTCCAAAAAAACCTAAATTTTACTCTAAAATTAATAATTTTAATATTAAAAGTTTAATAATATTTACATGAAAATATTATAAGTAAAACATGTGCATTATAGATAAACTATAGTTTATTATATAATAAATTAGTATGTACATAGCGGGTATAGTAGGACGGGGTGGGGGTGGGTTGGGTATGAACTAATATCCATGCCTGACCCACTACCCATGGCGGCTATCAATTTTCATACACATACCCACCTCATCCCCATGAAAAATACGTACCCGCCCCATTGAGGTGGATGCGGGGCAGACCTCCACCAGAACCCGCCCCACTGTCATTCCTAACAGCACCCTCAACATTCCTGCTACCATCCTTTTCTCCATTCTCTCATTTCCCCCCATTTCCACTATTAACCAACATAAAACCCAAAAATGCGATTTTCTTTTGAACTTTCAGGTTTAGATTCCACCTCATCGAGCCCTACCAAGTTCATATTTGAACTAATTGCTCTCTAAAGTGTGTGTATATTCCCTTCATCGGGTTTAACAAAAGAAATGAGGGAGAATAATTTAAGTAATGAGAGTAGGTAGAGGCTGGTGGATCGAGTTTGTGAAAAATAAGTTTTTGAAGCATTAAAAAGGGATTTGAGACATGAAAACACCTGGGGTGGGTGTATTCAGTGCAAAGTTATTCAAAGTGAAATGGAAGCTGATCATGGAAGATGTAATGAGAGTTGTACATGATTTCTTTGAAAGGGAAAATAGTACAAACTAGTCAATAGCACCCTGGTAACACTGATACCAAAACATCCCGCTGCAAAAAAAGTAAAAGAGGTTAGACATACTTCTTGTTGCGCTACCATTTATAAGATTATCTCCAAAGTGCTGACAAGTAGGTTAAGTAAAGTTATTGTTGAGATAGTTCAGGAAAATTAGGTTGCATTTGTTCCTGGTCGTAACATTCATGATCACATAATGCTAGTAACTGAATTAATCAGAGGTTATAGTAGAAAAAGTGGGGAACCAAAATGTCTCATATAAATGAGCATTCAGAAAGCATACGATACCATTGAAAGCATATAAATGTTACCATATAAATGAGCATTCAGAAAGCATACGATACTATACGATACCGTTTGTACATCTTACCTCTGGAGTGGTGGTGAAACTGTTACGAGGAAGGATCCAGTAGCTTGGGATAAGATTTGTGAGCCAAATAGATCCGGGGGACTGAATATGATATCATTGGTTGAATGAGGCATGGCAAATCTTAGCAAAAATCCATGAAATTTGTGTATAAAATCTGACAGGTTATGGATTAAATGGATCCACACCTATTACATAAAATGAAGAGATGTGCTATATTGGAATTTCAAAGCTCATGTTCATGGATGTTGAAAAATCTAAGCTAATGCAGGAACAAGGTGAAGGAACTAGGTGCTTGGAAAAGTCTGTTAGGGGAGAATAAATTCGAAATGAAAAATGTTTATAAGGAGCTGCTATTTGCTCCCTCCTCAGCTCCTTATAAACATTTTTCATTTTGATTTTATTCTCCCCCAACCGACCTTTCCAAGCACACACAAAGGATAGACTGAAAATTTATGTTGTCAAAGCGGATGAAAAATGTAATTTATGTCAAGAAATGGAGACCTTGCAACAATTGTTTTTCAGTGCAGAAGGGCAAGGAGTATTTGGAAAGAAATATTACCATGGTAGCAAGTGTACAGGGAACCAGCAGCTTGGGACGAGGAACTACAATGAATTATCAGTAGATGCAAAGGGAAAGGAGGAAAAGTAGGAATCATGAAAATTGCTTTTGCCGAAACAATATATAGTATATTGAATTTGAGAAATAATAGATGTTTTTGAGAGAATGTAAATGATAGAGAAGTTACAAAAGAAATTTTGGATAATATAGCGTATAGAGCATGAATGAAACCCATGCTTGCATCTCACTCTGCAAAACTTAGAGAAATTGCTATAATTGTTGCTACAGTAGCCACAAATGGCTACCCAATATAGAGGACGCATTTCCGAAATGCGTCCTCTCAATTTTTTATTTTTTTTTTTCAAATTTTAGTCCAAAATTCTGATAAAAAATATCGGGTGCCACGTGGCCGAATGGGGCCTTGCCACGTGGCAGAGGACGCATTATCATAATGCGTCCTCTCTGGCCGTGAAAATTTTGGGCCAAAATCTGGTCAAAAATGTTGGGCGCCACGTGGCCGAATGAGGCCTTGCCACGTGGCGCCCAAGGCTATTTTTATTTTTTTTTTTTAAATTTTAAATTTTTTTTTTTTTTTACAATATCTGGTCAAATTTTTTTAAAAATTTCTGGTCAAATTTAAATATTTATATTTAAATTTAAATTCATAATTATATTTGAATTGATATATATGTATATATTTATATTTATTTTATATTTTAAATTATATTTGAATTGATATATATGTATATATTTATATTTATTTTATATTTATAATTATATTTGTATATATATATATGTATATATTTATATATATATATTCATATTTATATATTTCTTTATTTATATATATATTTTTATATATATTTATATTTATATTTATATTTATATTCATATTCATATTCATATTCATATTTATATTTATATTTATATTCATATTCATATTTATTTTTATTTTTATTTTTATTTTTATTTTTATATTTATATTTACATTTATTTATATATATATATATATATTTATATTTATATATATGTATATCTTCATATTTATATGTATATATATATTTATATATATATGAATATATTTATATATATATATTTATTTATTTATATTTGTATATATATCTTTATTTATATTTATATTTATATTTATGTATATTTATATATATATATATGTATATATTTATATATATATATTCATATATATATATATCTTTATTTATATTTATATTTATGTATATTTATATATATATATATGTATATATTTATATATATTTATATATATATATATTCATATTTATATATATATATATCTTTATTTATATTTAGATTTATATATATATATATATCTTTATTTATATTTAGATTTATATATATTTTTATATTTATATATATGTATGTATTTATGTATATATATATATTTATATATATATACATATATATCTTTATTTATATTTATATTTATATTTATATTTGTATTTGTATTTATATATATGTATATATTTATATTTATTTTATATTTATAATTATATTTATATTTATATATGTGTGTACATCCACACATTTACGTATGTACATACAGACATTTACGTGGGTACATCCACACATTTACGCGTGTGTACATCCACACATTTACGCGTGTGTACATCCATCCACACATTTACGCGTGTGTACATCCATCCACACATTTACGCGTGCGTACGTCCACACATTTACGCGTGCGTACGTCCACACATTTACGCGTGCGTACGTCCACACATTTACGCGTGCGTACGTCCACACATTTACGCGTGCGTACGTCCACACATTTACGCGTGCGTACGTCCACACATTTACGCGTGCGTACGTCCACACATTTACGCGTGTATACATATTTATATATATTTATATATTTATATATTTGTAATATATATATATAATTATTTATATTTACGTATATATTTATACATATATTCGTATATATATATTTTTTATATATTTATCCGTATATTTAAATTCTTCAGTAAAAAATTGAACTATTGCCAGGTCTGAGGGCTCCTTTAAAAAACGATTCCTCCAAATACTTTCAAAAAAACAATTCGCCGGATCTGAGGAGTCGCTCCCCAGAACGAGTGCTAAATTGCGTTAAAAAATTTCGGAAGAAAAAATTTCGGCAGAAGAAAAAATTCGGAAGAAGAAAAAAATTTCGGAAGAAGAAAAAATTTCGGCTCAAGAAAACAATTCGGAAGAAGAAAACAATTCGGAAGAATAAAAAACAAATAGAAAGGGGCCAGCCCTTGGAAAAAAGAAAAGGAGAATGAGGTGGAAATTAAAAAAGGGGAGGACGCATTATGGAAATGCGTCCTCAACCCATTGCTTCCACTTCCACCGTGTACCACAATTTGGACCAAAATTTTACTTTATGCTATATTAAAATCATGCACTCGCAAAACTTATGGTTGAATTCTACTACTAAGTAAAAAAGGGAGTTGGGATGGTAAGAACACTTTGGAAGAGATTAATAAAAGTAACCTTATTTCCAAAAATAAATAAATTTATATACTAGTATTATTTCCATATGAAGAGTCCGTCTCTTGAAAGACGGTCTTTGCATAAGTTATGGAAAAACCAAGGTTTAAAGTGTAAATTAGAAGAAATTAAGATAAAATTTTTGGGTTGCATAAACCGAGTTATAAATTTTATAACCTGTACATGTTGCATACTAAAATTTTAATATTACAACTAACACCTTTTACCTTTTAATATTCTAACCAAACCCCGTCTTTCCATAAGCTTATGGAAAGACCGTCTTTCCCAAGACTTTGCCCCATATAAATATACAAAAATATTTTTATTTATCAATAAATAGTAAACAAATTTATTTTGGCAAAGTTTTGGGAAAGACGGTCTTTCCATAGACTTATGAAAAGAAGGGGTTTAATTCGAATAATAAAAGGTAAAAAGTCTTAGTTGCAACATTAAAATTTTAGTATGCAACATGTAGTGGTTATAAAATTTATAACCCGGTTCATGCAACCCGAAAATTTTATCTTAATTTCTTCTAATTTACCCTTTAAACCTTGGTCTTTCCATGACTTATGGAAAGACCGAGAGACACACTCATTATATTTTATAAGTTAAAATAAATAATAATAAGTATTTAAAGGTAAAAATGTATAATATAAAAAAATATTTTTAAAATTTTATATATAGTTTAACGAATCCATTATATAAGGTATAAAACAAGTGGATCTATGGATAAGCCGTAGGAGACCTCAAGATCATGGGTGCCTTTACACAGTACATTTTATAATAGAAATCCATAGTGTTATTAAGGTATCAGAAGTCAAGGTTTGCATCTGCCAAATACTAGTTGGTTTGGTTTTACGCACTAATACTATGAACTAATTCTCAGCGTTCGAGTTCTGCGGCGAGTCCGATTTGAGAAGCATCTCTCCGGCATACATTTTTGTCTTCGTCGGCGGCTAGAAGACCAGAAATACTCAATAATCAATCATCAGTTTCTTGATTCCTGGTCACTTAGTACTTGGTAATCGGCATAGCCTGTGAAATTGATTCTTTGAGTTTGAATTTATTTCTTAGATTACCTATCTAGCTTAAGATTCCACCTCTAAATTTTATTCACTGAGCTTGAATTTATTTCTTAGCTTAAGAATTTCCCCTAAATTGTTTTTGCCCGTGATGTGAGTGATGTCTGAATGCTCTTCCCCTTTGTTTGGCATTTAGAGATTCTATGGGAGAATTACAGTTATTTGAAGAGACCTACAATGTGAATTGTGAAAGACTAGTGGGATTTTTATGTGCAGAAGGAACTAACTGGCATGTTGAAGTACCCGGTTGCTGAACTACTGGTTGAATCAGTCATTACTGTCTTATGTCTAGTATGCAAAGTATAGAGTAGGGGTAAATAGAGTTTGGGATTTGATACGATTTAATTTGAATTATTCTGTTTTGCATCTTATTACTGTGACGCTATATATTGTCTCGTCCTGGCTAACTTCCCAAGCAACGTAATTTGAAAGTTTGAATGAATGACAAGCATTCTGAATTGCTGATTGATGAGTTTATAGTTGAATTGCACCTGGTTGTATGTAGACTTTGTTATGACTTAATCTGTCATTGTACAACTCAATCTTTTTGTTTACAATTGTTGCAGCACCAGATTTGATTTTCTAGATCTGCCGCCGAGGTGCGTGCTTCTGTTTTTATAGTATTCTGAATTTGGTTGGATCTGTTGTCATTTTTCATAATTGTTTCATGTGGTGGCTGATTGATATTCTTGTTTAATTTGACATTCATTTGGTTTCACGTGCTTCGTATGTTGCTGAGCAAAATAATATGCATGTAATTTCGTAGTTTTGTATTTTGCTTCTATTATAAGAACCACATTATCACTTTGAAAACATTGATTTGCTTGTTGTCACCTATTTTGTAAGAGATTGTAATGTTTGAAATGTGAGAATAAATTTATAAGTCAATGATATGTTGTTAACAGTCTAGAACGCCATTTGATTTAGGTGATGCAATGGCAACTTGGATAGTTGGATGAAATCGAAATGAAACCGTCTTCCTTGACGAATCCTCAAAGCCACACACATCTGGTCATCAAATACGCTGTGGCCTCAAGGCTTTTACTTCTCGGCCTCATTTTGCTCTGGCGATCTCTTCTCAGCTCCTATGACACCTCGGCTTCCATAAACCCTGACTGCCTCTTCCCATCCGTAGCTACAACTTCAAATCCTCGAGTGCTGTTCCCACGCATTTCATCCGCGTTGGAAGACAGCATAGTGTGGGACAGTGTCTACTTTGTCCGCAGTGCGCAGTGTGGCTATGAGTACGAACAATCCTATGCGTTCTTCCCATTGCTCCCCATATGCATCTCCTTCCTCTCCCGAACTGGTCAGTTTGCTGAAAATTTTCCTTGGAGAACAATGAATTATAAGATGAATGGTTTCAAAACAGTGTGTTGTTTTTGCAGTTTTTGCACCATTAATACTGATTATTGGACAAAGGGCTGTACTAGGATTATCAGGATATGTGCTTAATAACACTGCATTTGTATTTGCTGCTTTATATCTCTACAGGTACTATCTCATTTGGGATAGCCGCAGTGATATGACATTATTAGCATTTGGTGTTTTTCTTGCCATATAATTTAATTACAGCATTGAATTTAGATGGATAGAAAATCATTTTCAGTTGTCTAAGATATTGTATCATATATATGCTTCAATTCTCTGGTTACTCATTCTCGTCTCCGTCGCGACAGGCTTTCTGTTCATGTATTGAAAAACCGGGAGGTTGCGTTGCTGGCATCAACCTTGTTTTGCTTCAATCCAGCTTCCATATTCTACTCATCAATGTATAATAGTCTGGAATTTTTCTTATAAGTTTTATGGATAAATACTGTTTTAGCTTACCATAGTTTGTATTCTCTTGTTCAGTTATTCTGAAAGTTTGTATGCTCTTTTATCAATTGGTGGGGCATACTACTTGTTGAGTGGTCGAGATAATTTAGCAACACTTAGCTTTGCTCTCTCCGGTGCTGCTAGGTCAAATGGGATGATTAATGCAGGATACATAGGTTTTCTAACGATGCATCGGGCTTATGATGCCATCTTTTGGAAAAAGAATGCCCTTGTAAGTTACTTATTTTTCCTTTTATTTCCACTATCTAAAATTTCCAAGCCCTGGGTTAGAGTGATATTTTCAGCACCCGATAAACTACTTTTTGATGCATACTTTCGTTCATTATTGAAAGACATTATATGTGGGATTAAGTTGTAAGTGTAGGTGGCATCCATAAAGAAGATACAAGGCACAAGCATTAGGGTAGCTAAATTCTAACCATATCATTCTAACTTCTAACCCTTCTCTTTATCTTTTGTTACTGCAAGTTTTTGAAAAATGGAAAAAAAAGCATATGTTTCTGATATGCTGTCCTACAGTCAGATGTTATGTACGCATATCCATCTCACTGGATGATCCTATTAGTCTGTTTTCTGCTTCTGATAAATCTTGTGATGCTGATGCTTGGATCTTTTTAGTGCTGCCTCGGTGGCAGCAACATTTATGAGAAAAATGATGGCCCTTTTAATGTCTTTGTAAGGAAAAAAGAATGTTTGCCATTATTTTATCTCCCAGACTTATGGATGGGAAGCATCATTACCTGTCATATTTTTTATATCATTTCTTTTCTCATTGAGAAGGATTCAGCTGTTTGTTAGTTAGCAAAGGATTGAGCAGTTTGTTAGTTGCTCACAATAGTATAATGTGGAGTTGTGACTTTTTTCCCCTCTTCTGAATTTTTGTCTAGTATCTCAGTCAATTCCTCTTGTCGATCCCAGCTAGCATTGCAGGTGGTTGTTTCTGGAGCTATACGTTGCTTGTGTATCTCCATTCCTTTTTCTCTTTTCAAGCATATGTCTCTGCAGGGGACATCCAGAGGATGCTTTGAGGCCCTGGTGCAAGGGAAGAATTCCTTTGCTGTATGATTACATTCAAAGTCATTACTGGTATGTTCTAAGTCTTTCTTATCTCTCATAGTATAGTGTGTATGCCTTGAATGTTTTTTACCTTGTATGTTTTTATGAGACTTGCTAAAGCATACAATAGGTAACTCACTTGACATTAAATAATTGAAGAAAATAACCAATGAGTTAGATCTGTACAGTTCTTCATTATTCTCCTTTTATTTAGATTAGTATTAGATGTCATGTACAATCCGAAGCATACGGTTCACAAGGGCTTAATAGTGAAAATTGGGCTTATTACTTTGCTTCTGATAACATTAATAGACTAGCTGTTCTTTGGTTTTGCCTGTGAGTCCAGGACTGGACTTAGTAGCGGTCCTTGGTTATATAGTAGTATTATTTATATTGTTAAAATTAAGATTTTCATTCTATATCTTGTTTTCTTGGCCCTGCACATAATTGCATTAATACTTGCCTTTTACATTATTCTTAGGGTTTTGGTGTGTCACTTTGTTGTCTTCAGAATTAAGTCCAACTGATTTTTAAAATATATCTGGGGTTCAGGGGAGTTGGCTTCTTGAGATATTTCCAAGTGAAGCAGTTGCCCAACGTTCTACTTGCATCCCCAATACTTTCTCTTGCCGTCTGTGCAATTGTATACTATGTGAAGTTGTGGCCAACAGTCTTCCTCTCTCTTGGCTTCAAAACTTCTGCTAGAGAAGAATTGTCTTCATCTTTTGTACGAGCAAATTCAAGCATGGTTGCTCATGAAAGTAAAACTTCAAGTACAGTGCGAGGTACTGCTTTCTTTTTATGCTGTTAAGGGATTCAGTAATAATATCTTTGTATTTATCTCTTTTTGGCAATGTTTCGGCAGTTCATCTGTACGTTTTATTCCTCTTAATCAGGTTAATAGAGTAAAAATATACCCCTTTGGAAGTCAACTACTCTGAAACTGCGTATTACTGCCTCATTGGTTCTTAATGTAGATGACTATTAAATATAGTTCAATGAGTATTGCATGCTTACTATTGTGGCTCGGTATGATTGAGACAGTTTAGTTTTTTATTCCACATTGTGATTGTGAATGCAGTTTTTGGACTTTTATTTAACTGAAAATCCTTGGTTTCTTGTAGATTCTCTTTCTGTCAAACGGAGGAAAAAGTTTTTGAAAGGAAGTAATGCTAACAATGTTGCAACACAATCAGAGGATGTGACAGCGGAAGGACATACCATGTTGCCAGTTGTAATTCTTCCATTTATTCTACACTTGGCCTTCATGGCTGCCACAGCTTTTCTTGTGATGCATGTGCAGGTATGCTTCCCTTCCATTTCTTCAAAATAGCTCAACTGACCATTCATCGTCAACAGATGAGTTAAGTTGAACTCCCTATCGTATATCAGTATATAATTCATTTTACTGCATACATATCACACGTTATGCTATAAGTTACGAAAGAAAATGACTGTTTTGATATCAGGCTGAACTGACTTAGATGAGGGTTCAGTAACATAAATATTTAATTGCCGTCCTGCTCTTGAAGGAGGCTAGATAAACCATACGCCTACTATAATTGTGGTCCTCTCTAGGTCTCTTCACATATGTAAGTTAAACATATGTAAGGTGATGCACTGACGTTTAATTAACATAGATTGGTAAAGTAATGTCCACTTGAATTATTTTTCATTTCACTTTTTATAAACAGAATCGTGAAATTTTGGACTTTGGAGGACAAGCACAAAGGCCACAAAAATACAAAGTTATTCTTCTTCCCACGTTTCACCATTCCAGTAGCATGTGATTTGGCACTCCAATATATTGGGTCCATTCAGTACCACGTTTGCGACATTCTCTTACAAATTATTGGTTTCTACCCCCACATAGTCACATTCGCAAGAATCACTCCCAAAATCCCCAACTTTCAAACAAAAACACCTCTAGCAACTTTTGCTGTTGAACTAGAAGTGTGCAAAACTGCCTCAGAAAACTTCGAAGTTCTGCAAATCTGACTAGCCTCAGCCAAAAACCAAGTTGATCCGCGGAGCGCAAACGCACAATATCACCTTCAGCTCATACAAATCTAGCTTTAAGCTTTCCCCCAAACCCAAGCATCTCAGGTGAAGGGGTAGAAGTTAGAGAAGAGCAGACTGCCAAGAAAAATGTAAGCAAAGCAATATCCCCAGATGAAGTATCCCCACTTTCCCACACCAGGCTTTATCATGACGTAGGAGGCAAACCAGTAAAGTGAAGGGCTCGCAGATAAGAAACGAGTTGCAACCTGCAACACATTCATAATGTCAAGAAGGGAGGCAGATCAACAAAAAACAAACCAAAGTGGTTCAGACGAGTTTGCAAAAATACCGAGTTGAAGATAGTGTGTACAGAATATGCATCTAAACTACTAACAGATGCTGGTACTTAGCAAAATGGACGCAATATAATGCGTCCGATCAACCACTAGAATCTATTCTTACCAAGCATTCAAGAGTTTCCATGACATTATGCTTGCCTTTGTTATTTTAAAACTTTGAAATTATTGTGAATAGACCTCCACAATTATAGTTGGCGTATGGTTTATCTAGCCTCCTTCAAGAGCAGGACGGTTACTGAACCCTCATCTACGTCAGTTCAGCCTGATATCAAAATAGTCCTTTTCCTTCGTAACTTACAGCATAGCGTGTGATATGTATGCAATAAAATGAATTATATACTGATATACGATAGGGAGTTCAACTTAACTCATCTGTTGACGATGAATGGTCAGTTGAGCTATTTTGAAGAAATGGAAGGGAAGCATACCTGCACATGCATCACAAGAAAAGCTGTGGCAGCCATGAAGGCCAAGTGTAGAATAAATGGAAGAATTACAACTGGCAACATGGTATGTCCTTCCGCTGTCACATCCTCTGATTGTGTTGCAACATTGTTAGCATTACTTCCTTTCAAAAACTTTTTCCTCCGTTTGACAGAAAGAGAATCTACAATAAACCAAGGATTTTCAGTTAAATAAAAGTCCAAAAACTACATTCACAATCACAATGTGGAATAAAAAACTAAACTGTCTCAATCATACCGAGCCACAATAGTAAGCATGCAATACTCATTGAACTATATTTAATAGTCATCTACATTAAGAACCAATGAGGCAGTAATACGCAGTTTCAGAGTAGTTGACTTCCAAAGGGGTATATTTTTACTCTATTAACCTGATTAAGAGGAATAAAACGTACAGATGAACTGCCGAAACATTGCCAAAAAGAGATAAATACAAAGATATTATTACTGAATCCCTTAACAGCATAAAAAGAAAGCAGTACCTCGCACTGTACTTGAAGTTTTACTTTCATGAGCAACCATGCTTGAATTTGCTCGTACAAAAGATGAAGACAATTCTTCTCTAGCAGAAGTTTTGAAGCCAAGAGAGAGGAAGACTGTTGGCCACAACTTCACATAGTATACAATTGAACAGACTGCAAGAGAAAGTATTGGGGATGCAAGTAGAAAGTTGGGCAACTGCTTCACTTGGAAATATCTCAAGAAGCCAACTCCCCTGAACCCCAGATATATTTTAAAAATCAGTTGGACTTAATTCTGAAGACAACAAAGTGACACCAAAACCCTAAGAATAATGTAAAAGGCAAGTATTAATGCAATTATGTTCAGGGCCAAGAAAACAAGATATAGAATGAAAATCTTAATTTTAACAATATAAATAATACTACTATATAACCAAGGACCGCTACTAAGTCCTGGACTCACAGGCAAAACCAAAGAACAGCTAGTCTATTAATGTTATCAGAAGCAAAGTAATAAGCCCAATTTTCACTATTAAGCCCTTGTGAACTGTATGCTTCGGATTGTACATGACATCTAATACTAATCTAAATAAAAGGAGAATAATGGAGAACTGTACATATCTAACTCATTGATTATGTTCTCCAATTATTTAATGTCAAGTGAGTTACCTATTGTATGCTTTAGCAAGTCTCATAAAAACATACAAGGTAAAAACATTCAAGGCATACACACTATACTATGAGAGATAAGAAAGACTTAGAACATACCAGTAATGACTTTGAATGTAATCATACAGCAAAGGAATTCTTCCCTTGCACCAGGGCCTCAAAGCATCCTCTGGATGTCCCCTGCAGAGATTCAAGTATCCATATGCTTGAAAAGAGAAAAAAGGAATGGAGATACACAAGCAACGTATAGCTCCAGAAACAACCACCTGTAATGCTAGCTGGGATCGACAAGAGGAATTGACTGAGATACTAGACAAAAATTCAGAAGAGGGGAAAAAAGTCACAACTCCACATTATACTATTGTGAGCAACTAACAAACTGCTCAATCCTTTGCTAACTAACAAACAGCTGAATCCTTCTCAATGAGAAAAGAAATGATATAAAAAATATGACAGGTAATGATGCTTCCCATCCATAAGTCTGGGAGATAAAATAATGGCAAACATTCTTTTTTCCTTACAAAGACATTAAAAGGCCATCATTTTTCTCATAAATGTTGCTGCCACCGAGGCAGCACTAAAAAGATCCAAGCATCAGCATCACAAGATTTATCAGAAGCAGAAAACAGACTAATAGGATCATCCAGTGAGATGGATATGTGTACATAACATCTGACTGTAGGACAGCATACCAAAAACATATGCTTTTTTTTCCATTTTTCAAAAACTTGCAGTAACAAAAGATAAAGAGAAGGGTTAGAAGTTAGAATGATATGGTTAGAATTTAGCTACCAGGTAATGCTTGTGCCTTGTATCTTCTTTATGGATGCCACCTACACTTACAACTTAATCCCACATATAATGTCTTTCAATAATGAACAAAAGTATGCATCAAAAAGTAGTTTATCGGGTGCTGAAAATATCACTCTAACCCAGGGCTTGGAAATTTTAGATAGTGGAAATAAAAGGAAAAATAAGTAACTTACAAGGGCATTCTTTTTCCAAAAGATTGCATCATACGCCCGATGCATCGTTAGAAAACCTATGTATCCTGCATTAATCATCCCATTTGACCTAGCAGCACCGGAGAGAGTAAAGCTAAGTGTTGCTAAATTATCTCGACCACTCAACATGTAGTATGCCCCACCAATTGATAAAAGAGCATACAAACTTTCAGAATAACTGAACAAGAGAATACAAACTATGGTAAGCTAAAACAGTATTTATCCATAAAACTTATAAGAAAAATTCCAGACTATTATACATTGATGAGTAGAATATGGAAGCTGGATTGAAGCAAAACAAGGTTGATGCCAGCAACGCAACCTCCCGGTTTTTCAATACATGAACAGAAAGCCTGTCGCGACGGAGACGAGAATGAGTAATCAGAGAATTGAAGCATATATATGATACAATATCTTAGACAATTGAAAATTATTTTCTATCCATCTAAATTCAATGCTGTAATTAAATTATATGGCAAGAAAAACACCAAATGCTAATAATGTCATATCACTGCGGCTATCCCAAATGAGATAGTACCTGTAGAGATATAAAGCAGCAAATACAAATGCAGTGTTATTAAGCACATATCCTGATAATCCTAGTACAGCCCTTTGTCCAATAATCAGTATTAATGGTGCAAAAACTGCAAAAACAACACACTGTTTTGAAACCATTCATCTTATAATTCATTGTTCTCCAAGGAAAATTCTCAGCAAACTGACCAGTTCGGGAGAGGAAGGAGATGCATATGGGGAGCAATGGGAAGAACGCATAGGATTGTTCGTACTCATAGCCACACTGTGCACTGCGGACAAAGTAGACACTGTCCCACACTATGCTGTCTTCCAACGCGGATGAAATGCGTGGGAACAGCACTCGAGGATTTGAAGTTGTAGCTACGGATGGGAAGAGGCAGTCAGGGTTTATGGAAGCCGAGGTGTCATAGGAGCTGAGAAGAGATCGCCAGAGCAAAATGAGGCCGAGAAGTAAAAGCCTTGAGGCCACAGCGTATTTGATGACCAGATGTGTGTGGCTTTGAGGATTCGTCAAGGAAGACGGTTTCATTTCGATTTCATCCAACTATCCAAGTTGCCATTGCATCACCTAAATCAAATGGCATTCTAGACTGTTAACAACATATCATTAACTTATAAATTTATTCTCACATTTCAAACATTACAATCTCTTACAAAATAGGTGACAACAAGCAAATCAATGTTCTCAAAGTGATAATGTGGTTCTTATAATAGAAGCAAAATGCAAAACTACGAAATTACATGCATATTAATTTGCTCAGCAACATACGAAGCACGTGAAACCAAATGAATGTCAAATTAAACAAGAATATCAGTCAGCCACCACATGAAACATTTATTAAAAATGACAACAGATCCAACCAAATTCAGAATACTATAAAAACAGAAGCACGCACCTCGGCGGCAGATCTAGAAAATCAAATCTGGTGGTGCAACAATTGTAAACAAAAAAAGGTTCCGAGAACTGCTTTCACTTTTCCCAAAAAAAAGGTTCTGAACTCGGAACCTATTACTCAGGTTTAAAAAAAAGGCTGCCAGTAAATAGAAAGAACAGGTCTGGCATCAATGGAACCCGATCTGATTATTCAAGAATCACAACATAAAAATAACATATCACTAGCACTTAACCAAAAATAACAGATCCAAACATTAAAACATAACCAAAACCAACAGATCTAAACACTAGCACTTAACCAAAACAAAACAGAGGCGGCATCGGAGACAGGAAGAGGCAGCGGAGACGCGGCGTCGCAGAGGTGTGATCGAGCTGAGGTGGAGTGGCGCTGGGATTAGAGGCTTGGAGATGGTGGAGATTAGAGGCAGAGATCTGGTGGAGATCAGAGGCTGGAGAATTGGGACTTGGGAGAGACGGAGGGAGAACATCGGGTGGGAGAGAGACGGAGGGAGAAAAAATGACCAGGTAATTTAGAGTTTTTTATATAGTGACCCAAAATTATAGCCCAAGTGCAGCCCATTAAAGGTGGACCCAAAAACACTTCTGACATCGGAACCTCTAACAAAGACAGCTTTATTGTAGAACTGTCTTTAATTGATGTCCATCAAAGGCGGAATCGCCTTTGATCAATTTCGAACCGCCTTTAATTGGATCCAAAACCACTTTCGGTATTGGAACCTCTTTCGGCTCCTCTATCAAAGGCGGTTCCTTCCCAAAATTTTATAACCGTCTTTGAATGGTGTCTTTAATCACAAGCTTTCCACTAGTGTGAGTCAAATAGATAGTTGAAAAAAATGGGTTGAGCGGGTTGTGTTTGTGTTGTGACCGTGGGTTTACCCAAATGGGTCAAAATGGGCCATACTCATATTTTTTAATTACCCATTTTACCCAACCCATAGATGTCCCGTCCGCCCATTTGCCGCCCCTACTGGCCACTCCAATATACACTGCACTTTGCCTTGGTCCATTTTTACTCCATCTGCTGTGATCTAATGTCCCAAGTACTCCAACTGAGATGCTGCAAAAACACGTTTGGAACACTAAAATGTTGAGATGCTGCAAAAACATGTTGCTTAATAATTTCTAACACAGTTTCCAGATGCTTCAAATGATGCTCATAAGTTTTACTATAGATTAAGATATCATCAAAGAACACTAACACTGATTTCCTTAACTGTTCTTTGAACACCTGATTCATTAGTGCTTGGAATATGGCAGGTGCATTAATGAGCCCAAATGGCATCACTGAGAACTCAGAATGGCCATGGTGAGTTTGGAAGGCTGTCTTGTGTATGTGATTCTCATTAACTCTGATCTGATGGTAACCTGACCTCAGATCCAGCTTAGAAAAGAATTTAGAATCATGCATTTCATCCAATAACTCATCAATAACATGCATAAGAAATCTGTCTTTCACAGTCATGTCATTTAATTTCCTATAGTCTATACAAAGCCTCCATGAATTGTCTTTTTTCTTTACTAATAACACTGGTGAAGCAAAAGGACTGTTGATGTGCCTAACCACTTTATTTTCCAACATTTCTTCAACTTGTCTTTCAATTTCTCCCTTCGAGGCATGAGGATAGCTATATGGCTTCATCTTGAATGGTCTTGCATCTATTTTCAAGTTCATCTGATGATCAATGCCTCTAAAGGTGGTAAGGTATTAGGTATATCAAAGATAGTTGTATACCTACTCAGTAAGTGCTGCATCTTCTGATCATAAGCTTCAGTATATTCGGCCATTCCTTGTTCCACTCCACTTGTCATCATCCTGCAATTAACCCTTTCAGACTCATAATACCTCCCCTGTCTTGTTCTGCTCTGATCATTTTCCTCCTGGCACTTGTTTCCACTGAAACCTCACTCGGAACTTTTACCATAAGTAAGAGAAGATTGAAATATCCTTCTTCTCTTTTGTTCCTGTAGCCGCTTAGCCTCTGCTCCCCTGATCAACTTAAGAACCATAGGCTCATCTTCCCTATGTAGAGTCCACTTACTTCCCTTACTGAATAATGTAATGTGATGATCATCAAAATCAAATGAGATGGGACTAAACAACCTCATCCAATTGACTCTAAGTATTAAGTCTATTTCTCCTAATGGCATCACCCTCAGGTCATAAGAAAAATTATGATCCTGCACACTCCACTGTACTCTAGGGCACATAGTAGAACCATAAATTTGCTCACCATTTGCCACTATAACCACAAAAGGTCTAGCTCTACATTCTTTCAAATCAACCAATTTCATAATATCAGGATCCATAAAGCTTTCATTACTTCTTGTGTCAAATATGATGCTTACCTTTATGCCTTTAATCCTTCCATACATGATTATGGTGTTCACCCTTC
The DNA here is from genome assembly GCA_037428765.1 of Rubia yunnanensis. Taxonomy (NCBI): domain Eukaryota; kingdom Viridiplantae; phylum Streptophyta; class Magnoliopsida; order Gentianales; family Rubiaceae; genus Rubia; species Rubia yunnanensis. The sequence goes on along the minus strand of CM075071.1, from coordinate 77,638,888 downwards.
TCTGTGCATCAATTGCATTAAGCACAAAATGCTCAGGAGTCTCCTCATTTTCCTTACTGTAATCAGTGTCTTCCACTTCCCAAATGTCACCCTCAGTTTCTTCAGCTTGAGTGTTAATCCAGTTTAATTGCTTAAACTTACACTGATGACCAGGAACATACTTCTCCCCACATTTGAAACATAAATGATTATCCCTCCTAAACTTAATTTCCTGTGGAGAAATCCTCCTAATAGCACTAGAGCTCTGTCTATTCTCAGATTGTTTCCATACTCCCTTACCACCCGACTGTTTATTTGCCAGATTAGGATTCATGTGATTACTAACCCCTTGAACATTCACCCCCTTAACCTTTTAACCTAAGATTTCCAGATGTTGTTCTTGTAGCAGTGCCAATTCAATGGTAGATTTAAGACTCTCAAGTTAAAAAAAAATTCAACAAAGGCTTCAATTCTTCTTTCACGCCACTCATAAAACTTGATATGAAATAATCTTCAGATAGTTTCAGATTCTTACCAACTATCGACGATTTTAATTCTTTGAAATTCTCCTGATACTCTCTCACACTACCTCTCTTTTACAGTTTGTTGAAGGCTTTTACAACATTACCCGCTCCTAGTTCAGAAAATCTATCAGTAACAGCATCAGAAAAATCCTGCCAACTCCAACTGTCTTTGATCAGCTTTTCATTTTGAAACCACGCCTCAGCTTTGCCTTCAAGGTAAATTTCTGCAGCTTCCACGTGTCCTGGGTCAGTGATCTAATAGTAGTTGAAATATTTGAGACATCTTCTCAGCCATTCCTTCGGCCTTTCACCATTGAAATTCACCAGCTCAATCCTTGGATGCAGGTAGTTGCTATTTCATCCCACTCTCCATTTTTGGTTCAGGTCTTCAGATTTCTCTACTTGTTCATTAATCTTCTTCAAGAACTCCTTGGTTTTCACAGATCTGGAAGAATTTCCAGAAGCATGAACAGATACTTCACTGTCATGAACTTGCTTCTCTTTGGCTATGTTCAAGATCATGTCCTTCAGCTCTGAGTTGTGCATTCTGAGAATCCAAAACCTTCTCCACTTGTGCTACTATTTTGGCTTCGATCTCCAAGATCATCGCTTCGAACTTAGCATCCACAACTCTATACATCGTCTGCCTAAGCTCCTGTGACAACTCCTTGAATTTATTTTCCAAATTGGTTTCCAATGCTTTGAATTGGGTATTTTCTACCATTTTTTACCGAGGTAGGCTTTGCTCTGATACCAAATGTCGTGATTAAAGGTTTTCTGGTAGGATTTAGTAGTAATTTTTGGCAAGAAACAAGAACAGGAGGACAAAAAATGAAGAAGAAGAAATCAGATTTGGAAAGTTTGAAGGGAAAAAATGAAGAAGACCTCTTTGAGAGTTTTATAAATCATATCCAAAAACTAGCTAAAGAATCTTCCTAACCAAGTTGATATATATATATATATATATATATATATATATATATATATATATATATATATATATATATATATATGTATGTATGTATATATGTATATATATATATATCCCTAGCTTGAGCCAGGTGTGAGGTGAAAATTGTTGTAATAAAATCGTAGCCTTCCCAACTTGATCCTCCCTTGGTGTCATTGCCAATCAGTGCAGAAACAAGTAAAACAGTTAGCTCTAATTACTGAGCTGATTCACCCAAGCCAAAGAAATTACCAATCTTCCCTTATCATACTACTAATATCATAACAGTTAAATGAGTCTCAGTCCAACCCGTTATTGACACAATTTGTATATGATCCATTTATAGATAACGTGCCCAAAAATTCTAATTGTACTTACATTGTCAATCTCACATCCAACTCACTTGTCCATTTACTATCCTTATGTTTGACCATTTTATCCTCCTTTTACCCGTTCTTAAATGATTTTTCACAAGAACTAGAGTTGCAATTTCTGGCACTAATCTCTCTAAGGAAAACCCTTCCCACAAAAGACTTCAAACCCTAGCCGATGGGGCGCTGCCGCCGGCGGTCCGGCCACCCCCCCCCCCCCCCCCCAAATTTTCTTTCATGCTCTGTCTTTCCATTACCTAGTTCAGAAGTTCCAGGGGGCCTTCGTCAACCACATTGTGCTCCAATCGACTCCGGCGGATGAGCGAGTTTCTATGGAGGAATAAGCCAACGACCAGATCTGGTCGTCTAGGAAACGAGTGAGGTCTCCGGTGTTCAACGAGTTGAGCGGAGCTCTAACGCATTCAACAGACTTTCAACAAGTCTAGCGAAGTCCCGAAGAAGAAGACGGTGATCGGTGCGGTCATTTGCACGAATCGACATCCCGGCCAGTCTGATAGAGCTCCGGCGAGTCCAGCAGAGCTCCGACAAGGCCATGGACAACGAGGGAGACGGAAACCGATCTGGCCATCAGCAAGACAATGGGTTCCCAGTGATTTCAGCTGTTTTTGGCGAGTCCGAATCTCCAGAAACCAGTGATTCTGGCGAGTCCGACATGATCAATGGTGTGGTGACAGCCCCCCTCCTTTTGTTACTGGTTTTTATTTCAGCTCCCCTAGTGGTTATCGTAGATCTGAAGCTAGTAGGCAAGAGGTCCACTGATCGAGTCTTCGACCAAGAAGCTGAGCTGTAAAAAATATGAACACTTGTATTGATCAGTGGTGCTCGGGGAAGCATTATACCTTTGGAAGAGTTGGTTCGGACGAGACTACAAAGTGATAATAAAGCACAAATGCTCATCCTCCCACGACGATGGACCACGACAAGGTCCGGAGAAGGTATATATCCCTGAGATGATGGTGATTGGTAGTGTGAGGCCGATACATAATGGTAGATTGCGGCCAATGAGGCCGAGGATTCTTCTCAGATCTCAGAAATAATAAGGTGGAAATTTTAGGTCTCTATTTTTGTTTCATTTTGGTGACCGGCGGAAACACCGTAGTCGACGGTCTCTAACAGTGGGTCATATTCATCCTAAATGGGGCGGAGGCAGATTCGGTTTAGACTGAATCAGATCATCAAATTGCACTGAACACATGGGCATGTTTTCCCGTACTTGAGTCGAGGTTGAGGTCATTTGGTTTGAGTGTGTTGGCTCGTCTGATTTGCTTCAGTTTATGGTTAACCTTAGCTTAGCTAATAAGGAAGGTGAGCTCAAAAGGGGTCTTTTGCCTAGAGCATTAGATTAAGAAGTCATGGCTAGTAATGATTTTCCGACGACCTTCCAATCGGAAAATTATATTGGCCTCCGATCTACTTTCCAAAGAGTTTGGTAAGGAGAAATCTGAGTCAATTTTTTTAGGCAACATACTTTTGGCGAATCCCTCTAAGGCTAAAGAGTAGATTAGTAGACTACGGTCAATTTGGACACTTTAGGATTCCCCGACATATCTTGAAGGTCCAATTTGGTTCGGGTTAGGGTACTTCGTTCTTATAAGATAGAAATGTCAAATATAATGTGTGCTACTGTGGATGTTTGAGTTGGGATGCCGACTTGAACTGATACATATGTCTGGTGGGTTGAGGTCGAGACTGGCGGACCTAATCAAGGTGCATTGGGACCACTTCATTCTACTTTACACCTTCCACTCAGCCCCCAAGGCAAGCATAGCATTACGGATCAGGCGCAACTCGGGATCTCCCCCCTGCACAATCTATGGTTTGAAGTCTCTATACACTAGGTTGGTGTGGAGCAACTCTTTATACACCATGTTGGTGTTGGCATGGAGTTCAAATGGGAGACTCACCCCATTTCAAGTGAGTTAGCGGGAATCAAAACCCACTTTGTAATAGATAAGAATTCTCAGCATAACGTTCACTAGTTTATCAATTCCAAATAGAATAGATAGTGATAGAGTAGATAAGAAAATATCCTGATTGATTTGGTTTAATTAGAATTGATATTGTACATATATTGAACAATCTATGTTCGATGTACTTAGCTCCATGTACTCTATTTATTCATCTATGATAGACACACCAAATATGATGAATTACACACTTTCATGGTATCAGAGCCCAAGGTTAATCTGTTACCCTCATTCTATCACGTTTGTGCGATGGTTCATGCCGTTGTGCACGTGAGGAGGTGTGTTAGAGTTAGAGTCTCACGTTGGTGGTTGACAGTCATATAACTCAGTATATAAGATTATGGGTCACCTCTATATAGTACCAATTGGTTTTATGATACTGGCATGAACAGTGTTGTCCCCTATTCTGGTAACCGTTCTGTCACGGTTGCTAATGGCCATTCTATTCCTATTTCTCATATTGGACATCGTCGGTTTTCTCGTGATTTGTCTTTATCTGATGTGTTGGTGGTCTATGATATTACAAAAAATATGCTTTCCATTAGTAAATTGACAAAGGATATGAATGCTGTGATTTCTTTTAATGAGGATTCGTTTGTGATTCAGAATCGGTCCACAGAGAAGGTCGTGGGCCAAGGTTGATGTGATCGTGACCTTCATGTGCTTGAGAAGAGTGGTGCTGCTTTTGTTGCTCATGTTAAAAATAATAAACATAGAGCTTTTTTTGATGTTTGGCATGCTAGACTAGGGCATACTTCCATTTCAGTTATATCTTTGTTAAATAAACTGAACCTTGTTGATGTGGTTTCTTACCGCCCAAACCTGTACTTTGTTTGCCTTGTGAAATGGCAAAAGGAAAAAGGCTTTCTTTTGTGGACAATCCTATACGGGCACAGGATGTCCTCAATTTAGTGCACTATGACTTGTGGGCCCTGCTCCATTTTTATCTAATAGTGGATTCTCGTATTATGCCGTTTTTGTTGACGATTTCTCACAATTTACCTGGTATTATCCATTGGCACGAAAATTGGATTTCTTTGAGACATTCTTGCAGTTTCAGAACTTGGTTGGAAACCAATTTTCTTGTTCAATCAAGGTGTTTCAGAGTGATAGTGGTTCAGAATTCACAAATGCACGCCTACGACCACATTTTTCAAATAAAGGGATACTTCATCAGATTTCTTGTCCATCCACACCGGAGCAGAATGGTAGAGCGGAACGTAAACACCGCCATATTGCAGAGATGGGATTATCAATGCTTTTCTCCTTTGGCTTGCCGATCTCGTACTGGGATGTTGCTTTTGCCACGGCTACCTACACCATCAACAGGCTTCCCACCCCTGTTCTTCGTAATGCCTCACCATATTCTCTACTATATGGTCGCCATCCAGTTTACTCCAACTTTCACCCATTTGGATGTTGGGTGTATCCCTTCATTCGGTCATTTGCTCCTCACAAACAGGCCCCTCGCAGCACTCTATGCATATTCGTAGGCTATAGTGCTTTCCATAAGGGGTTTCGCTGTCTGGATCCTGTTTCTAAGAAGGTCTATCTCACTCGGCATGCCCGTTTCGATGAGTCTTCTTTCCCATTCGTGAATGATACTGCTCACACTGCCCCAGAATCTCTGGATGTCTCGACGTTTATTGATTTTGACTTGGATGAGTTGTCTGTATCCCCTGCTACCCCTCTATCACCTACTCAAAATTCGTCTGGGTCGACGGCCCCGTCCACTAATTCTCCGACATCCGTGTCTTCATTGCGGTCCTCTCTGACTGATGCTCCACTGCCTTCTCCATCGATTGTCAGTCATCGTATGACCACTCGCTCTCAGACAGGTAGTCGCACAGCAAAGCAGTATCTAGAATATGTGATGACAGGGTTTCTTGTGGCATTACTTACACAGATTGAACCTCGAGGGTATCGATATGCTCTTAAGGATCCCCACTGGGTGGCCGCTCTGGATGAAGAAATGGGTGCTCTTCGTCAGCAACACACTTGGGATCTTGTTCCACGCTCTACTGGTGTCAACATTGTTGGCTCCAAATGGGTTTATCGCCTCAAGCATCGTCAGGGTGGTACCATTGATCGGTACAAAGCTCGTCTTGTTGCGTAGGGATATTCTCAATTGCCAAGCTTCAACTTCACCCACACTTTTAGTTTTAGTCTGATCGTCAAGGCCTCTACAGTCATAATTATCTTATCCTTGGCCACTAATTTCTCTTGGCCCCTTCATCAGTTAGACGTCAAGAATGCATTTCTTAACGGTCTTCTTGATGCACCAGCTTACATGGAGCAACCAGCCGGTTACACTGATCCCGTTCATCCTGATTATGTATGTTGTTTTTGCAAGGCTATCTATGGTCTCAAACAAGCTCCTCGGGCTTGGTTTCAGCAATTCAGCTCCTACTTATTTCATCTGGGATTCCGGTACAGTTCTGCCGACACTTCCCTGTCTGTGTTCTCCCAGGGATCAAAGATTCTATACCTGCTAATATATGTGGACGACATCATTCTTACCGGAAATGATCCTATTCTCATTCGTTGATTCATCACCCGCACTGATCGTGAGTTCGCCATTAAGGATCTTGGTACACTTCACTATTTGTTGGGATTGGAGGTCTCTCGATCTTCATCTGGACTTTTTTTTGGGGCAAGCTAAGTATGCAATGGAGATACTCAGTGCACGGGTATGATAGATGTTGTTCCTGTTTCCACACCTTTTGTTCCTGGCTCTCAGCTTCACAACACATCGGGGTCTGAGTTCTCGAACCCCAAGCTTTATCGCTCACTAGTCGGTGCCTTGCAGTACTTGACCATCACTCGCCCTGATCTCTCTTATGCGGCCAACTCTGTTAGCCAGTTTCTCCAGTCGCCTCACGAGGATCACTATCAGGCTGTCACTCGCATCCTTCAGTATGTCTGTGGCACGCTTCATCATGGTCTGACTTTTCGATCATCCCACAGTGGTCTTTCCCTTCTGGGCTACTTCGATGCTGACTGGGCCCGTTGTCTCGAGACTCGGCGTTCCACTTATGGCTATGCCATATTTCTTGGGGGCAATCTTGTCTCTTGGAGTGCTAAGAAGTAACCGACTGTGTCTCGATCCAGTTGCGAGTCCGAGTATCGTGCTATGGCGAACACTGCTGTTGAACTTACCTGTGTGTGTAATCTGCTTAAGGAGCTTCGGATTTTCCTTTCGTCGTCCCCTCTCCTACTTTGCGACAATAGCAGTGCCATTTTTCTTGCTCAAAATCCTGTTGCACATAAACGGGCCAAGCACATAGACATCGACTACCACTTCGTTCGTGAGCTTGTTGCCTCTGGTAGGCTTCGTGTTAGTCACGTTCCATCCTCTCTGCAGGTTGCTGATATTTTCACTAAGGGTCTGTCACGTAATCTTTTTTATTTGTTTCGTTCCAAGCTTTGCGTATCCTGTAGTTCCACGCTTCGCTTGAGGGGGGGAGGGGGTGATAGAGTAGATGATAAAATATCCTGATTGATTTGGTTTAATTATAATTGATATTGTACATACATAGAACAGTCTAGGTTCGATGTACTTAGCTACATGTACTCTATTTATTCATCTATGATAGAAACACCAAATATGGTGAATTACACACTTTCAGATAGACTAGCATTGTTGGTTGTGCACACAACCGATCATGATTGTAACCCGAATTCTATAATTTTAATGAGAATGAGCCTACTTTTATTTTTAAAAAAAAGCATTTTCACTTTGCTATTGAATGTTGTGAAAATGGTAAATGTAGAAAATATTATGTGTTGTTTGTAAAGTAAATAACAACACAGATAATCGAATAGACTTAAGTAAAGTAGCATATCTGGTATACTTACGATATACTAGTAAAATTGACATTTCCCTTAGTTCATATACTAGTGTGTATTAAAAAATAAATACAGTCCATTATTCATGATTCTAGGAAACATTCATTATCTATGTTTTAAGAAAATTTAATTATTCTTGAAAATGCAACGAGGAAGTCATTTCTAGAATATAATATAATTTTTGAAATTTTGAACATGGCAACCCTTATAATTATTGATTATAGTGTCTAGAACCTTAGTTGATGAGTCTGGTGGCACATTCTAGTCCACTGATCAAAGTTAAAGGGCAACAAAGCAGCACTAATTGTACAATTAGAGTCAGTTTATCATCATCACATATCCACTACAATTGAACCCACATTTCCATTCAAGTCCACACACCATAACTCCTAAGAATTACAAATACGTTCGATTAATTAAATATGAATGGGTTAATGTAAATGGAATAGAAAGAACTTGAAGTGCTGCGTATTAGAGATAGCTGAAGGGTCATAGACCATAAATGGGTTTAACTATAGTTACTTGTATTTTGCCTATTTATTCTTCATAATACACCCTCATAAGTCATGGAGGTTTCACTCTAACATGGTATCAGCCAGAACGTCTTAGACGTCCTTTCTTTTCCTTTCTGTTTCAAATTCATACATTTCCTTCTTTGTTTATCTTCTTTTGCTTCAATCTTGTTCTTTACAAGATGGCCACCGATGATAAACTCACCTTCAGTAATATGATTCACCTTCTCACAATCAAATTGGATGCTTCAAACTATATGATGTGGATGAAGCAAGTCCAACACCTTCTTCGTTCGCAGCGGCTTTTGGGCCATATTGATGGTTCGAATCCTTGCCCTCCGGTTCCGTTGCAGGCCTCTTTTGCTCAGGCCGCCGGCTCGTCCTCCCCTACTGGTTCCTCCAAGGCAGCCTATGAGGAACTCAAGGCGGCTTATGGCCAGTGGATTGTCGATGACGAGAAGCTTTGTTGTCTTCTTCTCTCTTCTGTCTCGGTTGAGGTAATGTCCGAGATTTCTTCCTGTGATACGGCTGCTCAGATATGGGATACTCTTGCTAGTGTTTTTCATAATCGTAGTAAGTCTTCTGTGTTGAGCCTTCGTGTGCAAATCATGAATCTTCGTAAGACTGGGTCTGTTCATGAATTACACCTTCATTTTAAAGCTTTATTTGATAAACTTGCTGCCATGGATACCCCTGCCACAAATGATGATATGGTTCTGTGGTTTTTACATGCTCTTGGTGCTGAATTTCGAGATTTTAGTGCCCCTTTGTTGTCTCGTTCTCCGACTCCGGCTTATATCGATGTTGTGGCTGAGGCGGAGAATCAAGAGGCCTTTCTGAAAAATCTGCAGGTTTTTGGAGTATCACAGGCCGCTCCTGTAGCCTTTCTGGCCCAGGAAAATTTTTCCGGCCATGGTGGTAGCGCGTGGAGCCACGCACCCGCGCGTGGGGGTGGCGCGTGGGGCTCACGCACCGGCAGAAATGGCCGTGGCGGCGGCCGCGGTCGTGCAGGTGGTCGTGGTAGTTCTTCTGGTGGTCAGGGTGGCGCTGGTTCGGGCAGAACTGTTGTAGAATGCCGGTTTTGCCATAAATTCGGTCACACCGCTCAAACGTGTTACAAATTGTTTCCGCCGCGACGTGGTGAAGCTGCTGTCCGTGATGATTCTGCCCTCTTGGCCCAGCAGTTCCGAAGTTCCTTGACCGTGGAGCCTTCTCCTACGGCGTCGGACTGGTACATTGATTCTGGAGCAACCAATCATCTCACCTCTTCCGCCTCTGCTTTGGAGAGTGTGACTCCATACTCGGGTAATTCTCGAATTTCAGTTGGTAATGGTGATTCCATTGGTATTCATTCTGTTGGTGATTGTCAACTTACTTCTATTTTGCGGTTATCTGATGTTTTATATGCTCCGGATGTGTCTAAAAATCTATTATCTATAAGTCGTCTTACTCAGGACCTTGATGCGATTGTGATTTTTGATGACCGGAGTTTTGTTATTCAGCACAAAGTCACCAAGGCGATCATGGGCAGAGGTCGTAGTGTGCATGGTTTATATGTGCTGGATAGAGGAGAGGCTGCTCTATTATCTTTTATATCTCAGAATACTAATCGAGTATCGTTTGATTTGTGGCATGCTCGTCTTGGCCATGTGGCCCCTACTATTATTTCTCATTTGATTAAGACTGGAGTTTTGTGTGCTTCCTCTTTATTACCTAAGCCGGGACTGTGTGCCCCCTGTGTGATGGCTAAGGGTCAAAGACAATCTTTTTCTGTTAACCCTAAACGGACTTTGAAAGTTTTGGATTTGGTGCATTGTGATTTATGGGGACCAGCCCCTGTTTTGTCAGAAAGTGGTTTTGCTTATTATGCTCTTTTTGTGGACGATTATTCTCGTTTTACCTGGCTATATCCTCTTCGCAGAAAATCGGATTTTTTCGATGTTTTTTTGCAGTTTGAGGCTTTCGTACAGAACCAGTTCTCCTCCACCATCAAAACTTTTCAGAGTGATGGTGGGTCCGAATTTCTCAATAATCGTCTTCGCTCGCATTTTGCCTCAAAAGGCATTCACCATCAAGTCTCCTGTCCATACACACCGGAGCAGAACGGTCGTACAGAACGAAAACACCGTCATGTGGCTGAAATGGGATTGTCTATGTTATTCCATTCTCACTTGCCTTTGTCTCACTGGGAAAATGCTTTTGCTGCTGCAGTCTACACTATTAACAGGTTGCCTACTCCTGTTCTTGACGGTGCTTCTCCCTATAGTGTTCTATTTGGTCGGACTCCAGAATACTCGAATTTCAGACCCTTTGGCTGTAGGGTCTATCCTTTTGTTCGGCCATATGCTGATCACAAGCTGTCCCCTCGTAGTATCCCGTGCCTTTTTGTGGGTTACAGCTCTCACTATAAGGGGTTTCGTTGTCTGGATCCTATTACTGGCCGGATTTATATCACTCGCCATGCTCGCTTTGATGAGACATATTTTCCTTTGGCCACTGGAAGCACTGCGCAGGTGTTTTCTTCTTTGGATGTTCTCTCATTTATGTATCCCGAGCCTTCTGTTTCTGAACCAGCCTCACCTTCTCCGACAGCCTCTTCTGGTCCTTGTACGGTCTGTGATGACTCACCATCTCCAGTTAACCCATCTCGATCCCTGCCACATCCTCCGGTTCCTTCTCCTCCGGCTACTCCGCCGTCCTCTCCACCTCTGATTACTCCGCCATCTACTCCTTCGTTTGTTTCTCCATCCCCGAGAGCTCATCATATGGTTACCAGGAATCAGGATGGCACTCGTCGTATCAAATCCTATCCTGATTTTGTTCCCACTGGTCTTCTAGCTGCGGTTATGGATCATTCTGAGCCTCGCGACTATCGTACAGCTCGTCGGGACTCGAAATGGGTCGGTGCCATGGATGAGGAGATGGATGCACTTAGAAGACAGCACACTTGGGAGTTGGTTCCTCGCCCTTCAAATGTCAATGTTGTTGGGTCAAAATGGGTCTATCGCTTGAAATACAGACCTGATGGCAGCATTGATCGTTACAAGGCTCGTCTGGTCGCTCAAGGTTACTCGCAGATTCCTGGCTTCGATTTCGATCACACGTTTAGTCCGGTAGTTAAAGCTGCCACAGTTCGGACTGTTCTTGCTATAGCTACTCTGCGACGGTGGCCCTTGCATCAGCTTGATGTCAAGAATGCGTTTCTCCATGGCGTTCTTGACACACCGGTCTATATGGCTCAGCCTGTTGGTTATCAGGATCCTGCTTGTCCTACTCATGTCTGTCGACTTCAGAAGGCTATTTATGGCCTGAAACAGGCTCCTCGAGCCTGGTTTGATAGATTCAGCTCTTTTTTGAGTCAGCTTGGTTTTGTTTGTAGCTCGTCAGATACATCTCTGTTTGTTTTCTCTCGGGGTTCTACACTACTGTATCTTCTGGTCTATGTTGATGACATCATTCTCACTGGTAATGATGAGGGTGCCATTCGCCAGTTCATCTCTCGGACTGATAAGGAGTTTTCCATCAAGGACTTAGGGTCTCTCACTTACTTTCTTGGTCTTGAGGTATCCACTTCTCCTACCGGTCTCTTTCTTGGGCAAGCCAAGTATGTTCGTGATATTCTTTCTCGAGCGGGCATGACTGACACATCTCCGGTTACCACTCCGTTTGTTCCACTCTCCCAACTTCACAGCAACTCCAGTGCTCCTTTTGGTAATCCTACCTTTTATCGATCTCTGGTGGGTGCCCTTCAGTATCTGACTATCACCCGTCCAGATTTGACTTTTGCTGTCAACTCTGTCAGTCAGTTCCTTCAGGATCCTCGGGAGGATCATTTTGCAGCTGTCACACGGATTCTTCGGTATGTGGCTGGAACGCCCCATTTTGGTCTCACTTTCCGCACGGGAGGATCCTCTGATGTTTGTGCTTACTCCGATGCTGACTGGGCTCGCTGCTTGGAGACGCGTCGTTCGACCTATGGTTATGCTGTTTTCTTGGGAGACAACTTGGTGTCCTGGAGTGCCAAGAAGCAGCCCACTGTCTCGCGCTCGAGCTCGGAGTCTGAATACCGCGCTCTTGCAAATACGGCTGCTGAAGTCATTTGGCTCTCTCACCTTCTGAAGGAGTTGCATTTTCCGCTGGATGGTTCGCCTCTTCTTTTGTGTGACAACAACAGCGCGATCTTCTTAGCTCATAATCCTGTTGCTCATAAGCGGGCGAAACACATCGACATCGACTACCATTTTGTTCGGGAGTTAGTTGCCTCTGGGAAGCTTCGAGTCAGTCATGTGCCCACTTCATTGCAGCTTGCGGATATTTTCACGAAAGGGCTTCCAAAGCTTTTGTTTGAATTTTTTCGTTCCAAGCTTTGCGTTTCGGTTAACCCGACGCTTCGCTTGAGGGGGGATATTAGAGATAGCTGAAGGGTCATAGACCATAAATGGATTTAACTATAGTTCCTTGTATTTTGCCTATTTATTCTTCATAATACACCCTCATAAGTCATGGAGGTTTCACTCTAACACTGCGGGGGAATAATGTGAAGGAACAAGCTTATTTCCATCTCAATCGACTGCAGTTAGATGTTTCCATCTCTCCTAAACTTTTTCCGGTCTTTGACTTGAGCGATAAGAAGTAGAAACTCATCTCACACACTGTTTGGAGGCTGAGTGTTGCCCAGAATGCGACTTACGTCAATTAACGCAAAGAAAATATAATCCACTCAACGATTACCCTTAAATTAGGAATGCTTATCGAGCTATTCATTTGCAACCAATAACTTTATCCGACTCGTATTCGCTAAACATCCTTAATATAGGTAATTAGGAAAAAGTGGATCATCATCGGAGCAACGGGTGCTTAACTACTGCCTCGTCCATCTTGTAATAAGGGCATGGTTCATTCCTACCAACACAAGCTTTAGGAATGGTGCAATTCAAGCCTTTTTTCCTGGTTATTTTTTCTTTTGCTTCAATAAATGTTAGTAGCACAAACAGCAATAATGCATAATAAGTCGTGCACTCTTAAAATAACTTTTTGATACCCACCAATAAAGACTACTCTATCTGTTCCAATCAATTCTGCACAAGTTTGACTTTCGTTAGTTGAATTAAAAAATGTTTGATCATATATTGTGGTAAATACAAGTTATAAAAAGTTGATATTTAAAAAATTTATGTCATTATGAATCTAACAAGATTAAATCTGACAATATCCTAACTTATTTATCGATTCAAATTTGAGGCCAGAGTAAAGCAATTTTAAGTAAATGAATGATTAAATTGCATAAATGACTGAAACATAGAGAGTATAAACCTTTCCGATTTTATAAATGAATAATGAAATGAGAATTCCTTAGGATATCCTAAAAGACAGGGATCACAGACTAGGTCCTCATAGAGTTCCCTTCTTCGCTAATGTTCTGTTTCTTCATATAGTAAATGTTTAATCCGATGGATTTCATATGTATTTTTTTAATCATATAGTAAATGTTTAATCCGATGGATTTCATATGTATTTTTTAATCATATAGTAAATGTTTAATCCGATGGATTTCATATGTTTTTTTTTGTAAGAAAAATACAAGAAGAAAATTTGTTGTGATTCTTCCAAAATTGAAATAAATGGAGTTTATCTAAATGGCGATGAATGTTTGGGTTAATTTATATGTCTGAAATCCCAATAAATTGTGATATTCAGCTTCTAGTGTATTATTAAAGAAAATACTTTATTATTTTATTAATTATTTTTTTATGATTAAATAAAAGTAGGCAAAGTCTTGGGAAAGACGGTCTTTCCATAGACTTATGGAAAGACGGGGTTTAATTCGAATAATAAAAGGTAAAAAGTCTTAGTTGCAACATTAAAAATTTAGTATGCAACATGTAGTAGTTATAAAATTTATAACCCGATTCATGCAACCCGAAAATTTTATCTTAATTTCTTCTAATTTACACTTTAAACCTTGGTCTTTCCATGACTTATGGAAAGACCGTCTTTCAAGAGACGCACTCATAGAAGTAATATGAGTGAAATATGTAATCGGGATAATTTTATGATACAATTTTTTTTAAAAAGTAAGATTTATAAGAATGTGAAGGAATATTATTCCTGCGAGTAGTGTTCCAGCACTGCGGCCATGGTACTGGGTCAGTGTGACTTACCTCTCATACGATGCTCGTGTGGTCGGGCGGTATGGGCACCCTAAGGCTAGGTGTGATAGCCGTTTAAGTTAATGAATCACATTCGATCAACAGTTTTAAAAAACAGTTTTAGTAATTCAGGGATCGAAAAAAATTATTGTAAGAAATTGTATTTGTAACTAAAATAAATATAATTTATATACAAGCTCTTTCAATAATTTTCTATACTCTATTTGAATTAGAATAAGTTTCTATACTCTATTTGTTTCTTTAATAATGACACATTTTCTAATTTGAGATGTTTCTTTTATATTGACACTTTCTATTTATGACAAGTTTAAGGTTATTACATCCACTCATTTTACTTTTTCTTCTTTCAATTCAATTGCATCCACTCATTTACCATCTCCTAAATTCTAACACAAAAAATGATGTGTCACTGTTAGAGAAACAGAGGAAGTATTAATTTTACTGAGTTGGAATGGGTTTCTATTTATTTTTTACATTCAAGGTTCTATATGGTATTAGTGTACTTCCTCCGTTTCTTTAATAGTGGTACACTTTCTAATTTGATATATTTCTTTTATATTGACACTTTCTATTTATGACAAGTTTAAGGTTATTACATCCACTCATTTTACTTTTTCTTCTTGCAATTCAATTTCATTCACTCATTTATCATCTCCTAAATTCTAGCAAAAAATGATGTGTCACTATTAGAGAAACAGATGGAGTATTTATGATCTTGGGCCCTAATCATTCAAGGTTTTGGTTTGTGATTAAAATTCAATATTATCACAGTTCAGTTAAAATAGGTTTTTATATTAATTTACTTGAGTTTGGATACTCGCTCGTTCTACCCAAATTTATACACTTTTTGGTCAACTTTATCAAGATAATCATAAATTTCAACTAGTTTATAGACATGAGACATCAATATCATCGTGCAAGATATTGTTAGATTTCCTGCATGATGTATTTTCTAAATATCAAAGTTTAACATCATTAATATACGTAACTAAAGTTATCGTTGGTCAAATATGAACCGAGAAAATTGACCAAAATGTGTGCATATTTGACTGGGATGGAGGGAGTATGTTTTTATTACTTTAGTATAATTGAAATAGTTTTCTTCTCCCTCCATCCCAGCATAAGCTTCACCGAATTTTTTTCACAGTTTTCAACAAACATGTTTGACCATTAATATGTTTAACCACGTATAATAATGAAAAATAAAAAATTAATATTTAAAATTACTTCTTATGATAAATTCAACAATATCACATACGATAATATTATTATTTATATATCTATTTGAATAGATGGTCAATGTTTGACAGTGTTGACTGTCAAATAATAAGTGTGCAACATATGTTGGGACAGACTGAGTATTTCCTTTTACATTGTGTTGTGAGTTTATATACTTCATCCTTCCTCCAATCCTTTATTAATGTCGTATTTTTTATATTTTGAGATAGTTTTTTTTATATTGGCTCCTTCTACTCCCTCTGTTTCACATTTATTTGCAAAAAGTTGACTTTTTAATATTGACCAGAACTATTTTGTTACCATTAACATATTTAATTGCGTATATTTAAAAATGATTAAAAAATAATATTATAAAAATATATGTTAACACAACTCCAATGATATCACATGTGATAGTATATTTTCTTATATATTACTTGAAATTTACTTTTCTAATTAACAAAATTTGACCAAATGAATATTCGGTTCCAATAGAACTGAGACAGAGGGAGTATATTTTTTTTTGAGGCAAATCTTTAATTATTTTTATCTACTCAATTTTCTTTTTTACTCTTCCAATAAAACATCCAATATTTATTTCAATTTTAAAAAATTCATGTATCATCTTAAAGTGAGTCAAATATAGAGGACTAGCGTGAGTATCAATGATATACACAACAATTCAGAATTCCACTTTATAATAACAATAATAAAATAAAATTAATTTTAATAGTATAAATTAAATTTTTACCAAACTGAACTGAACTAAATTACAATAAATTCAATTTAAAATAAGAAACAGAGCCTAAGGCCATGGGTAGTGGTAAAGATCGCTAGCGGTCTCTTACCAATTAAATATATTATTTTTATTTATCTCTCTCTTCTACCTCAAGAGACCACTTAAGAAACAAGCTTATTTTTTCTTCACAATGGTAAGAGACCACTATGTACTATTCATGGAACCCACTTGATTTTCTCTATCCTACTCATTAATTTGACCATTAAATATTATTTTAAATAAATTTGTCCACCCAAAATTAGTTGAATGTGAAATTTAATATAATTATTAAATTTAAATTTAAAAATAAATATTAAGAGAATTCTATGTTTTTAAAATTATATAAAAACCATTAAAATTGCAAAACCCAATTATAACAACTATAAAAATTACAGAAAATACTAAATAAAATATTGATCTAGTCCGATCAATTATTACAATTTGAAAATCAAAATTATATTAAAATTGAAATTCTCAAAAAATAAAAAATTTGGAAAAATTTTCAAAAAAACAATGTTGGGACACATGTCACCACCAGAATGGAACACGTGTCCCATTAAAAAAATTCAACCCCACATCAGAAAAGAGCCGTTGCGGACACGTGGTCCAATCCCTGGGTGACACGTGTCCGCAACAGAAAATTAAAAAAGAAAGGCGGCAGGTTAGTGGGACACGTGACCCACTCAGGGGGCGACATGTGTCCCATACGAACAAAAAAATGGCCGTTTTGCAGCGGCCCTTGCAGAATGTGCGTGGTCAGCTTTGGGCCCCACAGCCGATCTCTTGTTTGGTCTCTTAACAAGAAACTTTTAAGTGATCTCTTATTAAAATACCACTCTAGAGATCACCACTATGGTAATTTTCAATCTTAGAGTGATCTTTTAATTTTAAGAGACCACTATTGTCCATGCCCTTACTAGTAAAGTTGGGAGACTTCCAAAAGTCAGGCACATTTCTACATATTTTATGCATTTGAAGGAATCAATTAGCCGTGCGGAAAAAACAGGGTCTTTCCAGCTTAAGAGCATATGCAATGGTAGAAATCGAAACCGGTTTCTTACCAATTAAATATATTAGGGCAAGTGCAATGGGTTTCTTAAAAATTAAAAAATCGCTCTAAAAACCAAAAACATCCACAGTAGTGGTTTTTATGCCGGTTTCTTGTTAAAAAACCGGCCCATAGTTTTCAACTAGGGAACCGGTTAAGAAACCAGTTCCGTCAGGAGATGCAGAGCATCTGGCAGAGAAGGGGGCCACCATGTGCGGCCCATTTTATTTCTGTTGAGTGGGACACGTGTCGCCCAAGCATTGGGCCACGTGTCCCACATGCTGCACTTTATTTTTTTATTTAAATCCGTTGACACGTGGCGCCTTCCGGTTGGGCCACGTGTCAAACGGATTAAAAAAAATTGTCCGTTCCGTCAAAATAATGAGTGGGACGCGTGTCCCACTTATATGGCGACACGTGTCCCACTCAACAAAAAATTCCTGGTTCCCATTTTTGCAATGGGACACGTGTCCCAACGCCTATTTAAAAAAATCAAATTTTTGGAAAAAAAATTTCAGCTCATTTTTTGTTTGAAAAATTTCCAACGGTAGAATTTTTTTTGTTGTAATTTATTGAAATTTTTTTATTTTAAGTATTTATTGTAATTTGTTTTCTCGTTATAATTGGCCTTTCTAATGTCATGTTTGTAATATATTTTTATAAAATCAATATATCTTTTTCTTTATTATAGATAACAAAATATTAAACAATTTCACGACAAGAAAAAAGATATTTAAATTATTATTATAAAATATGAAATTTATAAATTAAAGAAATTGAATTATTTTATACTTTTTAAATAAAACGAAATTCTATGAATACAAATTATAATGTATTATTAAATTTCACTTTCAATTAATTTTGGGTGAACAAAATAAATAAATTAAATATTAATGGTAAAATAAATGAGTAGGATAGAGAAAATCAAGTGGGGTCAATGAATAGTCAAAAGTGGTTTCTTACCATTGTGGGGATAGGCATGGGCAATGGGTTCCCAAAAATTTTAAAAACCGCTCTAGAAACCGAAAACATCCACAGTAGTGCTTTTTAGGCCGATTTCTTGTTAAAAAACCGGTCCCTAGTTTTCAACTAGGGAACCGGTTAAAAAACCGGTTCCGTCAGAGATGCACATGGGCGCCTGATGCGTCCAATTTTTTTTGGGTGAGTGGGACACGTGTCACCCATACATTGGGCCACGTGTCCCACTCAAATGTTGGCTGTTCTTTTTGTAAATAAAAAGGGACACGTGGCAACCTCTGGTTGGGCCATGTGTCCCTATCTTTGTTTTAAATTTTTTTTTAAAAAAAAACTGAATTTTTTTATTTTAAAAATTAAATTTTAAAATGTTTTTAAATTAAAAATATTGAATGATTTTTTATTAAAATTTAGAATGATTTGGAATAAAAATTTGGAATAATTTTTGAGAAAATTATTGAAGAAAAAATATTGAAAAAATCTGGAATAATTAATGAAAAAAATGAAATTCAATTTTAAAAATTATAATGTACTATTCAATTTTAAAAATTATAATGTATTATTAAATTTTACATTCAACTCATTTTGGGTAGACAAATTTATTTAAATTAAATGTAAATAATAAAATTAATGAGTAGGATAGAGAAAATCAAGTGGGGTACATAAATAGTAAAAAGTGGTTTCTTACCATTGTGGAGGAGAAAATGTGTGGTTTCTTAAGTGGTTTTTTAAAGTGAGGTGGAAGAGAGAGAATGAGAAAAATAATATATTTAATTGGTAAGAAACCGGTATCGGTTTTTACCATTGCATGTGCTCTAAGTGGTTTCTTACCATTGTGGGGATAAGTGGTAAGAAACCACTTTTGACTATTCATTGACCCCACTTGATTTTCTCTATCCTACTCATTTATTTTACTATTAACATTTAATTTAATTTAATTTGTTCACCCAAAATAAGTTGAAAGTAAAATTTAATAATACATTATAATTTTTATTCATAGAATTTCATTTTATTTAAAAAGTATAAAATAATTCATTTTCAATAATTTATAAATTTCGTGTTTTATAATAATAATCTAAATATCTTTTTTCTTGTCGTGAAATTGTTTAATATTTTGTTATCTATAATAAAGAAAAATATATATTGATTTTATAAAAATATATTACAAACATGACATTAGAAAGGCCAATTATAACGAAAAGACAAATTACAATAAATACTTAAATAATAAAATATTAGATCAAGTCCGACCAATTATTACGAATTAAAAATAGAAATCTAGTCTGACCAATTATTACAATTATGCACCCGAAATATTGATCTAGTCTGACCAATTATTACTAATACAAAACAAAAAACGTGGATGACAAAACTATACCGATATGCTAATTTTGACCACCCAAATGTTGGTACAGATGTTCAGTTAGGTCGTTTTTCCATTGGTCATGTTTAGCTCTGTTGCGTACTTCCCTCCAATTTTGTCTAAAAGTTGGTAGATCAGCATGCTGCTCTGCGTTGTAATGCCATGGAGAGTCGTCGATTTGGTCATAATAACCCGGTTGAACCCGCAACCCATAAGTATCTCTTTCGTCTTCGACTATCATGTTGTGAAGTATGATACAAGCTATCATAATTTTACCCAATGTTTCTATGTTCCAGTACTTGGCTGGGTTACGGATCACGGAGAACCGGGCCTGTAAAATACCAAAAGCACGTTCGACGTCTTTCCTGTAACTCTCTTGAAACTTTGTGAACAGTTGTTTCTTGGGGTCATTTGGAGCCGTATACCCTGGCATAAAGGTCGCTCACTTAGGATATATTCCATCGGTGAGATAGTACCCTTGACCGTAGCTGCGACCGTTGACTTCATATGGAAAACGTGGAGCCCTTCCTTCACAGACGTCATCAAACAAAGGTGACTTGTCTAGGATGTTGATGTCATTATTTGACCCTGCCATGCCAAAAAATGCATGCCAAATCCACATATCATATGAGGCCACTGCTTCTAATATAATTGAGGCATTTCTACCCTGAAACTGTCCTTTCTAACCCACAAGGCAGTTTTTCCATTCCCAATGCACACAATCAATACTTCCTAACATACCTAGAAATCCACGTCCACGAGCTACATGCATAAGCCGTGCAATATCTTATGGGTTCGCTGGTCGGAGGTAAGTTGGACGATACACGGCAATAATTGCTTTGACAAAATAAGGCACCGTTTCTCTGACCGTTGTTTTTCTCATCTGTAAGCTTTCATCCAGTTGGTCGTATGCACAACCATATGCCAAATGGCGCATTGCCACCGTGCACTTGTGGAGTGGCGAAAATCCTTGATAACCGGTTGCATTGGCCCTTTGTCTGAAATAGGGATCATGGTTGGTGATATCGCCCACTATATGCTCGAATACATTTCGCCGCATACGAAACCTAGTACGTAAATGTTGATCATCGTACATTCTTTCAGGGGGTGGACAAAAATATTGCCTCCGGAGAATGTCCTGTGCTCGGAGACGGCTCTTCGTATATGATTTTTGGTTTTCTTTGGTATGGTTGAAGAAGTTTGAGCACTATCATCCTCAAAGGTTGCGTACAATTGTCTTGCCATTTCTGGCAAATTCATGCCAAAGTTAAGTGTCTCCGGATCGGTATCGGGTAGAAAACTGGGAATATCATAAGTATTTGTGTTTGATGATTCCTTGAAGCGACCATGCATTGCAGTTTACCTCATTACAAAAAATATTAGGCAGTGACGCATAGTTGGTAATAGGTAAGGAAATGTTACAATATTTAATTCACAGTCAGGTGTTACTAAATATTTATGAGATGTGCTCACTAAAATGAATTCATGCCACAAATTTAATCACGCTCCTAAATTGAACTGCATCTTAAAGCATTACAAAGAAAATAATGATATTTCAACACGTTACAATATTTTAGTGACACGCTGAATATGGACCGTTCACAAGGCATCACAATTGTAGTATTAGTGATGCCTTGTGAAGTGCCCCTATTTAGCGTGTCACTAAAATATTGTGACACATTGAAGAATTATTATATATTTTTTGTGACGCTTTAAGATGCAATTCAATTTAGAAGTGTCATTAAATTTGTCGCACAGATTCAGTTTAGTGACATGTGCACATCTCACAAATATTTAGTGACACCTGAAGGTGGAGTAAATATTGTGACATTTCCTTACCTATCACAAAATATGCGTCACTACAGAAATATTTTTTTTTGTAGTGCCTACAGACATAATTACATTTATGAGGCGTTTGGTTGGGGTGAATCAAGAAAGGGAAAGGGAATCTGATGTCTTGATTCCCTTAGTTAGCGTTTGGTTTGGTATTTTTAGCATTCCCTTTCTCTATTTTGGGGTTTACAATTCGCCCAATTAGATGTATCGTGATTCTCTTGTGTTACCCTGGAACTGAGATTCCCTTTCCCTCCTTACAGCCTTCCCAACTTCTTCATAAAACCTTCACCTTCACTCACATCGTCCATTGTCAAACGGCCCGTGAGCTCTGTTTTTTCAACATAGATTATACTTTTTATCATCAAAATAAAAACTACAAAATTATGATTATGATTTCAATAAAAAAAATCATTTTAATTTTTGAATTGTATACGGGTTTAGTTTAAATAAAACTATAATTTTCCTAAGAACTCTTTTTTAAAGTAAAAAGGAACATATTATTTTTAGATTTTTACTATGAATAATAGTTACTCCCTCCATCGCAGAGAAATTTGCACATAATCATTTTCACGGTCTCCAACAAATATGTTTGACTGTAAATATATATAATTGCGGACAATAACGACGACATAAGAATTGATATTTATAAACGACGAATCTAACAATAACTCATAAGATAATATTATTGTTCATATATCTATTCAAATATGTGGTCAAAGTAAAAAAACTTTGACTGTCAAATAGTAAGTGTGCAGAATTGGCTGGGATAAAGGGAGTATATTATTTTGTAATAAATACTATTATTTTTATAATTCTATAATATAAATAGTAATAAATTAAGTAGCAATGTTATACTTTAACACAAATAAAATTAAGACAATTAGTTTCACAAGTGAAAAAATAATATTATAATTTTACTTTTTGAGTTGTATATGGGTGGAATAAAATAATATTTATTTCATAATTTATCCGGTTTTTTTTTCAATTTGCAATTAAAACTTGGCAAAGTCTTGGGAAAGACCGTCTTTCCATATTTATTTCATATGGAAAGATGTGGTTTAATTATAATAATGAAAAGGTAAAAGGTTTTAGTTGCAATATTAAAAATTTATCATGCAACTTGTAGTAGTTATAAAGTTTATGATCCGATTAATGCAACCCAAAAATTTTATCTTTCTTTCTTCTAAATTACAGTTAAAACCTTGATCTTTTCATATCTTATGGAAAAACCGTCCTTCAAGATACGGTTTCTTTGAACTTTAGTTTTTCCATATCTTATAGAAATGCGATTTTTCAAGAGACGAGCTCTTAAAATATTTAGTACGATAAATTATAAATAAATTACATTTTTTAATCACATACAACACATTAACAAACTAATTAAACACGATGAACTACATATTTCATATCAAACATTTTTTATATGAACTAGATATGACAATAATTTATAAAATACTTTTTAATTTTTTAAGCAGATTTGATCGTGTGAAATAATTTATATTTATATCAGTTATTTTATAAATAATGTTATTAATTAATATTTGTTTTTTTAATGTGAACCAAATAGTAACAAAGAGAATGAGAGAGAATTTATTCACTTTCCATATCTGAAACAAATAAATTTTAACAATAAGGACTATTCATTTCTTTTCTTTTCCTTTTCCTTCCATTTCCTTATTCCTTTAACTTTACCTGATTGAACCAAACGGTTCTTGTATGCAATTGATGTTTCACCAATTCCTCCTATTAAAGAAAATAAAACTTTCACCTAATGTACCCAATCGCATTAATAAACTAGTATAAGTGGTCACAAAAATAGTAAGCAATTTCATTTTAAGAAATACATATAGTAAGCAATAGACGTTACTCGAAAATGGATGGTTACAAATCCTTGCTACTAACTATATTCAAATTAAATACCATAACAATACACAACTTCACATTATTATACGTATTTTAATCATCGGGCATATTTTACTATCTATGTTATTTATGGTAACAATTATATAATCAATATTATTACCTTCATGCATTATCATCATTCATGAAATCAAATATATATATATATATATATATATATTTATATAAGATCACTTCTGTTTTGAGGTAGAAGTGAAATGAGTTGGGCATGAAATGTTCTCTTGTCAGCTAGTAACTAAAGTTTCATTTTTTTTAAGATCAATTTAAAGCATTATGGAGTTTTGTATTTGGCCTCTCATGCCAAAGTGAAAGAGATTTATAAGGAAACACATATGTAATTACATGGGTGGGCAGTTATTTTAACAACCTATTCAGTTGGACATTTCGACACATCTATATTATTTTCCATGTTCACAAATAAATGTGAAATGAATATACTATGTAGTATATTTTGATGACACTTTACAATAACACTCATGATAAGAAACATATTAACAATTTAGCAAATAACGGTTTTAGTATGTTATCTCTAGGAGTAAAAGTGAAATCTCCCTCCCACAATATCCCATCATTCTAGCACTGTGGATTAATGAAGAGATAAATCGTGACATCTAAGCGTTAACTGCATGGTGATTATGTCCTCATGTTCACGAGGATCCTTCTTACTAAAAATTCTCAAACAATTCCTTTTAACCTTTAAAAAAAAAATCTCAAACTACAATTGTGTGGATTCAAATTTAGGGACATTGAAATACTTAATGAAGCACCTAACATGATTAATAAATCATGTGGGTTTAGTATGATATTAACAATTGTTTTTAACTTCGTATATTTTCCACTTGTATTAATCATTTTCCCTATTAACCACTTTTTCATTTTGAGTACGTTGAAAAAAAGAACACATTAAATAATTTTTGTTTATTTGATTTCAAAATAGCATCCATTTTTACTTAGAGAACCGCTAATTCACATCTTCAATTCACTATATCACGCCCTATAGTTATATTTAAAAAATATATATTGTGCGTATTTAGTTTTAAATAAATTGAAATTCAATTCAATTAATTCAAGCGACGCCAATAATAGTTTTCGACGGTTGATCGGTGACCGTTAGCATAGTTTTTTTACGAAGTCGGTCAATGGTGGTCAACAAAGTTGCTGGAAAACATTTGATTGTTAGGTTGCGATTTTTCGCCCGAAATGGATTTGATAGCGATGTAATCTAAAAGAGAAACATTGAGATCCGACGAGGGAACCCGAGTTCAAGTGGAGCTTGTCCTCGAGAGCCACTCTTAGAACGATAGCTCTAATGGAGTTTTAAGTGTTGGCGATGACACAGAAGAAGGGAAACACTTGTTTGCAAGCGAGGAGATCTGTCGTCAGTGTAAGACAGGGTTCATTGACGAAGAGTTTCGACGGAAGCTAGGGAGACGTAGCATGATGGTAGTGTGCCTCAATCTCTCGTGATAACCGTAATTCTCTCACAGTGGGGAGGAGGGCGACGTGATGGATCCGCCTTCTCCTGTGATGACCGTGGTTATATTGCGATGAGGGCTTTGGGAAGGGTAGCGGGAATGGTTTGTAGCAGATCGACTACAAGGAGGGTTTTAGTAGATCGACGACACCGAGAGTTTTAACGGGGTGATGTAGGTGTAGGGTAATAGGGCGGGAAAGGCAGTAGGGAAGGGAGGATTTCTGACGGGGGGGGGGGGCGGTGGGGCCGAGTGGTTTTCTTATGGGGTGCTTGTTTTTTCAAGTGGTGGGAAGTGGTGGAATCGGCGGGTGATGGCTGGAAGTCAGAGAGATCTTCCTGCAAAAATCAACACAAATATCATCTTCCTCAAATTTGTTTGCATATTTTAAAACGAACATCATGTCAATCAAAATATTTAATGATTATATAATAATCAATGCACAAACTTTAGACGGTGTAAAACCAGACTTGGTGTAAATTTTTTACTTAACTGAAATGTCTTCGTTACTAGTATTACTGATGAGAAGACAATTAAAATTTTATCCTAAATAGAGTTTATGGTTGTATATTAAAAGAAATTTTATTGGGGTGAAATTGTCTTTTAAAAGACGTCCCTAGTCATGTATTCTATAGATTATTATTAGGGATTAAATTTAAATTTTCTCACTGCTTCCTTTATCCTATTTTAAGCAGGTCAAAACCTCTTAATTTTAATAATAAATTTAAAATAATTTATAAGTATAAACACTATTGTGCAAGACCTTGTTAGATTTGTTATAACATATATTTTTAAAATATCAACTTTTCACAAATTTCAGTTATCTTTAATGAAGAATACTCCCCCCGTTTCTTTAATAGTGACACACTTTCTAATTTGAGGTGTTTCTTTTATATTGACACTTTCTATTTATGACAAGTTTAAGGTTATTACATCCACTCATTTTACTTTTTCTTCTTTCAATTCAATTTCATCCACTCATTTAGCATCTCCTAAATTCTAACACAAAAAATGATGTGCCACTATTAGAGAAAGATAGGGAGTATTAAAGATCAAACATACTTTAAATCAATGGCAGAAATTAAAGTGTGCAATTTCAAATAACACAGAGAGCTTATTGCAATTACAGGCATACAAATTCTAATAATCTCATTTAAAACATGTTACCAAAAAGTGTGTATTAGACTATGATGGCTATTAGAGGTAGATGAATGGTCTAAGAAATATTAGAGGTAGATGAATGGTCTAAAGTCCATAAATGGGTTTAACTAGAGTTCATTGTATTTTGTCTATTTATTCTTCATAATACATTCTCATGAATAGAGAGGTTTCACTCTAACATGGTATCAGCCAGAACGTCTTAGACGTCATTTCCTCTCCTTGGCAGCTGCTTCTGTCTTCTTCTCTTCCTTTCTGTCCAAATTCTTCCATTTCCTTCTTTGATTTTCTTCTTTTGCTTCCTTCTTGTTCTTTACAAAATGGCCACCGATGATAAACTCACCTACAGCAATATGTTTCACCTTCTCACCATAAAATTGAATGCTTCAAACTATATGATGTGGAGGAAGCAAGTACAACATCTTCTTCGCTCGCAGCGGCTTTTGGGACATATTGATGGTTCGAATCCCTGCCCTACGGTTCCGTTGCCACCCTCTTTTGCTCAGGCTGCTGGTTCGTCCTCCCCTTCTGGTTCCTCCAAGGCGGCCTATGAGGAGCTCAAGGCGGCTTATGATCAGTGGATTATTGATGACGAGAAGCTTTGTTGTCTTCTTCTCTCTTCTGTCTCGGTTGAGGTAATGTCCGAGATTTCTTCCTGTGATACGGCTGCTCAGATATGGGATACTCTTGCTAGTGTTTTTCATAATCGTAGTAAGTCATCTATGTTGAGCCTTCGTGTGCAAATTATGAATCTTCGTAAGACTGGGTCAGTTCATGAGTTACACCTTCAATTTAAAGCTTTCTTTGATAAACTTGCTGCCATGGATGCCCCTGCCACAAATGATGATATGGTTCTGTGGTTTTTACATGCTCTTGGTGCTGAATTTCGAGATTTTAGTGCCCCTTTGTTGTCTCGTTCTCCGACTCCGGCTTATGTCGATGTTGTGGCGGAGGCGGAAAATCAAGAGGCCTTTATGAAAAATCTGCAGGGTTTTGGAGTATCCCAGACTGCTTCTGTGGCTTTTCTGGCCCAGAAAAATTTTTCCGGCCATGGTGGTGGCACGTGGAGCCACGCGCCCGCGCGTGGGGGTGGCGCGTGGGGCTCACGCGCCGGCAGAAATGGTCGCGGCGGCGGCCGCGGTCGTGCAGGTGGTCGTGGCAGTTCTCCTGGTGGTCAGGGAGGTGCTGGTTCGGGCAGAACTGTTGTGGAGTGCCGGTATTGCCATAAACTCGGTCACACCGCTCAAACGTGTTACAAATTGTTCCCGCCGCGGCGTGAAGAAGCTGCTGTCCGTGATGATTCTGCCCTCTTGGCCCAGCAGTTCCGAAGTTCCTTGACCATGGAGCCTTCTCATACGGCATCGGATTGGTACATTGATTCCGGAGCAACCAATCATCTCACCTCTTCTGCCTCTGCTTTGGAGAGTGTGACTCCTTACTCTGGTATTTCTCGAATTTCTGTTGGAAATGGTGATTCCATTGGTATTCATTCTGTTGGTGATTGTCAACTTACTTCTGCCTTGCGGTTAACTGATGTTTTATATGCTCCGGATGTGTCTAAAAATCTTTTATCTATTAGTCGTCTTACTCGGGACCTTGATGCATTTGTGATTTTTGATGACCAAAATTTTGTTATTCAGCACAAAGTCACCAAGGCGATCATGGGCAGAGGTCGTAGTGTGCATGGTTTGTATGTGCTGGATAGAGGCGAGGCTGCTTTATTATCTTTTATATCTCAGAATAAAAATCAAGTATCATTTGATTTATGGCATGCTCGTCTTGGCCATGTGGCCCCTACTGTTATTTCTCATTTGATTAAGACTGGAGCTTTGTGTGCTTCCTCTTTATTACCTAAGCCGGGACTGTGTGCCCCCTGTGTGATGGCTAAAGGTCAAAAACAATCTTTTTCTGTTAACCCTAAACGGACTTTGAAGGTTTTGGATTTGGTGCATTGTGATTTATGGGGACCAGCCCCTGTTTTGTCAGAAAGTGGTTTTGCTTATTATGCTCTTTTTGTGGACGATTATTCTCGTTTTTCCTGGCTATATCCTCTCCGCAGAAAATCAGATTTTTTCGATGTTTTTTTTGCAGTTTGAGGCTTTCGTACAAAACCAGTTTTCTTCCACCATCAAAACTTTTCAGAGTGATGGTGGGTCCAAATTTCTCAATAATCGTCTTCGCTCGCATTTTGCCTCGAAAGGCATTCATCACCAAGTCTCCTGTCCTTACACTCCGGAGCAGAACGGTCGCGCAGAACGAAAACACCGTCATGTGGCTGAAATGGGATTGTCTATGTTATTCCATTCTCACTTGCCTTTGTCTCACTGGGAAAATGCTTTTGCTGCTGCAGTATACACTATTAACAGGTTGCCTACTCCTGTTCTTGACGGTGCTTCTCCCTATGGTGTTCTATTTGGTCGGACTCCAGAATACTCGAATTTCAGACCCTTTGGCTGTAGGGTCTACCCTTTTGTTCGGCCATATGCTGATCACAAGCTGTCCCCTCGTAGTATCCCATGCCTTTTTTGTGGGTTACAGCTCTCACTATAAGGGGTTTCGTTGTCTGGATACTATTACTGGCCGGATTTACATCACTCGTCATGCTCGCTTTGATGAGACATGCTTTCCTTTGGCTACTGGAAGTACTGCGCAGGTGTTTTCTTCCTTGGATGTTCTATCTTTTATGGATCCCGAGTCCTCTGTTTCTGAACCAGCCTCATCTTCTCCGACAGCCGCTTCTGGTCCTTGTACAGTCTGTGATGACTCGCCATCTCCAGTTAACCCATCTCGATCCCTGCCAGATCCTCCGGTTACTTCTCATCCTGCTACTCCGCCATCTTCTTCACCTCTGATTACTCCGTCATCTACTCCTTCGTTTGTTTCTCCAACTCCGAGAGCTCATCATATGGTTACCAGGAATCAGGATGGTACTCGTCGTATCAAATCTCATCCTGATTTCGTTCCCACTGGTCTTCTAGCTGCGGTTTTGGATCATTCTGAGCCTCGCGACTATCGTGCAGCTCGTCGGGACTCGAAATGGGTAGACGCCATGGATGAGGAGATGGATGCACTTAGAAGACAGCACACTTGGGAGTTGGTACCTCGTCCTTCGAATGCCAATATTGTTGGGTCGAAATGGGTCTATCGCTTGAAATACAGACCTGATGGCAGCATTGATCGTTACAAGGCTCGTCTGGTCGCTCAAGGTTACTCGCAGATTCCTGGCTTCGATTTCGATGGCACATAGGAAGTGTTTCACTCTAACAATGGCACATAGGAAGTGTTTTCCACTAATTACACATGTATTAGAAGTGTAATTGTTGTACTAATAGATGATTAAAAGTAATTCGTCGGGATAGGATTAAGTAGTTTTTAACGCAGATGTATCATACATTAATTAGTAGTTAATACAAGATAAGACGAACATATAATGTGAATCATACAAATTAAATTCCACATTATTTTCACCTTTTATCATAATAGTAACTTCATTGACCAAGTTGGAAAAAACGTACAATTATAGAAGAATAAAATATTTTAGTTGCAATATTAAAATTTTATTATGTAACGTGTAGTTGTTATAAGTTTATGAGCTGATTAATGCAATTCGAAAAATTTAACATTTAAGTCTTATTCTTTTCCTAACGTAGGGAAATACCGTCTTTCAAGAGACCGATTCAATTCCATTAGTAAATTATTCCAAGTCTCCATCTCAAAATCAAAGACCTGTGAAACTATATCTAGATCGTCAATCGTCTTCTTCCCCTGAAGCCACCTTTCAATTTCTCATATAATCCAACCACAATTTTCCATTTCCCTCCTTTTCCTTATACTTTACGCATTAAGAAGATTCTATAAATAAATACAAAAAATTCAATACTTTATATATTATCACCAATTTCTACCAATAACCCCTAATTTTTCTCCATATTTGTTTTCACTCAGTCTCTCTGTTCTTCATATATGGTCACTCCCAGTTACCGGAAAACAGTTTCTTCTTCCTTTTCGTGAAAATTAAGGATATCTGGATATGGATTTCTTCGAGAAAGCTAAGGCTGTCAAACTGAAGAGCCACCTGGACAAGTACCTGGTCGCCGACGACGACCGGGAGTCCACGCGCCAAAGCCGGAACGGCGACTCCAGAAGGGCCCGGTGGCTGGTGGAGCCGGTCGACGGCGGCGCCGGCCTCATCCGGCTGAAGAGCTGCCACGGCAAGTACCTGACGGCGGCGGAGGATCCCTTTCTGCTCGGCATGACGGGGAAGAAGGTCCGGCAGGGCACGCCGGAGACGATGAGGGACTCGGCGATGGAGTGGGCACCCATCCGGGACGGGTTTCAGGTGAAGCTCCGGGCCGCCGCCGCCGGGACCTTTCTCCGGGCAAACGGCGCGACGCTGCCGTGGAGAAACTCCGTCACGCACGATAAGCCGCACACGGGTTCGGGTTATAATTGGATCCTGTGGGAGGTGGAGGCGGTGGAAGTTCCCGATGATGAGCCGTTGATGGAGTATCTGTCGATTCTGTCGAGCTTTTCGTCGGTCTCCGGCGAACTATCCAGTTTGGAACTCGGGTCCCCGGCGGCGGGTTTTAATTCCCCGAGAAAGGTTCGTTTCCTAACTCCCATAATTTTCTTCGTTTACCGAAATTTACCCCAATAGAATACTACTAGGGAGAATCTTTAGGATACCAAAACAGAAATTAATTGGTGATTAGTTTTTTCCTAACTTTTCCCATTTTATTATAATCTCAATAAAATTGCATGCATAAATCCCCCCATTTTGCTTCATAAGCTAAGAATAATTGAAGTCATAATCTAATGTGTGTACTTAATTAGCAAATGGATTTGCTAGACTTTATAATTTATGAATTGAAAATGGGAAAATTTCATAAGGTGTCATTTTCCATAATAATCGCGTGGCTAATCTTGGTTGATTGTACTTTGGTGAGTATAATTTCGGACCATGAAATGTACATTAGTATATTGCTAATAAAAAGTTAGGCGTACTACATGAATTGTGGTGCAATCTATTTGGTGGGTCAATGGGTGCAAAACAAGTGGACAATACTAGCAAGTCACGAAATTCACTTGTGAAAGAAAAAGGCAATGACTTTAAAATGATATATTACATCTAGTCTATTTCAAACTCTACACGGTTGCTTTTAGCCATCCACTTAAAAAAATATCTGATCCTTAATATTTTTTATTAAGCATATTTAAAACTTGTAATAAATTGATATTTTAAAAATATCTGTTCGGGCGAATCTAACAGTGTATTACACGATAGCATTTAATATTTATACTTATATACCAGTTCAATTTTAAAGTTAAAGTTGATAAGTTTTGTTTAAATGTAGTTAAATTGGAAGATTGAAATGGGATAGAGGGAATACATTATTTTCATTTCCACTCCTACTAAAATTGATTAGTTTTAACTTCTGAAATCCAATTGAGACAATTTTAACTATTAAATTCATACAAAATTTCTTATACACACATGCTCCATTCCCTTCGTCCCACATCATTTTGTTTAATTTGATTTTTGACAATCAACTTTTTCAATTTTTAAATATTAATATCTTTATTTATATGTGTCTGAAAACTAACAACTTAAAAATATTTGTTACGATGAATCCAACAACATACAACATGATAATCGTTTTATACATACAATAATAGAATTTAATGGTCGAAGTTGGCTAACGTTGACCGTCAAAAGTCAAATTAAGCAAAATGAGATGGGATGGAGGGAGTATTAGACAATTTGAACGATGGAGTAATACCAATTACAATGAACGTGTGGCCTAATGTGTAAATTTCCATTTTAGTTTAGGGTTTTGAAAGTTTTGAAGGTCCAAATTGCAATTTATGGAATGATCTAAATCAAGTATCAACTGCACACACACTAAGCACGGGGAAAGCTGAGAAAGTAACAAGTGGAAAACGTAACACGCATTCTAGAACTTATTGTTAATTTTGGTCAACTTTTTGAATTTTAAAAGTCAGTTTGTGATTGATAAGTTATGATATTTAACCAAAAATTGGACGAGAACTACAGCAAAGAAAGCTAAACTGTGGAATATTCACACTTAGATTGTGATGGGCGGATATGTTTCTTTAGAAAATAGTTTATACTTTTCTAATACTCCCTCCGTCTCATTCAATTCTGCACAAGTTGATTTTCGTTAGTTGACTCAAAAAGAATTTGATCATTAATATCTATAATTGTGTGTGAATACAAGTTATAAAAAGTTGGTATTGTAAAAAATCATGCCATTATGAATCTAACAAGATCAAATATGACAATATCCTAAGTTATTTATCGATTCAAATTTGAGGTCAAAGTTAAGCAATTTTGACTAAATAAATAGTTAAATTGTAGACATGACTGGGACAGATGGAGTAAGTTGTTTTAAAAACTTTACCTATCTTTTAAAAACTTTACCTATCTTTTAAAAACTTAAAAGCGATTAGCTTATAAGTACTAACAATAAGGAAAATCTGTTTATACTTTTCCCCCCAAAATTAAGTATATGTATCTAAAATAAATTATTTTTAACAATTTACCAATATGTTAGAAGTCGTAAGTAAAGCAACAATCAACAAATAATCTCTTCCAAACACATCCTGACAACCATAACGGATTCAATCCAAACCACGTGACATGTGCGGAAACATAATGTTAGCTAAATGTAATAGTTATTTGATTAAGTCTGTATTAATTCATTGGTTTAGTTAATCACACTAGCTAATTTACATCCGTGTATTATTTTGTATTCTTTTTTTAAGTGTCAGGTAGGATTTAGTAATACTAATCATTAAGGTCTTAGAATTCGTTTTGCATAAAGTTACTTTAAAAGTTTAATTCTAATTTGAAGTAATGTTACAATAAAATATTGACAATCCCTCTGTTTTTTTATTTATGACACAATAGGTTTAGGTGAAGAAAAGAAAATGAGTGGATGAAATTGATAATATAAAGTAAAAAGTAGAATGAAGGGATAAAATTGAAGGAATCTTGTAAAAAATGGAAAGAGTGCCAACATCCATTTATATTAAGTGTGTTAGCAGAGGGATTACGTAATTTATGTGATGAATAAAACTCAATCCTTTAAATGGTTAATCTTTCCATTAAGTTTAAAGAAGAGATTGCCTGGACGCAGTTTTAGGATATTCAGTTTCAGAGGTACTAAATTAAGATATCCAAACAAAAGAAAAGTGCTTATTACGTATGGAACATACTCTTGGAACTGCTTTAGTTTTACCTTTTAAGGTCAGTTTTTTTTTCGTGTGAAGATTTATCGATTTGTGGGTATATTCTAGGACAGATAGAATATTCTAGTGCTTATTGGAACGGCAATAAGATTAAAAATCCAACAGATAGAATTAGAAATTTGGAACCTTCTTGCGAGTGCATCCGAAGGAACAAACCTTGGATTTCAAAGGAAGAAAAGAAAGAAAACTTGACGTTTGACCAGATCCCATTGGTCAATCTTCGATACCTGATCGGTTTCGAGAAATAAGGCTTAGGGATTAAAAGTTAATTTTTTATTTAGAAATTTATGTTGCTTCTTTAATTAAAAATTAAATATCTTTATCCAACTAATTTTTCAAATAAAAGAGAGTATGACAATTTAAGAAATTACTATTATCATCTGCTCTGTCACTACATCTTGCAACAGCTCAAAATTACTTTAATAAGGATATATATGTAGAATAAGATTGGCAAATACAATTGCTACACGGAATGTACACAGAATTAGAAATGCATGTGTAATTATTAAATGCGCCTGCTTTTCTGTCTTATTTTATCGTAGGTAAAATTGTTTGATTCGACTTTTGAAATATTAAAATATTAATGTGTGTAAAAAGATTAAAAAACTATATTATAATAAATCTAACAAGTTTTGTTTTATTAGTCAATAACCGTTCATTACAATGAGATTATTTTGTACTTAGCACAACTAATAGTACCCTCTCTATTTCATTGGATGTGACATACTTTCCTTTTTTAGTTATTTTTGTGAATTTGCACACTGTCCTTTTTTGATAAGATTCATTCCTTTACATCCACTTATTCTATTTTTTTCTTTCCAAATTCAATGTCATCCATTCATTTTATTCACATAAATCCAAACACCTAATGCTAGTGTGCCACGTAGGTGATTTGGTATTCATTCTCTATTTATTGCAATGGGGTATATAATTATGAAAATGTTTTAAAGTTTCTCTGAACATGTAAATAATTATAATTCGATGTTTAATATATAAAACTGGGGTATTTCATAAGTCAGTCTAACGGAAGAGTTTATGTACATAAATTGATTTGATCTGAATTCAAAAGTTAACCTCAACAATTTTAAATGAGATGAAAGTAGTGTTTTATTATTTAAAAAAATTGATCAAAAGTAGCTTAATATTCATTTATCATTCTTATTTTTCAAAATGTTTCATTTAGATGAACTCAGAGCCAAGTTGTAGTTGCCAAACAAGAAAACCCCTCAAACTCAAATATTGACACGAGGAAGAAAGAAGACTGAGTCTCTGTAATAACTCAACGCGTAGCCTTAACCGAGTCATTAATCCTCACCTAAATCATAATTAAATTCCTAATTTTGGACCAGTCACTCTAAGCTGGCGCTCACTGTAGATCGCCCACACCATTTCTTCAAACATTAAATCCCAATATTTAACACGCTCCAGCTTCACCATAAAAGCGACGCAACAACTACTTCTCCACAAAGCCATCAAAACTTCGATCATATCGATTCTAATTCTGAAAACCCAGTAGAAGTTGCACAACTGGTTTTGATTCTGTCGAACAAACCTGATATCTTTCTTGCCTTTCAATCAAAACTTGGACTGTATTCGATAATAATTCTGAAAACCCAGAAAAACCCATATCGCAGAATTTGCAGAACCGCTTTTTATTCATTCGGTAATTTTGTCGAGCAGTTGAGCTTCACCCGGAGCCCTACAGTCAAGTTCACGGCGATGGAGCTTTTCCGCAACGCCAAGGCGGTGCGGCTGAAGAGCGTGCACAACAAGTACTTAACGGCGGAGGACGACGAGGAATCCGTGACGCAGGATCGCAACGGCTCGTCGAAGGAGGCGAGGTGGATCGTCGAGTACGTTGAGAATTCCGACAGCATAATCCGTTTAAAAAGCTGCTTTGGCCGTTACTTGACGGCGTCGAACCAGCCGTTTCTGTTGGGAATGACGGGCCGGAAAGTCCTCCAGACGCGGCCGCAGCGGCTCGACTCGTCGGTGGAATGGGAGCCTGTCAAGGAAGGCGGGCAGGTGAAGCTCAAAACCAGGTACGGGCAGTTCCTCAGGGCTAACGGCGGGCTGCCGCCGTGGAGAAACTCCGTTACTCATGATATCCCACATCGTACTAAGACACAAGATTGGATTGTTTGGGATGTTCATGTCGTGGATATAGTTCTTCATTCACCTGCCGCCAAACCCCCGCCACCTCTGGTCCCGCATTCGGATTCTTTCGCTTCTGATTCCTCCTCTCCTTCGACACATTCCTCCAAATCCGCAAGCTTTTCACAACAAGAGGTACTTTTTTGTTTAATTACAGAGTACACGATGGCAGGATATGATCCACTCGTCTGATGCATAGATTGTTGTTTGTGTTTTTGGTGCAGTCCAATGATTCTTTGGGGAGTTCACCGCCAAAAGTGGCAGATGGGAGGCTGATATATTACAATGTCGCGGATGAGTATGGAGAAGTTGACGATGGAATTGAGAATCTTTCCATCACGTATAAAGGGAACGAGGTTCAAGAATTAAGGAAAATATTGGAGGAAGAAACGGGGATGGAAGACATTGTTGTGTGTACTCGGAGTCCATTGAATGGGAAGCTTTTCCCTCTTCATTTGCAGCTTCCTCCTAATCATGCTTCTATGCATGTTGTTGTGGTTCAATCCTCGTCTAAAGGTGAGTTTGAATCTTTGCTTTTGTTTATGTGATTCTTACAAATATGGTTTTGGATGTTGTAATCTTGCAAAATGTAGTTTTTGAGATTGTTAGTATGAATGAATGAGTTGGTGGAAAACAGGAAATGTGCTTTACCTGGTGGTTGTGTCCTAATTGAATCATTACTAGCTGTCTAATTATATGTTCATATGAACATTGTTGTAGAATGCTTGCCTAAGAATCAAAATTTTGATTATTTTCTTTGATTTTAAAAATAAAATTGTATGATTGGGAGTTCATCATTATCAACCCTTTCCACATACATTTAGGCAATGTTGTTTCCACCTTATATGCGCTTCAGTTCTGTTTAGTAAAATGTCAGATTGATTTATTGTTCTTATAATTCAGTTCAATCTGTTTAGTTTGAGTTCAGTAGAAAATCAGATCGGGAGAACATAACCTTATTCGTTCTTTTGTGTTTCAGCTGCTACAAGTTTTAGGTAAGAAGTCAGCATGGCAGAATAAGCTCTGAGGATACCAGCATTAGCTCAGCACAAGTGCAACATTACAATGTATTACTCCCCTTCTGAAATTAGAGACCAGTTTCTAGTATATAGCAAATATTCATGTCCTAAAATTATAGATCACTTTCTAGTACTCGAGAGCGAACTCTGTAACGATTTCTCAAATGAGCTCTAATTTTGGGATGCTGGAGGGAGTAATATGCAAACTTAGGTTTCTCTTGCAAGTGTCTAGTACAGAGCGTTTGTAAATATGGCCTTCTGGTTTTTTGGTGCGAGGGAGATATAGGAACTCATTTTTTATCATTTTTTGTATGTACTATTTTGATCGAGAAATCATTGTTCTCTCACTTCAATTCGGTAAAGATAAACTCGGGAGAATGGAACCTCAATTACCAATAATCCATGCAAGAACACATGCCATCTCGAAAATGATGGAACCTAATACGATCTCTTACAATCACGTCAACATCAAAAACATCGGATATCAGTTTCATCACACCATGACAGTCCCTGCAAATTCTCAGGTTCTTGAAAACACGAATCGGCACCCCCTGTTTGCGATTCAGGAGCCCGAAGGCAACCGCGAGCCTCTCAGAATGCAGCCTGCCGGAGAATTCATCCGCCACATGCCCTACAGAATTCAGTTTCTCATCAATCATTCGTAAATGCTGGTAGATTTCCTTGGCTCGAGGATGAGATGAATCCCCGGAGAAGAATTCATGAGCAAAGCCATGAACCTCTATCACGCTGCATCCAGGTTCTTTGTGAATCCCCTTTTCAGTCATCAGTTTCCTTATCAAGCCAGCTTCGTCCCAGCGATCCGCTGAAGCGTAAATTTTGGATAAAAGCACATATGAACCAGAACAATGGCTGCCTTCTGACTCGAACTCGCTCATCATCTTCTTCCCTAACTCCTCAGTTAGCTCCAGCCCTGCATTCTGCTTGCAACAGGCATCAACAAGACACCTCCATATCACCAAATCGGGCTTCATTTTCATGTTAGATACAATGTTGAGAGCTTCATCGATCAATCCTGCCCGAGCAAGGAGATCCACAAGACAACCATAATGCTCAAGAACTGGTTCGATGTTGAACTCATTCACCATCTTCTTGAAGCATTCTCGACCTTCTTCAACTAATCCCCTGTGATTACACGCACTCAGGACACCAAGAAATGTGATCGAATTCGGAACAACTCCTCCTCGACCACTCTCCACCATTTTCGCGAAACAATCCAACGCTTCCACGGCCTTCCCGTGCATTGCAAATCCTAAAATCATCGAATTCCATGAATTCACGTCGCGTTTGTTTCTATCCGTCCCCTCGAAAACCTGCACAGCAAAATCCAAAGCTCCACATTTACTATACATTTCAATCAAAGAATTATTCACCAAAAGCTCAAGATTACTCCCCTCATCATATATGCATTTCCTCAACGCATAGCAATGCGCCCAAATTCCTAACGACAAAACTCCCAAACCAGAACACGCATTTATCAGACTCTGCACAGTGTACCCATCTGGATCAAACCACATTTGCATCTCAGAAAACATTCTCAACGCACCTTCGAACTCTCCCAACTCAACCAAACCATTAATCATAGCGTTCCACGAAACAACGTTTCTTTCCGGCATTTTATCAAACACTTTTCTAGCATACTCCAATCCTCCACACGAAGAATAAAAATGGATCAAGCTATTGTTCACATACAAATCCGACCCGAACCCACGTTTAATTGCTTGCGCGTGAGCCTGCTTGCCTTCCATTAGAGCAAATATATACGCACAGGCTTTCAATACGAAAGGGAAAGTGTACTTATCGGGTACGACATTTTCTTGATGCAGCATTTGATAGAAAATGAAAAGGGATTTCCGCTTCTCATCTTGGGCACACGCGTATGCTTTTATAAGTGTGTTCCAAGCGAATGAGGCGTATAGAGAAGGGCTGGTGCGGAAGAATTGAGCGTGGATTTGTTTGAGGTGAGGTACGGTGGTGCACTGGTTTAGGAGGTGAACGAGATGGGACGGAGCGACGGCGAAGGGGGGCGGAGATGCGGCGGGACTGGTGGCGCCGGCGACGGAAAGAAGCGGCCCGGCTGCGGGTGCAAGCATCGTGGATAAGGGAGCGAGCTAGTAGATTGGGTCCGTTGTAGGGGTGGACACTTTAATATGTCCTCACATACATATGTTACGATGAGTGACACTTTTACGTGTCTCAAAATATGACGAAAACACGACACTTTTATTTGTCCTCACATAATTTGGAAATAGGGACACTTATGTATCCCAATATGTAGCGAAAAAGGGACACTTTTATGAGTTCCAATGAATAACGAAAAGGGGACACTTTCATGTGTCTTATGCGTTGTTGTTAATATTTAACGAAAATAAACCTTTTATGCGTTGTTGTGAAAATTGACACTCAGTACCGTCACTAAAATATAGTGACAAATAAAGATATGTTAGGATACGTCAATGTGTTCCAATTCATCACGAAAATCAACACATCAAAGTGTTCCAATATTTCACTAAAATAGTAGGGGTTGGCGTCGTGTCAATTTATTCAGTTTGTGTTATTCGGTTTTACACTAAAAAACTCAAAATTGAAACCGATCCGAATAATCAAAGAAACCAAATTATCCGAATCGAATTCGAAATTTGATTTTCGGTTTGAATTCGATTTCAAACCGAATAAACCGAATTCATGAGAAATTTTGCAAAAATATATCAAAATTATATAAACTAATTTTAATTTTTTTTAAAAATTTTTTAGTTTAATTTCTAAATCATCAAACTCAAGTGTTTAAAATGATAATCCAACAACTACCATACAAATTCAACCATAACAATTTTGGAGTTTTAAAATTATATTATTAATATATATAATTTATTTATTTTCTAATTGCAATTTGGTATTTAGGTCGGTTTTCGGATTGAGTTTCAATATTCAAAACCAAACAAAAAACCATATTCAAGAATCGGTTTAATCAATTCAGTTATCCAAAAATCGCATTTGAAATTTGGTTCGAGTTATTTGAATTAAGATTATTTGATTTTTGATTTGATTTTCGGTTAGGAAAATAGGACACTTTCATATGTCCCAATAAGTTACAAAAAACAACACAAATTTATGTGTCCTGAAATGTCACGAAAATAGAGACACTTTTATGTGTCCCAACATGTTACGAAAATCAAACATGCATTCCAAAATCTTACAAATTTAGCGACACTTTTATGTGTCCTTTTATGTTATGAAATTAGGACACTTTTATTTGTCCCGATATGCTAAAAAAATTGGACATTTTCATGTGTCACACTATGTTACGGAAATTAAATGTATCCCAATAAGTTCAGAAAATAGGGACAAACTTTTATGTGTCCCATTATGTTACATTATTTATATGAATATATACACACATAAATGTTACGAAAATATGGGTAATCTTTTGTGTCCTAATATATTTGTAACAAAATTGGGCACTTTTTCCGTTGTACATTAAACTTCTATTTTCTGTTAAAGTTGGTTTTGCTATTTATAGTCGCGTACTCTTTTTTTTTTTATAAACTTATTATTTTCGTATATTTTTCTGGGCAAAGTCTTGGCAAACACTGTTTTTTCATATGCTTATGAAAAGACGAGATTTAATTTGAATAATAAAAGGTAAAATGTCTTAGTTGCAATATTAAAATTTTATTATGCATCGTGTAGTAATTATAAAGTTTATAATCCGATTCATGCGACCCAAAAATTTTATCTTTATTTCTTCTAATTTGCATTTTAAACCTTCGTTTTTTCCATAACTAATGGAAATACCGTCTTCCAAGAGACAAACTCATTTTTCTATGTTTGTCATATTTTCTTTTATAACAAAAAGTGAATCAATTACAACCACACATGAAACTTTTTACTCTCTGTCTTACCTCTATTCGCACTCTTGTTTTTCTAACACTATTTCTATTAAAATTTGATCGCATATTTGAATAAATATATGAATAATATATTATCGTATATGATATCACTGAATTCGTCGTAATAAAAAAAATTTAGATATCAACATTTTATTTGTCGTTGTTACACTTAACCAAACATATTAGCGATCAAATAATCACAAATACAAGTCAAGGATATGGCGTCCTTACCAGTGGCGGAACTAGGACTTTTTTTCAGGTGGGGCTAATCAGGCAGGGATGGACCAGACGATGGTGGGTGGCGCCGGAGTCTTCGGCCGGTGGCGGGACGGCAGCGCCCGGAGCTGGAGGCGGATGTGAAACGCATTTTCGGCGGAGGTGAAAATGTGAAATGCTTGTTTTTTGCTTCTGCATTTTTGGCCCAATCCAGTAAACTCAAATTTGGAATTTCATTTTTTTCCTTCACTACTAATCAAAACGACGTCGTTCGACTTGAACCAAAACGACGTCGTTTTGATGAAATATGGGCTAAAAAAAGGCCTTCATCGGCCTTTTTCTCTGACTTGCAGGGGACGGACCGAGAAGCGCAATTGACCACTGCTACCATGACACCGGAATCTTAGGTAGGGCTGGAGCCCTACCACGCGCCATGGTAATTCCGCCCATGATCCTTACAGCAGTGGATGAAACGATGCCATTTGAAACCGACAAAGTCATCATTGGAGGCGGAGCGCCACTTATAGAGCAAGTGCTAATAGTAGGCACCAAGTTCTTGCAAACCCTACACTACAGTATTCAGACGATCAACAAAGATGCTGAAATACATCAACAACGAAGATCCTTTCAACCTAACTTACCAACCCCAATGGAGCCGAACATGGGGATGTCTTCTGAAGGCCGAGATGCGGCGTCACCGCACCCCTACGTCAGAGGTAGCGATGGCATCATCACTGGCGAGTCACCAAAGAACAACGATGGGCCGCTCATGGCGCCGATCTTACCCCAGAACGTTGGAGATGGAGGATTCCAAACCCCAAAATCTCTTAGCGGCGGTAATGGTGAAGGGGGTGCTGGAGAGGAAGATGGAAAGTTTGACAACTGGCGCCGGTGGCGGTGGGTCAGAGAAGCTATAGGCGAGCCGACCGAACGAGGTTGAGGAAGAGATCAGCGTAACCCCTTTGCCGGTGGCCTTCTCGGTTCTTGCAATTGCATCAAAGAGAAAATCGTGGTGCAGGTGGACACCATTCAGACATCGACAGATAAAGAGAAAGGAGGAGTTGATGGAGGATGTGGATCTAAAGCAGAATACGAAGAAAATGGATGGAGGAAGGGATGCCTATGAAGTAAATGAAAATATGGGAAGGATGGAAAATGCTGGCAAAAGAAATGGGGTTGGGGTCCATTCTTGATAAATCCCTAGTATATTCAGTTTTGAAAGCATCATATTTAAACTCTCTTCAACACTCGGTGATGGGCTCTACATTTTGCAACCAGGACAATCAGGCTAGCTCAAGCAAAATCGTGGGCTGTAGCGGAGGTTCCATGTAGGGGACAAGAGCAAGATTAGTACCATCAAAATCAACCATTGCAACTAGATTAATGATTGAGAGAAATATGCAGCGACAGAGAGGTCCGACATTCCTCTTTCTGAAGATGGTCCTGGCCGACTCAAGTGACAATTTAACACAACCATCGCAGGTTGAAACCGGTGGAGGAAAGTTCACCAAGTACCAAGCAGAAGCTTTGAGCTGGGCGATGGAAAATTTTATGCCAGTTGCACGACAATTGGGAGAAAAGAGGAAGAGGCACCTGAAGACTGAGTTGGGAGAGATTGCCTTCTACAAGTGACCGCATCACAATGTGGAGGACGAACCACAACTATTTCACGTAGTGGAGAAATTTCCTGAAATTGATCA
The DNA here is from genome assembly GCA_037428765.1 of Rubia yunnanensis. Lineage (NCBI taxonomy): Eukaryota > Viridiplantae > Streptophyta > Magnoliopsida > Gentianales > Rubiaceae > Rubia > Rubia yunnanensis. Next base: position 77,596,509 of record CM075071.1, on the reverse strand, counting down.
CAGCGATGGAGTGGAGCAAGGGAAAATGGTCATTGTTGGTGCCTGTACTTACGAGGAAGTAGTCTCGGTGGTGATGAACTCGTGTGAAGCTAACATCTCTGGTACTTTGGGGGTTGGTCAAGAACAACCACCAACAGGTATATGAATCTCCTATGTTGGAACAACACCCTCTGACAATAAGCACTCTCAACAACCACGTCTCGCATTATAAACCCAACATTGTATTTCTTATAGAACTAAATGTAATAGCAGTAAGATTAGTAAGTGGCTAGACAAATCGTATTTCACTACTTGGGAAATTGTAGATGCTAGGGGCACTAAAGGTGGCCTCTCTGTGGCCTGGACACCAAAAATCCATCTAGGGGTAGCAAAAAGCTCCCAAAATTTTGTATTTTGTAACATCACTTCCCACGCATGGGAGGAATGGAAGCTAGTTTTGTTGTATGGACATCCGAATAGAAGAAATTGGGATCAAATCTGGGATGACCTAAACATAGAGCTGGCAAGCGGCTCACTACCTCTCCTGGTTATTGGGGACTATAATCAAGTCAGGGGGGATGAAGACAAGAGAGGAGGTAATACAGTTACTAAGCAACAGACAGCTGCCATGGCTAAGGTATTGCGGAAAAATAGCCTCCAGGAGCTACACAATCAAGGCCATTGGTTTACATGGTCAAATGGGCGAAAGGGAGACCAAATGATCGTAGAAAGACCGGATAGAGGTTTTGCAAATCAAATGCGGTTTAAAATGTTCCCAAACCACTTGCTCAAGAATCTACCAATGACAAGATCTGATCATGGCCCAGTGGTACTCAACACGCAACCTCAAAAAATCAATCAAAGCCAAAGTTTGAAGGATTCTGGATCCGTAGTGAAGAGGTTAGAGAAATCATTAGAGACAAATAGCAGAGAGGAGTGAACCACATTGAAAGATAAGGCTCGTCGGCCACTCAACATTGCCATATGCCCAATCTGGAGAAGAAACTAGAAGCGACAATGTTGAGACTTAGTAACTGGAGTAAAGAAAATGTGGGTTGTTAAGAGAAATTGATACAAAAGAAGGAGAGAGAAATCGACAGACTTCAGATGAGCAATGATTTTGAAGCCGCGAGTATAAGCTCAGAGGAATTAGACGGCCTCCTAACCCAACGAAACGACTTCTGGGAAAAGAGGGCAAAAACAAATTGGGACGCAGAAGGCAATAAGAACACAAGTTTTTTCACAAATGGGCAAAGAAGAAACAAGGAAGAAATCAAATAGCGCAAATGAAGAACAATCAAGGGTTGTGGGTAACCGACCCAGTTCAGCTAAGGGAAATGGTGGTAGAACATGTAAGTATGGTCTTTGTTAACGACTCTATCATGCCATAGGATGCCTAGGGAGACGACAATCAACAACGTGCTTCAACTTATTGAACCATCAGTTAACTCAGACCAACAACGGAAGTTATCAGCAGGGGTAACGGTAGAGGAAGTAAAGAAGGCAGTATTCCAAATGGGGAAGTGGAAAGCACCAGGACCAGATGGAATCCCAGCAAGATTCTATCAACATTATTGGAGTGAAGTCGGAGAGGATTTGGCGCATGCAGCCAAGGAATTTTTCACAATAGGAAGAATGCTCAAAGAATGGAACGCAACCAATATCACTCTAATCTCGAAGACAAAGGTACCTACGAAACCTGCTGATTTAAGACCAATTTGCTTGTGCAATGTTCCATATAAAGTAATTGCTAAGGTACTAGCGAATAGATTGAAACATATAATAGGATATCTAATTTCCAGAAATCAAGCGGCATTCGTACAAGGAAGGTCTATAGTTAAGAACTCCTTATAACGTATGAGCTGATTGAAAAGGTTAGGAAGCAAGAGAAGGGGAAAGTAGCAATTGCAGCTATGAAGATCGACATGAGTAAAGCATATGATAGAGTATCCTGGGACTTTCTCAGGAATGTCATGGGGTGGATGGGATTTCCAATAAAGTGGATTAATTGGATAATGGAGCGTGTCACCACAGTCACTTACTCAATCAAGTTCAATGTGGAGCCATTAGAACCATTCACACCACTACAAGAACTACGCCAGGGCTGTACACTCTCCTCTTTCCTTTTCATCCTATGCCAGGAAGGCCTGCCCGTCATGATAAACTCAATACCATTCCAACAGGTGTGTAGGGGGATTCAAAGTGGCATAAGAGTTCCACGCATCTCCAACCTTATGTTTGTGGACGACTGTATGTTATTCTTCGAGGTCACGGAAGGGGGTGTCTGGAAGCTCGCGACCATGCTAAATATGTTTGCAGCAAATTCAGGCCAACGTTTAAATTTTAAGAAATCTTTATTCCTGATCAGCTCAAATGCAGATGACTTCACAACAAACCCGATTAAATTGAGATTCAGTATCAAGCCAGGCCTCCTAAAAGGGAAGTATTTAGGCCATGACATCAATTTCTAGGGTTCGAAGGTCAGATTGTTTAAAGGCTTACAGAGGAAGGTTATCTAAAAAATGGTGGCCTGGAGGAAGAGTGGTCTGTCAATAATGGGCAGAGTTACACTAAGCAAGCATGTATTTTGCTCACTATCGCAATATACCATTAGGACTTTCAGGATACCAAAAACAATCGCCAAGGAAATTGATAAGCATATGGCAAGGTTTATCTGGAAAAGGGACCCAGAAGGGGGCTGAGATTCACTGGAAATCATGGGACAAGTTGTGTGCTTCGAAATGGGATCGTGGACTAGGGATGCGGTCTACGTCAGAAATGAACCAAGCAATGTTAGGGAAACAGGTTTGGACACTGCTCACGAATAAAAACTCTTTCTTCTCAAAATTCTTTTTGGTAAAATACTGCCGGAGACAAGGACCACTACAAACAAGACAAAAGCAAGGAGATTCATATGGATGGAGGGGAATACTTGGGGGAATGGAGCTAATCAAACCATACCCAAAGTGGAAAATTGTGACGGGTGAAATAGTGGACATCCAACAAAATTGGATACAAAATCAGACTAATCTAATAAAGTATGACACGAGCCATCCCTAGGGTTTAAAGTTTCATATCTCATCGATGCACAAAAATGTTGGGGGATGTCGCTACTTAGAGCTCTATTTCCACTTGATACAATTAAGGAGATATTAACAATTCACATTCCAACTCATTGTTTTAGAAATGTCGACTACCTAGCTTGGGATAAAGAGGCAATAGGGAAATACACAGTTAAGATGGGGTATTACATAGCAAGGGAAGCCACGTCTAGAGACGATCCTTTGTCCTCTATAACAACTCCGGGTGACGAGACCGAGCCAAAGATGTGGAAGACCCTATGGAATGCTAACATTCCAGAACAAATGAAATTTCTCATATGGAGAATGATTCAAGGGGCATGTTCAACAAGCCCGAATCTCCGGAGAAGAGGTATGAATATTTCCACAAAATGCCAAATGTGCTCGAGGCTAGAGGAAACAATGGAGCATATGTTATTCAAGTTCGATATAGCCAAGAAGATATGAAGGCATAGCAAACTGGGATTAGACTTCAACATAAGGAACCCGACATCCTTCAAAGCACGACTTAAACAATGGTTCAACGTAGTGCCGGAGAAGGAAGACTGCGAACTCGCATGTTTTATAATCTGGGTTATTTGGTGTGTAAGAAACTTTGTCACCATAGACCAAACACCAATATCGTTTGAACGCGCAATGGCTCAAATAGATGCTCTGGCCAGGAGATATAAGTTGAGGGATATAGTTCGAGGGACGAGCAACTTGGACACATACATGGATTTACGGAGTGCAACACAACAACAGGATAAGTGAAGGGTCCATTCAAGGAGACTATGACAGTGGGAGATGTCACCCTTATTTGGCTGAAAAAAGATAGGTGTGCAGATCATAGTTTTCATGACTGCACCATTATTACCATATATGTGGCTTTCTGTAGCAGCTCTAGAGACGGTGTGGCGGCTTGGTGTAAAAAGTCAACCATGCAAGCATGATGGAAAGGAACGCCAATCATCCACGCGTCCTCGGTGGTCCATGCAGAGCTAGCGGCCATATTACAAGCCATGAAGCAAGCAAGCATCAAAGGGAACCTGCGACTTCTTATAAAGACGGACTGTGAAACGGCACTACGATATATCGCCAAGTACCTGAAATTCACTCCCAGATGTAAGACAATTAGTAAAGGAAATTATTATTGTAGGGATGATGTTCTATACTTTAACGATAATTAAGGTAGACAGACTAGAAGTCGCAGATGCGCATAAACTTGAACATGTCAGTGTATCATGTACCAACTTCCCATGCAATAACTAAAAAGTGAATCACTATTCCAAAAAATATTCTATCTATAGGGAAAGTAACACTTGAATCTATGATACTAAATTTATATAGCGAAAGAGAGAATACTCAGCTTACTATTACCCACGGCATAGTTCATTTTGGGAGAGTTTAAAAGGCTTCCAAAGTGGATCAATAATATATAGAATTGTATTTGCCCCACAATGCAATTATAAAATGGATCCCGGCGCAGTGTGTTTTCCTCCAAATTATCCAAAAGCTTAAAAAACAACCTTTTCTCACACACTTTCGTGGTTTTCAACTATACACACAATAGCAACCCTTTTGGCAACAATACAGAATGCAATTTCAATAATGCAAAAGGGAACTTTTTGCGTTCACATATAAACGACATACCGTGTATTACTGTTGCATTGATATACTCCCCCTCCCGTCTTGTCTCGGTCATTTCTACACATTTTCTGATATACCTTCTGAAAGTACATTTGATCGTAAATTTTAATTAGATAAACACCAATGTTGTTACGTGATATATTGTTAGATTCTCTGTATCATGTATTTTTAAAATATTAAATTTTGATGCACCATTAATATATGTAACTAAAGTTATTGATAGTAAAACATGACCAGAGAAAATTGATACAAAAAGTGTGAAAAAATAGCTGAGATGAAGGGAGTAACAAAAATAGATCATTTGTATAATTTCTTTCACACTTTGTTCTTTTAAAAAAAAAATTAACACATTTTTAAATTTTAGTATGTTTTTAATAATGTCATATTTCTCGTTCATTTATTTTAATTATTATTTTCTTCATTTGATTTTTACTAAATATATTATTTTATGAAAAAAAACTACTAAAACGGACAGTATGACAAATTAAGAAAGAGTAGGTCTCCTGACAGACGGTCTATCCATAATCTTATAGGCATACAATTCATTTCTTACCTTATATATTGCATTTTTTAAATTACATACAAAATTTTAAAATTTTGAAAATATTTTTTATATCATATATTTTTATATTTTTACCTTTAAATATATTATTACTTTTTTAACTTATAAAATGCGATATTTAAATTTTATAAAAAAATTACAATATTTAAGATAAATGTTCCTGCGGACTGTCATAAGTTTATGAAAATGCCGTCTTTCCTGAGACTTTTCCATTAAAAAAATAGATGAAATGAATATCAAATGTATGCATTGGGTTCTTAAGTGGGCCATGCAAAATGAAGAATAACACCACTTGGTCCACTTAACAAGTGGATTTAAGCCACACTTTATAGCTGGAAGAGCGTTCATGGGCCTCACACCACATCCACACGCAAATATTCATTTATTTCTTCTCTACTTTACTTTTTTTTAATTTCTTAAACGGAAAACAATGCTGTTAATTACAAGTTAATCCCCGTATATTATGCAGTTGACCCCCAAATTTAAAAATATTCTAGACTTTGGACCTCAATACTAGAAATATAGATTTTCCGTCTTTACTTTAGCTAGGTGTAGTCGATAAATATTAATTGAACTCAATGCATAAATTGCATTCTTAGTGTGTTTGGTAGGTCATATAATCTTATTTACTCGTAACTTATAATTTGGTCTTGTAATCTACATATAACTTATAAGCTAAACATACTAGCCTTTTTAGAAGAAAGTTAAAGAGCTGTTTGCTTTTAAAATAACAAATGACTTCGTTAACCCCTTTACTATCACGATCTTCCCCTTTTGCCCCTTCAATTTTGTTTCCAACACAATTGACCCCTCAACTTGTAGAACTTTTGAGTCATGGTCATTTTTTGAACACTTTTGATCCCTTAACTATCTAAAAAACCAGCTTATTTGCTCATTGAGGGGCCAAAAGTGTTTTAAAAAAATAGAGGGTCGAAGGTGGACGATCGTGATGGTTAAGGGGTCACCGAAGTCATTTGCTCTTTTTTTTAAATAGAATTTTCTTCTGAGTGATAAGTAGAAATGAATCTCCTCAATTCATTAAGAAAAGAAGAAGCTAGTTTTACTTATAAACATAGTGACGAAGGTTTTGATCTCACACATTAGTTACGGTCATATCACTTCCAAATGTTATGAAATCAAATTTCCAGGCCAAATTTAATATCTAGAGATAAGTTGGCAGTGATATAAAAAGTATCAAAGACATTTATTTGTAATTTCAAAGTGAACTTGATAAGATGACAAAAGAGATGGTCGAAATATTTACTACTCTTACTTAATATTTTTATGAAAAATATATAGTGATATCAATCTATACCATGTGGAATACGCATAGTACATGATTAAATTGCATGCGGTGCAAATCAAAGTGATTTGCAAAAACAAACGCTCCATTTTATATGAAAATATTGATTTGTCTGTAGTATTAGTCACTTATTTAGATACTACATGTTACGTATATCTCTCCAGTTGAGTCAAGAGCATGACATTTCCACACATAGCAAGTCAAATTACTAAATTTGAAGAACCAATTGGCAAATATGTCTAACTTTGATGCCTAAACGATGAATTCTCATCAACTCTAGGGACCAAAGGAGAAATAATACCCCCAAATAATTGCCACACCTAAGATGGGCATAAGAAGATTTCTCAACCCATATAAAACTTGCAGAAAACCCCAAACTCCGAACCCCAAAAATCAAAATCAGAAAGTTTTAGAGAGAGAGCCAAACGACGTCGCAACGAGTGCGCCCGCCAAGTTGCCAACCAGCGACGCCAAAACAGATTCCGCAAAGACCGCTTATAGTTCCAACTGAAGATACTCTGTCTCCCCTTACGCGCCTTGCACGTTCACTCGCCTTTCCCCGTCACGCACACCTTCCCTCACCCGCACCCAACTCGCAGCTAGCATTTCTCTCACCTTTCCCGTCACCCTAACTATCCCCATATCTCACCCCCGCGCATCTTAGCGCTTCCCACGCCTTTCAACTACCCAGCGCTCCCCCCGCCGGCCGACTCGCCGGAGATCTTCCTCGAAATCACCGCCGGAAGTCACGCAGCATGGGCATTGACTACTACAACATCCTGAAGGTGCCGCGCGGCGCGAGCGAGGAGGACTTGAAGAAATCCTACAAGCGGCTCGCGATGAAATGGCATCCGGATAAGAACCGCCAGAACCAGGAGGCGGAGGCGAAATTCAAGCAGATTTCGGAGGCCTACGACGTCCTCAGCGATAGTCAGAAGCGGCAGATCTACGATTTGTACGGCGAGGAAGGCTTGAAGTCCGGCCAGTTCTCTGCGGCCTCGCCGACCAGTGGCGACAGCGGGAGAGGGTTCAGATTCAGTCCGAGAGACGCTGAAGACATATTCGCGGAGTTTTTCAGCGGATTTGACGCGAATTACGGCGTTGTCGGTGCTACTGGAGCTCTGAAGAAGGCGGCGCCGGTGGAGAACACGCTGCCGTGTACTCTGGAGGAGCTGTACAAAGGATCTAAACGGAAGATGCAGATTTCGAGGATCGTTCTCGATGAGTCCGGGTGAGTATATCTGGATAATTTGGGACTGCATTTTGCTAATCGTGTTCATGTTTTTCAATCAATTTCGATACTGAGAGGCATATTATGCTGGCGATTGAATAATTGACCTGAAGTATTGCTCAATTTCTGTACTAATTCTACATGTGAATTATGCTACTTTATATGACGATATTCTTCTATCCAGGAAGTCCTTAATCTGTAGAATGTCTGTGACTGTGACATCTGGAATTTGAAGTGTGTAATTACAGATATGGAATGGTTTTGTTTGGGATGACTTTTGCTTGATTATTATGACCAAGAAATTTCCTCTGAACACGTATTTGTGCTGTTTGAGGAGCATCATAACACTCATTTTGATAATGAAAAGGCTTGAATTATGTCTTTTGCTAGCAGAGAGTGATTTAGAAACTTCGAATGAGACTATAAATAACATATAGTGTCTCGAATCATCTGGTAGGCGGCTTATTATTCATATAGCCGACCTCACGCAAGCTCCGGCTTGTTAACAATCACCAAGCCGAAGCCTGTGTGAGGAAGTGAAAGTTGGAAAAACTATCTATAACAGGGACATCAAAGACTAAGAGGAAGTGAAAGTAGGAAGGAAAGCTATCTATAAAAGGGACATCAGAGATTAAGATAACTTTAACGGGGACATCAGAGATTAAGACAACGTATTACGGAGCATATTTCTTCTGTAGTAAATTTTCCTAATCTTGTCTCTGCCTTCATTGGGACCAGTATTAGTTGTGAATGACTTGATCTTTTTGTTCTATGTGTATTGACTGAATCCCTTGTTGTTGACTTCTATGCTTTCAGAGTTTAGAACTTTGAGTTCATGTTTAACTTATTGTCACAGCATGCCAAAAACTGTGGAAGAGGTATTGGCAATAAGCATCAAGCCTGGTTGGAAAAAGGGGACTAAGATCACTTTCCCGGAGAAAGGGAACTATGAACCCAGTTCTCTTCCCGGGGATCTCATTTTCGTGATCGATGAAAAGCCTCATGCTGTATTCAAGAGGGATGGAAACGATCTTGTCATCCATCAGAAAATCTCACTGTTGGATGCCCTCACTGGGAAGAATCTCACCCTGACTACCTTGGACGGAAGAGACCTAAAGATCCCCATCAAGGATGTCGTGAAACCGGGATCGGAGCTGAGGATCCCGAATGAAGGGATGCCAATATCAAAAGAACCGGGCAAGAACGGGAACTTGAAGATCAAGTTCGACATAAAGTTCCCGTCGAGGCTTACCACAGAACAGAAATCGGAACTGCGGAGGGTTTTGGGGAAGACCACTACAGCCCAACAGCCGAGCGTTTGAGTACTTTATATTGCTAACAGGTAAGGTGGAAATATGCAGCTAAATGTATATATGTTTTAACTTTCTGGAGTAGAAATGAACACTGTGCATAATAGGAAGAACATAGTATTGATTTGTTTGCATTGTGTATATATAGCATGTTGAGATGATGCTATATATTAATGTCAATTTTTGTGTCCGCTGTTTGTACCATGTAATTGTAAAATGTGTATTTGGATTCTTTTTTCTTCTTGTAATGAGATTTCCGTTCACTTATTCACGTCTTCTATCAAGAGTTTCACTTTGTCCGTCTAGGTTTATTCAATATCAAAATTTGTATGTCAAAAACAGCTATCAATTCTTTAAATAGTAGACATAGTAGCTACCAATTTTAAAAAATAACAAAAAGGTTTCTGAAATTATCAAAAAATCATAAAAAAAATGCTGAAAAAGAGTAAACGCAAATTTAACCCTCCAGACGAAGGAATTTGTCCAAAAACTGCCACACTCGTGGTGAAGTCACGGGTTATTCTAAGAACTAAGAAGGCCATTTCTGCATGAAAATTCTAGGATTTCATCAAATTCTGACACTGATAACTCATAATTTACATAAATATTTCAAATGCTCCAACTTCTTTATGTAAGTTGACGTCATTTTTCCTCGGTTCTTTGTAAGTTACTAGATTTAGGACGTGTTAAGAGTAAGGTGGAAATGAATTAAGTCGTTCACGATTAGTTCGCAAGCAGCTTGGCCAAAAGCTTGATTCCAATTTAAGTTAGAGGAATACAAGCCGAGTTTGAGCTAACTCAATCATTAAACGAGATCGAGTACTTAACAGACTCGTCGAATTCAGGTAGATTTTATTGTATAAAAATTACAAAACTTTTCTAATTTAAACCTTTCTGAACTCAACGAGTCAAGTTTGCTCGATTTTGAGGTCGAATTAGATTAAGCTCATGAGTTGAGTTTGAATTAATCACAAACAACTAAACTCGAGTTGAATTTTCTATGCTTGAACGAAATCGAACACAAACACTATAATTATTTTTTTTTCAAGTTCAAGCTCGAGAACAAGACTGCTCAAACTTGACTCGATTCGTTTATACCCTAATTGAAAGCGGATCAATATTTTATTTTCCCTCAAAAACATACTTTCAAAGTCATTTAAAAAAAATTTACTTAACACGAAAATCCTGTAGCTCATAAGCAAGGGTTCATTAAATGTAATAGAGTCTAAGTGGCGTATTATGATTTGATTATTAGTTGACTAAACATTTAACGAAACGTCTTTCAACAAACTATGCCGATTTGTTTTCAGTTGAAAACAACATTACTTAAGGTGAGTGACTTTGGATTCCACCAAATAATGCGTATAACTGTTTTGGATAACATGCATTTCACATACAATCACTCATAAATAAACTTAAATAAGCACAACGACTTTCTCACTCACTTGTCGCTAATCAACATAAGAATTTAAACACACAAACAGACAGATAGAATTTCACAATGATGGTTGATAGAACTATTGCTTAATATATATATATATATATATATATATATATATATATATATATATATATATATATATATAAAAGATCATGTGATATCTGTGTTAAACTCGTGTTATTCATCTAATTCCTTAAAATAATCAACCTTTTGAGAGTGCCTCCTATCGGCCTAACAGTTAATTAGTTATACAAACACTTGAGTGAGATAATCTTACTCAATCTTATTGTGATATGGAGAATTTAAATATAATCATTTAACTATGTGTGATGATGGGCCATGATGGTCCGAAATCACAGTGAGACCTTTGAAGAGGGGCTTGCTGATGAGGTGAAGATGGTCAATGACAGGGAGGCTGAGAAAGGGGCGTGGTGGGAGGTTGCAGATTCTGGTGAGGATGTGTTTGGTGAAGATGTAACGGGTGTTGAAGATGACGTTGGAGTAGTAAAGGATGTAGGCAATGAGGATGATGATTGAGGACCAGGTGAGGAAGCGGCAGAATATGGAGGAGAAGCGCTTAGCATTGGCCATTTGATCAGAAAGAATGGCAGCAGCGGTGGTGAACATGGGGCTGGGTTATCGAAGAAGAATAGGGGTTTTGGTTGTAATTAATATAGATAGGGATTTGGTTAAAATTAATATAGATATGGACTTGGTTGTAATTAAAAAAGATACAGGGGACTGGGTTCGTAAATAAAAATATGAAAAGTCATTTTTACTCTTAATTAACGGAGGAAATTTTAGAGTTGTCGTTTTGACCAGACGGATGACCACGACTCAACAGTTCTGTAGTTCAGGGCTCACATAAGTCGCTTGTCCCTCAATCAATTATGAATTTTTTTATTTTACAACTTCTAAAATTATGCTATAATTATTTATATTTTAATATATATTTAAAAAGTACACAAAATTTATAAAAAAATATAGAGTAAATGACTTCTGTGGCTCTCGAACTATCTTTGTCGTTCACCTTTGGCCCTCCAGCTTTTTTCCATACATTAGGCCCCTAAAATAACAAAACTGACAACTTGTGGTACTTCCGTTAGGTCAAATAGTTAAGGTATGGTCAAAACGTTAATTTTAGGGACAAAACTGATATTTTCCTTTTTTTCTTTTTCTTTTCTCTTTTACCTTTTCCCCTTTTTCTTTTCATTTTCTTATCCACTTCCCCCAAATTCCACCACCCCGCCCTCTGATACCGTTGCCTCCCCCCCCAATTTCACCGCCCTCCACCTGAAGATGGTGGCGGTGGATCCCAGCTTGACGACATCAACCGCCGCCCTCCACCTGAAGATGGTGTCGGTGTACTAATTGACGACGGTGACATTGGTGTCCTTGCTGAACGAAATCGCGACATTGGAGTTGAAGGCTATGACGGGCATGCCAGCATCAAACTCGAGGACGTAGATTCATCCATTTCCTGGAGAACCCGGACCCATCTGTCGTGGGTTCGTTGATTTTTAGCTCACATCCTTCGCGGGTGCAAAATGGGGAACCCTAGTTTTGTGAGGTCCAGCTTCGCCAGATTAGAGGAGAGTGCAAAAATGGGGAAGGAGAAGGGTAGGGTGGCGAAAATGGAGAAGGAGAAGGGTGTTGAAAACAGAGAGGGAGAATGGTGGCGGAAATGGAGAGGGAGAAGAGTGGAGAAAATGGAGAGGGAGAACGGTGGCGGAAATGGAGGGGAGAACAGTGGTGGGCGGCGAAAATTGAGCAGGGGTGGCGGAAATGGAGCAGGGGTGGCAGATGGGGGGCGGTGGAAATGGAGCAGGGGTGGCGGGGTGAAGTTGGAGAGAGAGAAGGGGTGAAGTTGGGGAAAGAGAGATGTGGGCTGAAAATGGAAAAGGATGTGGGCTGAAAAAGTGGACTTTAAAAGAAAATGGAAAAAGGGAAAAAGGAAAAAGGAAAAGGAAGAAAATGACCATTTTATCCTTAAAATTGGCTCTTTGACCAAAAGCTAATGGATTGACTTGATGGAAGTACCATAAATTGTCATTTTTGTTAGTTTATGGGCCTAAAGAAAAGGGGAAAAACTGGAGGGCCAAAAGTGAACGATAGTGATAGTTTGAGGGCCACATAAATCATTTACTCAAAAATTATATATGTTACCATCTAAGAGGAAAATTGCACTCCCTACATCCCATGGGAACCTGCAGAAAGAGAAGATTGAAGCTTTATTTTCAATAACACGAAATGTCTAAATTGCCCCTATCTTCTTCACCTTCCCAACCCTCCTTCCCAAAGCCTCTCTGTTTCCGCCGCTATCTTCTTCACCACTACTTCTTTCCACATCCACCACTCCTTCTCCCCACCTGCTTAGACTCCGTCTCCTCCCCTATCTTCTTCACCATTATGACTCCGCCTTGAAAACCCCAATATAATTTCTCACCTTCGTCAATCCCGACTCCAAACATCAAAATTTCCACCTTAATAAAATCCCTCACCTTCATCAAACATCTCGTGCCCCGGCATCTCCATAGCCGCGACTCTCGCATCAGAAAACTTCCCACATCGGCATCTCCATAGTCACGTTGGATGGAAGAACACAATGGTAGATCTGGAAGGAGGTGGAACCGTAAGCAAGGGAAGGAGGCAGAAGGGAGGGGAGGGGAGTCAGAGCTGATGGGGAGTGGTGGCGGAGGAGAGGGGAGGGGAGGAGGTGGAGTCCGAGCAGGTGCATAGTGGTGGCGGAGGGAAGGAGTGGCGGCAGAGGTGAGTGAATGGGTGTGGTGGAGGAGGTTCAAGCAGGTGGGGTGGTGAGTTTTCAATGAGCTGAGCTAGGATTAATAGGGTTTGTGGAATTTGGTTGGGCTAGTAAAATTCTAAGTTTGTGAGGGTACTAGAGTCTTTTAGAATGTTAAATATTTCCTTAAAAAGAAAGTGTGTAGATTTTCTTGGGACGGGCAAAAAAGAAAAGTGTGCAGATTCGTCTGGAACGGAATGAGTACATTATTTTTTTGAAAAAAGAAAAGAAAAGTCGCATCCTGATTGAATAAAATGTTTTGATAAAATATAGAGAACTTTATTATGGTGTACTGATATTAATCAATGACACATCTCATCAATGATGAGGATTACAATATATAGGCTTACAACAAACCAAAGTCTAACAGGAATATAATTCTAAGTCTATAAGGACACTATCATCTATAACTAATCATATAAGGTAACTACCATCTATAACTAATTATATAAGGTAACTACCATCTATAACCTTTCCTACAAGGAAAGGGTTTCTATTTCCTTAACACCCTCCCTCAAGTTGGAGCATGATGACAAGAATGTCCAACTTGCGAAGAAAATTATGAAATTGCTAATCAATAAAACAAAAAAAAAATTTAAAAATTCTCAGTAGGGGTAGAAGCAGCAACAACCGTAACAGTAGCAGCTGGTAGAGCAGTATTTGTAGGAGATCATTCAAGGTAATTCTCTTGACCCTTCGGGACGGTGGGTGTAATAACCAAACCAGGTCCATCAGAAGTGCCAATGAAGTAGCAGTATTTGTAGGAGACCAGTCAAGGTAATTCTCTTGACCCTTCGGGACGGTGGGTGCAATAACCAAACCAGGTCCGTCAGAAGTGCCAATGAAGTGGGGCTTAGTCGACAAACGACCAACATGTATAGGTATTTTAGGGCCACATTGCAACTGCAACTGTTTCAGTAAAGTCGCAATTACCTCATAGCCATTGTTGTTCTGAAGCGCAGTAGCCTTAAAACCAACATCAGTATGGGCGGTACAAGTTGTAAACCTGGACCATCGCCAGGACCAATGAAGTAAGGATCAGTCGACACACGACCAATCGATAAAGTAGTACGAGGGCCAGATTGCAATTGCAGCTGCTGAAGTAAAGCTGTAATCACATCATAACCACTCATATCCTGAATCTTCGGAGCAGCAGAACGAGGCTGAGCTTCAGAGCCAGACATATTGTAAAAATCAGGTACAAATCAGGAGCACTGGACACACCGACGGAGAGTAAACGGCGGCGCGTGAGGGCGAGCAGATGTCGTCAGACGTTGGACGGCGGCGAACGGCGATCGGCGCGTGGCGGTGGTTGGCGCGTGGCGTCAAGATCGACGGCGCGTGGACGTCGGACGACAGGTTTTAATGCAGCGGAAAATTTTCTTTTCAGGTTTCAGAATTTTAGGCTCTGATACCATGATAAAATATAAATGACTTTATTATGGTGCACTGATATTAATCAATGACACATCTCATCAATGATGAGGATTACAATATATAGGCTTACAACAAACCAAAGTCTAACAGGAATATAATTCTAAGTCTATAAGGACACTATCATCTATAACTAATCATATAAGGTAACTACCATCTATAACTAATTATATAAGGTAACTAGCATCTATAACCTTTCCTACAAGGAAAGGGTTTCTATTTCCTTAACATGTTTCTAGTTGAAAAGAAAAGAAGAGTAAAAAGTTTGTACTACTTGGATAATGAATTTGTTCCATATCATTATAGTGGAATTATACATGAACCTTTGTTCCATCACACTCGATCAATTTGTTTTTTCCGAAAACTGATTACGTATATTAAAATAAAATAAAAGCATAATCGTTTTCTTAGTGGAGTACACAGTATTATACCAAAGTAATACTATTCACGTTCCAGGTTCATATCATCTTTTTGCACAAATATTGATGTATATTGATGTGGTCAAATTTCAAACAAAGATAAAAGATTGAAATAAATCGGACAAACTTCACCCCAAATAAGAAAATAATCAAAATATGACTCTTTAATTAGGACAAACGGTGGGACAAACGAAAAAGAAATGTAGGAACATTTAGTTGCTACGGTGAGAGTGGGGGTATAAATGTCTTACTTGCATCTTCGATTTACCGCTCTTTAACTTTTTTCAAAATAGGAATCGAATTTTAGTTAAATTTGATGGTTTTAGTATAGTTAACAGTAATATTCACATAAAATTAAGTATGAATAATAATTGTGTAAATATTTTGAAATATAAATACTCCATCTGTTCCATTTCAAACTCTAAATTTTGACTTTCAACAATTAAATGACGTAAAAAGTTGATATTTTGAAAAGATAAGTTATATTGAATTTAACAAGGTATTACTTATTAATATTTATACTTATACACTAATTTAATTTTATGGTCAAAGTTCAGAAGTTTTAACAAAATGAATATTTAAATAGCAGTTTGAAATGGGACAGTAGCAGTTTGAAATGGAGCAAATAGAGTACTAGTATTCCTTCTTCCACGTCCGAATATACGCATTTTTTATTGAATAAATTTGAATTAAAATTGAAAGACGGTGAGAATATGGCATAGTGTAAATATAACAATACATATCACACACACTCATTTGCGTAAAATATAAAAGACTTTATTATGGTGCATTGATATATCACATGAATGACACGGTGATTATTACAATATATAGGGGTACAACAAACTAAAATCTAACTGGTATAGGATTCTAAGTCTATAAGAAAGTTAAAATCTATAACTAATTCTATAAGGAATTAGTTATTCTTATTCTATAAGAATAAGGAAACTTATTTTGTAAGGTAAATACCATTTATAACATTTCTTGCAAGTAAAGAGTTTCTATTTCATTAACATGTTGAAAGATATATTCCCACATCGGTTTCTTAAGAACTAAATGACTTATATATAATGGCTTGAGTCACCTTCACTTAGTGCCAATTGGTTTTAATATGGATGTGCAAGATATCTTGAAATTTAACATGGTATCAGAGCTCAAGTTGGGTTTATTGGGCTGATGTGTAGATCCTCTTTAATTTGACTCGATGTGGGTTTATTAGGCTGATGTGTAGATCCTCTTTAATTTGACCCGATGTGGGTCGTGGAGTGTTTCCAGTTGGCACGTGAAGGGACGTGTTGAAAGATATATCCCACATCGGTTTCTTCCCAAGTACCCTATAATAGATATTGTTTATTTTTTATTTGTCAATCGGGGGTATTTGAGTCATTTTGACAACCCTAAACCCAAAAAATTATATAAGAATAACATATATAAAAATATTATAATATGTTACTGGTTTTAATTCTCTACTATGTATAATCAGTCATAGCTTATTAACAAAAAATATTATAATATGTTTCTGATTTTAATTCTTTACCACTCCCTCTGTTTTCTTAAGTTTGGCACCTCTTAATATTTTTCTAAGTTTGTCACATTTCCATTTATGGCAAAAAATACAGCATTCTCAACCACTCATTAAACTTTATACTCTTCACTCAATTTCCTCCACACATTTCAACTTACAAAAAAAACCCTAAAACTATGGTGCCAAACATAATGAAACAGAGGGAGTTATATAATCAGTCATAACTTGTTAAAATAATTTCTAAAGATATATTTAAAACCATAAATATCTCGTTATAATATATATATATATATATATATATATATATATATATATATATATATATATATATTTGAAGAAAGAAACACACAATCTGAAATAATAAAATGTTCATACTTTTTATACAATGATAGAGTATTTTTAATAGAAATATGTATATATATATATATTTATATATTTATATACGATGAAGTCTTATTTTAGACTGTCTATTTGTTAAATGATGACATTTTATAATTAGTGAGACTAATAAAGTCATTTGATATTTATTTTTATTCATTACAATGTGATAAATACATATAATTATGATAACATTTTAAGGTGAATGTCAACATATAAATAATTAATTTTTAAATAATTTGAATGAAATATTATAAATTAATCAATTTTTATTGTATTCATATATTTAACGCTTTCCAACTAAATTAATTATTTCACTTCATAGCTCATATAATTTTTCTTAAATGACTAAATTTTAAAATTTAATAAAACTTAATTTCATATTTTAATTAAAAATATTGCGCAAGTGCAATGGTACTCCACTAGTAAGAACTAAATAACTTATATATAAGGTATTGGGTCACCGTCACTTAGTGACGATTGGTTTTAAGATGAAACCCTACAATTCCTTGAAATTTAACCATCATCAACTTATTCACACTGAAAATAAACACACACATAATCTCTCTCTCTCTCCAAACAACCTATACTCACAGTCACCGACAAACAAAATCACATAATCAACGTCTGTGTTTATGTATCATCCTCTCTAGCTCTTCTTTGTCGGCGCCGACCACTTTATCCACTTCTTTCCCGTTCTTGATGAACACGAATGTCGGCATCGCCTGAATTCCAAACTCCTTAGCCACACTCTGCATCAGTTTTCACACCCATTACTATTTGCAACGTATAATAACGACAGATCAAAAAAAGGAATCGAACTGAGCATACTGCCAACTCGTCCACATCAATCTTCACGAACTCAACGTCTGTGAAATTGTTAGAAAATTCATTGAAGATCGGTTCCATGAACCGACAAGGTCCGCACCATGAAGCTGAGAAATCGACCACCATCTTCACACACAGAAAACACACAAGTTAATTTAAGTGTCACTGATGATTCACCTAAAAAAAAAGTGTCACTTATGATGCAACGGTGAAGATTGGGAGAACTGAAAGGTTTACGAGTTTGTCTGATTTGGAGTGTTCCTCTAAGTGTTGCTTCCATTGTGGGTGGGAATGGAACACAGCGACTCGAGAGTTTTTGGCGCTGGTAGTAGCTCCACCTGATGAAAATGCGGCTCCCATGCTTTCTCAAAGTGGTGCTTCCGTTGTTTGGAATGGCGGGTTTATATAAGGGGTTGGTTTTTGTAACACCTTTAGGTCGTATTCTCCTCCATTTATCTGCACTTTGGTTCAATTCGATCGATATTATTTTAGTTCGCTGTCGTGAGGCGTTGCTCATTAGAGTTTATCTGCACTTCAATTCAACCCAGTTCAATAAAATCAGTTTAGTTTAAAAACTTTTTAATTGGCATATTTTAGTTTAATTTAGTTATATTATTGCTATTTTTTTTCAATAAACTTATTTTAAATTCAATTCAGATCAGTTCAAATTAAATCAGATCAAAATATGCCCAAGGAACCAGCTAGGCCTCATTGATACAAAGTTTTAGTGGCCATTATTCTTGCAGAAGGAATTTGTTCCAAGTCATAGTAGTGGAAATAATACATCGATCCATTTTAGCCTCAATTAACATTGAGCATTGATGCCATCCCACTTTAATGAGTTCATTTCCAATTATACTAGTAGGGTAACCTTCATCTTTAATTAAGATTTACACTTTAATTATTATCTTTCCTAATTTAAATTTAACACCTCTTGTTTCATCATACTAATTTTTTTTCTAGGATACATTGTTTATTTTTACTGTTTTTCTTTATTTTATAGGAATAGAAGTATTATATAAACCACATGTATAACTTTTAATTAAAAAAGAAACATTATTACATACAACACGTGGTAGTTGTATAAAAATAGTTTTTTTACACAATATTGTGCATTTGTGCCCAAAGAGATATAGGGTATCAATTTCCTCTTACCCCTTTAGTACTTTACTCATACTCCTCAGCTTTTTCAAAGAATCGAATTTTGGTTAAGTTACTTTATTCGTTCGTTCATTTTCTTCTCGTTCACAAAAGATATACTCCCTCTGTCCCAGAAGTTATATAGAAAAATTTTACCACCGCATGTGTAGCCCAAGTGGTAGTGGGCAGTGTGGGGATACCCACGGTTCGAAGCTCACTACGGCCGTGTGGGAGTGTGTTTCCCAAAGCGTGCGTAGCAAAGCGCACGTGGCGGTGGGACCCTCCTGGTGACGGGTGAGTATGAACCAACACTGTGGCCATGGTACTGGGTCAGTGTGACTTACCTCTCATGTGATGGCTGTGTGGTCGGCTGGCATGGGCACCCTAAGGCTAGGTGTGATAGCCTTTTTTTATATAGAAAAATTTTTCACGGTCTTCAAAAAACATGTTTGACCGTTAATATGTTCAACTACGTGTAATAACAGTAAATAAAAAGTTAATATTATAAACTACTTATTATGACGAATCTAACAATATCACATATGACAATATTATTGTTTATATATCTATTCAAATACGAAGGTCAAAGTTTGACAGCGTTGACTTGTCACATAGTAAAGTTGCAGCTTGGTTTGGGACAGGGGGAGTATAATCCCTCTGTGAAGCAGTAGGGGGAAAAATGTACTCCTCCATGTCAGATGAATTTGCACACTTTTCTTTTAGGTTTGTTCCATGCAAATATGCACACTTTTCATTTTAAGTAGTATTAAACATTCTTAAAGATATTATTACCCTCAAAAACTTAAAATTTTACAAACTTCAACCCATTTCCACAAACCCTAATCACCCTTATATTTTTGCTCATTCAAAATCCCTCGTGTTCTCCGCCACCACCACTCTCAGTGTCTCCGCCACCACCCTTCACCCTACGTCTTCCACCACTCACCTTCCCTCTGCCCCCTCCCTTCCCCTACTTTCATCTCCACCACCACTCCATCTGTGTCGGATCCCTAGCTCCCCCCATCTGCCAATGCCACCCATACCACAATCTGCATACCCCATTCCCTCGCTAGAACCTAGCTAGCTACCCCCATCTATGTTGGAACCCTAGTGTACCCTATCTGCAACCGGAGAGAGGAGGCAGCGGAGAGAGGCGACGCGACAGAGGTAGGCGATGCGGAGGAGAGGCGATGCAGATAAGAGGTGACGTGGTAGAGGGAGGCGACGCGGAGGAGAGGTGCGGCAGGGAAGAGGCGGAGGAGGTGGCAGATCTAGGAGGAAGGAGGCCAGATGGTGAAGGTTGAAGGCAGGAATAATTTGGACTTTTCACACATCAAAAATTAAAGCACTCATGTTCTCTCTCTACAGAATCCGCTGGGATAGAGGGAGTAGTTATTCTTATTTTTGTTGGTTAATGTATCTTTTTATAAATTATAAAACCACCTTGGTAGGTGGTGAAGATTTATATTTGGCTCTTCAAACCACTACCCAAAAATAGAGAGGAAATACAGAAGAGGAGTTTGATGTTCTGAGATTGTGATTTGTAGAGCTAAACTTTAAAACTAGAAATCACAATCCTAGTCTATCTATGGTAGATGAAAATCAGAGTTCTTCCAAGTTGGACTTTTCTAGTGCAGGAGCTGCAAAATATTTTTGCTCAGAAACAAAATCTTCAAAGAATCTTCAATTGCTGGAGAACCGAGCGTGGTGAAGTTTGGTTGAAGTAGAGTCTGAGTGTTGAAGTCCTTCAGATGTCCTGATGATTTAGATGTGATTGTTAAGTAGCCTGTGAGTGAACCCTGAGTGTTTTGGAAGATCAAGTTCATCGCCTTTTAAAGCCATCTTCGTTGCTTGCGATATCTGATTCCAGGTCAGATTTTTACCTTCATCCAGGGTGTGACCAAGTTGTGAAAGATGATGAGCGACTTGGTTTTGCTCCCTAAAGATGTGCTTGAAGGAGACCAAATTGTTTTGTATGATTTGATGGGCCTGCCAAAGTTCTCTTTCTATCTTCCATGGTATTTTGTTTCACCTTTAACCATTGGACAACCTGCAAGGAATCAATTTCAACTATTAGCATGGGCGGAACCAGTGGTACGCGAGGTAGGGCTCCAGCCCTACCTGAATCGCCGGCCGTAGGTAGTAATGGTGGAAGAAGGCTGCTTCCAGCGAGACGTGCATCTTCCGGCAAGCTTCCGCGTCTTCCAACGAGATTGCTCAGAGAAGAAGGCTGCTTTGCGGCTTTTTTTGTTGTTGCAAATGAACCACTAAAATGACGTCGTTTTCATGTAAGTAACGACTTCGTTTCATTTGTTGTAAGGGCAAAACAAATCACGCCTTTGCCTTTCTCTTTTCTCCAATTACGGGAAGAGAGGTAGCCAAATCTCAGCTCCCTCCAGGTTCAGCCACGCCGCAGCCGTCCCGCCGCAGCCGACATCGATGCCACCACCATCCAGCCCGCCATTGTTCAGCCTGCCCTAACAAAGTTTTCTGTTTCCGCCACTGACTATTAGAGGAGTATAACCATCCTGCAAACTAAGGCTTAGTCTGTAGATGCAAGCTTTAAGTTCAGCATGTGCACTATCAAGAACACATGTTAGTTTTTTTGTTCCCATCATCAAAGTCATCCCAGATGTATTCCTAATTATGTAACATGCCCTGGACATTCTATTATTTGAGCAAGATGCATAAATATTTAGTTTAAAACCATGATTGGGGGGGTCCATTTATAAGCCTTAATGATTTTAATCTTGGGAGATCTGATCACTGGAAATAAACCTAGTGTTCTGATGTGGCTACAATCATCTTTCACAAGTTGAGGATGGATTGTAAAGATTGAGGAAATAAGTTTGTTCAATTCAATTTTTAAGGTTGAACTCTGGGTCCTGATACCATCAAATATAAACTTATTCCTACTTTTCCATAGAATCCACACCAGCAGATTGGGCATAACATGAGCAAGGTTGTTTTTTGGTTTGGAAAAATTAGAAATTGACCAAAACCATGAGAGGTAGTCAAATATGTGTGTAAAATGCTTAAAAGGCATGGACAATATACTGAATAGCTCTTTCCACATAAACCTTGCATGTTGACATTCAGTAAAATAGTGATTCCCTGAATCCTCAGATAAGCAAAAGCAACATTTAGAGGCTAGTTTAAAACCAATGCATTTCAAGTTATCATCAAAGGGAAGACATCCATTGATTAGTTTCCACACAAAGATGGAAATTTTAGGGGGGGAGGGGGGATCATGGGATTCCATACTTGTTTCAAGGAAGGGAAAGTAGTTGCAGTACCTGCAAGTTCTTTGAAAGCTGAAGAAACATAAAAAAATACCTTTTTTAGCTGGTTTCCAGATGAGATGATCGTCCCTGTCATAAAGTGTAAAATTCTCCTGTAGCAGTTCTAAGATGTCCTGAGTAAAACCAGTCAACCTAGGTATTATGCTAGCCTTATGAATATGAAACTGAGAGATGGTGAGTTCAGGTAGTAAAATAGTTAAATTATCATCCTAAGTGTGAGAGAGCATTAATGCTCCTGTCCAATCAGAGTCCCAAAAACTTGAGGAACCCCTACCAACCTGTGTTCTTGTTTGAGATTCAGCAAAGGATTTGATTTTTAGGATTCTTTTCTAAGGATCTGAACACCTCAAGTAATGTGGTAAGGACCAGGTGAGTCTTTCTCAAAAGGTCTTACCTTCTTGTAATTTCCAAAATAACTCAAGTGTGAATGAATAAATAATTATGTCCAGGTTCCTGAACTGAAGAACATTGCTATAGAAAGGCTTACAAATATAATCTCATGCTTTACAATGCCTTTTCTTTTGATTTTCAGTGTCTCCCTAAAAGAAGTCTCTGAAAAGTTTTTCGAGCTTCTTTATGGTGTGTTTTGTAAGTGACATTACACACCAAATATGTTAGGGGATGGCTGCGAGGACATGGTTTATGAGGATTGCTCTACCAACCATATTTAGTCAATGATTAGTCCATTTTTGTATCTTCGCTACTATCCTTTCAAGTGTTTCTCTTTCGACTTGTAAAGATGGGAACCCCTAAGTATTTGAAAGGAAATTGACCCTGCACCATGTTGGTGATGTTTTTTATAAGGTTAATCTTGCATGAGCTGGTCTTTTTTGAGACATAAAAGGCACTTTTGGTGAAATTAACCAGCTACCCTGATGCATTTTAGTAATGCTTCAGGGATGAAAAGAGGTTTGATGTTGATGTCTTAGTAGCTTTGATGAAAATGACAGTATCATCGGCATAAGAAAGATGTGTGACATGTGGGGCTATATAAAATCTTTCTATGTATCCTAAATGGAACATGCATTTCAGCCCTCCATTAAGCCATTTCGTGATGAATTTAAAAAGGAGATGGGAAAGGGGGAGTCTCCTTGTTTGAGACCCCTTGATGCTTTAAAGAAACCATAGGGGTTTCCATTGATTAGAAGGAAAACCATGCCGAGGTAATGTTTATGAGGATTAAAGAAACTAGATGCCATGAAATCTGTATTTCAGAAGTATGGGATTAAGCATAAGCCACGAAACCCTATCAAATGCTGTGGACATGTCTAGTTTAACCATCATGTTCAAACTATGTGCTCTACCTTCCAATAGTCTGACCAGCTCCTGCATCACTAAGATGTTGTCAGCTATTTCTTGGCCCTCAATGAAGGTTGATTGTTCTTCTAAGAAGCATTTGCCTATCACTGGTTTTATTATCTCTGTTATGACCTTAGAAAGGATTTTATTTGTAAAATTGGAGAAACTTATGGGTCTATAATCAGAAAACAGTGTTGGTGTTTCAATTTTTGGGATTAAGGTGATTAGGGTGCTTGTTATATGTTTCGGGATTGGGACCACACACACATATATTCTCTCAATCACGAAAGTCTCCTACCAGAGAAAGTCTCCTTTACCAATCACGAAAAACCTTGCTTCAATAATTTTTAGGGTTATATTATGATTATTTATATATTGCGATACATTTTTTTTCAAAATTATAGGAACATTATTGTAATAAATAAAAATATACATCAAATCACCCCATTAATTACATCGATTATAAAATAAATTGTCTGACGGTTAATTAGTCGGTCTAAAAAATTTTTATTTTAGACCCACTAACCGTTAGATAATAAAATTGTATATTTATTTGAATAATAAAATTACTTTTAGAGTCGGTCTCTTGAAAGACGGTCTTTCCATAAGCAATGGAAAGACCAAGGTTTAATGTGCATTAGAAGAAATGAAGATAAAATTTCTGGTTGCATGAATCAGGTTATAAACGTTATAACTAGTACACACTGTATGATAAATTTTTAATATTGCAACTAGGACCTTTTACCTTTTATTATTCTAATTAAACCACGTCTTTCCATACCCCTATGGAAAGACGGTTTTTCCCAAAACTTTGCCTTACTTTTATGCAAAAAAAAAATTACATAAAGTGTTTAATAACTATATCGTGTTCCTTATAATAAATTTTTGATTCCGCCTCTGCCAATATCATTCTTATTTTTTAGGCAAAATTTTGGAAAAACCATATTTTTATAGGTGAGTTCGTCTCTTGAAAGACGGTCTTTCCATAAGTTATGGAAAGACCAAGGTTTAAAGTGTAAATTAGAAGAAATTAAGATAAAATTTTCGGGTTGCATGAACCGGGTTATAAATTTTATAACTACTACATGTTTCATACTAAAACTTTAATATTGCAACTAAGACCTTTTACTTTTTATTATTCTAATCAAACCCCGTCTTTCCATAAGCCTATGGAAAGACCGTCTTTCCCAAGACTTTGCCTTTATAGGTTTACGGGAAAATAGAGTTTAATTAGAATAGTAAAAAGGTAAAAGATTTTAATTGCAATATTAAAATTTTAGTATGCAACATATAGTGTTATAAAATTTATAATTCAATTCATCAACTCGAAAACTTTATTTTTATTTCTTCTAATTTACATTTTAAACATTGGTGTTTGATCACTCATGCAAATACCGTCGAGTGCCTGATTTTTCCATTGCATAAAATAGGAGAATGGTCAAAAATGTGGTGCCCCTTGGATGTGGAAGTGAAGGGTTGAGGACGCATTATGATAATGCGTCCTCTCCCTTTTTTAATTCCTCCTCCCTCTTTCCTAATTCTCTCCTTCTGTAAATATGTCTTTGTTTTTTTCTTTTTTTGCCATTAGGCTGCACAATTTTATCTTCTCGAAAATAGTTAGGATTTATTTTATTTTTTTTAAAATCAATTAGAGGACTCATGTGGCATTATTTTATTTTATTTTTCTAATGCGGCATTGTTTTATTTTTTCCGAAATGATTTTCGTAGCACTCATTTTTTAAACGACTCCTCGGAACAGGTGAATTATTTTTTTGAAATTATTTTTTTCTGGCAATTATTTAGAGGACTCTAATTTGAAACTTAAATATATACATATATATAAGTATAAATATAAATATAAATAAAAAATATAAAAATATATACATACGTAAATATGTGTGGATGTACACACGTAAATGTGTGGATGTACACACACGTAAATGTGTGGATGTACACACACGTAAATGTGTGGATGTGCATACATATATATAAATAAATAAATATATATGAATATATATTTATATTTACACGTAAATGTGTGGATATACACACGTAAACGTGTGTACATATATATAAATATGTACACACGTAAATGTGTGGATGTGCACACGTAAATGTGTGGATGTATGTACACGTAAATGTGTGGATGTACGCACACGTAAATGTGTGGATGTACGCACACGTAAATGTGTGGATGTACACACACGTAAATGTGTGGATGCACGCACACGTATCAACCCACCGTGCGCGTCGTTTGAAAATTTTGACCAAAAGTTTATAAAAAAAATGTGAGGATGCATTTCCATCTACAAGTCTGGCATTATCTAGCTGTTCTGGATATTATGCGGAGGACTCGTCTTTGGAATGAGTCCTTGGAAGCCGTCTAATTTTTTTTCTCGGAAAATTAATCACCGAAATGTTGTAAATCAGTGCAAATTTGCATAAATTTATTTCTCGGGAGCTCCTCGAACGAGTCCTGGAATAGATATTGTTTCCTACAATTATTTTGAAAAGGTTGTAAATGAGATTTATCGCAGGGGGGATTTTATTTACACACACGTAAATGTGTGGATGTACACACACGTAATTGTCTGTATGTACACACACGTAAATGTGTGGATGTACACACACGTAAATGTGTGGATGTACACACACGTAAATGTGTGGATGTACACACACGTAAATGTGTGGATGTACACACACGTAAATGTGTGGATGTACACACACGTAAATGTGTGGATGTACACACACGTAAATGTGTGGATGTACACACACGTAAATGTGTGGATGTACACACACGTAAATGTGTGGATGTACATACATATATATATAAATAAATAAATAAATATATATAAATAAATAAATAAATAAATATAAATATAAATAAAGATATATATAAATATAAATATAAATATATACATAAATATAAATATAAATATATACACATATATAAATATAAATAAAGATATATATATATAAACGTATATATAAATATAAATGAAGATATACATATATATATATAAATATATATAAATATAAAAAATATATATAAATATAAAAATATACATACATATAAATATAAAAATATACATAAATATAAATATAAATATAAATAAAGATATGTATACAAATATAAATAAATAAATATATATACATGTAAATGTGTGGATGTACATACATGTAAATGTGTGGATGTACATACATATATAGATAAATAAATAAATAAATATAAATATATACATATATATAAATATAAATATATATATATATATATAAACATATATATAAGAGTCCGTCTCTTGGAAGACGGTCTTTCCATAAGTTATGGAAAGACCAAGGTTTAAAGTGTAAATTAGAAGAAATGAAGATAAAATTTTCGGGTTGCATGAACCGAGCTATAAAATTTATAACTACATGTTTCATACTAAAATTTTAATATTGCAACTAAGACCCTTTACCTTTAATTATTCTAATTAAACCCCGTCTTTCCATAAGGCTATGGAAAGACCGTCTTTCCCAAGACTTTGCCTATATATAAATAGAGTCCGTCTCTTGAAAGACGGTCTTTCCATAAGTTATGGAAAGACCAAGGTTTAAAGTGTAAATTAGAAGAAATTAAGATAAAATTTTCGGGTTGTATGAACCGGGTTATAAATTTTATAACTACTACATGTTTCATACTAAAACTTTAATATTGCAACTAAGACCTTTTACCTTTTATTATTCTAATCAAACCCCGTCTTTCCATAAGCCTATGGAAAGACCGTCTTTCCCAAGACTTTGCCATATAAATATATAAATATATACATACATGTAAATGTGTGGATGTACATACATGTAAATGTGTGGATGTACATACATGTAAATTGATTTATATAAATATATGAATATATATATACATATAAATATATACATATATATATATATAAATATATATACCTATATATATAAATATAAATATATATATAAACATATATATAAATATAAATATATACATATATATATATAAATATATATACCTATATATAAATATAAATATATATATATAAACATATATATAAATATAAATATAAATATAAATATAAATATAAATATATACATATATAAATACACATATAATTATAAATATAAAATAAATATAAATATATACATATATATCAATTCAAATATAATTATAAATTTAAATTTAAATATTAATATTTTTCCAGAATTTGGATGTCCCTGGGGAACCAACTGGATGGGGACGCACTACAGTTACGTGGAAGCCAAGTAAACACTTGGAAGGCTTCGGAAAAAAACGCTGCCAGGGAGGACGCATTATCATAATGCGTCCTCTGCCACGTGGCAAGCCCCCATTCGGCCACGTGGCGCCTGACATTTTGGACCAAAATTTTCAAAAAAAAAACGCTGCCAGGGAGGACGCATTATCATAATGCGTCCTCTGCCATGTGGCGAGTCCCCATTCGGCCACGTGGCACCCGACATTTTTGACCAGAACTTTTGGACTAAAAAATGAAAAAAAAAAGGAAAAATGGGAGGACGCATTTCCGAAATGCGTCCTCCATATTGAGTTGCTGTTTGTGGCTACTGTAGCCACAAACATAGCAATTTCTCAAATACCGTCACGATGAACTGTTTTTTTGAATGGTGAAATTTGTTTGCATTTAAAGGTTAGAAGATAAATACGAGTACTTGAACTACATGATCCAATCCCAAGGTATAAACAGAATTAGCTGCTTTTGCACCTTCTTCGCTTCTTTTTTATTTTTATTTTTGCACTTTCTCTGCAAAAATGTTTTATCTTCATTTTTTAAAATTTGTATTTTAAACTTTAGTCTTTCTATCACCCATGGAAAAAGCAAGGTTGAAGTGCAAATTAAAAGAAATGAAGATAATGGGTTGCATGAGTCGGATTATAAACTTTATAACTACTACATATTGCATAGTAAATTTTTAATACTGCAACTAATACCTTTTACATTTTATTATTCTAATTAAACTCCATATTTACATAAATTTATGGAAGAGTTCGTCTCTTGAAAGACGGTCTTTCCATAAGTTATGGAAAGACCAAGGTTTAAAGTGTAAATTAGAAGAAATTAAAATAAAATTTTTGGGTTGCATGAACCGAGTTATAAATTTTATAACTACTACATGTTTCATACTAAAACTTTAATATTGCAACTAAGACCTTTTACCTTTTATTATTATAATCAAGCCCCGTCTTTCCATAAACTTATGGAAAGACCGTCTTTCCTAAGACTTTGCCTTTATGGAAAGACGATATTTTCCAAAATTAAAAAAAATGTTTTTTAGGTTTGTATAATTTCAACTCATTTGGTCAACGGCCCTCATCATCATTCTAATAAAAGTTTTAGCTTGGCAACGAAGTGTGCAAAATAAGGAAAAGACTGAGGGCAATACATAGATTACAAAAGGCATTTAGACTCGCATAACAATTTTATACATCTTCCTAAACATAAATTAAATTATGTACAGGGGAAATTTGAGGCTAAATACACATATTACGAAAAGCATTTAGACTCGCAATATATTATTATACATTTTCCTCTCTGTATATATGTACTCTATTTGTCCCAACTATTGTACTCACACTTTCTATTTAGGATTAAATTTCGTACAAGGAGAATATTGAGGTCAAATACATAGATTACAGAAGAGTATTTAGACCCCGAAAAGTGATTCCATAAACCCTCCTTTATATAAAATTTGGAACAGAGAAAACATTGAGGCCAAATACAAAAGATTAAAATTAAGAAGTGTTCAAAACAAGGAAAAGATCGAGGCCAAAAACAAATATAATTACTACGTACAAAAAGTATTTTCAAGCCGTAATTTTTATTTCCAAAATAAAATACAATGTAGTCGTTGATTAGATTCATCGTAGTATCGTTTGTTACGGTGATTTAATTTTCAAATATATATATATATATATCCTATACAAATTAAAGGGATAAATATAAAGATAAATATTATCTAAAAATAAGATAATTATAATTCTAAAAGGATATAAACACAATCTCACCTAATCCCAATCCAATTATAATCATGCCCCAAATAAACCTGTGATTGACCACAAATTCAAATAAGAACTCACTACATAACATTCAAAATTTGATTCGATCAACAAATCTTTTTTCTTTCCCAAACATATTTAAACCTTCCTTAACGACGCCCTGAATTTTGCCCAATTGGTTCGGCATCAAATTCTTAAAATGCAGCAATCAGAGTTCAGGTCAACCATGGATGCTTCACCAAATAACGTTAATATAACTTTCATGCCTAAATTTGAGGCGCCTAATGATCAACTTCAGGAAGTCCCCGTCAACACTATTTTGCGCCACCATCCGCCGCCACCGCCTTATGATTCCGGCGTTGTTAACTCTAACAAAGTTAATGTCGGTCTCAAGCGGACGCGCCGCTGCCGGGAAGTTGTACCGAAAGAAGTTGCTCCTCCGGTTCTGGACCACCAGAATTACAACGATCAGGTGAATGAGGAAGACATGGTATTCTTCGAGTCCTTCCCGCCCGGTTATCGATTTTGTCCAACCGACGAGGAACTGATCGATCATTACCTGTTTAAGAAGCTCAAGAATGTGCCACTTCCGAGGAACCAAATTCGTGAAGTCAATATCTACCTGTTTAATCCCGAACAGATTGCAGGTAATTGCTTTTGTTTCGGATAATGTTGTTTACTTTTAGTGTTTTTTAAGATTAATGCATATTAGGGTTTAATTATGATTCATATGAACGCTTTTAATGGGTACTAGGGTTTATGAAAGCTCCTAATTGATACTTTAGGATTGTTTTAATGCATTGGTTAATGTTTCACACTTCATGTTTGCATGGTTACTTTGTTTATGTACTTCAAATATTTTCCATGAAAACTTCCACTTTAAGGGACCTTTGTATAGGTTTGAATTGAATTGAACTGATTTTACATTTGTTTCTCATGATTGGAAGGTTCTTGTAATTTACCATTATATTTATATTAGTGTTAGGAGAATGGAGAGATTCTGACTAAGATAAAATTGAATCCAAACATTTGGAACCTTAATGAACAACCATTTCAAAACTAGGCCATCCTTTGGGAATTATTTAATTTAACATTGGAGTTCTAAGACTTTCACAATACATCGTCTTCTCTCCAATTTATATACACGTCTGTCGGTTAAATTTTGATACTTTCATAAAGTGTAAGTGAAAGTTGTAAAAAGTTGATATTTGAAAAAAAAAATTTATGGTTGAAGTTAATAAATTTTGACTAACTGAATAGTTTAATTGCCTACAAATGGGACATTAAAATTTGATATTGTTTAGCTCTGTTTCGATCCATATCTATCTTTATTAACTTAGGTTTGCGACATTACAGCGAGGTACCCAAGCATAAACAAGAATGCTTGGTATTTCTTCACTCCCAGGGACAAGAAGTATCTCCACGGCTCGAGGCCGAATCGCTCAGCCGGTGCCGGTTTCTGGAAAGCCTGCGGAGCAGACAAGCCGATATATGATAATAAGGAGGCTGAAAATAAAATAACTATCGGATTGAAAAAGGCATTAGTTTATCACAGAGGGAGACCTCCAAAGGGGCAGAAAACTAACTGGCTTATGCATGAATTTATGCTACACAAAGACCATCCTCATT
This sequence comes from Rubia yunnanensis, assembly GCA_037428765.1. Classification (NCBI taxonomy): domain Eukaryota; kingdom Viridiplantae; phylum Streptophyta; class Magnoliopsida; order Gentianales; family Rubiaceae; genus Rubia; species Rubia yunnanensis. The sequence goes on along the minus strand of CM075071.1, from coordinate 77,565,183 downwards.
GGGATGAGATTGTCAATAACACACCTACAAACAGCATGAAGGTACGAGCTGATTTCTTACTGAACTGAATACATTCTGAGCTAATTTCTTACTGAACTGAACAGAAACTACGTGTCTCTAAGGCCCTTTCTAGGGTTACATCACACAACCTTAAAGTTCGCATATTTTTAGATTTCTTACTGAAGTGAACATAAATTACGTGTCTCTAAGGCCCTTTCTAGGGTTATGTCACACAACCTTAAAGTTCGCATCTTTTTAGATTTCTTAGTGAAGTGAACAGAAATTACATGTCTCTAAGGCCCTTTCAAGGGTTACATGCATCACACAAACCTTAAAGTTCGCATCTTTTTTAAGTGTAACATGCTGGCATTGATGTTTTGCAGCTCAATGAGTTTGTTCTCTGCAAAATCTACAAGAGAAATGACAACTCTATGAAGGCGGCCGAAGAGGCCGAGGTTAAGGAGGTCGAGGTTAATGGGGAAGTAGATGCAAAACTAAAGGCAAGTGAAAAAGTTGAGGAAGTTAATGAAGCTGGCGATCTGAAGAATTTTGCTCCACCTCTCCTCCAGAATGGAGGATTACATTACTCTTATCCACACTATAACCCTTCAATCCAATATCCCTACTCATCTCCTGCCTACCATCAGAACCAGCTCCCACCTACCTCGTACCATCAGAACCAGCTCCCGCCTACCTCGTACCAGCAGAACCAGCTCCTGCCTACCTCGTACCAGCAGAACCATTACAACTTTGATCTACGAGCTTCGACTTTCATGGCCCCCTCGTTACCTGGCTACGATTCTTCATCTATCAACTATGAACAGGTTTCCTCTAACTCATTACCTGGCTACGATTCCTCGATGAACTTTGAGCAGGTTTCCTCCAATTTGGAGGAGATGGACTACTTTGTCATGGACGATGAGTTCGATAACCATGCTCCATCGTTTGCGAATGAGCTCGCTAGCAAGTTGCTGAATGACTCGCCTGCCCCTGCGCCCGCTGCCAGCAAAGTTGCTTAACTACTAACTAATTTTCTGATGAATTATGTTTAGAATTTCATTACATTATATACAATTGTATATAGTTTGGGTTTCATTTTGGATGTTGCTTTGCTTGGGTACTTGTTTTACAAGTTTAAAGTACTAACACCAGCAATAAACCCTATTTCATTTTTCATGTTTACAAGTGTAAAGTCATTAGTATTGAAACACTGTCACGGATCACCCTTCACCCTTGTTGCGATTGTTAACACCAGAGTGAGACTAGTTGCGCTAGATTGCAGCGACTATTGCCCGGTTAATCCGCTAGACTGCAACGACTACCGTCCACAATCTTCCCCAAAATGCTATAGTATAAACACCAACAATAATAACCCTATTTCAAATTTTCATGTTTAGTATTGAAATGAATCTAGTACGCCAATACATGGCACTACAATTGATTATTATGTTCAGTATTGAATTGAATCTAGTACGCCAATACATAGAACTACAAACCAATACATAGAACTACAATTGGTTATTGATCTGATAGACTTCAATTCCCTCACCCTCAGGGCCCCATCATCCTGGCAGCACAGACTTCAATTCTGAAGTGATGACGGTTGCTTGTGCTTAATTTATTCATTAATACGCTTATATATCAATCTTCTTCTCTTCACTTCAAGAAATATATATATATATATATATATATATATATATATATATATTTATACTTGGATTGTATGCATCTCAATCTTTTTCAGGAGTTCCTCTTTCCTTGCTCCAACAATCTTGTCCACTTCTTTGCCATTCTTTAGGAGTATGAAAGTTGGCATTGCTTGTACTCCATATTCCGCAGCCACATCCTGTAAAAGTCCATAAAATCAAAATTCATGTCCTAGAATACCCGCTTTCGTACAATAAAGCGGAGTTTTTATGCAACAATAGCTCTATGGGTGTGTCAAAGCTAGCTTACTTTGAAAGCATTGGGAAAAAAGTTTTTGCTTTTCCCAAAAAAAAATATTCTGCTTTCAAAATAAGTTATTTTATTAGCACTTTGCTTAACACCAAAAGTGTTAACTTATAAACAAAGCAGCTTATAAACCCTGCAATACATACCTCTAATTCATCGACATCAATCTTGATGAAATCAACATCAGTGTACTTAGCTGCAAATTCATATATAGCTGGCTCCATGTATTTACAAGGTCCACACCAGGAGGCCGTGAAATCGATCAAAATCTACATTTAAGAAAGAATGAGAATTAGAATGTAAAAAATTTAGGAATAATGGATTTGGAAGAAGAGAAGGCTTTTTAAAATGCTCACCATTTTGTTTGCTTGCTTTGAGGCTTCTAAATGAGCCTTCCATTTTGTTGATGAGTGGAATGTCATAACCAAGGGCTTGTTTTGTGATCCATTGGTGAAATATTGGTATGTGGATGCAACAGATCCCATGCTTAAACTCCTTCTCCTTTGCATATTGAGGAAGGAATTTTTTAAAACTAAATGGTGAAAATTTTGGGAAATTTTGGATGTTTTTGAGACTTTTCGAAGTTGTTTAGCTTGGTTGGTTTTGAGCTTTGGTGAGAGACTTGCATTTTTATACTTGTGGAATGGTGGAACAAAATTCCTAAAAGAAAAGAAAATGACACTAATTTGTTTGTAGAATTTATTCTTGAAAATGGGACCCCTTATTATTCAAGCCACTCAAAAGAAAAGGAAATGTTGTGTTTTGTTTATTTATGTGGTTAAGCACTCTGATCCCACACTAGTGTGGCTTTACAGACATGCAAAATTCTTCACCTTTTAGCTGTTTCTTAGCTCAATATTTCTGCTGTCCCAAAAAAAAGCTAAGTCGGGCAATTGTACGGAGAGGTATCAATTCGGGTTATCGTGTCAGATTTGTATCGGATTGGAAACGTGTTGTGTTGAAATAGGTCGGATTAAAACATGTTGATTTCATTTGTCGTGTGGGATCGAGTTGGGATGGGTTACTGTCATGTCAGATTGAAAATGTGTCAGTTTTTTTCCTCATGTGGGATCGTATCGGGTCGAGTTAATAACGGGTCGGGTTACTGCGTGTAATTTTTATACTCAGGTTAGGTCGGACCAGGTCAGAATATTGTTGGGTTGGATCGGATTGGGTTATTGTTGTGTCATTTTTTAACATTATGCAAAGTCTAAACACCGTTAAAACATGGTGTGTATAACTATATTTTAACCATGTATTTAACATTAACTAAGTGTTAATGTTAAACACACCATGTTAAACACTAACACACCATGTTTCAATGGTGCTTATAAATAGCAAAATCTCCACAATTCAAATTTTAGATTTCTACAAATGTTACGGCACCTTTCATTAACTTTGTGCACATATGATTTGTCGAAATAAACTATTTAAAATGTCAAAATTATGCAGCGTTAAGCACCGAGGAAACTTGGTGTGTATATCTATGTTTTAACTATGTACCTAACACTAACTATGGGTTAATGTTAAACACACCATGTTCCCTCGACACTCATATACTGCAAAATCTGCACAATTTAAATTTTAGAGTCAAGCAAATGTTACGGTAGTTTCCAATAACTTTTTACTAATTCTTCTTCCGTTAAGCTTGTTCACAAGAACAACTAACATAAAAAATCATTTAAAATCTTGAAATGTTGCTGCATTTAAGTAACGAGGCTTTTGGTGTGTATACGCGCAAACATATAAACACACCAAAATCATCGGTGCTCATACACTACAAATTCTCCACAATTTAAATTTCAGAGTTGCAAAAATGTTACAACATTTTTCGTAATGGAAGAAGCATTACATAGTTGGAGGGCAATACATGAATCGGAGGCAACACATGCAGTGCCCTTTAACTAATGTTTATTAATTTAAAATGTCGAAATGAGGCAATTTCTCAGGGTCACCAAAGCAAGGAGTGTTTAAACAAACCATGTCAAACATTCCGAGTTTTGGTGGCCCCGGTAGACTGCAATATCTTAACAGTTTAAACATCAACTAGAAATCATCAAAACACCTAAAAATCATCCACGGAGTTGTGTAAATGTTACAACATTTTTCGTAATGGAAGAAGCATTACATAGTTAGAGGGCAATAAATGAATCGAAGTCATCTAATGCAGTGCCCTTTAACTAGTGTATATTTTGACATTTAATATGTCAAAATGAAGCAATTTTGCAGGGTCAGTACCATTCCCCGCCGAATTCGACCAAACTACAATTGCGCCGGGGCCCCGAAATTCACAGACAGATAATCAGGTAGTAGATAATTCATGTTTGACACGGCAAGATAAAGTACAAGTCGGTCATCCACATAACATATCAGAGTGGTATATAATTCAAGTTTGACACGGTAAGATAAAGTACAAGCCGGTCATTCACAGAAAAGTATTGGAGCAGTTCATAATTCAGTTTCACGATAATTGAACACAGTAATATACACACACAGTTTAACAATCAGTATATATTATCAATTTAAGTCTAACAGGTATGTCCCTTTACAATAAATTTTGAGTACAAGTTTGAGTGTGTATTTTGAGTACAGGGGATTCGAGTAAAGAATTCGAGTGGGGAAGGTTCAAGTGGTACGGGTATTAGGTTGCACTGGTTCGAGGGGTAACGGTTCCAGTAGTACTAGTTCGAGGGGTAAGGTTCGAGAGGTGAGTTTGAGGGGTAACGACATCATTAGCACTAATTCGAGGGGTAAGGTTCGAGTGCTGAAGTCTTTCAGTAGTTCGAGGGGTGAAATTTTCAGTGGTTTGAGAGGTTAAGGTTTTCAGTGAGTTCGAGAGGTACTATTTAGTAGGGTTCGAGGGCAAGGGTTCAGTAGGGGTTCGAGGACAGGGATTCGAGGGCAGAGGTTTAATAGGGATTCGAGGACAGGGATTCGAGGGCAGGGGTTCGAGGGCAAAGCAGGGGTTCGAGGGCAAAGCAGGGATTCGAGGGCAAAGCAGGGGTTCGAGGGTAAAGGCAGAGGTTCAAGGGCAAAGGCAGGGGTTCGAGGGCAAAGCAAGGGTTTGAGGGCAAAGGCAGGGGTTCGAGGGCAAAGCAAGGGTTCGAGGACAAAGGCAGGGGTTCGAGGGCAGAGCAGGGGTTCGAGGGCAAAGGCAGGGGTTCGAGGGCAGAGCAGAGATTCAAGGGCTACTGTTTAGCAGGGGTTCGAGGGCTACTGCTCACTGGTGGCAGTCTGTACGCATAAAGACGATATATATATATTATTTCAATTCATGCTAAGACAATGAAAACACTCACCTTGGTTAAAGTTGGGCTTGGGAACTTCCGTTTCCTACTTTACAACTATTCACCACTGTTCTTTGGCAATAATCTTGTTTACTGCGTGAGAGGGTAAGAGTTGGGGATCAAGTATTTATACTTGGTGAAACATAGGTTCTGACACCTACTCACCCTACATATTTTATCTTGTAACCTCAATTCTATTGCCCAAAATTTCCTTCTCACGTCCGCTGTATATTCCCTCCCAGTTTTACCACTTGCCCAAAATAATTACTTGGATAATTCTCTCTCATTTCCCACCGTATATTCCACCACTTGCCCAAAATAATTACTTTGGATAATTCTCTCTCACTTCTCACCGTATATTCCACCACTTGCCCAAAATAATAACTTTGGATAATTCTCTCTCACTTCCCACCGTATTTTCCTCCACTTGCCCAAAATATTTACTTTGGATCATTCTTCCTCACGTCCGCCGTCCATTTCCTCTTCCTAGCAATTTCATTTGCCACAATTACTTGGGATTTCTTCTTCCCAGTAATTTCATTTGTCAAGAAATTACATTGGATAAATTTCTTACGTCCGTCGTTTCTTCTTCTTTTACATCCGTTGTCATTTCAAGTTAATTTCCTTTACTCATTCACTTATTTAGTTATTGGTTGCTATTAGCCATCCATTCCTTCTTCCCCATTAATTTCTTTTACTCATTTACTTATTTATTTATTTATTGTTATTAATACTATTAGTATTATTTTAATCATTGCTTTGTTTTCTCTTGTACCCAAAATATTTTCTTATGACACCGCATCCCATCGTACTATTCCTTTTTGATGTTTTAATTTGTTTGATTACTTATTGTCTCATTTTACCTTTTCCGTTCTTTTCTTTTAATTCTTTATTTACTGGCTTTTTAAAAAAATTGCAATAATTATAATCAATTATATATATATATATAATACAATTATTTCCCTTGAAATCAAAATAATATTAGAAGTGATAACTTATTTATTTGATTCTTATTTGTAATTATATATTACTATTAAATAAAATTGTGATTAGGAAGTTAAAAAATCAGTGTTCCTCAATAATTTAAAGGAATATTCATTTTAGAGAAATGTACAAGGTAAACTATTGTAGATACTTTTATAAAAATCTAGATAATTATCTAACAACACAATTTATCATTTCTTTACTCTTTTAAAATGTGCAATTTGTATATCCCGTTTACGTACATATTATTTCCTTCTTCTTTCTTAAGTGAAATCCATACTAAAAGTCAATACTTTACATCGTTTGATATTATCTAATATATATTTTTTAATAATTAAGATTATTAATTCAAATTTACTTCGTCCGAGATTAACATCTAGGTTAATCCATATTAATTACATATTTTTTTTCCAATTAGAGTGGTATTGAAGAGTTCAATTCAGATAACATGATTTGTATCAGATGTACATTTTATTTATTAATCTAATTGGGTCCGGGGTTTCACAATCCCCCCCCCCCCTTAATGAACTCCTCGAAGTTCACTGAAATTTTACCCAAAATAGAGAGGGTACCTCCAATAACCTTGGTCAAACCATGGTTCTCATCCCTAGCTTGAATGATCATCAAAGAGTATACATTCTTAAGAACTGCCAGTAGTATTATAAAAGTTATATACTACTACTTTAGTCCCTCTATTCTATCCTTATCCAACCCTAAATCATTCAGTGGAGTCACATTCTCTATCTCGTTCTGTACCATGGGAGGTCCATTCCTAAGGTCAACCCGAGGTTCATAAATTCTTTGTTCAATTATCACTAGAATTATATCTATGTGACCCCAACCTTTTCTCAGGGTCCTCTTACAAGTTCTGTCATTTGCGTATGCAGCCCATGCAGGACTCGGATGCCACATTGAGTCTGAGTCAACTTTTGCGTGCTATATCCTGCAACTCTAGTTCTTGTGTCTTGGTATTCCTTATTTGATCGAGTTCTATGCTAACTGCATCGGCTCTATATCCATTACTGATTCTTTATGATAAAGATTTTAAGGATTTAAGGTTTCTCATTCCCTAATCAAGATCTACCTCGTCCAATTAGGGTAGGATACTCGTTTGAGTTTAGCTTAATTAAGGTTTCTCATTACTGATTTTTTTTTAGTTTAGCTTAATTTTATTTAACGGCCTAATATTGCTGTATATGTTATGAAGATTCATGTGATGACTAGTGCTTTATTATCCATTTTGAGATCTAAAATTTTATCATTATTATTTAGGGACCTTTCAATTTAACATGAGAACCTGATTTAAACTTTGGGCTGGCCATCCCCAAGTGATTCAAAGGTTTTCTCAGGTCAAATGGAAAGGATACCTATTTTATTATTATTATTATTTATTTTATTTTATAAATTTAAAATTTTATGCCTTAATCCAAAATCCTTTTAGTGAGATCTATTTTGTTGAGATTTAACTTTTCTTTAAAATTATTTAGGAGAACACTTTTATTTTCTATTTAGAAAGTCTTTGAAAGCTCAAAAGAAGCAAATATTGATGGCGCTATTCTTATTTCTCTACTATGTGTTTTTACATCTTCTTTGATAACATTAAACTATTAGCATTTAACTAAAATTAGTCAATATGTATTTAGTGGTAATATACTGGCTATAAACGGCTATATTCTCAACGGTAATATAACAGTTATAAACAACTATATTCCCAACGGTAATATAACAGTTATAAACGGCTATATTTTATAGTATAAACACGAATTTATCCAACAATTAAAAATCACATTTTCTCTTTTATCTCATATTATTCTCACCACATTTTTTCTCAATTTGTTGATAATATGTCGAGACTAAGGTTAACCTTTGTTGTCGTACTTATCTTCGTACTACATGTTAGTATTCTCACCGGGGATATTACGCCGGAAGAATTTTGTTGTAGTTCAGTAATGGTTGGATTCATTTATACCCTTTTATTTTTCACAATCCTCAGAGATTTCTGTATTTCAAATTATATTTGATAAATTATTTTATTTCCCTATTAGATAGTGACATCAATAAATTGTTAGTTTTATAGACAAGGTTCAACCATGTCTCGAATATCTAGAATTGTTAAGCAAATGTGAAGTCTTTTATTAAATTAAGTTTTGATTTGCCTTTACTTGATTTGAGGAAGCTATGATACCACATCTATAACACCCCAAACCCAAACGCAAGTGTCGGGTCAGGTTTGGTCGTGCTACCAGAAATGATAACAGTAACAAGCAGGTAAATTTTATGCGGAAGCGATTTTGATAAATAAATTCAAAAACCTAAATTACTATTACAGTGAAAGTGTTAATATAAGTGTTAAATGAAAGTTTCACCTAACTATTACAGATTCAAAATTCATATTAAAGTTCATCCAGGATCTCTCTCAAAGTAAGTAAAGACATCAAAGGGCTTTTCTCTTACAGTTCCTCTTCACCATGAAAAGGGTTGTTTAAGTAGGTAGGCTCCTTGCTTAGTGAGGTTTCATTGCCAGTATCTACCCAGTTGAGTTTTAGTGATCACATAACAAAAATTAACAATTAGCCATGTATGTCCTAGCACATAGTAAAAAGGATACGGGTGGTTAATATTGAGTTGCTGCCAAGTGCCTATATGGCAACTGTGACTAACATACACAACATAACCCAGTCAGTGATGCTCGTAGGCTACCAGTTCAGAATTCACTTTCTCATTCACGCCGGTGTTCAATTACGAGCTCGTATCAGTCAGGTGGTTATGCTAGCATACCAAACTCCACGTGTAGCCGGCCTAATCAGACGGTCCAATCAATATCGTTCCCCGTCGACTTCGACCAAACTACAATCGCGTCGGGGGCCCCGAAATTCACAGACAGGTAATCAGGTAGCGGATAATTCACGTTTGACACGGCAAGATAAAGTAAAAGCCGGTAATCCACATAGCATATCATAGCAGTATATAATTCAAGTTTGACACGACAAGATAAAGTACAAGCCGGTCACTCACAGAAAAATATCATAGCAGCTCATAATTCAGTTTCCCGATAATTGAACACAGTAATATACACACTCAGTTCAGCAATTAGTATATATTATCAATTTAAGTCTAACAGGTATGTCTCTTTATAATGGAGTTTGAGTACAGATTCGAGTGTGTATTTTGAGTATAGGGGTTCGAGTACTTGGGTTTGAGTACAAGGGATTCGAGTAAAGAATTCGAGTGGGGAAGGTTCAAGTGGTACGGGTATTGGGTTGTACTAGTTCGAGGGGTAACGGATTCAGTAGTACTAGTTTGAGGGGTAAGGTTCGAGAGGTGAGTTTGAGGGGTAACGGCTTCAGTAGCACTAATTCAAGGGGTAAGGTTCGAGTGGTGAAGTCTTTCAGTAGTTCGAGGGGTGAAATTTTCAGTGGTTCGAGAGGTGAAGGTTTTCGTGGGTTCGAGAGGTACTATTTAGTAGGGGTTTGAGGGCAAGGGTTCAGTGAGGGTTCGAGGATGGGGGTTCGAGGACAGGGATTCGAGGGCAGAGGTTTAATAGGGATTTGAGGACATGGCAGGGGTTCGAGGGCAAAGCAGGGATTCGAGGGTAAAATCAGGGGTTCGAGGGCAAAGATAGGGATTCGAGGGCAAAGCAGGGGTTCGAGGGCAAAGCAGGGGTTCGAGGGCAAAGCAGGGGTTCGAGGATAAAGGCAGAGGTTCGAGGGCAAAGCAGGGGTTCGAGGATAAAGGCAGGGGTTCGAGGGCTAAGGCAGGGGTTTGAGGGCAGGGCAGGGGTTTGAGGGCAGAGCAGGGGTTTGAGGGCAGAGCAGGGGTTCGAGGGCAGAGCAGGGGTTCGAGGGCAGAGCAGGGGTTCGAGGGCAGAGCAGGGGTTCGAGGGCAGAGCAGGGATTCGAGGGCTACTGTTTAGCAGGGGTTTGAGGGGTACTGTTCACTGGTGGCAGTCTGTACGCATAAAGACAATATATATATATATATATATATATATATATGTATATATATATATATATATTACTTCAATTCATGCTAAGATAATGAAAACACTCACCTTAGTTAAACTTGGGCTTGGGCACTTCCGTTTCCTATTTTACAACTATTCACCACTGTTCTTTGGCAATAATTTTATTTACTGCGTGAGATGGTAAGAGTTGGGGATCAAGTATTTATACTTGGTGAAACATAGGTTCTGACACCTACTCGCCCTACAAATTTTATCCTGTAACCTCAAGTCTATTGCCCAAAATTTCCTTCTCATGTCCGCTGTATATTCCCTCCCAGCTTTACCACTTGCCAAAAATAATTACTTTGGATAATTCTCTCTCATTTCCCACCGTATATTCCACCACTTGCCCAAAATAAGTACTTTGGATAATTCTCTCTCACTTCTCACCATATATTCCACCACTTGTCCAAAATAATTACTTTGGATAATTCTCTCTCACTTCCCACCGTATATTCCACCACTTGCCTAAAATAATTACTTTGGATAATTCTTCCTCACATCCGTCGTCCATTTCCTCTTCCCAGCAATTTCATTTGCCACAATTACTTGAGATTTCTTCTTCCTAGTAATTCCATTTGTCAAGAAATTACATTGGATAAATTTCTTAAGTCCGTCATTTCTTCTTCTTTTACGTCGGCCGTCATTTCAAGTTAATTTCCTTTACTCATTCACTTATTTAGTTATTGATTGCTATTAGCCGTCGATTCCTTCTTCCCCATTAATTTATTTTACTCATTTACTTATTTATTTATTTATTGCTATTAATATTATTAGTATTATTTTAATCATTGCTTTGTTTTCTCTTGTACCCCAAATATTTTCTTATGACATCACATCCCAGCGTACTATTCCTTTTTGGTGTTTTAATTTGTTTGATTACTTATTGTCTCATTTTACCTTTTCCGTTCTTCTCTTTTAATTCTTTATTAACTGGCTTTTCTTTTTTTTAATTTACAATGATTATAATCAATTATATATATAATACAATTATTTCCCTTGAAATCAAAACAATATTAGAAGTGATAACTTATTTATTTTATTCTTATTTGTAATTACATATTACTATTATATAAAATTGTGATTAGGAAGTTATAAAATTAGTGTTCCTCAATAATTTAAAGGAATATTCATTTTAGAGAAAGGTACAAGGTAAACTATTGGAGATGCTTTTATAAAAATCTAGATAATTATCTAACAACTCAATTTATCATTTCTTTACTCTTTTAAAATGTGTAATTTGTATATCCCGTTTACGTACATATTATTTCCTTCTTCTTTTTTAAGTGAAACCCATACTAAAAGTCAATACTTTACATCGTTTGATATTAGCTAATATATATTTTTCAATAATTAAGATTATTAATTCAAATTTACTTCGTCTGAGATTAACATCTAGGTTAATCCATATTAATTATATTTTTTCCAATTAGAGTGGTATTGAAGGGTTCAATTCAGATAACATGATTTGTATCAGATGTACATTTTATTTATTAATCTAATTGGGTTTGGGGTTTCACACTCCCCGTCGGGTGGCGGACCATTATCCTTTATCTTCGGCCCTTATAGTGCACGCTTACAGGTTTTTAGCTCTACCACCGGGCGGCTAACCAGTTTCCTCCATCTCAGGCCCTTGGAGTGCTCCCCGGTCCTTGGCTCTACCCACCGGACGAAGTCGGTAATTGGCTCTCCCCACCCACTGGATGGCATCGGCATAGTGATGAAATTTGAGAGGAATCAGTGAGGGTTAATGTGTAGAGAGTGTACAAGTGAAGTGTGGGAGGGATGAAGAGGTGGGGAAAAAAAGTAGGGTTTCAGGGTTTATATTGATAGCAAAAATATTTTAACGGTTGAGATTTAATGAAAAAGATAAATAAATGGTTCAGATCTATTCGTAACACTAGCACTGGTACTGAATGGACAACGCTAGTGCCTATAGTATTTAACGCAACTTTAAATGGATTTTTCCCCATAATTTTTGAAACCCGAAAGCAAAGACGGATGAATTTTTCTAAGTACCTAGCACCGGTACACTAACCGTTGCTAAAAGCATTTGAACTGGTGCTCAAATGAGTTAAAGCAGCTGCCTTAGGCTGCTTCAGAAATTTGTTTTTTTGAGAAAAGGAAAGAAAATTTTTCAAAGTATTCAGCACCAGTGTTATAACTTCTCAAGAGATGCTCAAATTAGTTAGAGCAGCTGTCTGGGGCTGCTTCACCATTTTTTTTCATGGAACGGAGAGGAAAGCAGAGAAATTTTTCTAAGTTTGTAGCACTGGTAGCTTTCAAACCAGTGTTTAAACTTTCCAAAATTCAAATTTTCACCCCCACACTTTTTATCCACAGACCAGTAACGTTGGATAGTTTTTTTGGGTAATGTAGTTAAGTGATTGGATTGATAAGAAATCAATTATACATTTTGTCTTTCCTGTGTTCAGAAATTGTGTATGACGGGTCCCTAAAATGGAACCGTACGTAACTTTGCTAAAATTGCACTATTGCCCAAAATTGCGTTACACCATCATTTTTTAATCGAATTTATTTCATATTAGGTATTCTTGGGTTAATTGAAGTTTTGAAATAGAAAAGTAAATTTTAGTGAAAACTTATAAAGCGCTAGTACATGCGTTATAGCATCTTGCAATAGATGGCTACAAAAATTAGGAAGTTCTAACGGGGAGGATTATTGGTAACATTTTTTCAAGAAATATTAATAATTTTGTTTGATTAAGTCTTGGAATATACTTAACGGATTCATAATGTAGCATTACATTCGAGCGGATTTTAATTTGGATGTCCGAGTGAACTTTTTACTTTTTGCATTTAGGTCCCTTCAAGAATCTTGGAATTGTCGAAAATCAAAATTGGCAATTCCATATTGATATTTCATAATTCAAGTTCACAACTATGCGATTTGGACATAATTTGATAAATGGAATATCCCCAAAATTGAAAAGAGAAATCTTGTACAGCATAATGCTGAAATTGCACTATTACCCAAATTTTAGTTCTGTAACTATAGCACTGGTTCATTTACCAGTGCTACAGCAAAAAATAAACCAGTGCTAAATTTTTTACTATTTCCCGCGTGATTTTTTTCATATAACAAGTTTTCTGCTCTGGTACGTGCATTACCGGTGCTTAAAATTATCTTATTTGTAAGTTATTTTCACTTACACACCGGTATTGAGTATCGGTATGTCTGTTACCAGTGTTATAAATTATAAAAGCACCGGTACTTCCTTGTTCAAATGTTCATACCAATGTTGTTGATATGTTTAGAACTGGTATTTTGGCACCTATGTACCTGTGTCTATGCACTTGTTTTCCAGTAGTGTTTTGTCTCTAGAATAGTTATCTAACAAGACTAGTTGCAGATTTGAAAGAATGAACGATGAGTTTGACCTAATTTGCCGATCAACAGGGCTTTCGAGATTCAAGGGTTATTAATTTCTCTCACGGTATAGGAAGCAAGATAAGTATCATCACCATTGTTGTATGAGTCTCAAACAATGGTGATTTGGGGTGGTTGTGGTGTAGGGGAGAGAAGGTGAAGAAAATGAAAACTCCGAGATGATATTGGTGCAATGAAGCACTGCATAGGTGTTGCTGAGTTGGGTTGCGTCGATGAGGACTGATGATGACGGAAAGTAATTATGTAGGGTTGCAAAATAAATAAAGCAGTTTTTGTTTTATTTCTTTTTATAAAAAACAATAAGAATGATTAAGTTGTAAACTTTTACATAGGTCGAGAGCTATACTACTACTTAAAGAAAAATTCTACGTTGATTAAATGTCAAAAGGGCACTTTTCAAAAAACTAGAAATCTTTTTCTTTTCCATTCAGAAAAGAATAGCCCAACTATCAAGAGTATTTATGTCATTTATATGGAATTTCTATTGAAAATTTTCAAGCTTTATAGAACTACCATCAGAGGAATTAAATTGTTCGAGTCAATATCATCCGATAAATTGTATGTTCTGGTGGAATTTGAGGGCATGAATTGTATAAAGTAAAGATGTTGAGAGATTCGTGATACTCCCTCAATTTCATTAAGAGTGGCACACTAGATTTATACTTTTGGATTAATGTGAAGAAAATAGAAGGTTGAAATTGAGTGTAGAAAGTAAAAAGTATAATGAGTGGATGAGATTGTAAAAATCTTGCCAAAAATGTAAAGTGTATCATTAAAAAAAAATTAATAAGGCAAGTGTGTTACTCTTAGTGAAACGAAGGGAGTACTAATTGATGGTGTCGGGGCAAAAAAGGTTTGAAAATGTGCATACTCCCTCCGGTTCTCTAACATTGGCTCCCTTTCCTTTTAGGGAAGGTTTTTTAATATTGACTCCTTTCCATATATGACAAATCCTAGATTGTTTCATCCACTCAATTTACTTTTTGTATTTTCAATGCAATCCTCGTCATTCATTTCACTCTTTGTTAAAAATATACCCAAAAGTAGGTGCCAATGTCAGAGGACCAAGGGAGTACTTTATTACTCGGTGGATTCTGAAATTGACCTTAAAACTCTATCCTAATTCCAAAGTTTTTTTCGCCATAGTTTGCGAGTGAGATACAACCTACAGCCACCCAAGAGAAAAATTCTCAGTACTTTTGAGAATTCAACGGCCAAAAATTGGTCTACTTTATTCCTTTTCAGTAGTGATAAAAATTTAATATTGAGTTGGATATGGGAGCTTTTGATTGCCTAAATATGCTAATTACTAGTTCTAGTATAACCAAAAGATTCATCATAAATTCAACTTATTTTTTCCTTTAGCTTGTTGCTTCACAGACGTAGATCAATATTTTGATACAACAAAGTAGTAATTATGTTTCATATTTTATTTTAGAGAGAAGTGCGTTTTTATTTTTATATTTTATTCAAAAGTGCAATTATAACTTTGTACAATTTGAAAGTGCAAATCTAATCCTTCAAAATGTTGATCATTTTATCTCTATATTAAAAAAGATTAAATGGTAAAAGACAGTAGTACCCTCCCTACTTTTTAACCAAACAATTTTTTTTTCTTTTCCTTTTTCTTTCTTTCTTTCTTTCTTTTTTCCATTTTTCTTGCACCACCGACGGAGGTGAACTCTTGGTGCAATGGTGAAACTCTTCAATCACTTTCGTCCAACCCCATCATTCACTTTATTCGTAGCTAGGGCTTTTGGGTGGCAAAGGGTGCTATAATCAGTGGCGGAACCAGGGGGCTTACTTATACTGGCAAAAATATTTTTTGGACGCTATATTATATTGGTAATTTTTTTCTTGGCGCTGAATTACACTGATTTTTTTCCTGAACACAAGTCGACATATTCAAACAAAATCCGCTTCAATAATAAATGTTTATAAAATAATTCATTTTTTACAAATACGGTAAATCACACTTACAATTATTCGATCTTGTTAATTAATATATTAAAAATAACTAAAGAAGATTATAAAAGTAAAATTAGTGAGCAAATCACATGTATAATCAGTTTATACTTATATGAAATCAATTTATGTTTAAAATTAATTAAATAGTTTAATAACTTGGTAAAATTACAAATGAAAATATATAGCTTTATTGTGATTTTCTTAATTTAAAAAAATTACCATATTCATCAGCATTAATTTAAAATGAGATAAAGAATCTCTTATGATCCTCTCATCTTAATTAATTATAGTAACAAAATCATATTTAATGCAAAATACCAAATATCACAAATGACAAACAATTATACGAATATAAAGTTACGGTAAACTATTGTTAGCAGTACTATTTTGACTTCCATAAAAGCAGTGGGATTCAAAGACTTGGCTAAAAAACTTGACAGCGGGCTCATGGCTTCGTTTGAACGGCCCAATTAGTTTTTAACCCATATTTTGCCTTCAGACTTTTAATCAAAACGACGTCGTTTTGATGTCTGAAGGCAAAGAAAAAAAAAAGGCAGGCCAGTCGTCTTCTTCGGCGAGAAGACGAACAGGGGGCGGCACTGGCCATCCAACGGGGGGCGGAAACCATTTTTTCGAGAGTCCGTCTCTTGTGAGACCGTCTCATGGTGAGACCAAGGACTAGAGGCAAAATAGGAAAAGAGCAAACTAAATTTGGGGGCAAAAAACTAATAGAACTGGACTAAATTGCAAATTATCACAATTACACATTAAATCCCAAAACTTTTAAAACATCAATATGAAACCCCATGTTAAAATCTTTGCAATTTAATCTCTGGTCTCGCCGTGAGATGGTCTTATACAAGACTTTGGCTTTTTTCGATGGAGGCTAGACCTAATTTCCGCGCTACTGGATCTTAAGGGGGGGGCACCAGCACCCCCTCGCCCCCCCCCCCCCCCGATCCGCCCATGGCTATAATTCCGGTGGGTTAGGTGGGGCCGGGTTTCAGAGCGGCGACACGATGACGGCATCACAGCAGCGCACAACAACGATGGCAGGTGGCGGAGATGAAGATGAAGAAAAGAAAATGTTTGAAGATGAAGAAGAAAGAGTATAATTGTCATTACATTTTCATATTTGAGTCAATGGATAATTGTGTCTTTTCATTTTTGGTCAAAAGTTGACTTCATTGAGCCAATGCTGGAATTGAATAAAATGGGTATAATTACACAATTTTACAAAAAGTTTAGGGTTATTTTTGCACTTTCAGCTTTTGTACGGTTATATCTACACTTTTGAATTTTAATAGGGCTATTAATGAATTTTTCTCTTTATTTTAAGAATCCGTCTCTTGAAAGACGGTCTTTTCATGGCTTATGGAAATATCAAGGTTTAAAGTGCAAATTAGAATAAATGAAAATAAAATTTTCGGGTTGCATGAACCGGGTTATAAAGTTTATAACTATTACACGTTGCATATTAAATTTTCAATATTGCAACTAAAACATTTTACCTTTTATTATTTTAATTAAATTTCATCTTTCCATAAAACCTACGAAAAGACGAATTTTCCCAATATTTTGCCTTATTTTAAAATTTTAAAAAATATAATAGAGAAGAAAAAATAACAAGAAGATTCAAGAACATGTGAATCTGAACTCAACAGAAACAAAACGTTCGTCATGGTCTTCCTTTTTCTTTTCCTATGAACGTGCGTTACAACTTGAAACATGGGATACTTATCTATGACAGTTTCGTTAACCCGTAAAACATGCAATAATTTAATTATCTTTTCTCTGCTAAATTTCTCTCTTTTCCGTGGCACACACTATGAGGTGAAAATACCAGAAAAAAATTTATGTGTGTGATATTTTTCTTTCCAAATTGGCAAACGTCTGGAAAGAAAAAAGAAAAGAACACTGTAAAATTAGTTTTAAATTCTTTTCAGACACACAAGAACTTGCTATTGAGTATTGAGCCACCACCTACACATACCAAAACCACCCACCAAAAATAGTCGGGTGAAAATACAGGCAGATGTTCGGGAGAAAAAAGGCTGATTTTTCTTTTCTAAATTTTGCAACCACGACATGAGATTAATAGCCCAAATGCCAAACACAAACACAAGTAAAATAACAAAACCTCCTGCAACTTTTTAAAGTTTAACTTTCAGCGACCAAAACATAAAAATCATCCAACACTACGAAGACAGGGTTCTAATACAAGTTCGACATGCTCAGAAGTCCACAGTAACAAAACCCCTCAACTCTAAATAACATAAAGATAATAATCTACGACTCGGCGGTACCGGCTTCAGTTGCAGCCGGGTAGTTGTTGACCCCACCATAGCTGCCACCACGGCCTCCACGCCCCCTGAAGTTGTTGCGGGGGTAGTAGCTCCCACCAGGCTGGTCGTAGTACTGCCCACGTCCATTCTGGAAACCACCTCCACGGCTGCTGCCACGACCTCCACGGCCGTTAGGGTACCCCCTACGGCCACCTCCACCCATGCCACGGCTACCGCCTCTGTAAGACCTTCGAGGAGCTTGCTGTTGCTCCCTCAGCTCGAACTCCCTTGGGTCCTCCCTGTTTTCGTCCTCTTGAGATGGGAACTCCGAGAATTGCTCCGCCTCTTCAGCCTGCCATGGGAGTAGTGTTAAAACACCGTAGGAAACTAGATACATTCGTAAAGATAGCAAAACAGTAACCTGTTGGAACTGCTCAACGTGGCCTGACTGGTAGTCGTAGGATTCAGCCTCCTCAGCGTGAGCGACCAGCTCTTCCTGAAACGTTTCTTACAGCGTTAGGCAACATCCAATTCATCACAAAGCAAGCTACGGTATCAACCAAATCAGTTGGTAAATGACAAGCAAACGACAAGCAGCGAACAATTCAAGCTTGTCATATTCAAGGAATGAAACCATGTTCAAGAAATCAGAATAATAAAGCCACAGCACTATGCAATATCAAAATAGTGAAAGAAGGTTTGAAAGCATCACATAACTAAGCAGAGAGAGTTTGATGTCCTCTTGATATAGGAAAACGTAGGGAACTAGGATGTAAAAAGAAATTTCATAAGAGCAAGCACCAAACATTTGAAGTATGTGACATTTAGATAATAAAACCGTATTCAAGAGAGCAGAATAGTAAAGCCATACGGTCACAAAGCCATGCATTTATTGCAATACAGTCTAAATTACTAACCACAACAGAGACAACCTTAGGAGACCCTAAACATGACTCAAACTTATAGTGCATCAGACATAACAATCAAAAGCCAGAAGACATGTCACATAAAATTGTAACAATTTCCCAAAATAAGTTGATCAGTTTCTCACCCTCTGCTCATTCTGTGCAGCTACACCGGAATCTGGTACAGTGTCAGCAGTCAAGACAGACCCCTGTGCTGGTGCCTGAAAGGAGGCATAGCTCCCTGTAGCTGAAGCCACCTCAGCTGGAAACCGCATCTCAGGCATCGCTGTGAAATAGTCCGATGCCATAATCTTGTTCAGTTTCTCCCTCAATTGAGCATCTACAAAGTCATCATTAAAAACTGAATCATTAACAGAGAATGCACCAACAGGTGAATCCAAAACAAAAACGAGTAAAGCAGTGGGATGCACCAGAAGGTAAATGCTATATCATATATGTTCAACTAGAAAGGAGGAAAACACAAGAAATAATAGAGTATAACAGATGACCCATGACACTACACATGAATCATTGACAGAGAATGCAGCAACAGGTGAATCCAAAACAAAAACAAGTAAAGCAGTGAGATGCACTAGAAGGTAAATGCTACATCATATATGCTCAACTAGAAAGGGGGGAAAACACAACAAATAACAGAGTATAACAAATCTATACAGATAATCCATGACACTACTCATGAATCATCAAAAACTGAATTATTAACAGAGAATGCACCAACAGGTGAATCCAAAACAAAAACAAGTAAAGCAGTGAGATGCACCAGAAGGTAAATGATATACCATATATGCTAAACTAGAAGGGGGGAAACACAACAAATAACAGGGTATAACAAATCCACACAGATAATCCATGACACTACACATGAATCTTAAAAAACAGAATCATTGACAGAGAATGCACCAAAAGGTGAATCCAAAACAAAAACAAAAACAAGTAAGGCAGTGAGACGCACCAGAAGGTAAATGCTATATCATATGTGTTCAACTAGAAAGGGGGGAAAACACCCAACAATAACAGAGTATAACAAATCTATACAGATAATCCATGACACTACTCATGAATCATCAAAAACTGAATTATTAACAGAGAATGCACCAACAGGTGAATCCAAAACAAAAACAAGTAAAGCAGTGAGATGCACCAGAAGGTAAATGATATACCATATATGCTAAACTAGAAGGGGGGGAACGCAACAAATAACAGGGTATAACAAATCTATACAGATAATAATCCATGATACTACTTAACAAAAAGAGACGAGAGAGAATTCATACACGACATAGGAAACATTGGCACAATGGGCTGAACAGACTTGTTCAGCCACATCCTGGCATGCTCCATGCACAGATGTAGAGCATTTTGATGGGACCAGCCCTGAGGCCTAGAAGACATTAAATTGCCAAGCGCGCAGATCATGCTCAAATCAAATTGGGAAAGAGGATTTGGCTCGTCAAAATTAAAGACGTTGGTGAAGGCCAGACACCACTCTCTCTCCAGGGATGTGGCCCAAACGCCACTTTCCGGCGTGCTGAACATGATAGCAAAATAAAACAGCCTGATTATGTCTTCGACCAACGAATTTTTGTTCCCCACGGCATCTTTCACATCCTTTTCAACAGCAAGGCAGATTGGTTCCTTGATCTTCTCAAGCTCAGCAATGGAACCAACAACGGCAGCTTTGGAATTAAGAGCTTCCTTTTGTTCTCTGTTAAGAATCTTGCCACGCTGTTGGGCCTCCTCCATTTGCGCAATTCTATGGTACTTCTTACGAAGTGCCCGGAGTCGCTTGTTGATAAGATTGAGAGCATGTCCATCACTGGCACCAGAAACCCCGTTGGAAGCCATCGGTAGTGAGATGAGAAAGGAAGGGACGGAGAGAAAAATGAAGGAGAAACAAGACAGCGGACTATTCGAGGCGAGTGGTTTCAAAGAGAAAAAGCTGATGACTAAGCTTTTTTATGAAGTAAATTAATTAGACGGTGAACAGCAAGCACACGTGTCAATCGTGGTGGCCGGTGGGCAGAAAGCAAGTCTGTCATGAGCGCGGAAATTAAAGCACGCTATAGACATGCAAGGAAAATAACCAATGATGTAGCAATGGTAACATCAAAACCAGTAAATTCCCTTTTACAGCTGAGTAAAAGAAGTATGGAGGTTGCGTTCAAACTAAAAGAGCAAGAATACAAGCACGCCTACGGCTGCTATTTAATGTGGTCTATAAGCTAATCCGTGTCAAAACACGAGATTTACGGATTTGCCAAGTATAGAAAAAAGCATATTGGCAGCATATTCTTGTGCCTGAAAATTTGTGCTGAAACCTAAATTATAAAATTTTATCATCCCATTTTGAGCCATGGCTAACATGGAAAAAAGACAGACGCGGACTAAAGTGAAAAGTTAACTGTAAGGGCAAATGTCTATTTTAAAAAAGGCTCTTCTACGATTCCTGGGGTATCGGTGCTCCTCGTTTGAAAAGGCCTGGAGCTTAGGAGTCAGGACAAGCATTAAAGCAAGTAAAGCATATATTTGAGGGCAACTGATAACCTGGATACAGTTAATGAGGGCTTCTTACATCCTAGAGCTAGATAAATCATCAGTAGTCCAAATTGGGATGGATGTCGCCACATTCTTGTCAACGAGCATGTGGGTGTGACCTAACAACAGGGACATTTATCTGGGCCCAGGTGGTGTAGGATACACATTCTTTAAACTATGGCCTTTCTGAACCTCATATATCAATGAAATCATCGATACTCAAAATTAGAATGGGTATCACCTAACATTAAAAAACATGAGGCCAGAACAAAACAGAAGGGCGGCCTTCCATTGGGCAGCCAGAGAGCATGACACTAGAGCTCAGAGTCAGACCAAACTCCAAAGGCCTAAGTTGGCAGTATCTTCCAACAAGACTACACTGATATTCATTAACTAACACTAGGTAGGGATGTTGAAAAACACTTTTGAGGAAATACACAATATCAAGAGCTTTAGAAGCTCAACAAGCAAACAGACAGTTCAGGTTAGACTGAAAAACCCCAGATACAAATACAGTAAAAGCTTCCAAGAGAGCAGAGAACTACTGAATCCTTCTCAGGAAAAACACTAAGCGCCTGTGGGCCAACATTTTTCAATCTAAGTTCCAGCTGCTACCAACTCAACAGCATGCACACTTCTATTAAGCGCATCGTCACCATAATACATGTATCATACAAAACGATGAACAAACCAAATTCCGCGAAAGAATAACAAGTTGGCCACTGAAATCAGAATCATAAAACAAGGCAATGTCTTATACAACAACTATATGCATTTTCTAACCTTCAATTATACGTAACACTCTTTGTGGGCCAACTTTTTTCTATCGAAGTTCCAGCCACTGCCCACTTGATAGCATACACACTCCCATTCAGTGCATCTAAAAACTACGGAATTCACACTCTGAACAAACCAAACTCCACGAATGAATAACCACTAACCAGATATCCGGTAAAATGTGGAGTGAAAAAACACAATTTTACGCATTGTCCTAACCTTCCAAGCACATCAGTATATGTAACGCGCAAGGACTTAACACAACTGTATGTATCTTCCTAACCTTTCATGTACATCAGTATATGCAACACTCCCTCCAGCTCCATACAGTCACACAAGAAAACGAAAAACAGACGGAACAAGCAGATAATTTAAATACTACCACAAACAAGAAATCAGATGGCATCATCCTAACACGGCAATCTGTCAATCACATGAAAGTACCATACTTGGTTACAAAAACACAAATGCAGTCAACTAAATAGTGGATTAAAGCAGGAAAGCTTACAGGTAACATCAGGAGCCTGCCCAATATGCTGATCGGACTGCGACAGCCACAGTTTCGCGTGCTCAATGCAGCTCTGCAACGCGCTCTTGTGAGACAGGCTGGAATTGGCTGGCCGCGAAACAAGCAAACCCCCGAGGGACGAAATGAGGTCCAAGTCCCTCTCTCCCAGCAGAACAGCATTATCATCATCCGTAACGTAGTCATACGTCAAGCAGCATCCCCTCTCGTGAGTCCTGGTCAGCATAGTGGCGGTGTAATCATTCTGACTCTTCACGTCGAACATGCTCCCGAAGTAGAGCAGATTCAACAGATCCTCAACAACCTTAAAACTCTCACCCTCCTTCTCCGCGGGGGCCTCCTCCTCCTTCTCAACGGGGGCCTCGCAATCAGTGGGGGCGGGCTTCTCCAGCGCGGCGGTGATCTCCTCGGCGACGGCGGCGGAGAGGGGCTGCCGGAGCTTGTCGAGCTCATCGATGGCGGCGACTACGTAGGGTTTGGAGCGGAGCGTCTCCTCCTGCTCCTTGTTGAGGGCTTTGCCCTGGGCGACGGAGTCCTCCATTTGAGTGATGCGGTTGAGCTTCTTACGCAAGGCGCGGAGGCGCTTGTTGATCAGGCTGAGGACGGGACCGTCGGCGAGGTCGGAAGACACTGTGCCGGCCATGTTTGGGGCGTTGCAGGGAAGTGGCGGAGGAAGGATTTTGGTAGCGCCGCCGCACGCGGCGGGGGACGGTTGAGCAAGGGGTTTAGGGGGGGTTTTTTTTTCTGAGGAAGCGAAAAGAGGGCAGCGGCAATGTGAGGGGGAGTTTGTGGAGAAGATGGATTATGAAGAGGCGGGGGAATTTTTTTTTAACCCTTTTAAAAATTATTTGATGAAGGGAGTAGTTTTGAACTTTTGATGGTCTATTGAGTTTGTAGATCTTTGTAATTAGTGATTACATGTAGTCTTAAAAATTCGAATGAACCTTATCTTTTTAATTTGTTATATTAATGCTATTTAACAAGGAGTTTGTCATAAGTTAAAGAAAGACCAAGGTTTAAAGTGTAAATCATAAGAAAATGAGATAAAATTTTTGGGTTGCATGGATCAGGTTATAAACTTTATAAATACTACATATTACATAATAATTTTTTAACATTGCAACTAGATCATTTACCTTTTATTATTGTAATTAAACTCATTCTTTCCATAAGTATATGGAAAGACGGTCTTTCCTAAGGCTTCGCCTTTAACAAGAGATGGTCTCATGTGAAACAGTTCAATGTTTAAACAGATACTGATGAATATGGTGACCTTCGTTCACAACCCGACCTGAACTTAATCCAGCGTTGCCTATGATCTACAAGGAAGAAACGTACTCCGGGAACTCCGGGGGAGATTCTCCGACAGTCTAGTCAGTAATCTTATAGAGAGTAAAAGTAGGCAAAAATTATGTTCCAAAAAATAGAAGACATGTCTCTCTATTATACTTTTCTAAACCCTAATCTCCTTGGTATATAACCTAGTTGTCTTTATCTTTTAGTGACTGACCCAATACCAATCCCATGTGTGTGACTTGTGTTAGGGGGTTTGTGCATGAGTATTTGGGCCGCTAGTCCAAATAGGTTTTAATGTTATCTTGTTATCAAAAGCCCCCAGAAAAATCAAGTGATCTTTCGTCCTTAGAGACCTTCTCTTATCGAATGCTCACCCTTGGTCATCGAGACATTATCATAGCATGTTGAGCTTAATGAGTGGAAATGGCCTTCGAACTACCAGTCATCGAAGGTTATTCTTGACCACTAGGGGGGAAAACTCTCGAGCCATAATCATTGAAAGTTTTTAGCTATAACTATAGAGGATTGATCTTCCAAGTTTTGGCTCCTCCGGGGCTATGTTTTGTCCTTACAGCCTGCCTTGGTCGATCATGAGGTGAGGAATTCTTGAAGGTTCTCTATTCGCTGAATTAATGGAAGAACACTTGGGTTTTCCTCAGATGTTTACACCTTTGGGATTCCCTAGGATGGCGCGTGAAGGGGACGTTAAGGGAAAAACTGCGCATTCTGACGGTTATTTAATACACTTTTCATCTTTTTGTGCCTTTTTAGGCAATAATTGTCCTGCGCCCCTTTCTCTCTCATCCTCATGCCTGTAAATATCCCCAAACCCAAGAGGTTTTCTTCCCTGTCATTCTCATTCTCAACTTGCAGGTTTTTTCTCCAAACGACTCTGATTTTCACTCATCCAGCCCCTAAGCTCCAATCTTCAATTTTCCACCTCATCCCTTAACAAGTAAGTCTACATGGACCCTAGTGCTATCCCTGTGAATTCTCT
This sequence comes from Rubia yunnanensis, assembly GCA_037428765.1. Lineage (NCBI taxonomy): Eukaryota > Viridiplantae > Streptophyta > Magnoliopsida > Gentianales > Rubiaceae > Rubia > Rubia yunnanensis. Next base: position 77,540,234 of record CM075071.1, on the reverse strand, counting down.
TTCTTCTTCTGTTAAACCTGATAGAAATAGTGAGAGGGTAGATTCTTCATGGATTAGGTTTTTGGGTGGTGCCAATTCGACTTCTTTCGATAACTCTACCCTTTAGTCGGTCAAGATTCTGACCGATTCTAGAAACATGGAGTCTACGAGCCATGTTCGTAGTTCCGGCGAAGCGCTTAATCTTAAGGAAGCGGCGGCTTCCACCATAACCAACTCCCACAAATCTAACGGGCGGGTCAGTGGGAAAGTAGGTAGGTCCTCGAAGGGTTTTCCTGAGCAACTAGGAGTGTCTGGGACTGAGAGAATTATGAATGAAATCTCGTACAAACCCTCAAAGAGGAAATTTGTCCGTTCACGTGTCAAGCCTTTGTCGAAGGGCAAGGGCTTGACCCAGTACACTTTCCCCGAAGAGATAAGCAAGCTTATCGAAAAGATCTCTTCATACTAACACATTCCCTTGAACACCCAGTTGAAACCCCTCGAAGCAGATGAGTATACTTCTTTACCCGTAGGGAGGGGTATGACCTATAGTAAGCACATTAGATCAGGCCTTAGCTCTCCCTTCCCTTCTTTGTTATCGAACCTAATGGAGGAATTTAAGGTGAGCTTGGCCCAAGTTCACCCCAACGTAATAGTAATAATAATGGTTTTTCTGGTTCGATGTAGGGAGTGGGCGTAGATCCTTGTTATGAGTTATTTCGATCGATATACCTGTTGATCAGCAATCGAGATGTAACTGGCACCTTTACTCTACGCAATAGGCTATCCGTCCAATGGTTCATCATTCCCCCTCCAATAACTCAAGATGGCATAATAAAGCATTGCCTTTTGATTTCTTGGGAGCTTATCGAACCCCTGGATGGAATCCCGATGCCGTGGTCGAGACAAGGGGAGGGAAATACGTTATTCCTCAAAAATTCCATAAGAATGTAAAGCGTCTTCGAGGCCTAAAACTCTTAGATACCAACATTTTTCGCCCTGCGACTACTAAGGGCGCTAAACCTGTTGTTTGGCTTGAGTGGGTTTACGAAAGCATTTATGCTTTGGCTGGTCAACGAGCATTCGAGGAGACCATCCCGAAGAGTCTCGCCGGCTTAAATAAGAGAAAAATGGGAGCTGGTAAGCTGCCTTGTCCAAGACACCTCCAAAGGAAGATCCTCCGCGAGGGATAGTCATCGAGGAGATATCCTCTTCGGGCTCTAGCGAAGGTCTATAGAACACCTTTTTCGCTATTCTATACATTTGTTTTTACTTTGGATGTGATTTGTAACTTGTTTTCTTTTTTGCCCAGTGAGCAGAGCACAGAGCTTCATTAATGCCCTCGAACAAGAGGGTAACTTTGGATCGAGGGGGTCAGCTAGGCAACCCACTTCGGCCCAAGTTCCGGTGGGATCTCAGGGGAAACCTCCTATTCAAGAGCAACCTAAGAAGAAACCCAGGTTTGAGCAGACTGGACCTTTCCATGAAGCTGACGCCGATGAGGTGGTCGTCGATAATCTCTACTACAATGCTGAGAATGATAATCTATTTTTGGATTATCTTGGGGATTTTAGCAGCGAACCTTTGGTGAGTTGCCCTCTGTTCATTTTCTTCTTGTTTAGGTTTCCTCTGATATATTTGTTGTATTATTACTTTATATATATTACATATTTTTTTGTCTAGGTGGTGGCAGCGTTTCAATTGACCTTGCAATCCTCTAGTGTCTTCGCAGACCAGGTTCTTTCCCCCATGCAAGGGCCTGTCGAAGTCGTTTCCCTTGCTGCTCGGAAAGATAAAAATTCCAAATTGAAGAAAAAGATTGAAGATTTGGAGAAAGATCTGAGAAAGTCGAGGGAAAAAGATAAGCGTCTGGCGAGGAAATGTGCCCCCGAGGCTCAGCATGCTCTGTTAATGGATTTTGCTGACAGGGTGATGAGGGGGTCGAAAGAAATGGAAAAAGGCCTTTCTTCATCTTCTAGGAATTGGGAAGGCTTGGGGTCGAAGGAATGTTTATGGTTGGATACGTGACTGTCTCACCCCCGAACAAGATGAGGCCCTCATGGCTGGCACTGACCCCAATGCCAGGGAGAAGATGGAGGTTGGTTGGGGTAAGCTCTCTAGCCCAGGTGGTCTCAGGCCTCGAATCCTTGACATTATCAAGAAGAAGAAGAAATTCATGCCTGCCTCCGACCCTTGTGCTTTGGCTGTTCCCGAAGATGATCCCCAGCCCAAGTCCAGTGATCAAGCCTCGAAGGAGAAACTAGAAGGCGCTGAGACTGACCATGGCAAGGTTGTGAATGATAGGGATCATAACATAGGGCAAGAGGCTGGAGATGTATGAACTAATCTTCTTCTTTGATTAAGTAATGTTTTGTAATCCCTGATAGAGACTTGATCGAATGTTTTGATGACATTAAGGTAATCAAATAGATTTTTTGAGTTGTTTTTTCTAGTGCTAACTATATTCATTTATTACTTTATAGAATGCTCTAATTCGTGATGAGCTGGAAAAATCTGTTCAAGAGCTTGCTACAGTTAAGGTAGAGTTCTGGAAGGCTTTGACTAGGTTAGCTCGTCTGAGTGAGGATTTATCTAAGGCTAATAGGGAGCTGTCATCCTGGCAATATGACAGTCATCTTTTGATAAGGGAAATTCTTAACAAATCGAAGGGTAATTCTACGGCTGGTCAATCAGCTGTTACCCTTGCCATGGTAGATGAATCATGCAGCGTCGACGAGCTTAGTCACCAAGATGTTTTACGAGAAATGATGAATGAGTATTCTAGTTTGCACAGGTGTCTTATCGATGCCCAGTTTTATCGAAGACTAAGTTAGTGGGGTGATAATAAATGCTATCATGATAAGGTTAAAGAGCTCGAGTCACGAGTTAGCGAGATGGCCAAATGGGATAGTTTTCTTATCGAAGAGGTTTCTAGGCTACAAGGGGTCATCGACGATAACCAACGATTTTGCAGCGAACTTGTAAGTCAGAATTCCCAGGTTTCGAACCAAGTGTTAGCTTATTCTGCTATGATACAACTTTATTCCGATAGCCTTTGGGCGTATGGGTTATCTTATGGGGTCCTTGGCATGGGTCTTATTGTCGACATGTTTTGGTTTTTGTACTAGACTGAGATGGTTTTTCTTCGAAAGGATCTAGATAGGGATCCAGACTATTATAGGAATCTTTGATGCCATATGCGAGTGGAAAGAATGTCCCTGATTAGAGAATAATATCCACCCTCAAGGAGCAGGTCCTTTAAGTAGGGGTCCCTCATCTAGGACTCCTCTGAAGGGTAAACGTTCCAATAGCATTTCAAAAAAAAAATGAAATCAATCGAAAGGAAATGCTAAGTCAAAGTAGACAAACCCCAGTATATCTCATCTTCAGGGCACCACACCTCCTATTAGACCTTCTCATCGAGTGTTATCAGTCGAACCTGTGGAGAAAGTTCCTCCTGGCATTCGTGATGTTCAAGAAGGGGTGCTGATAATTGTCGAAGATGATGCGGTGGGAGAACCCTCACCTTCGGAGAATTTGATACCTCATCGAAGGCGTCATGTCAATCCCATCCCTAAAGCCTCAAAAAGTGAGATTGATCGCCTATTTACATTTTCCACTGGGGTGAAGCCAGAGAATATTCAGTGTTCTGAGTGATCACGTGTGCTATATGTTATAATCTTATGTTGTATGTTATACCTTAAGGCTTATGTTATATGTTATACCTTAATAAAATTTTTGCTTACACCATCCATTCGTTCAGATGCCGTTTTACTTATAAAACGAGTATACCTTCCTTTACGGATGGAGTGCGCCTTTGATGTGTCCATTTTAGATGCATTATTTAGTAGTATTTAGGATCACTTTTGTGCTCTTTTATTATCGAGAGCTTGTGTTTTACCTTGAAATTCACTTAGGAGAGGTAAAAGCAACTTTGTACTCTTTTACCTCTTTTAAGTGGATTTTGTGTGACAAGGGAAGAACACGGAACCAACGAAGACCGGAAGACATTGAAGACTATACTTTCGAAGACTTTTGGATACTCACTTCGAAGACATGAAGACCGGAGGCCGTTGAAGACCATTTTTGGAGCCGTTGAAGACTTGAAGATCGAGAGGGATGGCTATGAAGAAGACAAAGAAACAATGCAGGATTCTGGCTCCCGTCGCGACACCATCGCGAGTCGGGGCACCGTCGCGAGTCGCGACGAACACCGTCGCGAGTCGCGACGGACGGGCGGCCAGAAATCAACTTTATCTTCTTCCGACTATAAATACTACTCTTTTTCCCTCTTCTTCTAAAGCTTTTCCAGGCGCGTTTTCTCTGGTTTTGGGCGCCAATTTTAGGTTTTTCTTCTTCTTTCTTTTCTTAGCTTTCTCTTAGTTTGATTATGTCTTTTGTTGTTGTTCTAGAGTAGTTCTTGTTCTTGGGAGCAAAGGATTGAAGCTTCCACTATCTATGTAGCAAGAATTCATTTATATCTATCTATTTGGTGTTTTTGCTATTGTGCATTTATTGTGCTTTGAATGTAAATTGTTGATTGCATTGATGTTGTTGAGACCTTGATGATATGAAATGCTTGGATTAATTGTTAGCTAGGGTTTGGGGGATTTGGGTTAATTTCCCCCCTGTTCTTGTTAGCAATGTGAGAGTATGAATTAGAGCTTTTGATTGTGTTAGTGTGTTGACAATGTGCTAGGCGAATGTGATTGATGTCGAACTCTTCGTCATGTTCGTTTGTGTAGCAAACGAGAGAGTCATATGCTCGCGGATGAATGTGCGTTGCACGTTCATCCAATCTCGTGTAATTGCATGAATTGGTTCAATGCCTAGTCACGGTGTAGTGGTCATAGGCATTGCCAAGCTTGTTGGTCCTTCGTGCTAAATGCCACCAATGACACCTTGAGTCGTGGTCGCGACTCGGGAGCCATTGGTGAGGTTTGACGAGAGATGTCGAACTCACTCTCGCAAACTACGAACTAAGAAGGATAGGAGTTCAGTCTCCACGACAAGTAGTTGAAGTATTGAATAGATGATTTAAACTCATTCTTGAAGCATTTGTTATTTGGCGTTTATGTATTCTTGACGGTGTGTTTCACTGCATGTGTGCCATGAGTGGTTTGAGCATAGGGAGTGCTTGTGTGGTTGAATTGCTTAGGTGTAGGAACGTGACGAATTCCGTAGCACCTTTGCATGAAGATCTACGAGCATGAACTTAGAACTCCTTGTGGTGTGTGTGTTGTGGTACTTGCTAGATGGTTGTGTGAGCATTGGGTCATGAATGCTATATGATGGAATGTGTGAATGATTCGATGAACTACATTAGATGTGGAAGTGGATATCCGTTGCCCCCAAGGCATTTTATCTTTGTAGTTTAAAATCCCTTTTCTTTAGTTTCGTTTGATGATTAGCATAGTCACTTGACGTTGCTAGTTATCCTGTCTTTTTACTTTCGTAACTTAGGAACCAACCAACCAACCCCCCCCCCCTTTACATTGCTTTTAAGTGTGTGTAAATATAGTTACTCCTAGCCTAGTATATCAACCATTTGTGTGCTTAGACGCTTAGGAAGATCCCTCTTCTCATTGGACGACCCCGATTTGCCACTATCTACCTAGTTGTAGAAAGTAAGCATTGAGGGCTTATAAATTATCTTTTGGCGCGCGGGCGCGACGACCGCCCGCGCCTGTCAGCCTTCGATCAATGAGGAAAGTTGATTTACCACTAAGTCGAGGTTTTATATACTAGCGGGTAAGTTTGAGGATTACTTTTAACATCTATGGACAACATTTGATCTTTTAGTGGCGGGAATTAATTTTTACAGCTCGAGGGCGAGAATTGGATTCCATCGCGTGAGGGAGAGAATTAATTTCTATTGCGTGAGGGCAAGAAATGGATTCTACCGCATGAGGGCGATAATTGATTTTTATCGCTTGAAGACGAGAGTTGGTTTCATCACGCAAAAGCGAGAATAAATTTCTATCGCACGAAGGCGAAAATTAGATTCTATCGCGCGAGGGCGAGAATAAATTTCTATTGCGTGAAGGCGAGAGTTGGATTCTATCGTACAAAGGCGAGAATAAATTTCTATCGCTCAAAGGCGAGATCTGGATTCTATTGCGCAAGAGCGAGAAATGATTGGACTTCCTAATAGAAAAGTTTCGATCACTTGAGAACAACTTTGCACTTTAACTTGGGGAGAAATCAAAACGTCCATTAAGTCACCCAGTTGCTACGTGAAGCATACAAATCTGGTAATAGATACATAGCAAAACAACCAAAGTTTTCATGCATCAGTAAAACTGTTCCTTACAACTGGTGATACTGTCAAAGGTTAACTATGTTCCACTGCTTGGGGATGCGGTCTCCATTCATCGAACCCAAGGTATAACTCCCTCCTGGGTGAGACTCAAGCACTTTGTAAGGTCCTTTCCAATTAGGGCCTAGCTTCCCTTCCGGTTCATGCTTACTCTTCTCGTTGTCCCTCATGAGGAGGTCCCCCACAAAAAAACTGCGCTCCTTTCACCCTTCGATCATGATACTGCTTCACCCTTTCCTTGACTTTGGCTTCACGGATGGATGCTATGGCATGTCTTTCTAATATTAGATCCAATTCGAGGCATCAATTTTCATCATTGCTGGCATCACTAGCTACCATCATTCTTGGGCTAGGCATGCCAATTTCCACATGTATCACAGCCTCTGAGCCATACACTGATCCATATCTCCTGTGGTCAAAGACTCCCCTGTTCGATAAGACCACAGTACATTGGGCAGTTCGTTGACCCAGTTAACCTTTGCTCCCTCGAGCCTTTTCCATTTTCTGTTAACAAGGGTTCAGTTAGTGACTTCAACCTGACCATTTGCCAGTGGATGGTATACCGACGTGACCCTTAGTTCAATCTTGAACTCCTCACACCAGCTTTTAAAAGGGTCATTCGAGAACTGGGCTCCATTGTACGTGATGAACACTTTTGGTATGCCGAAACGATAAACAATATTCCTCCAACATAACGAGTGACAGATTTCCCCTTCATGTTTGCTAGTTGTTCTTCTTCGACCCACTTAGTTAAATAATCGACTGACACTATCAGATACTTGACTCTCCCCAGTGCTTATGGGAAGGGCCCCACTAGGTCTATACCCCACTTATCAAATGGCTAGGAGTTGAATATGTTAATCATTTCCTCTTTACAGACATGGGTCATAGGTGCATGCTTTTGGCATTGATGGTAGGCTACGATATATTTGTTGGTATCTTCGAACATGGTTGGGCAATAATACCCTGCCCAAAGCATCCTTCTTGCTATGGATCGTGCTCCTTGATGACTACCACAGACTCCTTCATGGACTTCCTGTATCAAGTATTGTGCCTCGGTGGGGGTGACACATCGAAGCAAGGGTTGCAGGTACCCTCTTCGATACAAGGTTCCCTCATGTATAACATATTTGGGTGCCTTGAGTCAAATTTTTTGTGCTTCGATGGGATCTTCTGGAAGCATCCCATCATGGAGTTATCGAACAGTTGGGGTCATCCATATATCCCCTTCGAAAATGGCCATCACAATGATCTCCTCAAAGCTTCGTTGATAAAGGGTTTCGAATTTTACTTGCTTCTACATTAATTCACCCAAGTCAGATGAAGCTAATTTACTCAAGGCATCGGCCTTGTGATTTTTCTCCCTGGGTACCTGAGAAAGATTATATAATCGAAAGTATTTTAACAAAGTTTTAACTACCTTCAAGTAGTGTTGCAAGCTTTCTTCTCGATATTTGTACTCCTCATTCACCTGATTTACCACAATCTGCGAGTCACTGAATATTTCCACCTCTTCTACTCTCAGTTCCTTGGCCAATCGAAGTCCTGTGATTAAGGCTTCATATTCTACTTCATTGTTTGTGGCTGTGAGCTTGAAATGCAAAACATAAGGATAATCGGTACCATTGGGACTGGTGAGCAATACACCTACTCCGCTTCCACCTGCATGTGAAGATCCATCTATGAACAACTTCCATACTCCTTGTTCATCGGTCTTGTAGATATATTCGATGGAGTTGGTGGTCTCCACGATGAAATACGCCAAGGCTTGGCCTTTGCTCGCAGTCCTGGGATGGTAGTGTATGTCATGTTCTCCCAACTCTACGACCCACTTCATCATTCTCCTCGAGGCCTCAGGCTTTAGAAGTATTTGCATGATTGGACAGTTAGTGAGAACAAATATGGGATGAACCTGGAAGTAGGGCCTCAATCATCAAGCGGCATGAACTAAGGCTAAGATCAGTTTTTCCATGGTGGTGTACCTTATTTCCGGGACTTGCAGGGCTCTGCTAAAGAAATATATAAGGTGTTGTTGTCTTTCCTTCTTCTTCATGAGTAAAGAACTAATGTCTAGGGCTGAGGCTGAGATGTAAAGGTACACGACCTCCCCATTCCCAGCTTCATCCACGTAGGCAGAATTTTTAGGTGCTCCTTTAAAGCCACAAAATCTTTCTCACATGATTCGGTCCATTCAAACTTTTTAGCTTTACTAAGTACATTAAAGAAAGGGAGATGCTTCTATGCCCCCTTCTATAAGAATCTTCTCAACGTTACCAAACGCCCTGTTAATCTTATACATTGCAAGAACTCCTCATATTCACCAAGTCTTCTACCTTCTCCGGGTTAACATCAATACCCCTTTCTGAGACCATGAATCCCAGAAAATAACCATCACCGACCCCTATTACGCACTTCGAAGGGTTCAACTTCAAATTTGACTTTCGTAAACCTTTGAACAGTTCACCCAGGTCTTGCAAAATATGATCGTAGGTCACACTTTTCTTCACCATATCATCGACATAGATTTACAAAATTTTACCAACCTGCCTTTTGAAAAGTGTATCCACCAACCGTTGGTAAGTTACCCCGGCATTCTTTAACCCATGTGGCATTTTCTTATGGCAGAAGGTGCCCATATTCGTAAGTCTTCTCTTTGTCCTCTTCTGCCATGAGTATTTGGTGATACCCTTTGTGGGCATCGAAAAAGTTAAGGATATGGTTACATGTTATTGCTTCCACCAGCTGATCCATCAAAGGCAAGGGATAACTATCTTTCGGGCAACACTTTTTCAGATTGTGAAGTCTATACACATGCGCCACGTCCCATCTGGTTTGGGGACCAGGATGAGGGTAGCCAGCCATTGAGAATACAACACTTCTTTAATAACATCTACTACGAGAAGTTTGCCTACCTTATATTTAATCATCTTCATCCTCTCTGAGGAAAACATTTGTCGTTTCTGCTTAACAGGCTTTATCGAATGATCAATGTTCAACCTGTGGACTGCTAGTTCCGCAGGTACCCCTGTCAAGTCTGACACATCCCTAGAAAACACATCATAGTAGTGATCTAACAGAGCCTTTAGTTCATTCCTTACCCTGTCGGGCATCATACTCCCTACAGCCATGGATTCCACGTCTTAAATGGAGAGTTAATGTGTGTCGGCTGGTCCAGCTTTACCGTGCACTGAAGAAACACTCCTTGCTTTTCATGCCCCCTCTACTGCTTCGTAGTTACAACTTCGAGCAGTGGATTGATCCTCACGGATGGATGCTACTCCATTCTCCGTTGGAAACTTCATCATCAAATCGTACAACGACCACACTGTTCGAGCTTGGCACATCCAAGGTCTCCCTAAGGTCACATTGTAGGGAAGGAAAGCACTGATAACTGCAAAGTCGCACTGCACCGTGACCCCCTTATTTCCATCTGCCACCCTTACCGGCAAGGTTATCTCCCCGATGGGGTATACCGTCTTTCCTGTGAACCCTGATAAGAGTGAAGTGGATTTTTTAAGGTTTGATTCCCCAATCCCCAGCTGATCGAAACAGTTTACAAATATGATTTCCACACCACTTCCATCATTGATGAACACCCTTTTCACCAGTGCGATTCCAATCATTATCGTAATGACCATGGGATCACTATGGGGAGTTTGGTTTGGAACTGCATCCGCTTCTGAGAACATGATCGTTTCATCTGATCGAAGCCTTTTCCCTATCAGTTCTCCTATTAGAACCTGCTGCAACTATGCTTTCATAATTGCATTACCCTGTTAATGGAAAGATTCCCTTCACTATGTTCTCAATTGGGGGGGTTTCACCTGGACTCATCACGACGCTCATATTGCTGCCCCTGGGTGCCTCGATCTCCTTCATTTCCAGCATTTTAGTTTTTCTTAGGTGGCCATATGTTCTCTCTACATTCTTGTGCCTTGGATTGTCATCTCAGTAGGGTTCCCAAAATGGTTCCTTTAAGAGGTCTTCCCTCTCACATCGGTCAATTTCCGCTCGAAGGTGGGCACATTCATTTGTGGTGTGTTCGTAGTCTTTGTAGTGATCGCAGAATTTGTTGGTTACCCTCCTACTTGCAAAGAGTCGTTGACTGTCACTCATGGGGGCGGTGGTTTGAAAATTCCTCTATGGATGCTCTATATTTTAGCCGGGGATCGACGCATGGAGGTGTACTACTCAAAATTTGGCCTTTCACTTGGTCTCTTACCTCGAGGGTTATTAGGTTTGGACTGCTTAGCCACTCGGCCCTCCTTTTTCCTTTGAATTGTTTCTTCTACCTTTGAATGTTGTTCCACCATTTCCTGGAGCTGTTGAAGTGCTTTCGGGGTGTTCACCATCAATTTTTTGTACAATTCCAGGTCTTCTATTCCCAACAAACATCCCTGGATAATTTCATTCTTTGTACCCTCGACTACCCCAAGACTATCATCGATGTACCGGTGGTAGAAGGTGGCAATAGATTCCCCCCCCACCCGGCTTCTTCTTCGTTTGATACAACTATGTCAAGGTCTTGGTGAATTTATTTTTTTGGTAATACTGACTAAGAAGAGCCCCACTAAAGTCTCGATATGAATACAATGAACTCCTAGGCAATATTTTGAATCACTCTTGTGCCTTTCCTCAAAGGTAACTGCCCACCAACTTGCACGTCATTTTCTCATCGAAGTCCCGAGAATTCATCAAACCAAGGAAAGTATGGATAAATTCTCGTGGATCTGAGTCCCTTGAGTAAGTAGGAAGTCCTTGTGGTGGCTTCATATCCTGGGGCTAACGAACATTCGTCACCGCTGGTCCAAATGGGGATCCTGTCATTTACCCCCATCGAGCCTATTAATCTATCTAATTCCCTACCTAGAGGTGTCTCAGTCTCACCATACTGGTCTCCTCCGTTCTGAGGTGGTTCTTGAAGGTCCCTTGGGTAGGGTCTTCGAGGATCCACTGGGTTGACGAAGGGTATGTGCCATGGGGTTCCTATAAGGTATGGGATCCTCATCCAAGGCATGGCTCCCCGACCCTGGTCAAAACCTTGGGGGATAACCCGGCACCGACATGGGATAGCTTACATGCATGTACTCTGGGAAGAAAGGTTAGGGTCCTCCCTTGCATATCCCATGTATGGAACCCCGCATATGGGCAGTTATTAAAGAGGGATGAGTTACCGGAGGTATCATAGCCATCAAATAGTGAGGGGTCATCGATTGGGGGACGACCTGATATCTTGCGGCTACCAGCATCTGTGTGATGTGATCGAAGCTTCGTGGAGAAACTTGATCCTCGGCTACCACCCAATTTTCCTTGAGTTTTCTTTCATAGGTCTCGACCTGCGAGTCACCAGAACACTTCGTGAGATGTCCGTCCACACCTCGTGTCCCGGCCAATGGCATTGCCACACAAACTCCTACGGTAGGTTCAATAGCAAACTCCGCTCTTGCTGAAGCTCTAGGTAGGGTCCCGGCCTATGACCCTTCGATCACAAGGGTCGTTGGGCCAGATCCCTCCAAAGCTTCGACTGGCACTATTGACATATCTTGGTCTATAATAAGAGTGGTCATTTCTTCCCCTACCCTCAATCTATACGAAGATCCAACCGCAACTCCCGTACCAGTTCCTTTGTTCTTCAATCTTTCTTTCCGACGAGTTGAAGTTGTCGACAAAGACATATGTTATAGGATTCAAATATGGTCAAAACTCAGTCCCACCAGGCGTGCCACTTGATGCACATGGTGACCTTCAACTCGACCCAAACCTGATCCAGCACTGCCCGTGATCTACAAGAAAGAAACAGACCCCGAGAACTCCGGGGGGAGATTCTCCGATGGTTTAGTCAGGAATCGTATAGAGAGTAAAAGTAGGCAAATATTATTTTCCCAAAAATAGAAGACATGTCTCTCTATTTATAATGTTCCTAAACCCTAATCTTCTTGGTCTATGACCAAGTTATTTTTGTCTTTTAGTGACTGGCCCAATAGCAAGCCCATGTGTGTGACTTGTGTTATGGGGTTTGTGCATGAGTATTTAGGCCGCCAGCCCAAAGGTTTTAATGTTATCCTATTATCAGATACCTTTCCGCAATTCATTCTCTATTCATCTCCACATATTCTCTCCTTGAAAAGGAATTTGGAAAATGTTCGTGCTTGAAGAAGAATGTGAAAGGATTACAGAAAAGTCTTTGACTAAACTTTAAACGGTATAAAACAAGACTTTGTGATTTGAAAAACAAAATATTAATAGTATTAGATAAATTCGTATGAGAAACAGATAATTCGATACATTAGTACAGTGATAGGATTTGTATTTGAAATATAAAGATAATGCTCATCTTTCTTATTTTTTTTAGATTTAGCTGTCGATAATCATACTCCCTCTGGTCCACTGTATATGGCCTACTTTCCTAATATGGCTGGGTTTTTTTAATGGCTCACTTACACAATTTCCATTTTAAGGGGGGACCAAATTTCAGATTTCCATCTTTGCCCCTCCCCTTTCCATAATTTTACAGTCTTTAATCCATCATTTATTGGTTTGTTCTGCTAACCCAAACATGATTATGGAATTGGGTATAAAACCTAAATCCTTAATCATTCCCTCACATTTTTCAAATTGGGTCTCTTAGCCCAATTCAAAATTCCAGCTTCTCTCCCCATATCCATTCTTGAACCCAATCCAACAAACCTTTATTAGGTAGAAACCCTAAACATTCTTCATTCCTACCTCTCTCTACCCTCACTCGAAACCACTCCTCTGAAATCCAAATTTCCTCGGCATCGCCGCACCCTCGTCTTAGGGTTCAGGCATGCATTCACCGCCACCTTCCACCGTAGATCCAGACTGTCCTACCTTTTCTCTACCACCTGACACCGATCTGGACTAGTTTTGGTCAGCCTCTCCTATCGACTACAATTCCTATGTGGAGGAGACTCCCGTGGAGCTGCCTCAAAGCATCAAGCAAGATGGCCGCCCTTCTAAACCATCACCGGCCAGCATCATTGAAGGCGATTACATGGAGTCACAGTGGCCATCTATGCTTTTTTTTTAGTTCAGACTCCCAAACACCTTCAACCTGGGGGACTTGTGAATGGTCTACTGAGGTTGCCGAAGGTGAGTCCTGTGTGTCGCCGTTGAGTCTAGGTACTATCTTTGTTCTTACTGCTCTTTATGTTGCTTCTTTATACTACTTCTTTATGCTGTATAATGAACACTTCTCGTGGAACCTTTTTGTAGGTGATTCAGTCATCTCTTCGGGGAAGGGAAAATTGAACTATCGGTGGACGAAGTAGCTGCTGGAATCCCATGATGAGCAACCAATGATAGTGAATCAATAGAGGCTATTCTCAGTGTGGATGGAGGAGAAGAGACGGCTTCTTCAAAAGGTAAACCCGAAGTTCGTACCTATGCTTCTTGGAAAATGTGGGAATGAAGCACCGACTGAGACCCGTATCAACAGTTGGATTTATTTATGTCCAAGAGGTGAAAAAGAATGAGTTTGGAAAAGTATGTGTTGTAATAATAACTGTTATGAAACTCTTACTGCAAATAATTGTTTGTGGGTTTATAATTCTCGTGAATTGTTGGTTTGGAGGCTGTTATTTGTTATGTATTGTGCAATTACTTTATATCGTAGTAGAATATTGTAGTGTTGAACTGTTTTTGGGAAATGTCTGGTTTTGTTTATTTTTAATTTGTAGGAAATGAATGGCAAAATCATCGTGATGTATAAGCTATGAAGAAACAGTTGGCAATGACATGTAATCTTCTTCAATAGTGTTTTATAATATGTTTGTTTTTCTACAGCTTTCTTGGTTGATTCTTGTGCATTTTTGTTCTTCGTGTAGGCCGAAGTCTCTGGTTCAAATCACACTGATGAGGAGAGCCGTCCTGAATTTGTCTTGCAGCGTTATGATTTTTTGGTCATGGTGAGAGGCTGGTATCATGAAGAATTTTGAAAAAAAAATATTTGAGTTTGTTTTAGGGTTTCTGTGCATCATGTTTATTTGGCTGTGATAACTCTGCTTGATTCGATGTTCACATTTAAGCAATGGACTCTCTAATGATAGGTTAGTCTTAAAACATTTTAGACAACTTGCCAATGATTTACAAGAATAATATTGTATGTTTGGTAGAAATCAACATGATGATATTTATGTGTTGTGGCAGGCACCTATGTGCAACGTGCTGATATGGTGGTAGTGTCTAAGGTACCACCCTGTGACTTGGTTACATTAATTTATTTTTACATAAAATAAGAGCTTTAAACTACTGAATTATAGAGTGACGACTGTGTTTTCTTTTCGCCCAACCAGTCCAAGCTCCTCAAAGAGGGCAGCTTCGCAGCGTACTATTTCAGTTTTTATAAATATTTTTGAATGCCCATTTTTTCCTGGGCTGTCATGTACTAACTGTTGTGTGGCGTGGCGATGGTGAAGGCAAAGACGAAGTTCAAGGACAAGTGGTTGGCGTGTGTTACTTTTGGAGAGCAGACATTTAAACCCCATGTTTCTGATCAGTTGAGTAGTGTACTCTACTAGTGTTCTTTTCTTGTCGATTTTGGGATTCTGATTGCATGTGTTTGATTCTGTGATTTGTGGCTTTTCAGGTCTGATAAGCCCAGTTGGAATTCTGGGCAAAAGCTTCTTTTGGAGAATAATGGGGTACACATTGCAAGAATCTCTTTGTTTGAGGTCTGTTGGATTATGGTTTAGGATGATCTTGGTGTTGGACTAGTGTTTTATTAACTGTGCGGATGAACTATTGTCTCGTTTTACTTTAATATAGCTATCACATCTATCTTTCTTTTGCCACTATTTTCACAGACAACTAGGTTGTCCAAGAACAACCTTGTTGGGTACCGTGAGATTAATCTGCTCGAATACCTTATACAGGTAAGGGGAACCTTAGTTTGTGAACAAGAACGGGCATTGATGTCTAAGGATTAATTTGTTCTTAAGGTGTAGACATTTATATGCCCTCAACTTCGATTTATGTAACTATGTATGTACTAGGCCCAGTAATTGACCTTTTAGCTTCATATCTTTGATTTGTAGGTGTATTGTGAAATGTGAACAAGCAGTGCAATAGTTTTGTGTGTGTGTGTGTGTGGAGGAAGTAGTGAAGAAAGATGCTAAACTATTCAATAGTCTTTCCTTATCTGTGAACGTTCATTCATTCATTTTCGTCATTACCAGTTCCATCTTCTATGTTTCTCAATATTTGAGGCGATGATGTGGGACTTTAATATGACCTCCAAATTTTTCTCTATTAATATACTATTCTAAACTGTATTCTTCGATGTTGGAGATGAAGTCATTAATTTTTTAAATATATATCGGAACATTGGTTTTCTAAACTCCTGTTCTATCGGTATCATAAGAGAGAGGCAGTGTTCTTTGCTTATTGCAAACCTTTAGGCTTTGTTCTTTAGTTGATCCAAAAATTTTTTTTGCAGGACACGAATTCTGATTCTAAGATGCTTGACTTGTTTGATCCTGCCTCAAAAGATATAGTTGTTGGAACTGTGACTATTTCTTGTTCTATTGAGGTGCCCCAGTTGTGAGATTATTTTGTTTTTATTTTGTTGCAGTATGTTGTCCGAATCTGATGGCTTGATAACTTGTTAGTATTAATAGGATCCTATGGAAACAGAAAAAAGTTGTGCTAGGCGGATCTTGTATGCAGTGGTATGTTAATCCTTTTGCTCTCTCAATGTTTGTCTTATCACTTTATTTTTGGTTACTATATTCTTTTTCTTCGATTCTTCAGAATGAAAGGTTCTGGATGTAGACACTGGTATTTGACTTGATCATTCTTAGATGAGAATGCACATGTTTGTTAATGTTTTTGTAGACATGGATTAAAATTTTTCTACACGTGCTCTTTATCAATAGTTCAGTGTTTTGAAGGTAATAAGAATCCTGAGCCAATGCAATTCAGTATATCATGCAGTAAGAACAATTGGCATTGATTTATAACTAGGGAAAATCTAATGATTGTCTAATTTAACTGCACACTCTTTTTAATTGAGACACTAAGGATCCAATGATTCTTCAACCTACCAAGTGAGAATGATACAATTGTAGGCACACCACTCTTATATTCCTTAAAAGCTGAAGTTTTATACTTTGCAGGATTTCAATCAAGATGGAATGCTTTCTTTCGATGAGTTCTCTACCCTCACTGATGCTTTTGGCAATCAATTGGTAGCAGATAAGGTATGGAATTTCTGGTACATTATTAAGGTTTCCATGTGTCTAGTGATGTTTTATCAGCTAGCTAGTATATGTATGTTGTAATTTGCTAACTATAAGATTCCATATCACTTATGGATAATTACACTTGCCACTCTTGAGATTTGATTCCATGTTTTTTTTACTGGTATGCAAGTAATTGTAACGAATGCATTTAAACAAAGACTCCATGAAAGTGCAGGGGTCTTGCATCACATATTTTGGTATGTTTATATCTTAATTTATTCGGTTACCTCGACATAAAATGGATATTTTTCCATCTGTGTTGTATTGAGTGATATGTACCTTTTAACTTTTTCCAATATTTCTCTATTAGTCTGTGGATGTACTCATGTGAATTAGACTATGTAACTTGGAGAGGCATATGGTTTCTTCAATATGTTAATTAGGTATTTTCTATACTTTTCTGCTAAGAATGACAGAGCGAATTTCTTAGGTGTTTGACCGAAGGAAAAAGAGGTTAGTGGAGGAGTTGATTAATAGCAAGATTGTTTTGTCAATGAGAGCTATCTATCAATCAAAAGTCGGGCTTGGCATCATGGACCAAGATACTGCGTTAACATTTTTTATACAGCCAGAGCATCATTTAAGATGCATATTTTAGTGGTTATATCGTTCAGATTCCTCACAAATATCCTTCAACCATTCACATTCCTCACACATATCACATATTTTAAGGCATTTTACATGACGATGTTCTATCATACCAAAAAGCTCTCCTTTCACATGGAAATAAAGAATCAGTTTAGCTTTAATTGGTTTCCTGACCAATATGTTTCTTCAAACAAAGTGGTATTTTCACATGAAGTGTTATAGTTGCTAGATTGTTTTCTTAGTTTATATTTTGCTTCCTGACAACATGCAGGCCCTTGCTGCTGCTATGAAACAGTGGACTGCCTGAAGATCGTCCATAGTTTGCATCTTTACTTCATTCTAGTTGGGGATGTAGATCGTAAGTCTTGCAGTTTTGATAGATTGACACCAACTTATATCACTAAGGCCTGTTCTGTGGTCATTTACGAGTGGTCAGTTATACGTTCATTTATGTGGTCGGTTTGTGGTCAGTTATGTGGTCAGTTATGTGGTCAGTTTCGAACTATAATAAGTACTCCTGCTTTGTTTGGCCAAGAAAGTTTTGTGGAATAATACAGTATTAGCTTTCATTCAATATGGTTGCATTTAAACAAGCTATTGTAAAAATATAGCAGCATGTTTACATAATCTTGCCCATTTCAAGAAAATACTGCAGCCCAACTAATGAAAACTGAAGAAAAATACATTGCTAACATTTCTAGGCTGGTTGAATGTCGGCTTCCTGTAGATCTTGGATCAGCCTATGAAGCCCACTCGTTACATTTCTTTGCTGCAAATAAGCAACACAAGCTTTTACCAATGCGTCATCCACCTCTAGGTCCATAGGCAATGTACCACTTCTAGCTAACCGTTCTATGCTCATGTGTGGCAACTTGTATCTATTTGAACAACCACATTTCATTATCTCCACCATGCATCCTTGTAGAGTTAGGAACACACTGTCGAGTGTCCTTGCATTCAATTCAAAAAAATGCATGCTCAGTTGCTGAAATTAAGTCGTCAATAGTTTTTTTTACGTTGTTTGGTGTTGCAAAGATTGAATAGACCTAAAAAAACCTAGATCCAACACATTTAGATCAGGTGAAGTAGGTGGCTGAAAACCCAGTCTAATGTCAAAACCATCCGCTCGGGCTACTTTTCTGAAAGCAACATCATTATCACAAATAGGTGGTCGTGCATTGTCTTGTTGAATCAGAATGTTTGTGCTAGCAAGTAAGGGCCATTATTGCTTGATTGCGGGAACTAATTTTTCCAACATGTACCTCTTGATGACCCCTTGATTTACTGATTTTTCGGGGATTGTAATTAGTGTTCCAGCAGGACGATTCTTGCTTCTTTTTTTTGCAGCCTCCTCTGTCACGATTGGCCAAAGGCCAATTTTACCATTAAATATTAGGTCACCATCTTCGTTGTACATAGGCCTTGAAACAACACATAAAAACATAACTTTTGTAATGTACCTCTTATTTTGTACAGTCCGATGTGGCTCCATTTCTTCAGGCAATAGATAATATCTTTCAGCAACCCTTGTCATAAAAAACCACTTCTCGCCAATGTGAATAATGTGATGCATGTCCTGGAAACTTGTTTTCTTACTCAAACTGTTGTGCTTCAAATGACTAACACAAAATTGTACCCTTTTCAATTGATTGACTTCTGAGATTTGTGGTTTGATTGCATTCGAGTGGCTCCTCAATTGCTTTTCATGAATCTATCTGTGCATTGTTGATTTGCTTACACTCATGGCTGCAGCAAACGATCTTTCTATTGTACTTTTTGGTAGAGGAGTGGCAAGAACCATTTCTCTGTCTATTTCAATTGATGGCCTCCCTTTTTTGCCCTTCATTTTTGTCTTCAAATCTACTTTCAACCATAATCTTTGATGATTTTTCTGCAGACCAGCAAGCCTTGTTAATGTTCTCGTTGAAATGTTCCACCGGGTTGCTGCATCAATGCGCTTCTTCCACGAGAGCTTGCCATTTTCCTCATTTTGCCCAAAGAAAACACTGATGTGGGTGAGCTCTAGCTCCAATAGCCTTCGCCTAGCCGATGGACTGAGTTCTACTTCCTCCACACCAGCCACGTCACCTACGTCCCCAACGCCATCCATTATCTTGCTTCTCAAAGCCTGCAATGCAAACCTCTGGCTCAGAGGGTTTTTAAATGGACTCTTTTAGTTTGTAAATGAACAGGTTTGGAGTATACCAGGTGCACTGGTATTTATAGGGGAGGGTCATCTTTAAAAAGTCTGTAGGATAGCGCTGCTTTATCCCATTATGTTGAATTTTAATTTTTGTTTTCCTTCTAAAATGTGTTGGATGAGCAGATTTTACCTCCACATTTGTGAGAAAAGGCTGAGGTCCATGTGACCAAGCTTTTTTTGAGGGAAAGTTTAAGGGAATAATTGGATGCTTGCTTTTGTGAAAATCGAAATTAATCAAGTGTCCATTAAAGTACTTGTCAATCACCTCGTTCCCTAGTTTCAGGAAAAAAAGACTTTTTAAATATATGAGTGCCAAAAAGTTGAGGCCATATACAGTGGACCTGGACCAGAGGGAGTACTTTGATTTTGATCTGTATACCAAACACCACCTCAAACTTTCGGATGACCAGATATATATATATATATATATATATATATATATATATATATATATATATATATATATATATATAATTGATTTTACGATTTTTTTAAACTAAATCTTTTGTCAGTCATTATTAAACGACTAATCACCGTTTTTCAGCTATCAAATTTTCTTCTACTGATGATAAAAATCTGAGCTAACGGGACTTAAGTCATTATCTTTTTCTGTGTCCATGTATTGCTTAGTTAAAGCTTTGTTTTACAAATCATAATTTTTATCTTTATAAGAAAAGAGCAAACGAAAATTATTGAAAAAAAATCATTTCAAAGTGAGAAGATTTCCTAAAGCATAACTTTGAGGGGATTTTAGCCATGAACGAAAAATTAAAAACGCCAACGTTTTATTACACTTCACTACATTATCATAATAATTATGGTTCTATAGTTCCTTCTACTTATTTCTTTTTGCTACAAAATAGCAAAAAAAAAAACCAGTCGACATTCTGGTAATGCCTGTCTCAATGCTCGATGTCTCTCGGGAGCTTGGCTTTTCCAGCATATACATACTGCATCTCCTCCTCCCATGTCTGCGGAAACAGAATGAATTGCAAGTAGTAATTAAGAACAAGAAGTCGAGCGAAACGACAAGAAAAAATAAAAGAGCACCAATCCTACCTCATGTCTGAAGGAAAGCCTCAAATTTGGTACGTTCGTTTTGTGAATATCATTTCCCACGGGGCCTCTGATGTAGTACCCACTTCCGAGCCAATGCAGCTGACACAAAGATTGGAGAACAAATTACATCAGTGGTGTTTATGTTGCCTTCTCTCATGGTTTGCATTTGCTACTAGTGTTTATGTTTCTTACCTTCGCGTCGTGAGTGAATCCAGATTGATAGACGGAGTTTCTTGCTACCTCACAGAGATCACAGGAACTGAGCTTCCACACCTATGGACAGTGATGATAAATGAGAAATTTCATCGATCACGGGAAAAAGGATGCAGTTGATTTGCCTTACCTTTGCTGCGACACTGTATTCTTCGACTAGGGGCTCCTTAGTCAAGTGGATTTGCAGTGGATCATCAGTTGACAGTGAAACGTTCATTCCTCTCTGGAAGAACATGGGAAATGGGTTCTTGTGATAATCAAGGAAAAGTGAGTTGTTGCTGAGTGGAGACATTGCCAAACCAATCTGCAAAATTGAAGTAGAAACTAGTTTAAGCAATCATTCACAATATGATTGTATCGAAGAGCTAATGCCGCATCAACCTGTTACACAAGAACCATAGATCAATTTTAAAACTGATATTCTCTAAAACACGGTCCCTCACCTGAGCGAGGTAGTACAGATACTGCAAGACGGGTGATTTCCTCAAGTTGATCCCATGAGAGATGTTATGGCACAGGAGAAACCCAGCAGCCAAATGGTCGATATCACCTGCCTGATAAAGTAAGTTCAAAGTCAAGCTCGGAGAGCGAATGTCAGATAAAAATCAGATACAGAGTACTTAAGAAAACCACCTCTCCACAGTGAGGACGCAATCTGATAGTTGGCAATCCTTTTGATTCACGAAGCTGTAAGTGAACAAAACCATTAGATATACAGGATGCTGAATACTTTACTGAATGAAAACATGAATCAAATGAAGCACATATGTTTATTTCCTTACTGACCTTATTTAAAGTATACAGGTTGGCATAAATATAATAAGCATAATAAGAGAAAGCAGGATTAAAATCATTTGTCCATTGAGCTGGAGTAGGCATGTGTTTGGTTGGACGCCTTTCCGGTTTACTCTCATCATCCACCATGTCAAATCCTACCACCTAGATGGGAAAAGAGCATTAGGCATTTGGCCACAAGAAGAATTGAAAAGGACACTCTCTGATAATGGGTAATGCAAACCTGCATGAGGAATAAATGCAAGTGAGGATGTGAATTTGGATTAACTGTGACTTCGAAAAGGGGAAGGAAAACATTATCCAATATGGTCTGAAAGGAGGTAACAGTCCCCATACTCTTGTACACATTGTACAGTCGCGGAAGCTGCAAATTACAATATTAGAGTTTTATCAACTGGAAAAGGAAAAAAGAAAAAAAACAGGAACTTAAGAACCGAAACATAAAAGTATTTTGCCTGAAGAACCCATACGACTAGACTAATTTTCATTCAAATACTGGCGAGTTTACAGCTTACAAATAAATACACTAGAGCAACTAGTGTTCAGCTTGAAACACAATTCCCAGATTAACCCCTTCTGACAAATCATTGCCATGTGTTACTTGCAGCGAACATCATTACAAAATACTTTGGTTATCCAGCAGAACCTCTATGATATCACAAGCATTGGCTAAAAACATTTTAATTATTGATTCACACCAAGATATGCAAGTATTTATATTCAAACAAAAGCATTATCTACAAACCATATACAGCAAAAAATCATTCCCAATCAAGCAGCTGGAAAACAGTACACTGAAATGCCCATGAGAGACTGTAGTACATGAAGAAAAACGGGATGATACCTGAATCAACCAAACAGCATTATCACTGTAAAGTGAATTATTGACAAACCAACTTGCCAGCTGATCCCATTCACTTTGTTTCCTCCCATAAATTGAAATTCTATACTCAGCCATCTGTAAACGAAATGAGAGATGTAGATGGGCCCCAAAATAAAGTAGCAAAGAATTATGATGCATCTTTGAAGGCAGTTGAAAGAAAATTCATAATAAAACTTGCATTTGAATTTTGACCAAAACACCACTGAGAAAATGAGGAACTAAATTCATCAAACAATTCAACGAGAGGAATTCATAATAAAACTTGCTTTTGAACTTTGACCAAAACACCATTGAGAAAATGAGGAACTAAATTCATCAAGAGAGAGAGAGACTTTATGGTTATGAATCTTCAGAGTTTCTAAAAAGCTACAGAAACAGGTATAAACCTCATCGCTTAGCAGCTAACTATTGGCATAAGGATACTTCAAAAAAATAAGAAGAAAAACTAGTGACATAAGGAAAACCCCAGAAAAGGTTGGATGTCTCCACCTGATATTTACTAGCTTCAAGATCTGACAAGACCTCCTTTGTCACCTCAGCTAGAAAACGGCCTGAAATCACAAAGAAGAAAAAATAGTTTTTACTTGATTGATCTTTTTGTAACTAAAATTATTCATGCAGAAAGTACAATAGATGTTGGGAAAACCCTAACAACGAATCAAACAGACACTAAAATTCATCAGACCTTGAATAAGATTGTCCTGCTTTAGGAATATCTCTCTAAGTCTGCTCTGCCCACAAGGATTATACTTGAGATTGAATTTGTCAAAGCGATGAAAGGTGCTCTTATCAGCATGCACATCCAACAAGTCAACGTTAAGATCATATCTGCAACACAAATGCATGTAGAATATAAGAGAGGAAAGAAAAACACGAAGTGAAAAGCAAGAACCAAGTAATACAGACCCTGTCAAGTCCAAACTCTCAAAAACTTCTTTCAAGGTTAGATATTGTCCATCGCGAAATATAACCACCTGAATGAAGAGAAAAATTAAATAGCAGAAAAAATCAAAACACATGCAGACAATCATTCAAATTGTCCAGCATTAAAACAATTACCTAACCATTTCTCCTCAAAGCTTTCAAAGTGAAGATTCCGAATACAACTAGATCGTACATTAACTATGTATGATCAAGTAATGCCCTACCTCATCTGGTTCTTTTCTTAACTTTGACTTGATAAACCGGAGAAGATGCTTCTGGTTCATGCAAGCAGAATGATGTATATGAGTATCAACTTTCCTTATATTATAGAGATCTCGGTGAGGAGCACTTTTTTGAGCTAAAAACTCCCGGTCTGAATTTACTAACACATGAAGACGGAATTTCTGTGTAACATCAAGAACACAGATGTCAGCACAATACAGGAGAGACCAATTTAGTGATGCAGAAGGTGCAGGTAGAAAGAGGAAGAAGACTTCATTACCTCCTCAAGGAACCGCAGTCGATGATGGCATATAGAGCGAACATTTCCCACAGACATAACTTTCAAGATGTGATGCATGTCAGTAAAAAATGTTGTCGAGCTTGCAACAGGAAAAAGCTCTTCTGTGTCTGAGACATCCAACATAATGTAAGACGGGGATGCCATCATCTAAAACACAAACTGAAAAGAAAAGAATAAACGAAAAAATGCATTCTTCTGTTGTCTGCATCATCACTAAAATTCAGTACCTACACTTACCATTTTCACTGGCATAGACATGAACCACTCCATCTTCCATTCTACAATGATGCTGCATCCAAAATTCAAACAATTAGATGATGAAAATAATATAATCATAACATACTAAACAGCTAAAACAAGATGAAATCGGCAGAAGTGTCTGCAGCTCTGTGCAAATTATGACCAGTTACCACCCCTGAATCGATTTGCATAACCTAAAAGAAATTCCCAGTAGTGAAAATTAACATGCTAAGAAAATAAACTCACTGAGGTTGCTTCAACGGGAACAAAGTCGAGCGGATTTCGTTTCACGTGTGACCCATTTTCTGGAACGGCTGCTCTCATCCATGGAGCAACTTTTTCCCTGAAAACATACTTCTCCCTCAAATCTAAACATTCGCGAAGCATCTTCATCTCCTCTTCATCTTCAATGTTCATAGATTCTGATTTCACAATTTAAACATCAATGCTCACAATATTAAAGGCAAGGAAACACGCAGACTGACTGTTGGCCACTACACAGAGTCACAGACTATGTCTACCATGATAAACCCAGATATAGGAAAGAAAAAAATACCATGCACTCTAGCACCCGCAGGTAAATAAGTGCTTAGAACAACCCGATCAGAGTTTCTAATGTGTGTAGAAGTTGTATCAATATTTCCACCCTCTTGGTTTGCATTATCTCTTGCCTCATATGTAATTCCATTGCTCGGTTGAGATTGGACATGCAACCTTTGTTCAGCTGTTATTGGTAAACTCTGATTGTTGACATCCAAGTCCTGCAGATTCAATCGATTCAGACAACTGATAAAAAAAAATTCCTCAAGGGGATTGTATCTTAATTTATTTACAAGAGAGGTCCCAAATGATTTCCCCACAACAAATGGAATAATCGCACATTCACTCATATACATGTCTCCGTGTTTGCCCTTGGAGTTTTTACCTTGTTGTAGGGGTCATCGTTCTCTTCAAATTCTGCTGCTTCCTCATCAGAATCTCCAACACTTTCAACTCCATAACCAGCTGAGGATCTTGGAGTAATGTGGCCAGCCGATCCTACCCTCAGCTGTGGGCCCAAGTCATCTCCTAAAAAATAGAAATCATACGAGATGAGACCTTCTTATCACTTCCATGACGACCTTCGTGCTTATCAATTAAAGTAGCCAAGAACGACCAATGCCAGATAGCCTTACAAACGTCAGCAATCTCTACCCAATTCGGAAAGGAACCCAAGGCAGTTGGCGATTAGCCAAAATTTTAAAAACAATTTCAGTTCTACCAATCAAAAATTAGATTTCCGTTCCATTTTCATTACTTATCCGTGATATAAAAATTACTCTGGAATTTTCTCTCTTTCAAAACCTACTCAGAAATCGAAAGACTCTGAATAAGCTAAAGCTATATACAACTAGGTTAACTATATTGTACAGTAATATTAGCGGGTAATCATGCTAACCCGTTGAGCATCTTTTCACAATACATCCTCGTGATTTGTAATAGTGACAGATAAAACAATCATGATAAACAAATTGAAGCAAAATAATAGGAATATAACAATGCATGTTCCGAATTAAAGAGATATAGTTTACCATCTCCTTGATTAGTACGAAGAGGAGGCAAATTCGATGTGATAGAATCGAGATTATGATCTTCATTCCCGAATTCATCTCCATCTTCACTCCCCGCCCAATCATTCGCCAGTGACACATCCGGCATGGACGACGAAACTCTGTATCGTCTAATCCCCCGGCTTTCGTCTCCACCGCCATCCAAACGACCTTCACGAGTATCAATCGTATCCGATGGTTCTGCATGGTGATCGGCGGCGGCTCCCCCGTCTTCGGCGTGGACGCGGCGGCGGTGGCGGTGACGGGGGCGAGGATTCTCCCGCGGCGGTTGGCTGCGGAGCTTAATGAGTCGGTCGAGGACTTGATCGACGCTGCGCTTGTGAATGTAGAACGCGGAGATTGCCATGACTGAGGCTCCGAAAAGCGCCGCCAAGGCGAGCTCTAGCGGCGCCGCCTCCATTGGTGGTGTCGGTGGCGGTGGCGGTGGCGGTGGCGGTGGCGGGTTGTTCTGAGTTAGTGTGCGAGTGTGTGTGAAATGTTGGCGCGTCGCGGGGCTTTTCCACTCTGATTATTATTTCTGTTTTTTATTCTTTTTCGGGAATTAATTGGGGTTTTGCAGAAAAATATAGAAGCCCCATCCGCTTTCTGTGGATTCTGGATTCTAGTAAACAAAACGTTTTTCTTAAAACGAGATTCAAGAGGGTCCTGTACATTTCTATTTTTCACACGTCATTTTATAAAACTCCAATATAAAGTGTTGGAAAACACTGTCTTTTCATTGGTATATAAAAATATGGGGTTAAATTGAAATTATATAACGGTAAAAGATTTTATTTGCAATATTCAAATTTTATTATGCAACGTACAATAGTTACTCCCTCTGTCTCAGTCTATTCTGCACATAATCTTTTCACAGTATTCAATAACATATGTTTGATTATAAATATGTGTAGTTACGGACAATAATGACACACAAAAATTTGATATTTATAAACTACATGTTACGGCGAATCTAACAATATCTCATACAATAAAATTATTGTTCATATGCATACTCAAATATGTTGTCAACAATTTTAGAGCTACAATACCAAACTCACTATTCCACTGGGAAAAACATTTCTTGTTGTATGATTCTCTCTAAGTTTTGAGAGCAACGGTGGAAAACCACATTCTATTCCTTGTTCTAGCAACAAGCAGGAAAAAGGAAAAAATACATCCATTTCTCTTTGCAACCACACAACCTTCATCATAAACACTGCAACTGAATTCAAACCTCCAACCATAGACTTAAGCCAAATATTCCAATCCCTGCAACCATCCCAAACAAAAAATTCCATCCAAAAGCTACCTGCCAGTACCACAAAAATAGAATCACAATCCATAAGCTTTTACAATATTAAGGAAACATACAAAACCTATACCCAAAAAACAAAAAACAAAAAGAAGGAAAGAGAGTGAAAACAGAAGTCAAAAGGGAAACGGGAAAATGGCGCGATGATCTTGGAGGACCACTGGTCGGACGACTCGTGACATGGCTCCTAATTCTCAGAGGAGCATAGGGATGTTCCACTGGGGGGCTAACCTCAACCGAAGCATGAACAAGCCAGTCAGAAGAGGGCCAGTGCTTGTCAGAGATGAGGAGGACTACAATAATGGTATACGAGACTTTGCAAACTCGCTGGTAGGGTTCTTCGTAGACTATAGACAATTCAGTGCAGGGAGAATTCAGGCGCATGTAGACAACTTTTGGGGCGGTGGCGTTGAAGTCATGGCAAAAGCAGGAAGGTTCTATGTGCTCAGGTTTGACTGCCGGACACATATGAATGTCGTCCTCCACAACGGCCCTATGTCAGTGGTAGGTGGCCTGTTGGCACTGCGACGTTGGGTACCGGAGATGCTTCTGTCACATATGTGGGTGACCATAGTGTTGTTATGGATAAGGATTTATGGGCTTCCTACGGAGTACTTAACACCGGAATCAGTGGCTAAATATGCCAGAGTTGTGGGAGATGCAGAAGAAGTGGTCTTCGGGGGTATGTCGGCAATGGAAAATACCGATTACGCAAACGTAAGGGTATGGGTAGACATACATCAACCCTTGGCATCGGGTTTTTATCTTCAACTGAGAAGGGGAGTACGAGCTTGGATATCCTTTGGCTACGAGAGAGTCCATAAGCTTTGCAGCAGATGTGGAGGCAATGGGCATACCATACACGTGTGCCATTTCCAAGACAATGCAATGCTAGAGTACTTCCTAACAGAGAGATTTGCTGCTTTGAGCCAGGTTTTAGAAGAAAAATATTCCGAGATAGCACAACCGAGCTTTTCCCAGTATCAATGCGGGTACACAGGAACCTCCTGGCCAGGCAGTTTACAAGAATCCCAGAAGACTTCCTTAGGAACAATGGTCATAGGTTCCAATGAGAGGGGAATTATATCCTGGAAGGGTTCCAATACCAAGAGAACGCCATCCCCGAGTCAAAGTATGCGGTGCCACAACAAGGGGGATATAATTCGGAATTCCCACAGACACAAAATAATGGCCAACTGTTTTATTATGGTCATCCACAAGAAAACTCACTGGCAGTCGACACAGATGAAAATTATGAGCAAGGGGAGGCACAAACACAGGACAGAAATAATTCGTCATCACTAGAGAACTATTCAGACTTTGAAATGTTCATTGGCGCCATCCCGGAAGAACCACCAAGCACAGACCGTCCAACTGAAGAACCAAAGGTCAATCCATAACATGTGTTAATCAATCCCTATGCCACCTTCGAAAATGATGACATGGTGGTGCGAGAGGCATGCCCAGGAGAAGCAGAAAACACAAGGTCGGAGGTCCCAGAGATGGTGGAAAGGAACGGGTCAAACAGGAAAAGGGTGACTGTGGAAAATTGGACGTCGGATGATGATGTGGCAAGGGATATGAATGAAAATTCACTGGTACCAGAGATAATAAATGAGGCAGGAAGAATTATCCACCACCCTGACAGGGTGCCAACCAAATTTATTGACAATGTCCCGAAAACCATACAGGAGATATATGAAAAAGCAATTGAGAGAATTGAGGAGACTTGCAAAAAGCATAGAAATGCTAAGGCGGTCAGGATATGGTACATGGCTACTATACTAAGCGATGATTCGGATCCGGAGGAGGAATCAACACCACAAGAGTCTTTTCAAGTGGGTGAGGCAGATGGAGAGCATTCATTACAAGGTATAACTTTGGCAGAGGTGCTACAGAGGGGCATTAAAGGCAAAGATAAGAGACATGGAGAGGAGCACACCAACGATGGGAAAAGGAACAAAGCATTGAATTCAAAGCCTGTAAACCATGTGTGCAGCGATGGCCCAGGAGATTATCGACGCCAAAAGAAAGGGAGCAGTGGAGCAAATCCACAAAATCTGGGGGGGGAAAGACGCTGACACTAGTGGAGAAGACGTCACAAGAGGAAGGAGGTAATGTTTTATTACCCAATCATCCTGCTATTTATGAAGTCCCATTGTGTGATCAAATTGAAGTCCAATCCACATGTCAAAATCACATAAGTGTTTTCATGCATGTTAGCCAACAACAAAACGACCAAACAGAAACCACTGCTACTGCAGGAGAAGCCCGTGGTGGTGTACCAGCCCACCTTAATCCAACAATCATGACCAGCCCAATATACACAACAATAGACACCCAACCACCAATTAGTGTCCAAACAAAAATATATATATATATATATATACACACCAAACCCATCCCCAAAAGCCCATAATCAAGCCCAAAACACAAGCCCAAATCAAAATTAACCAAGAAAATCACATAACCCAAAGCCAGCATATATCTGAACCATCTCAACCTATGCCCAACATTACAAATAGTGATGGTGGAGAAATGTTTAAGCCACAACCAGTGGACATTACTACCATCAATATACATCCCATAAATACTCATTCACTAATACAGAACAAACAACCAACCGTCCTAGCCCACCAGAACATGCATCCAAGCGTGAAGTGGGAAGAAAGGAGCAATGCTACCTCTCAAACATGTGAGCAAATGGCCGATGGACACGGGGAAATCCATAAAATAATGGGCATTGGGCCTAAAAATGGAATGGGCCAATAGAAGGGCCCAATCTGGGGAAAATGGCAAAGCTTGTCGGGACCACCACAACAAAGGCCCGGTTGCCACAATCTGCCGAGCCAGACAGACGCACAAAATTTGGTACCACTGGGTTCAATATCACTCCGATAGCAATTGGAGAAGTCATCGGAGCAGGCCATGCAAATGTAGATAATTGATAGTTCCTTCTCCCGGGCACATCAACGGAGGCAGAGAGCATGGCGGGAGGATACACAAACCGATCCACTGGAGATCGTGAAATAGACGGTGCCGACGGGGATAAAAAGGTAGTCGGAGAAGGTTGGTTTGAAGGTGACACCGGAGTTGACATCAGTGACGGAGTCGACCTCGATCAGAATCTGGGATCACTTTAACCCCAACCCATGGTCTCCTCCGGCACATCACCAACACGGCAGCATGGTGACCTTATGCCTAGATCCCAAGAGGAAGCTGGAATCAAAATATTTGTAGATCTATCACACCAAGCAAAATCATATTCATCTCTGTAGGCGGTTTTCTCCGAACTGGCAATTTCAACATTAAGGGGAGACAGTGCGATCTTGAAGAAAGTGTCTCGATCCAGAAGAACCAACAAACAAAGGAAGGTGTGGAAGTTTTACAATTGAATGAAGATGCAAGGGAATTGAGGAGCAAATAGATGGAAAGTGAGCAAATAAAGGCACAAATCAGGGAAAAGAATGAGAGTAGGGTCCACTCCTTTTATTCTCCAAATTGATACTGTGACAAAAAAGAAGGAGATTTCATCATTTCAGAATACAGTTTTGGGTTCAAAAATTTGTGAAATCAATAACCAGGCGAGCTCAAGCAAGACAGAGGGTTACCATGAGGGTCAAGATAGGGTATTAGAGCAAGATTATCACCATCGAAATCGACCATAGCAACTAGAGCTATGATCGAAAGAAACATGTCGCACCAAAAAGGACCTGCTTTTCTGTTTCCAAAAATGGTACAAATTGGGCCATATGAGGGATCAGCTAATTTAGCAACCAGCAGAGAAGATGGAGCGATGAATTTCACCAAATATGAATAGGAAGCTCTATCTTGGGCAATGGAGGAATTCATGCCAGTAACAGGGAAGCTCAGAGACAAGAGAAAAAGTAACCTTGAAGTGGAACTGGGAGACGTCGCGTTTCATAAAAGATCCAGGAGCAATGCAAATGATGAGGTATTCCTTATTCAGGCAATTGAGAAATTCCCTGAAATGGAGGAAAATGTAGCGATTGAGCAAGAGAAAATGGTAATTGTGGGAGATCGGACCTACAAGGAGGTCATCACAGTGGTAGTGAATTCATTTGCAGAAGCTGACTGGGGTACTTTGGTGGTTGGCCAAAACAACTGCCCAGAGGTATATGAATCTACTCAGCTGGAACTAGAGAGGGCATACACACCCTTTGACAGTAAACACACTAAACAACCTCATTTCACAGTATAAACCCAATATCACTTTTCTGATGGAAACTAAATGTAATAATAGTAAGTTGAATAGCTGGTTAGAGAAGTCTTACTTTACTAGATGGGAAGTAGTGGATGTTGTTGGTGCTAGTGGCGATTTGTGTGTTGCCTGGACACCGGACATCCAGCTACGAGTAGCAAAAAACTGCCCAAATTTTGTATCCTGTATTATAACCTCCCAAAACGGAGACGAATAGAGCCTCGTGTTGCTGTACGATCACCCCGATAGAAAAAATAGGGAACAAGTACGGGATGATCTAAATGAGGAGATTCGGAGATGCTCGATGCCTCTATTGGTCATAGAGGACTATAATCAAGTAACCGGAAATGAAGACAAGAAAGGAGGGAACTTAGTAACGGACCAGGAGACCGCCGTTCTGGCCAACGTATTACAAATGAATGGCCTAGCAGAACTACTGAACCACAGACAGTGGTTTACATGGTCAAATGGACGAAAATGAGACCAATTGATAATAGAATGGCTAAACAGAGGATTTGTTAAAAATCATGGTTCAACCTCTTTCCATCGTATATGTTGAGGAATCTACCAATGACGAGGTCAGACCATGGTCCAATAGTACTAAATACCCACCACCAGACTAACGGTGGTAAGACTTAGTCGATGCAGAAGTTTGAAGCATTCTGGACTAGAAGGGAGGAAGTAAAGCAGATAATCAGGGATACATGGCATAATACACCAAGGAAAAATGAACATATGTCTGCAGTGGTCAATAAACTAAATGGCACGATGCACAGACTGAGCAACTGGAGCAAAAAAATGTAGGTTGTTTAGAAGAATGATCCGCATGAAAGTAGGGGAAATTGACAAGCTTCAATCAAGGAACGAGTTCGAAGTTGCGAGTGTAAGGGATTATGAGCTGGATGGCTTACTAACACAACAAAATGATTACTCGAATAAGAGAGTGAAGACAAATTGGTATATGGAAGGCAACAAAAACACAAGTTTCTTCCACAACTGGGCAAGGAAAAAACAAGGAAGAAACAAAATCATACTAATGATGAACAATTTGGGGATTTGGATCACTGAACCAACTCAACTAAGGAACATGGGGTAAAGCATGTCAGTATGGTGTTCGTTGAAGAATCAGTCATGCCACAGGATGCTTTTGGAGAATCAGCCATTACCGGCGTTTTGCAAGTTATCGAACCCTCAGTCAACAACAAGCAAAGTAACAAACTATCGGCAAGAGTGACAGTGGAAGAGATAAAAAGAGCAGTATTCCAGATGGGGAAATGGAAAGCACCAGGCCCAGACGGCATCCCAGCAGGATTCTATCAACACTACTGGAATGAAGTGGGTGATGAACTTACAAGATCAGTACAGGAATTTTTCACAACAGGGAGAATGCTCAGTGACTGGAATGCGACCAACATAGTACTCATCCCCAAAAAAAAGGTACCATCTAAACCTGCTGACTTAAGGCCAATTAGCTTGTGCAACGTTACATATAAAGTCATTGCCAAAGTATTAGCAAATAGATTTAAACATATTATGGGGTATCTTATCTCGGGGAACCAAGCGGCATTCGTGCAAGGGAGATCAATAGTAGAAAACTCACTCATTGCGCACGAATTGATAGAAAAGATGAGGAAGTAGAAGACAGGGAAGACGAAAATTGCTGCATTGAAGATCGATATGAGTAAAGCCTATGATCGAGTGTCCTGGGATTTCCTTAGGAATGTCATGGGATGGATGTGGTTTCCAATAAAGTGGATTAACTGGATAATGGAATGTGTTACCACTGTCACCTACTCCATCAAATTTAATGAGAAACTCTCAACACCATTCAAACCCATACAAGGACTACGTCAAGGATGTCCATTATCACCTTTCCTCTTCATTCTTTTCCAGAAAGCTCTGTCATCTATAATAGCATCGGCACCATTCCAACAAGTATGTAGAGGCATACAATGTGGTACAGGGGTCCCAAGAGTCTCGAATCTCACGTTTGCAGACGAATGTCTCATGTTTTTCGAAGTAACGAAAAGTGGCATGAGGAAATTAGCGTCCACGCTAAACCTCTTTACAGCATACTCAGGTCAACGCCTCAATTTTGAGAAATCATCTTTTCTCATTAGCCTAAATGTGAATGACTATACCATAAACCTAATCAAGTTAAGGTTCAACATCAAACCTAATCTCCCGCAAGGCAAATACCTAGGTCATGATATAAATTTTGAAGGGTCGAAAGTCAGAATATTCAAAGCTTTACGAAGGAAGGTTACCACCAAAATATCTATGTGGAGGAGGAGTGATCTGTCAATAATAGGAAGGATCACACTGTGCAAACATGTTCTCTGCACGTTATCATAATACACTATAGGGACTTTTAGAATACCAAAGATGGTAGCGGAGGAGGTGGGCATACAGGTGGCAAGGTTCATCTGGGCAGGAGATACAGAGGGAAGAGGGATCCACTGGAAATCTTGGTCAAAAGTATGTACATCGAAATGGCGAGGTCGACTTGGTATGAGATCAACGTCAGAAATGAATCAAGTATTGCTAGGGAAGCAAGCATGATTACTTTTGGAAAACAAAACTCGTTCATCTCAAAATCTTCCTGGCTAAGTACTGCAGGAATCAAGAACTATTGAAGACAAGACAGAAGCATGGTGACTCATGAGGATGGAAGGGGATACTCTGGGGGATGGAGCAAATCAAACCACACCTAAAGTGGAAAATTGTGACAGGGAAAACTATGGACATCCAGCAAAACTGGATTCTAAATCAGCCGAACCCAATCTGCTTCAACACAGACACACTTCCAGCCCTCGGCGTTAAGGTAGCTAACATGATTGATGCAAATAAATGCTGGAGGATGCCGTTACTCAGGGTGTTGTACCCGTGCCAATCGGTTAAGGAAATTGTAAAAATCCATGTCCCAGCACACAATTTCGGGGAAGCAGATTACTTAGTCTGGGAGAAGGAATTACTAGGGAAATACACAGTCAAGTTAGGATATCATTTTGCATGGGAGGGTAGGAAAAGAGCGAAACCATCGTTCTCTACACCACAAACTATCGACTTTGAGGAATCAAATATGTGGAAGTCCTTATGGAACAGCAACATCCTTGAACATATAAAATTTCTCATTTGAAGAATGATCCAAGGAGCATGCCCAACCAACCCTAACCTAAAGAGAAGAGGCATGAATATATCATCTAAGTGCCAAGTGTGTTTTACAACAGACGTGTCGATACAACATATGATCTTTGAATGCGACATCGCATAAAAGGTTTGGAAACAGAGCAGATTAAGACTAGACTTGAACTCAGGTAATCCT
Organism: Rubia yunnanensis; assembly: GCA_037428765.1. NCBI lineage: Eukaryota > Viridiplantae > Streptophyta > Magnoliopsida > Gentianales > Rubiaceae > Rubia > Rubia yunnanensis. Next base: position 77,505,795 of record CM075071.1, on the reverse strand, counting down.
ATCTCACTTAAGAACTGACTACAACAGTGGTTCAGAGTAGCACCCGAGAAGGAGGATAAAGAGCTAGCATGCTTTATAATATGATCAATATGGTGAGCTAGGAATACAACCACTTTTGATCTGACCTCCACACCAATCCTTTTGGCACATTAGGGCTGAAATTGCATCACTGACATACATGACTAGAGAAAGGAAACTCAATTGAGGACCATCCAATCAAAACCCAGACACTGTCCCACAAACAACATATCAACAAATGGACAGTGATGGTGACCCAATTAAGGAAACGATCAAGGCGGGTGACGTTACCCTATTGTGGCTTAAGAAAGAGAAGAGCATGGACCACCTATTTCAGGATCGCACCACAATAACCACCGATGCGGCTTTCTGTAATAACAAGGGTGAAGGAGTTGCGGCCTGGTGCACAAAAACTACGGATACAGAAGAAAGCTGGGAAGGTACAATGCCACTGCAGGCATTGTCAGCTGTCCAAACGGAATTAATGGCTATCCTACAGGTCCTGAAACAAGCAAGTGTCAGAGGGAAAATGCGCCTCTTGGTCAAGACTGATTGTGAAAATGCACTATGTTATATCACCAAGTACCCTGAGATCCCGCCAGATGTGAGGCAACCAGTTACGGAGATCCTAGTCTTAGGTATGGTATTTTGCAGCATGTCTATCGTTAAGGTGGATGGAGTAGAAGTAGTAGAAGCACACAACTTGGCACACGCCAATAGAACATGTAATATGATTCCTACTTATTAATGAAAGTTAATATTGTTCCAAAAAAAATGTGGTCAAAGTTTGGCATATTTGACCAAAAAAATATTCTGTGCAAAATATGCTAGGACGGAGGGAGTATAAGTTTATGACCCAATTAATGCAACCCGGAAAATTTATCTTGATTTCGTTTAATTTTCTATTTAAACATTGGTATTTCCATAACTTATGAAAAGACAGTCTTTCAGAAGACGGACTCTTATAATAATAACCCAACAATTTCACAAATAAAAATAAATGAAAATAATAATGAGATTTGTCTAAGCATAAACAATTTAATTAACTAAATGAAACTAAATTGAAATTTAACATTATAAAAAAATATAGGGATATTAGATCAAAAATCCACTCAAATGTGAATATAAATTAGTTACATACTTACATGTCAAATAGTGAGAATATCAACGGTGTGATTCATTTTACAAATGTGCCATTGGGGCACAAATGTGGACTAGAGGCAATTATGGGTCAAACAATGAAAATACCTGTTGTGTTATTAATCGATCGATTGTGTCACTGAACCAATCGAGGCTTGGGCCAAACAGTAACAGTATACAATCGTTGTGCCAATCTCACCAACTTTGAATCTTGATACCATAATAAATTCATGAACTTTTATAATAAGATAAAGAGAAAGTTGTATTTATAATCCTACATAATTTATATAAGTGATAATATAATCTTACAGTATTTAAAAGTGGCAATTTAACTCTAGATAATTAGTAAAAGTGCAAAACTAACCAATCCGACAAACTTTTGCCAGAAATATATGAAATGACTCTTGTATCCCTTTTTCAAAAAGACAAAAAAAGGTAAAATGACCATTATGCCTCCCCTAAAACCTTATTCTAATATGCTTATTATTCTCTTGTGCTCTTAACCCCCCCCCCCCCCCCCCCCCGTCTTCTCTCTTGTCGATGGTGTGGTTCTCTTCTTCTCCCGACCAGGTGGTGTGGTTCTCTTCTTTTCCCGACTCGCGACATTGAATTGGGCTGATTGGTGAGGGGTTGGGCTTGGGAATCAGGCTGGGTGGGGTGGTGATGAAGGAGAAGTCTGCCGGCTATAATGAAAGAGAAGGGAGGAGGAGGCATCGAATAAGGCGGTGCTGGCGAAGGAGTGGGGAAAGGTGGAGATTGGAAATGGTGGTGGTGGGCATTGGAGATCGGTGGATCGAAATAGATCGAAGATGGTGGTGGTAAAGAAGGGGTTGGGCTTGGGTGGAGGAGAAGGGAATGATTTTGGGTGGAGAAAGTGGCGCATGGTAGAGCAGTGGTATTGGTAGTGGTGGCAGAGCAGCTGCAGTGGGTAAAGGTAAATAGTCCATACAATTTTAATTTTTGCTCCAAGGAGCATGTTTGTCATTTTAAGTGCGTCCATGGCAAGGTCAACGCCGGAAGTGCCACCTTATGGTTATATTGACACTTTCATTATAAAGTTGTGGTGGTTTTTTTTACTTTGAAACAATTTGAGAGTTGCATTGGCACTTTCGCAACTATATAGGGTTAAATTGATATATAAATTTAATTATGGTTGTGTTTGATATGGCTTGTAAAATGTCTTGCTTATAAGTTAAGCATTTATTAGTGTTCGGCAAAGTGTTAAAAAAATATGTTATTTTAAAATCATGAGTTGCTTTTAGAGGAAAATCATAAGTTGATACCCCCTACTTTCAAAATAAGTCTTTTTGCTTATAGGTACATCCTTGCCAAACACATGATAATACTACTCCTTATGTTTCACTTGATTTGACACACTTTTCTTGTTTGGTTGTTCCTTTTGAATAGATATACTATCTATTTTTTGGATTTTTTCTTTCCATTTCATCTACACATTATATGTTTTTACTTTCTAAACTCAATTCCATCCACTCATTTCATTCACCATAAATCCAAATGCCTATACTTATAATGCCAAATACATACACATTTTCCCCTATTATTTCATTTATATTGACACGCTTTCAATTTTTGGTTTATTCACTCAGTATACATTTTACTTTATAAATTCAAATTCACAATTCATTTCATTCACCGGAATCCAAACATATAAATCTATTGTACTCCCTCCGTCCCAGCCCAAGCTGCAATTTTACTATTTGACAAGTCAACACTGTCAAACTTTCACCACGTATTTGAATAGATATATAAACAATAATATTATCATATGTGATTTGCTTGGATTCGTAGTAACAAGTAGTTTCTAAATATTAACTTTTTATTTGTTGTTATTATATATAGTTAAACATATGGCAAAGTCTTGGGAAAGACGGTCTTTCCATAAGCTTATGGAAAGACGGGTTTTGATTTGAATAATAAAAGGTAAAAGGCCTTAGTTGCAATATTAAAGTTTTAGTATGAAACATGTAGTAGTTATAAAATTTATAACCCGGTTCATGCAACCCAAAAATTTTATCTTAATTTATTCTAATTTACACTTTCAACCTTGGTCTTTCCATAACTTATGGAAAGACCGTCTTTCAAGAGACAGACTCTAAACATATTACCGGTGAACATGTTTTTCAAAAACCATAAAAAAAATCCCACGTCGTTTGATCCGAGACAAAAGGAGTATCATATATTGATGAAAACATGTAAATCTATGTTGTCACATAGAGGAACGGAGAAAGTAATAAAACAACAAAAGTAACATGGGAGTCCCAAGAAAATATTATGTTATGTCTGTTCGGTATCTTGCGTTTAAACGAATTTTGAGTTGAGCTGAAAACGATGGTCAACATGAGGACAATCAAAAGCTACCCCAAGAAAATGAAGCCCACTACTTCCTTCTTTTGAATTGTCACCGTTTTTAACTTAAAAAGTCATATTAAGTGTCACTTGCAATAATGGGCCTTTCATCCATCTCAAACGCGGCTCAGTATGCAATCAAACGCGGCTATGCAGAGCTTGAATTTCAAAACAATGCTATTCATACCCAATTTAATCGAAATTGATTTGCTATAGTAAATAAAATGATTTAGATTGTCTTTGGTAGAGTTTATAAGTTGGAGTGAGTCTCCTGACAGACCGTCTGTCCATAAATTTATGGGCATGCCACTTATTTTTTATCTTGCACACCGCATTTGTTAAATTACAAGTAAAATTTAAAAATATTTTTTTATATCATATATTTTTAGTTTTTTACCTTTAAATACATATTATTACTCGTTTTAATTTATTAAATATAATGTATAAATTTGATTAAGAAATAAAATATTTAAGGTAAAAACCCCTGAGGAGTGTACATAAGCTTATGGAAAAACCGTTTTTCATGAGACTTTCTCTGTAAGTTAAGCACTTTTTAGTGTTTGGTAAAGTGATAAAAAATAACTTATTTTGAAAGTACAAGCGATTTTGGGGACAGACATAAACTAGTGTCCGCATACTTTCAAATAAGTCAGTTTTACTTCTAAACACATCTCTACCGAACACAGCCTTAACATAACCTTAAAATCGAACTTTAAATTATTTTATTATCATACACCTTAATATATATACCTATATTATAATTTTTTAAAATATTTATTAAAATATTTTTATGGAAAATATGCAAATATAACCTTATATAGTTGAAAAAAATGCAGATATGACCTTGAGATATTTTTTAGTGCAAATATAACCCTAACTACTTAACAAAAATGCAAATATAACCTTCTGGTGACATTTCTGGCATTGACCAAGTTTTCCCGGCGTTGACCTCCCAAAAATGACAAAAATGCCCTCGAACCAAAAGCTAAAATTGGGTGGACAATTATACCCTTACCCGCCGCCGGACCACCGCCGGACCACTACCGGACCAAGTAGGGTTATATCTGCACATTATGAAATTTGATATGATTATATCAACACATTCATAAAAAGTGTAAGGTTATATTAGCACATAATATAAAAGCAAAATCTATCAACATTAAAAATCCTAGGTCGAAAAACACAACAAAATAACAACTGCACACACAACACCAAAGGTTATCTAATCATTAATCCAAACTAAATTCAACAAAATAAAAAAAATGTCAACCAAATCCTTATATTCAATACCATATGTACCGCTTATCTCTATTCATGTGACGAGAAGTAAAAGAATATCACATAATCAAACATAATATTGCATTAATCTAGTGAATTAAGGGAAATTTCAGATAAAGATACCATTTTTGAAAGGTTCCCGCACTTCCTCTTCAATGTCCGTTGCGTTGACCTCGCCAAATCTCTTTCTTCAAACTAGAATTACATTCTGGAACGTTGGCAATCGGTAGAAGAGGTTGCAATGGCGGTTGCATGCGGTTGGCGTTGATTTTGTACTAATATGACACTTTGTTTTTATAGTATGTACAGATATAACCCTACATTTTTTATGAATGTGCTGATATAACCCTATTAGTTTTAGGAATGTGCTCATATAACCCTATCAAATTTTATAATGTGTTGATATAGCCCTACCTGGTCCGGCGACAGTCCGAAAATAATATTTAGGTACAATGATGCTAAGGGCAATAACATTCTTTCCTATTTTTTAGTAGGGAAAAACTGTCTTTTAACAAAATTCTAACTAAAAGTTGCCAAAAAAGGTTATATTTATACATAACCTAAATATCTAGGGTTATATATGCACTTTTAGTTATCGCAGAGTTTGTTGAACTTACCAGAGGTTTAATAAATTTGCCACCAAAATCCATCCCGATACCACTTCTTACACTAGAAGTGGCCTGCAGTGGGGTGTCTTTAGAAGGCCGTCATGGTGGACGCCTGATAAAGTAATTTTCCATAATAATTCTGATTAATGATGAAGAGTACATATAGAGTACAAAGTAGACTAGTCTAAATATAACTCTAGGCATAGTCAACATGGAATAAAATAATATCTAATCTTCTACTTGCTTTATTCTAACACCCCTCTCAAGTGAAGCGTTTGATGCTCACCGACGCACAACTTGGATCTAAAGAACTCGGACAACGGACGAAAGAGCCCCTTGGTGAAGATGTCCACAAATCTGTAGAGAGGTCGGAACATGAGCAACGCACAACTTGCCAAATGTCACCAGCTCACGAACAAAATGGCAATCAATGTCTATATGCTTTGCCCGCTTGTGCGCGATCGGATTCTGAGCCAACAAAATAGCACTGTTGTTGTCGCATTACAACAAAGGCGAACCAGAAAGCGGAACCCGAAGATCCCAAAACATATGAGTGAGCCAAACAACCTTTGAAGCAGTGTTGGCAAGAGCACAATACTCAGACTCGGTACTAGAGCGAGAAACAGTGGGTTGTTTCTTGGCACTCCAAGAAACCAGATTCCCACCCAGATAAATCGCATAACTATAAGTGGGCCGATGAGTCTCCGGACAGCGGGCCCAGTCAGCATTAGAATATCCTAACACTTCTGGAGTGCTGGCAGAATGAAAAAATAAACCAAAATGAATAGTGCCACTAACATAACCTAAAATCCATGCAACTGCAGCAAAATGATCATCTCTAGGATCCTGAAGGTACTAACTCAGTGTGTTGACCGAGAAAGACAAATCCGGACGAGTGATGGTAAGATAATGAAGCACCCCAACAAGAGAGCGATAAAGGGTAGGATCCCGGAACGACGGACTAGTGGAACTGTGTAGCTGAGAATCGACAACAAACAATGTAGAAATTGGTGAAGCATTAGTCATACTAGCCAGAGTCAGAATATCCCTAGCATACTTTTCTTGGCCAAGAAGTAATCCTGAGGAGGTAGGAGAAACTTCAAGACCAAGAAAGTAATGAAGAGCACCACGATCCTTGATCGCAAACTCTCTGTGCGTCCAAGAAATAAACTGTCGAAGAAGAGTCAAGACGTTCCCTGTAAGATAAATGTCGTCCACATACACAAGGAGATACAGTAACGATAACCCTCTTGACTAACAAATAAGGAAGTATCAGTTGAGCTGCACTGAAAACCAAGCTGTGTAAGATAGTTGCTAAACTGCTGGAACCAAGCTGGAGGAGCCTGCTTAAAACCATAAATGGTCTTCTGCAGGCGACAAACAAAATCTGGATGAGAAGAATCCTGATGACCAATGGGATGCTTCATATAAACTGGAGTGTCCAGAACACCATTAATAAAGGCATTCTTGACATCCAGCTGATGAAGTGGCCAAGAACGCATGGTGGCAATCGCAAGAACTGTCTGAACAGTGGAGGCTTTGACCACATAACTGAAAGTATGGTCAAAGTCAAAGCTCGGAATCTGTGAAAAACCCTGCGCCACAAGTCTGTCTTTGTGGCACTCAATAGCACCATCTGGGCGATACTTGAGTCAATGGACCCATTTGGAGCCAACGATGTTGGCATCCGAAGGCTGAGGCACCAAGTCCCAAGTGTGCCATCTCATCGTCCTAGCTGAAACCCAGGCTGGATCCTAAAGAGCCAAGCGATAATAGTGGGCTCTTTCTGATAAAGAAGTGTAGCAGTAATACCATGCACAATAATCCGAATAATCTCGATGCTGAATGGCACCAGTGGCTGACTGAGTGTCCATCCAATGAGTATGAGGTGGAGGCGGCACGGCTGGAGGAGTCGGACCAGCGGATGACACCGGAGAAGACCCGACTGAGTTGGCTGAGTGGCGACCGACGGATAAGGCCGAAGAAGGGGCGGCCAAGACTGGCTGAGGCACCGTGACCGGTGGCTGAGAAGGCAGGACCGACGACGGAGAAGCCATTTCTGGGTCCATCGTGCAAATGGTGCATGGCGGCAAGGGAGACGATGCCAAAATGGGCACAGGGGCCGCAGAGTCAGCATCAGGATCAATAAAAGTAGAGACATCAAGAGCAGATGCTGGAGAGCCCGAGGTCAAAGAAGTAGCAAATGGAAAGTATGCCTCATCAAATCGAGCATGACGAGTGATGTAGACTCTGCTTGTAGAAGAATCTAGACACTGAAAACCTTTGTACCGTGAACTGTAGCCAATGAAGACACAAGGAATGCTATGATGAGATAATTTTTGATCCACATATGGTCGAACAAATGGAAAGACCCGGCACCCGAAAGGATGAAAATTCATGTAACTAGGGTCACGACCATATAGAAGCCCATAAGGAGAAGAACCATGCAGTACAGGAGTAGTTAGTCGGTTGATCGTGTATGCAGCTGCAGCAAATGCATCATCAGATGCAAATGAAAGAGCATAGTAAGACTCATCTCGGTAACATGCCTATATTTGCGCTCTGCACGACCATTCTGTTTTAGAGTGTAAGGACACGATATCTAATAATGAATACCCTTAGTGGAAAAATGGGCCCATAGACGAGTGTTCAGAAACTCGAAACCACCATCACTCTAAAAAAACTTAATTTTGGTTGAGAACCGATTCTTCACAAATGCCTCAAATTGTAAGTAAGCATAAAAAAAATTGACTTGCGACGAAGTGGATAAAGGCAGGTGAAACGAGAATAATCATCAAAAAATAAAGCATAGTACGAAAAACCATTCGACGATAAAACAGGGGAAGGTCCCCGTAAGTCACAATGAATCAAATCCAGTACATGCGTAGCACATTTATGGTTCTTAAAAAAAGCCAACCGTTGACCTTTCGCCATGACACAGGGGGCGCAGGTAACAAGTTTGGGAACAAAGAAGACAAAGAAACTAGGCCAGACTTCTGCAAATTAGAAATAACTGCCGTCAGTACATGACCCAAGCAAGCTTGCCAAAGCTCGTAAGATGCCCATTCTTTATTCTGCTGTAAATGCAAGAAAAATGTTGAATCGCCTCTATCCAAAACATAGAGACCATTTTCACTGTGGCCCCTGCCCACGGTTGCCTTGGAAACTTTGTTCCAAATGACAAAGTTTCGATCATCAAAGGTGACAAAAGCATTTAAATCTCTGGTCAGTTTACTAATAGCCATCAGATTCTTAGTGATATTAGGAACAACCAGAACATCATACAGGCATAAATCATCAGAATTTTTAGTATCACCAACATGAGAGATTCGAATAGAAGCACCATTACCAACAGAGACATGAGAATTACCAAAATATGGAGCGATAGACTCTAAGCCAGTGGCAGAGGATTCCATATGATTGGTGGCGCCAGAGTCAATATACCAATCAGAAGATCGTACAGTAGACTCTAACTGCAGAGATGACTGAAAACTTTCAGCCAGATGAGTGGAGTCTGTAAGATGAGTTGGACCCTGAAAACCAGTCTGACCAAGCATCTTGTAACAGGTCGCAACATAGTGACCGGGACGACCACACCAAGTGTATTGTGGCCGACCACGATAAGCCCCAACCGAGAACTGACCGCCAGACTTACCGCCTCACTAATCTCCAAAATGGCCACCCCTGGTGGCGCGTGAGGTGTACGAGCTGCCGCCCCTCACCGGTGCGTGATCCCACGCGTGGCCGGCCGAGGGGTTTTCGCCTGCTGTGAATGCGGCAGGCCCAGTGGCTGGGGCAGAATAGTCCTATAAATTTTTCAGAAAAGTTTCGTGGTTTTTGGCACGAGATAAAATATTGGCATACAACAAAGAAGGCAGAGAATTAATTAAAGGTACAGAAAAATCCTTAAACTCAGTTTCAAGTGCAGTAAAAAAACCAAATAATCTGATCATCATTCGATACAGGAGAACCCATCATAGAAAACTGCTCAAAAATTCTTTAAATTTAAGATGGAGTTCATGAACTGTACCAGTATTACGTATACCGTGGGCAGCAGCATGAAAAACAAAGGATGGTTGATGCACTGCTGTTGTGATAAACTGACTGAAGAGTGTCCCATATTTCCTTGGAAGTGGCACAGTTAGGTAAAACCACCAAAGCCTTTGGCGTGAGAGTAGAAAAAGAAGACTGCACACACGTTGATCTTCATCAACCCAGAGATCATAATCAGACTTGGCCTTCAAGTAGGCCTCCATGAGATCGGGCTTGGTGGTGGCGCTGCGACTGGGAGTGGCGTCAGCGGCCTGAGCGTAGGTGGTGGAAGAGGCGTTGGCCAGAGGAAGAGGAGGAACAGTCGGGTAGGGCTTGGAACCATCAAGAAATCCATACAGCTTCTGGGGCTTGAGAACATAGCCAGCTTGACGCTTCCACAACAGATAATTGGATGATGACAGTTTGATAGTCACCATGTGGAGCAAGGTATTATATGATAATTTCTCTTCAGACATGATGAGAGAAAGAAGAAAAAAATTGCGAAGAAAGAGAGGAGGGGAGGGGAGAGCAAGGCGACAACGACAATGGGGAGATGAGGGAGCCGCCGGGAAAGAAGAGTTTAGAACCAGATTTGCTCTGATACCATGATAAAGTAATTTCCTATAATGATTCTGATTAATGATGAAGAGTATATATAGAGTACAAAGAAAACTAATCTAAACATAACTTTAGGCCTAGTCAACATGGAATAAAATATTATCCAACTGTTTTATTCTAACAACGTCTCTAGAGGATCATCAAGGTGGACTATTTTCAATGGTATAGTTTACCAGAAATTTGAATGACTATATCGTTAAATTTCGAGGGAAATAAAATATAAGTTATATCTTGAAAAGTACAACAATTAAAACAATCGTAGACAACATAATCAAGCATGCTAAATTTCAATATCTTTTAAAATCAAAATACGAAAAATATATAAAAAGTATAAGGCAAAGTCTTGGAAAATACCGTCTTTTCATACATCTATGGAAAGATGGAGTAGAATCAGAATTATAGAAATGTAAAAGGTTCAAGTTTTAATATTAAAAATTTATTATGCATCGTGCACTAGTTATAAGTTTATGACCCGGTTAATGCAACCCGAATATTTTATCTTGATTTCTTTTATTTAATTTGCAGTTTTAATATTGACATTTTTATAACTTATAGAAAGATCGTATTTCAAGAGACGAACTCATAATATAAATACAAAGTATGCTCTTAAGCAAAATACATTACGTATATTAATAATTCAGTATAATATTGAATCCAGTCTAACTGAAATAGCAGTACACTGTACACATTATTGCCAGTAGATAAAACTGAAACCTAAAGTTTGTTAAAAAGTTGCGCACCTCACCAGCAACCGAATCTATAACAGATGAGCAAACCTACATTTTAGCAAAAAGTTGCGCAACTAAAGAGCGGTTCTCTGTTCACAAGCTTATGGACACACTACTTATTTTTTACCATTTTTAAATTACATACAAAATTTAAAAATTTTGAAAATATTTTTTTATATCATATATTTTTGTATTTTCACCTTCAAATACATATTATTACTTGTTTTAACTTATAAAATGCAATATTTAAATTTTATAAAAAATTACAACATTTAAGGCAAATGTCCCTGAGGACTGTCCATAATCTTATGAAAATACCGCATTTGCTGAGACTTTCCCTTACCTAAAATGTATTTCTCAGTCTTTTGAGCAAAATTACATTTCACACTTGAGGTATAGACAAGGTCGATCGCATAGGGAGGGCAAATGAAATGTTCACATCATGCTCCTAATTTAATGATTATATATGGGTCTCATTTTTTATTTTTTTAAAAGAATGCACTGTGTAAAATAAGAAGTATTAAAATTCTCTAATATTTTTACTCCCTCCATTTCACATGAGTCTGCATACTTTTTAGTCAATTTTCTCAGGTTCTGTTTGACCATCAGTAACTTTAATTACATATTACTAGGGTATTAAAATTTTATATTTAGAAATTACACAATGCAGAGATTCTAACAATATCTTACATGACGATATTAATGCTTATATATGAATTCAAATTTATGGTCAAATATATCATGAGAGAGTTGATAAAAAAGTATGCAGATTCAGGTGGGACGAAGGGAGTATGTTTTTCATATCAGATCTCATCTTACTAATATTGCATACCCTAAATATTACGTGCGAAACCCAAATTCTCAATTTGTTTCAGACCATTCAAAGTTTAGGGCCGACCGTAAAAGAGAATCTCCTTTTAATAGATATCAAATCAGTCCTATAGTGAACTCCTTCTGAAATAATTGCATGTACTAAGTGCACTATTCAGATCAACCGCACCATAATCTACACCTTTGAGTTATGACAGTTTTCTTCCCAAAAAATAAACACGCCGAGAATTAGTGTCCAAACATTCTGTTTGACGGTGCCACTCATCTAAAAGAACCAATAATTGTGTGAAATCGTGGACCAGAAACTCAGTATGAAAACGATGGGTCTAGTGAGATGTTAATATTGCGTTCCATAGATTTTTTTTTTTAGCAAACATTTACCGAATGGAAATAGTCGGTATAACGGATACGAATAATTTAATAAATTTTGATTTTGTTATTACACTGCTGGAAAACAGGTGCATAGCACCTGACTACCAATGCTAATTTTACCATTAACACCGGTATAAACGTATGAACAACTATGTAATGGTGTCTCTGTAACTTACAACACTGGTATAACACAAAAGAACGATGAATTATTGGTGCCTTTGTAACTTAAAGCACCGGTAAACATAATAATCGATGCCCAGTACAGGTGTGGTTTTGATAATGAATAACAAATGAGATAATTGTGAGCACCAGTTATGCACGTACCTGTGCATAAAACCTGTTATTCCACAAAAATTAAGTGGGAGAATGGAAAAAAGCACGCGAGAAAAGGAATATTGTAGCATAGGTATGAATTTTAGGTTGTAGCACCGGTATAGAAACCGGTGCAATCTTTACACACAAAAAATTTGGGCAATAGTGCAATTTCAGCATTATGCAATCATGTCGATTCCAGGGATGTTCCATCTATCCAATCATGTCCAAATCGAATAGTCGTGAACTTCAATGGAAATTTCAATATGGAATTGCCAATTTTGGTTTTCGAAAATTCCAAGATTCTTGGAGGGACCTAAGTGCAAAAAGCAAAAAGTTCACTGGAACGTCCAAATTAAAATCCGCTCGAACGTAATGCTATATTATGAATTCATAAAGTATATACCAAGACTTAATCAAAAAACTTTATGAATTCATAAAGTATATACCAAGACTTATTCAAAAATTTTATGAATATATCTTCACAAAACACTACCAATAATCCCCCTTGTTACAACTTCCTAACTTCCTAGTCATCTATAGTAGCGGTTTATAAATTTTCACTAAAAGTTACTTTTCTATTTCAAAATTTCAATCAACCCATGGAAACCTAATATGAAATAAAGTTCGATAAAAAAGGATAGTGTACCGCATTTTTAGCCAATAGTATAACTTTAGCAAAGTTACGTACAAATCTATTTTGGGACCCGTCATACACAATTTCCAAACACGGAAATGACAGAATGTTTAATTGATTTCTTATGAATCCAATTACTTAACTTCATTAAATGAAAAAATAATCCAACGATACTGGTCAGTGGATGAATAGTTTGGGGTGAAATTTTAAATTTTGGAAAGTATAAAACCAGCACCGGTATTTCAGAAACACTTAGAGATTATAGCACCGGTAGCTCTACCGGTGCTCAGTACTTAGAAATGTTTTTATCTCTCCATTCCTCTCTGTTTGTAAAAAAAATTTCGAAGCAGCCTGACGCAACTGCGTTTACAAATTTGAGCACCGGTCATCTACTTGTAGCACCGGTATCTATACCGGTGCTTGACACTTAGAAAAAAATTATTCCTCTTTGCTCTTGGGTTCCAAAAATGAAAAAAAAAAATTCAACTATACGCAGCCTGGAGCAGCTGCGTTATATTCTATAGGCACCGGTATTATGAATTCTGTACCGGTGCTACGATGACGCGTATATCTGAACCATTCATTATTTCCTTTCATTAAATCTCAACCATTTAAGATGTGTAGAATTTGTTGGTGTTTTGTTGATTTGTAGTAGATGTTTAAACTGTGGAGATGTTACAGTCTACGGGCCTCCGGGGCAAGGAGTGTTTGACATGGTTTGTTTACCCGATAACTGCTTCATTTTGACATTTTAAATTACTAAACATTAGTTAAAGGGCACTGCATAGGTTGCCTTCGATTCATGTGTTGTCCTCTAACTATGTAATGCTTATTCCATTACGAAAGTGTTGTAAAATGCATCTGCATTAGTAACATGTTGAACGTTTTGACTGAATGATGAACTATATTAAGGCTTAAAGGTTCTTTTCCAGCCAGTGAGTTTAAAATCACTGGCTGTATTTTTTTTATTTGTCGCCCAAATTCTAGCACCGGTATTTTGAATATTTCCATATCGGTGCCTATGGTAGGGGGTAAAAATTGGGCACCGGGAAGTGAAATCCGGTGCTGACTTACATTTTTAGCACTAGTAAAATATACCGGTGTTGGTTAAAATTTTTAGCACCAATAATAGATACCGGTGCCTATGCACCACATTACTAGCACCGCTCACATACATACCGGTATGAGAATTTGTAAAACACCGGTGCCTTTAATGGGTAATTACCAGTGCCTATCGGACCATTCTCCACTAATGTTAGTATATTACATGAATTAATCATACTTTTATCATTTAAAATAATATATATTTGTATTACATCGAAGTGTTACAGATTATGGTCATGCTGACTTAGGAAGAAGAAAAAACAATTAGGTATGATAATAATGATTTGGTCTTACCTTCTAGTTTAGTGCACTTGACTTGACCTCTAAAACTTTTTACTTGGTACGTAACAAAGTTACAACGCACTAACAATTTTTTGTTTAATAGTGATGCATATTTAGTGACAGTTTAGGAAATGTCACAATTTTTACTCTACAAGTATCATTTGATACATATGACATGCTCACATGCACTAAACTTAATTACTATATCAATTCAGCCACAAACCCTATTCTGCTGCAACCTCTATTGCCGCATCCCTTCTTCTTCAATTTTTCCCATCTTTCCTTTAGGGGAAATGAGGAACAGTAGTTTATTTTAATTCATATTTTTGTTATTGAATAAGTGTGAGATTTATCTCCACAGATTTGTTTTGTCCTTCGACCTGATCGATAAGATCGTTGTTTTCATACTGATAACTCGATTTAATTGTTCACGTTGATGTATTGTTCTCGATCTGCTTGTTCAGATCGTAATTTTGTTTGTGCTTTTATTTTGGATTTCCATTAGTTTGGACTCGTCAGACTTGTATTTTTCAAGGTGTTTACAATTTGGACAACATAGATCGTGGTTGGATCAAGTGGTGTTACAGTTGTAGAAGATCCTAGCTTGACATAGTGATATTGATGCATGATATGCTCCTCTCTGCCAAGTGGTCATGATTTTCACGGGAAACAAAGTTAATATCCCGAGGGCGATGTTACAGTTTTTATTGGATCCCTGATCTGTAATAGTACAGATGATCAATCTAGATAACATGTAATTTAGATATTCTTGCAATATGTTAGTTATTGCTAGAGACTAGTTAGATTGGATATCAATTTCACTTGTTATAATCGTTGGGTTTTTTTCCCAGCATTTTGGAATGATTGATTTTTCAATTTTTTTATTGTATCAATCCATGTCACAAAATTTGATGACATTTCTAAATTGAACTGCACGTTAAAGCGTCACAAAAATATAATAATACTTTAACATATTACAATATTTTAGTGATACGCTAAATAGAGCCACTTTACAAGAGGCGGTACTCTCAGTGTCGCGAATGCCCAAAAACATAATAATTCACAATTGGATGTTTTTTAAAGTGTGGTAACTGCGTAATATTTGTTGTTCAGTCGATTCAGTCCAAATAGCTTATGATTGCTAATAATGAGCATGCTCCCTATTTTCGTCCACGTTCGGCAATTCTTCTTTTGGCACAAAATTAATGAAAAATAAAATAAAATGAGGAGAATGGATTTGGGAATGGAAATTAAACTATTATTACGAACATTTTATTTCAGAGTACTGAAAAACATTCAATATTATTTGACAGGAGAAGGTGAGGGGGCCAAGTCTCGCGCACTAGCAATTGATATACTTAATGTTCCAAGACTAATGAATGAGTTGGAACTTTTTACCTTTCTAGAATTTAAAATGGTCCTTTAAGGGTCCAATTCACGAGGAGGGAACGAATCCTCGGCACGATAGGCATGTAAAGTGTTGAGTATTCAAAAAATGAAAAGTAAATAGAATGATTGAATGTGATTCAGTCTTTTTTACATTGAAAAGTGTAAATAATAGGTTAAAATGGAAGTGTGACAAATTTAGAATGCATAAACTAATTAGTTTTTTTATATTCATATAGTTACTAATATATTTTGTATTAATTGAAAACATAAATTTATTTTCAAAGAAAAACATACACCAATCTCTATAATTTTAAAATAAAATAAAATCCATTTATCCATCAAACATAATATTAAGCAAATACTCTATCTCAAAAGGTTAATGATCATGTAGTAAGCATGGCACTTTAGGAGTCCGTCTCTTGTGAGACCGTCTCATGGTGAGACCAAGGACTAAAGGCAAAATAGGAAAAGAGCAAACAAAATTCGGGGGCAAAAAATTAATAGAATTGGACTAAATTGCAAATTATCACAATTATGCATTAAATCCCTGAACTTTTAAAACATAAATATGAAACTCATCTTGAAATCTTTACAATTTAATCCGTGATCTCACCGTGAGACAGTCTTATACAAGACTTTGTCGGCACTTTAGATGTATTTTCTAAATTTACATTTCGGGTATCCAATTGTAGCACGTCGTTAGTGTTTAGGTCAAAAAAAGAACAACTTGTTGATTGATACTTAGCCATGCGCAAAGGAATTTGATCCACAAGTGCTTCTGAGTTGTGATATACTGTTATGTGAAAAGAGTAGGTCGGTATGTACATAATCGTATGGACACGTTATTTATTTTTTACCTTATTTAATACATTTGTTAAATTATATACAAAATTTAAATTTTTTTAAAATACTTTTTATATTATATATTTTAATATTTTCACTTTCAAATACATATTATTACTTGTTTTAACTTATAAATTGTAATATTTAAATTTTATAAAAAATTACAATATTTAATATAAATGTTCCAGTGGACTGTCCATAACCTTATGAAAATGCCGTATTTCCTTTTCCCATGTGAAAATAGGACAGGCTGTTGCTACACATTAGTTTACAAACAAGGAAAAAAACCGGAAAATGTGCCATTTCAAATAATGGAATAAGAAATTGTTGGGTTGGTTTATGCTTCATATATCCATTGGAGTTTTTCTAATTTTTTTTAAAGGAGGTCTTATAAAAGGTGGTCTGATCATAAACTTATGAATATACTATTTTATGGAGTATTATTTTACTTTAAAATGTATTTTTTAAATTTAAATATTGTATTTTAAAAGTTATAATATGTACTACTGTGTGCTTGAACGTGAAAATACAAGAAACATTATATAAAAGTACAATATTTAATTCAAGAAAATACTTAAATGCAAATTTAAAATTTTAGCGTTTAATTAACAGATGAATGGTATAAGTGAAAATATACAATTAACTATATATAACTTAAGAACATATCACCACCTATTATGAGATCTCCTCCTTATAATCTCTTTAAGGAAATCGGTAATTGAAAGACCGTCTTTCACCAAAAAATACAGTCATTACTCAATTCTTATATTATGTCCCTGCGGTACCAGGAATGCATTGTATGCACGTGATGAGCATTTCAATACTTTAAAATGTGAATTACAATATTTACATAATATATACAATTAAATTATAATAATGAACAATTTTACACAAAAGAATGCGCATATTTATGATTAACAATACAACAAATATCCCTGGGAATGCGATACTTGTGATATCTCACGCAGGGACGGAACTAGGCGAGGGCAGTAGGGGGATTCAGCCTTGTCGGGATGAAACTAACGGAGAATATGGGAATAAGTTTTTTTAAAAAAATTCGGCAGCCCACTCTAATATTAAAAAATGTTTTTTTTACTTATCAACCTTTGCCACATATTTTTTCTGTCTCCACCCCTCATCTTAGGTTACCACACAATACGCCTCTATTATAGAGTGCTTTCTTTGATGGTTCATGATCCACCAAAGTTGGATGCAACTGCGGTGATTCTGAAAAATGACCATCTTTGTGGAGGACCCATTCTCTCTGTTTTAATTTTTTAACCCCCCATTTAGAGGACGCATTCAGTATATGTATTTTTTACCGCCTTTTAGAGGACGCATTCGCTTATATGTTAAAAATTTTTTACCGCCTTTTAGAGGACGCATTCTCTGAATGCGTCCTCAATATATCTTAAATTGTTTTTCCCGTCGGTGATGAGGACACATTCTCTGAATGCGTCATCTCGATTTTATTTAAAAAAAATTTTACCTGCATTTTGAGAGGACGCATAACAAATAAATTTTTTAATCCAGCATTCTCTGAATGCGTCCTCAGTTTAAAATAAATTTTTTAATCAGTCTTCTATTTGATTTTCCAATTATTGTTTTTTATATTTTCGTTTAGGGTGAAAATAGCGCATCAGTAGACATGTGATTGTTTTATATATATTTTTAAAATTTTGGTAATGATAAATGCATTGGAAGAATTTAGAAGTCCGCTTTGAAATTTATGATAATAAAACATGAACATCCCACTTACATGACTGAAGATAATGAAAAAAAAAATTGATCGTGGGTATTGCAATTTTTTAAATAATCTTGAATATAGAACATGAATGAATTATTTAAAAATTCTGAAGTTACCATGTTACTTGAATCGTAATTTGGAAAATTATTTTTTTGCTCGAATTTTACACTTTTTCCACTGTTAACGAATATAAATAAACAAAAATGTATAATATTCGAAGAACACGTGTCAAACAGACAGGTACAAACGTAATGAAATGAATGCTCAATGTCATGTAATGTACTAATGACGCCCTCTGCAAAGCTTTCCACCCGTTCCACATGGGGGAGGACATATGGTGCGGGACGTGCGCCGTGAAACAGCCATCGGAGTAGAAACATGTACGTTGTCATGCGGAGCTCCCTCTGTAAAATCATCCTCCATATCGTCTACTGCTTCCTCATTCAAATCATACTTAACATGTGGAACATTACCTGTATCTAATAGAGCAGTAGACGACATGTACGCATGACTAACAGTGGGAGTAAGATATGAAGTGAAATCAGCTGTAGTAGTGTCATAGTGTGAGGGTCCACCATGTGATGATTCGGTGTTCGTTGGACTCGCATGTTAGGGTCCTGCTTCAGATGAACCAATGTGGTTGGTAGGGCCTCGAGCATGCGGTCGCCGACCGCCCTGTCGACCAGGTAGAGCTGGACGGTGGCTTCTGATGTCATTTTATCTCACACCAGGGGGAGGTTCCTCACAGTGCACATATGGCTGATAAAACAGCAGTCTGGATGGCTCATGCGCATATTGTAGAGTACGTGTGGCAACACCATGTACCCCCCGATGTTCCCTGTTCATCATGGAACTCCACATAGAAATAGCTTCTACCAATTCTAGCTTACTCCGGAATCGCATACCCAATGCAACTTCACCAGTCGCTTGAACATAACTAGGAAGTCCTTCGCCACAATTAGTTGGGTCATAGTCATTCTCATCAGGGCCCCCATAATCCCTAAAGTAGGCCTCCATATTAAGATTCGCCATAAGATGGAACTTCGTGGCTACATTGTTCGTGCACACCACTTGTTCATCGTCGTCCCCTGGATTCGAATTAGTTGATAAGGAACGATCATCTTCACTTTCCTCTTTAAGTTCCCTTTGCTCACAATCATCATCGCTACCAACATGTTCACCATGACCAACAACATGCTCGCCAATTTCACCCACATAATCATCATCGAAGACATTCAGCTCCTCGTGATGCTCATCGCATATACTAGCATTTGTGGACGGCTGAGCGCAATCGACGTGAACATACGTACTGGATTGGCTGGACTCACCAAAGGCAAAAGGTTCTCCGAAACCTTGGCTGTGTACAAGGGGTGGTAATGTTGACAAAGGTGTGTGGTTCTAAATATTGCTCAACAACGACATGAACGTGCCCGAACTAACATCACCCGCACGTTCAACAGAAACACATCGCTTGCAATGGCAAGCCTTCTGAAAATTAGATCAACTAACTCGGAGTGGTTTAATCTCCGTTCGAGAGTCACGTTCTTCTCAGGTGTAGGAGGATCATAATACACATCCACAGTCAAATCAAACTTAATATAGACAAGTACACCGTACACCGTCAAAAACATCGTACAACTGCATTATACAAATATAGACAATATAATTCGATATTCTAAAAGACGACATTATTCAACAGCTCATATTCAACTACTCAAACCCTAAACCATACACTGTTTCATTATCATCGGGAAACCAAATCATACACTATTATCAATTTTCTAAGTAATTGACATTCAACATTTCAACTTAAATTGTTAGTCCCAAAAAAATAAACATTCATATAAACAAACCACACAAAACCATTCCAACCACACATATTCATTCAAACCACACATAATCATTCAACACATTCATATGTCCAAGATTTTTTTCAGGTACTTCTTGCAAATGCAGTGGAGCTTGCAGCGGAGCTTTTCCCGGAGATAGTGGCGGCGAGTGACTCCGACGCACTGGAAGGGTGGCGGTGCGTGAGTCCACGTGCAGAGCTACTGGCGGTGCGTGCATCGCACTCCGGAGTCCAGCAGCGGCAAATCCCCCGTCCTCGACCAGCAGCTGTTTTCAGCTGCAAAGGAAGCAACAATTTGAACAAAAAAAATGGAAGAAGACGACCGGATCTAACAAAAGAGCAAAAAAAAAACCAAACAAGATTTGGAAGAAGATGTTCTCAGCGTCGACAATGGCGGAAAATGAGAGCTGGGAGGGAGACAATGGAGGAATCCGACGGCGGCGACGATGGAGGAATCCAGCGGCAAAGAAAACAATGTGTTTCCCATTCTGGGATTTTGGCTGTTTTAAAAGAACATTGGACCTCGTCTTCAGGGCATTTAAAAATGAATTTTGAGGTCGCATTTGGGGAATGTGTCCTCTTGGGGTTCAGTGTAAAAAAGGAGGGAAATTCGAGGATGCATTTAAAAATGCGTCCTCTTCCATCCAGAATTTTTTAAAAAAAGGAAAATAGAGAAGAACGCATTTAGTAAATGCGCAATCCATATTCACATCTACTGTGGGCTACTGTGGCCACACTTCCAAAAATTTTTCCTCTATTATATGATATCCTTGAGCCCTCCTGTTCATGGTGAAGGCTTCAACTGAACTCCTGGTCCCGCAAAAACGTTAGTCAAATTATGATAGGAGAATGGAAAAAAGAGGTCTCACAGTATACAAATTGATAATTAACATCCAAACGAGAGAACGTTTATAAATTTGCTTTCTACATCCCAAGTGGAACCTCCGTAAGAAGCACAAGCAATTGTTATTCTACGTCAAAATTTATATTTCTCAAATAAATCTTTTTGAATAAAATACACCTTTAATAACTGATTTGGACCAATATAATCACTTCTTCATGCACTGGTATTTTTCTTTATCAAACAAAAGTCCAAGATTTGTATCCAAGTTGCCATTGAAATCCTCAAAGAGGTCGACAGCCACTTTAAATGGTTTCATCCTCTTCTGCATAATACTCCAGCTTGTATTAATGACTAGCCCTTTCTTCAAAATAACGTGTTCTAAATAATGCTCAAATTTGTTTGTATTATTAAATTTCAATGAAAGTAGGGCTCAATTATTAACTTCATGACTTAGTTTTCAAAAAAAAAAATAAAAAATTCATGACTTCATCCTTTTTTTTTTATGTAAGCTATCAATTTTTGCTTGAAGTAGAGTTTATTTTCTAACATGTATTTATACAAAAGGAAAAGACAAATCCCATACAACTTGTATTCATTGGCATATTTCCTATGGTAGTAAAGTTTGTGGACTAGGGCAGCTTGTGAGAGGACTTTCCACTAGCATGTAATTGTAGTAAAAATTCAGGAGCATTTTTGAGAATTTCTTATAAAAAAATGGGTACAAAAACAATTGTTTATAGGAAATATCAAATATTGACGGTACAAAATAATGACTAGCTTTAAAAAAAAAACCCAGTGACACAGCTTCTTGACATATAAGAAAGTGTTAAGATATTTCTACATATCTACATGTCACTAATCCATACTGCTACACCAACTTGTGCTATAATTTTACGAATCCATTTGCAAGTGTAATTATACCACAAATTGTTGCTATTATTTTTATTCCGCGTACATTAAAAGCATCTGGTAAGGCGTTGTAATTATTCTGTGACACTTATATTAGAGATACTTTTGCGAAATGTTACAATTATTTTTTGATACACATACTCAAAGTTGGAGTAGCATGTAAATTGTGCAACACGAGTTTATGCGTAGACATTACTTAGTGACATGTGAAGGCTTTAAAAAAGAACAAGTTTAGTGACATATGAAGGTGCAGAAACAACCGTGACACTTCCTAAATTGTCACAAAAATGTGTCACTGTGTGGAATTGTTTTTTCTATGAGTCCCGACGTAAAATTACAGAAGTTTGGCAAGTACACAAAATAAACTAAAACTAGCATGCTTGTAAACTAGCTATATAACAGCATAAAGATTTTTCAAAAACAAATTATTATGAAGATGAAAACTTTCATAACTCCTGTTATTAATGGCGCAATTTGTGTTTCATGTCTTAAACTAAGATGTGCATGAAATTGATTTATGAATGATTTGTTGATTAAAATAGTCAATTACGTTATAAGCATGGCATTCTAGATTTAGGCAGAATGAAAGAGACGAGGGAGTTTACAATATTGTTAGTGCGCGAGGAAGATAGGGCAGTTCAGCAATTGTGCCCACATTTCATTTTGATTCTGTCTCTAAATCCAGACAAAATAATAACGTTACTTAGGATA
This sequence comes from Rubia yunnanensis, assembly GCA_037428765.1. Taxonomy (NCBI): domain Eukaryota; kingdom Viridiplantae; phylum Streptophyta; class Magnoliopsida; order Gentianales; family Rubiaceae; genus Rubia; species Rubia yunnanensis. The sequence continues at coordinate 77,483,176 of CM075071.1, read as the reverse complement.
TTTCTATACAACACTTGCACCTATATTTTTAATATAGATAAAGTTGATTTATAATCAGTATAAGAAAGAAATACCCATTCTAAATTGTGTTGTACATATCATGTTCCATATTTATTTAGGTCTTGTATACCTTTTGTACTCACTATATATATTAATACACACAACCACAATCATTTGTGAGTTTTACATTCTATCATGGTATCAGTCAGGTTTCTCTAAAATTCCTGAGATTTTCTCTCTCTCCCTAAAAGAATTTCTATTCTTTTCGATTATTTTTTGTTGTTGTCTTCTTCCTTGCACTAACGTTGAGGCAGACATCGACTACCAATTATAAGCTTGCTGTGTGATTGGTTTGTTCTATCTCTGTGTTAGTGTTGTTGATTGTTCTTTGTTTTTCCATTAAAAAAAATTCAACTTCCATTCCCTGCTCGCCATCGTTGCTGGCTGCCGCTGTTTTCCGTCGTCGATTGCGCTCCTAGTCACCGCGGATCACTGCCGTAGGTCTCCGATAATAGCTTTTTGTCGCTCACCTGCTCCGCCGTTCGTCTGCTCTAATAGTTGCCGCCGTAGGTCTCGCCTCCTCTACCAGTTTGTTGGAAACCACTCTTGTCACCACCGCGTCTTCACGATTGAGTTCAGCTTTCGATCCCAGCCACAACAGCAATTCATCTCAGTCTCTTCCCCGATGCCTTTCCCTTCGTCGACGTCCGTTCTCAGTTCAAGCCCACAGAGAGCTCCTCAGATTCACGCGCCCACCAGCACCTTTTTATTAGCGCGTGTAAACACGCACCCATAGACACAGATGTAGCTTTGCTCTCTTGCGCGCGTGTAAACACGCGCCCATAGACACAGACGCAGCCTCGCTCTCTTGCGCGCGTGTAGACACACGTCTGCCTTTACCTTGCACTACTAGTGCGCTTTTCGCGGTCCCCCTTAGCATATTTGTTTTTTGGTTTGATTATTATTCATATTATTGCTATTATGGCTCTTCTTGACCAGCTACGATGTCAATGGTGTTATGTTCCAGGCTATGTTGCTTCTTCTTGCTCTAAGTTGCAAGGTGAATGGTACCAGTTCCAATGTCAGTGGTGTAAGAAATTTTGTCACTTTACCTCAACGTGTCCTCACTTGGTCTCTCAGGGTCCTTCTCCCGGCTCTTTACCACATGCTTGCTGGATAGCTGATTCCGGCGCGACCAACTACATGACTTCTTCTCAGTCCGCTCTTGATCGCGTGGCTCCTTATTCTGGTAACAATCGTGTTATTGTTGGTAATGGTTCTGCTCCTAACATTACCCTTGTTGGTCATTCTCGAGTCTTTGATTCATTATTATTGTCTAATGTTCTGGTGGTTCCGCAAATTACTAAAATTTTGTTGTCTATTAGCAAGTTTACTTGAGATATGAATGCTGTTATTTGTTTTGATGATTCTTCTTTCACTATTTTGAACAAGTTTACTAGATATATTGTTAGCAAAGGTCATCGTGATCGTGACTTATATGTTTTGGATTATGGTGGTGCTGCTTTATATGATTTTGTTGCATCGAGTGCTTCTAAAGCATCTTTTGAACTTTGGCATAGTAGATTGGGTAATGTGCCTCACAACATCATTTCATCTTTGAACAAGTCTGGATGTTTGTCAGTTACTAGTTTGTTGTCTAAGCCTCATTTATGCCCCGCTTGTGAGATGACTAAAGACAAGCGTCTTTCTTTTACTGATAATTTAAAACGCGCACCACACATACTTGATTTGGTTCATTGTGATCTTTGGGGACCTTCACCTGTTGTCTCTTGAGCTGACTACTCTTATTATGTCATTTTTGTTGATGATTTTTCTCGGTTTACTTGGTTACGTCCTCTACGACGGAAGTTTGATTTTGTAGAGGCTTACATGCATTTTGAAGCTTTTGTTGAGAACCGATTTTCTACCACCTGTTATCTCTCGAGCCGACTACTCCTTTTATGTCATTTTTGTTGATGATTTTTCTCGATTTACTTGGTTACATCCTCTACGATGGAAGTATGATTTTGTAGAGGCTTGCATGCATTTTGAAGCTTTTGTTGAGAACCAATTTTCTACCACAATTAAAGTATTTCAGAGTGATGGTGGAATCGAGTTTCTGAATTATCGCATGCGATAGCATTTTGCGTCTAATGGCATGTATCATCAGCTTTCTTTCCCTTACACTTCAGAGCAAAATGGTCGTGCAGAGCGGAAGTATCGTCACATCATTGAGACAGGATTGTCAGTGCTCTTTCATTCCGGCCTTCATCATTCATTTTGGTATAATGCTTTCTCTACAACAGTCTACATCATTAACGGGCTGCCAACGCCAGTTTTATCTGGTCAGTCTCTACTCTGTGTTATTTTTTGTACAACTCCAAACTACTCCAATTTTCATCCATTTGGCTGTCGAGTTTTTCCATATATACGCCCTTATGCTGCACATAAATTGGCACCTCGGAGTACGTCCTGTATATTTTTGGGTTACAGTTTGCAGTACAAGGGTTATTGATGTCTTGATCCTCTCACGAAGAAATACATCACTCGCCATGCTTAGTTTGAAGAGTTATTTTTTCCTGCTACATGTACTAGCATTGTTACAGATTTATCATCACTAAAAGTTTATGCTTTTTTTGGAGCCTTTGTTTATTCCATCGGAGATTTTGGAGTCATCTTCTTTAGCATGGTCACCCACTATTTTGGAAATTTTAAAATTTCCAACCGTACAGGAGGTTCAGGGTTCTTCAGAAAACTGCATTTGTTTGCTACAGGGTGACCACCAGCATGAACGACGATAGACAGCGTTAATGCCAGTGTCGTCGACTCACGCGCCATCTACCCTGGCCTCGCGTGTGCTGCACACGCCACACCGCCAGCTGTCGACATCTTTTTAGACAGCCCCAGCCGACCCTGCTCCTCTAGTATCGCCACACCACCGTCCACCTTGGGAACCATGCTCGACACCTCAGCATCTGTGTCATCCTTAATATCATTGCCTTTTCCGGTTGTAGTTCCCTCTTCCCGGTATCCAATGAATACTCGTTTACACATTGGTTCTCTACGGTACAGGGATTTTTTTGATTATGATATTTCTATTTTACTGAGTGTTTTATTTTCTAAGACTAATACCCGGAGTCACCGCTCGGCTGTCAAGGATCCTGAATGGGTTGCTGCTATGGGCTCAGAGATAGATGCCTTACGCACTCAAAAGATGTGGGAGTTAGTTCCTCGTCATTCAAATGCAAATGTTGTTGGTTCAAAATGGGTTTATCGGTTGAAGTATAAATTTGATGGCTCTCTTGCCCGTCACAGAGCAAGGTTAGCTGCTCAGGGTTTTTCACAATTGTCTAGCTTTAATTATGATCATACATTTTGTCCAGCGGTGAAGGCTTCTACTATTCATACTATTTTATCTGTTTCTCTTCATCGCAATTGGCAATTGCGACAACTTGATGTAAAAAATGCATTTTTAAATCGCATTCTTGACTCTCCGGTTTACATGGAGCAGCCTGTTAGATACAAAGACCCAATGCGGCATGATTATGTTTGTCGCCTACGCAAGACTATTTATGGTTTGAAGCAAGCTCCTCGTGCTTGGGTTCAACATTTTACTTATTTTTTTTATTGGTTTGGGCTTTGTATGCAGTTCCTCCAATACCTACTTATTTGTTTTCTCATAGGGTGCCTCTTTGCTTTATTTGCTGGTTTATGTTTATGACATTATTCTTACCGAGAATGATAGGCATCTCATTCGGAAGTTTATTGATAGGGTTAATCAAGAATTTAAGATTACCGATCTTGGCACTCTACAGTATTTGTTGGGTTTGGAGGTTGTTCGTACTTCCAACAGCTTATTCCTTGGTCAGGCCAGATATGGCAAGGACATTTTACTGCGATCTGGCATGTAGGATTCTGTGCCATTTGCCATCCCATTTGTGGTTTTTTGCAATTGTCAAGCTCTTCTAGTAAGCCGCTCAAAAACCCCACTCTTTATCGATCTTTGGTTGGTGCGCTACAGTATTTGTCGATTACACGTCCTGACTTGTCCTATATTGTGGATACGGTCAGTCAGTACATGAAGGCTCCTACTGATGACCACTACCAGGCTATCACTCAGATTTTGTACTATGTGCGTGGTACACTCCACTATAGGCTTCAGTTTCGCACAAATTCGTCCGCTTTTCCAGTTCTAGGTTACTCTGATGCTAATTGAGCTTGTTGTATAGAGACTCGTAGGCCTACATATGTTTATTCCATTTTCCTAGGTTGCAACCTGGTTTCATGGAGTGCTAAGAAGCAGCCTATAGTTTCTTGTTATAGTTCAGAATCAGAGTACCGTGCTATGGCTAATACTACTGCAGAGCTAGCTTGGTTAATGAATCTTCTTTGGGATTTACGAGTGATGATGCGCGCCCCACCTGTGTTGTTGTGTGATAATAATAGTGCTCTCTTTCTGGCTCAGAATCCAGTTTCTCATAAGAGAGTCAAGCACATTGATATTGACTATCATTTTGTGTGTGAGATGGTATCTTCTGGAAAACTCAAGGCTGCTCATGTTTCTACAGACTTGCAGCTTGCTGACATCTTTACGAAGGGTCTACCCCGTCCTCAGTTTGAGTTTCTACATTCCAAACTTTGCGTTACGACCTGTCCTACGCTTTGCTTAAGGGGCGTGGGGGTAATAGAGATATAATTGATTTAGAATCAGGAAAAGAAAAGTTACTCTTTCTGATTGGTTTTGTATATATCTTGTTCCATATTTGTTTAGGTCTTGTATACCATTTGTACTCACTATATATATATATATATATATATATATATATATATATCAATACACCTAGCCACAATCATTTGTCATTCTATAAATTTTAAATTTGATAAATTAAAAATAAAAGGTACACTCTACACATAACTTTGTTTTAGATAGTCTAAATTTTAGGCAGAATATTTTTCGTATTTGTTCCTTATTCTTCTGTACATCTCCTACAGGACCTTTATCCCAATTCTTTTTCAAGGAAAAGGAAATGTGAAGAGGAATGAAAGAAAAATATAGAAATATTTCCATCTAAAGTTTACATCCAATAATAGGAAAACTTTGCATCCAATAATTCACCACAGCAAAGAGAACACTTTTAATCAGCTGAAGTCGGCTTGCATAACTGAGTAATCTTGAACTCCAGTGCTTTAGTCTTTCTGCCATCTTCTTAATTAAAGGCTTACATGTCTGTATTAGCAACCTTCTGCTAGACAGCGGAACTCTAAGGTATTTAAATGGTAATTCTCCCTTCACAAAGCCCGCCAGTCTCAAAATTTCTCTCTTCTACTCATCATCAGTGCTGCCAAAGTATACTTTACTTTTACTCTAGTTTACTCTCATACCAGTTGAGCTAGTGAACTTATTATGGAAATCTCCCATTAGCGTCTGAGCTGGTTTTGCTTTTCCATTTGACAACAATGGTAAGTCATCAGCAAATGTAAGATTCTTTAGTTTTAATCTTTCACACTTTGCATGATACTCAAAGTCAAAATTCCCATCCAGCCTTGAAAGACATCTGTATAGATAATCCATCACAATAACAAATATTAGGGGAGAGAAGGGGTCCCCTTGCCTCAAGCCCCTTTTAGCTTGAATGATCCTTGTTGGAGTACCATTTACCACATACTGATAAGATACAATAGTGACACAAGTCATGATCCAAGATAGAAATATACATGTTATTCCAGATTCCTTCAAAATAGCCTCTAAAGCTGTCTATTCCACAATGTCATAGACCTTTTGTAGATAAATCTGAAACAGATATCTTGCTCCTCCATCTTTTCTATTGTATCCCCCCAATTAGTTCATAAGCCAGTTTAATGTGATCATGCACATTTCTCGCATGGGCAAAAGCAGTTTGACTTTCATATACTATCTCAGTTATCACTCCATTCAGCCTAGTGGTTAAAAATTTTGAGATGATTTTGTAAAGGGTTGTACAGGATGAATTAGGTCTCAGTTCACTTACCTTTCTTGCTGCCGGATGCTTTGGTATAAGTGTAACAAGAGTGTTATTTACAAGACCATAGAGTCTTCCATTGTAAAAAAAATCCTCTACTGCTAAAATCACATCTTGCTTCACAATTCTCCAATTTGCTTTGAAAATTTTGGCACTATATTCATCATTGCCTAGAGCTTTTTTGTCACCTATACCTCTTAAAGCCTCCCATATCTCCTTCTCTGTCACTTTACTGATCAGTTTCAGCTTCCCTTCTATACTCAGAGTTCTCCCTGATCTTATAACTTGCACACCCACTGCCCTTAAACTTTCTGACTTTCTCCCTACTAGTTCTTCATTGAAATTCAGTATCTCTTTCTCTATATCTATTTAACCCTTGATATTATCCTTGTATAAAAGCTCGGCTCATATTTCAATCTGTGTAGCTTCTTCCAGACTACAAACATGGGTTTCCCCTCCAACTTTCCTACCCAGCTCCTCTCTATCACTCCCCTAACTTCCTTATCCTCTGATAATCAGTTTCAAAATTTGAACTACTTTTTCCTCTTCTGCTTTTCCTCCTGTAATTTAATTCTCAACTGGGCATGATCTAAAATACCTGGTTCCAAGACTTAAGTAACATTAGGGAATTTCTAGAACCATTCCAGGTTCCCAATTGCCCTATATATCCTGGAGTATATAATGCCATTAACTTGTTTGTTTGACCAAGTGAAGAAGTCACCAACACTATCACACTCAAACAAGCCTGCTGCATCCATCATCTCCTCCAAATCCACATATTTTACAGCTTGAACCTCATTCCCCCCAATTCTATCATTCGTGGACATGACACTATTAACGCCCCCATCACAAGCCATGGATCCCCTTTTGTTTTGTTATGAAAACTCTTTATAGTCTTCCACAACCTTTTCCCGTTCTTCAGCTGATTCAGAGCATACAATGTTGTGAACCAATATAGCAATTTATCATCATCCTCAAAGACTCCCACATGCATAATTTGATCACTATAATTCATCAGTTTCAACTGCACTTTATTCATCCCATAGTATCCAAATTCTTCCATTTGGATGTGCACCGTTGTTATCCATCACACTCCATTTCTTCCCCAACTTACCCCTCACCTGTTCAGCTTTTTTTTTACTCAAGTTTCAATTAAGGCAGCCACTTCAATATCCACAATATTTGGTTATTTTATTAAGCCCCCTCATGATCCAAGTTACTATCATGGTACTTTTCTATAAGGGTCAGGTAGATCCTTCTAAATCTCCTGTCCCTTAGAAACAGTTCCACTAGTTTCAGCAACTATTTCATCCCTGCTATCCTGCTCACCACTATCAATAACTTTCCTTTTCCCTCTGCTCTTTAACTGCACTATTTCCCACTTTTTCACCACCTGTTAACCATTTCCAGATTCTTCACTGACTGCCTGCACTGTATTCCTTGATACATAGTGTCCACCTTCTAAGCTCCTTCATCCTTGGTCAGCCTTATCACCTCCTTGTTTTACTTGCAATTTCTGAACCAACCTTTTTCAGGTAATACTTCTCTACATTTGTGCTGTCCCAGTTTGCATTTTTCATAGAAAAGTGGTTTCCATTCCAGTTCAACCTTATGTTTAAATCTATTCCCCTCATTATCTCTGATGTTAATGCCTTTTGGAATTCTCTATGGTATATCAACCTTTATCAGCAATCTAGCATATGAAACTCTTAGCTTATTTGTCGTACATTCATCATTGATCAAAGGTTTGCCTGAAGCACTGCCTATCTTACTCAGACTTTTCACTCCCCAGAGATACAGAGGAAGTTGAGGAAATTTGACCCAAATAGGCACCGTTCTAACCATATCCTTTTTAATTAAAAGTTCTTCTTCCACTCCTGAAGAAACATAGCCTTATTATATATGGTATACAGTATTTTTCTTAACACATCATCCCTATCACCCCTAGATTTGAATTTCATGATGAAATACCCCTCCTCATTGTAAAACAGACCTGGTAGAGCTATAAAGTTCCAATACTGAATCATAAATCATTTAACAACATTCATTGAGAAGTCTCCATCCAAAACATACATAATCAGGGCATTTTTCCAGAATTCTAACTCCGATTCAACATCATTTTCCTCAATTTCCACTTCAATTTCACCATCAACAATCATAGAAGGCACATATTCACTTTTTAAACCATTCGAATGAACCCGATCCCCAACAGTTATATCAACCCAGAGTTTTCCATCCCTATTCATACCTTTCTGAGGGTTTACCTCAGGCTCCACAACTTGAATCATCCCCGGGAAATCCAATTCAAGTTTTTGCTCAGTCTCCACCTGTTTCTCCAAATCTTCTTTCTCCTGACTAGCAGTTGCGCTAATTCTTCACTCACAATGCTGCTCCATCTCAGAGATTGCAGAGTCACCTTTCTCTTCGGCCTACCCCGCGTTCGTTTCATGGTCGCGGCGGTTACACCTCCACTGTGTGTAAATCGCCCGCATAGTCAGTCTTTTTATTTTCAATAAAAGTGTAATTAATAGTGCATATTTAAAAATGATAAAAATTAATATTATAAAACTAGATGGTAATTTGATTCTAATGATATCTAACATAATAATATATTATCTTAAATATTACTTGTAATTTACTTTTCTAATTAACAAAGTTTGACTAAATGAATAATGATCGTTGCATAATATTCTCGGGGATACTAATACAATTTTATATAATCTCAAATTAACATATAAATTTAATTATCTTTTCATGAAATGCTTATATTATTGATTAATTCCATTCTTTATAATTTCATTGGACTTATTTTGAATACTTTGAATTGATTAATTTATATTGAAAAAAGTTAGTTTCTAACTTTTATGTGGTCTAACATTTAGATCAAATTTTCATTAGTTTGTATGCATATACAATGAACCAAAATTTGTGCATTTAGTTTTCTTTTTAAAGGAAAAAAATGAACGATACATAAAATTTTTTATATCATTAAGTCTTTTTTTTAATGAAAACACCCGAAGGTGAGGGAATATGTATTAAGGTTCCCCAGGCCTTGTGACAAAAACAACCTTTGGTACATCCAGAGTTGCTAGTTCCCTAAGCATTGAGGCAACATAGTTGCCTCCAAAAGTCCTATAACTATCTATATTGAAGGAGATATGAGCATCTATACAAGGGTAACGTAATCTGTAATGAAGTTGCGATCCAAAAGAGAGAATCTCCACCCCTCGTGTTAATTCTCTCCCTTGGCCAGGCAACTTCGAAGACAGTACGTCAATAACTAAGCTTGAGAAGGTCCAGAACCCAAAAGAAGATTTGAGGACTAGAGCTGCACCAGAGAAGGCTATTGGCAGCATCAGTAGAAGTCCCTTAATGTGAAAATGAGCTGCAAAATCCGGTTGGCAACCGTATGATGAACAGCAGCTCCATTCCATCTTCATGTGTAGCAAATTGATCTGTATAAAAATAAAGTCCCCATCAGCAGTATCAAGTCGTATTAAGGCCATGTTTCTGAGTTCGAACATGAGGAAATTGCTCCATATCTAAAGAAATGAAACCTTTGATATGGATTGGCAAATTATACAAGTTTAGTGGCTGATTATGAGAAGAATGATGTTTCGCAATAGCATTAGCCACTGAATTACATTCTCTATAAACATGTTTAAGCACCGCTCCACATAATAAACTCTTAACCTTATAGGCCAAATTGAAAAAGTTCCAATTAGCAGAGTATGGATTTTCAATCATATTAATGGCTAAAGTAGAATCTGATTCAATGATTAGGGGGATGTCTCTTTGTGGAAAAGATTGACAAGCAGCCAGTATAGCTAATAGTTCGGCATGAAGAGGAGATACAGCCTGAATAGTGATTGAATTAATGAATAGAGGCATGCCAGAGCTATCCCTTACTATAATCCCAGCAGCAGCTGTATGAGAGACCCATGCTGCATCCGTGTTAATTTTGATAGAATTAATTCCAGGTTTTTCCCACCAGACAGATCTAAAGATTGGCTTAGGAGGTGGCCTAAGAAGGGGAATTAGATGTCTAAGTGACTGGGGAAATGCAGTATTAGGACTCATCTTAGTAGGACAAGAGTATAATGATAATTTAATGAGGTCCAGTATCTCTCTACATATAAGCTTAGCAGAAAAAGGAACCTGATCATAAATATGCCTATTTCGAGCCTTCCAAAGACTCCAACAAATGAGGGAAGGAAATATTTTACACATGAGTTGGTAGCTTTTAGTTAAGTCCGAACAGTTCCAAAAGGAATAGAATCTTTGGGAGAGGGATTGATAATCAGGAAGGGTGAAATCAATGAGAGAAGCCATTCTACTCCATATCAATTTTGCAAGTGTACATGATATGAAAAAGTGATCTATTGAATCAGAGTGACAGCACACAGGGCATTTGGAAGCCAAACTATATCCACAGGTTATAAGTACATCATCGAAGGGAAGGAATGAATGCAGCAATTTCCATGTCAAAATAGAAATCTTTTTTTGCAGCAATACATTCCACACATTTTTTGAAATCGGAAAGTTACCTGTAAAGTTTGTGATGGTATGATATGCAGTTTTAAATGAAAATGCACCTGAGATATCAGGTTTCCATATGATCCGATCATCTCTATCTTCCACCACCACTGCATCCTGCAAAAATAGAACAATATCATTTTCCCGGTAGGGTGATATCTGAGATAGAATCTGTGCTTTATCCCTGATGAAATAAGATACTGAGTACAGCTGTAATGCTTCAAGGATATTACTTGGAATCTTATTGATCAGAGGGCCATTAGGACACCAATTAGAGGACCAAGCATTACAAGCCCCTTTACCATGGATAATAAGAGAATTTTCTTCAGCTATGGAATTGACAGAGCAAATTCTCTTCCATGTAACTGAAGTCCTATAAGAGTTTGGCAAAGACCAAAGTAATTTAGACCATAGGGTTATACCTAACTGGCTTTTCCACCACAGCTTAAGGGAACATGCATCAACAATTCCTTTGATAGATCTAAACCCTAAGCCATTTTGGGATGTTGGTTTGGCTAAATCTAACCATTTTTTCCATATCTTATTTCTTTTCCCATCAATTTCCCCCCAAAAGAATCTTGCCAGCTTTTTCTCAAATGATTTGATAATATATTTTGGGGGATTTGTCACAGCCCATAAATGCTGTGGTAGAGAGTACAAGCAACTTTTAATCAAGACTAATTTGCCCCCTGTGCTTAACCACTTATTTTTCCAGTTTTTCAACTTCTTGTCAAGCTTTTCCATCAGAGGTTGATAATATCTATTCAAAGTTCGACCCTTAAAGATAGGGCAACCTAGGTATTGGAAAGGAAAGATCCCTGTTTCATTTTCAGAATCGACCTAATCTGATTTAATTTTAAACTTGATGCTCTTTTGCTAATGTAAAAATCAGATTTGTGAAAATTGAACTTTTGGCCCGAAGTGAATTCAAAAATATCCAAAAAAGCCTTAATTTTGATTAAATTAGATTTTGAGGCTTGCATGAAGATAATAGTATCATCAGCATACATAAGATGAGAGATTGGTGAAATTGAAGATGACATCTGATAATATGAGAGTTTACCATTATTGAAAATGTATGATTAACTTCTAGAAAAAGCTTCTGAAAAATGTTAAAGAGAAAAGGAGAGAGTGGATCACCTTGCTTAATACCTCTAGTGGCTTGGAAGAAACCCACTGGATTTCCATTAATGAGAACCGAAAAATAGGCTTGTGAAAGGTTAGACATTAAAGCATTTAAAAAAAAGACCATCAAAACCAAACTTCCTAAGCACACATTTTAAGAAGTCCCAGTTAACTCTGTCAAATGCCTTTTGTAAGTCCAGTTTTAGAATACAGTTTGGGGTTCTAGCCTTTTTATCCAAAAATCTCACCAATTCCTGAAGGTAGAGAATATTATCAGAGATATCTCTATTTTTCATAAAAGCCGATTGATTTTGGGAGATTAATTTATCCATGTAAGGTCTTAGTCTTTCCATTAATACTTTAGAACAGATTTTATTAATAGTATTAGAAAGGCTAATAGGCCTAAAGTCATCAAATGAACTAGGGGTTGGTTTTTTAGGTATTAATGTAATCCATGTGCTAGATATTCCTTTTGGTATGGATGAGCCCCTAATGAAATCATTCACTGCATCCACTAGATCCTTTTTTATAATTAACCAGCACTTAGAATAGAACTTACTAGTAAATCCATCAGGGCCCGGACTACTATTGTTACTTAAACCCTTTATTACTGCCTCAACCTCTGATTCAGAGGCTGGCTTTGCTAGTTCTATATTATCTTGAGCAGTAATAGAAGAGGGAATTTGACTCAGAAAATGCGTATAGTAAGTGTAATTAGGTCCCTGATTAGGTTCAGATAACAGATCCGAGTAGTAAGAAATGGCCTCTTTCTGGATATCTAATTGAGAGTTTAACCACTGACCATCTCTATTTTTGATTTTTGAGATCTGTAATCTACAATTTTTCTCCTGCACCAGTTTATCAAAAAATTTTGTATTATTGTCACCCAATTTATGCCATTTCAACCTTGCCTTTTGTTTCCAAAATTTTTCTTTCTCTTTCTGAGCTCTCAGTAATAATGCTTTTTTCTGATTTAATCTAATGAGTTCAGAGTCAGAAGGATTTAAATCATAGACCGATTCCTGAATTCTCATAGATTCTTCAGCATTAATTAAATTGGTGTCAATATTACCAAAACATTCCCGATTCCAAATTTTTATCTCCTTGTTTAACCAAATCAATTTGAGGAAGAAACCAAGCAAACCAGTTTCTACCATTTGTTTATCCCAGCTTGTCTGAATTAGAGTGATGAAATCAGGACGATTAAACCAAACATTAAGGAATCTGAAAGGTCTTGGGTTAAGAGTAGATAGGTTAGAAATATTTAAAAGCAGAGGGGAGTGATCCAAAATCTGTATGTTCAAAATTTGGATAGAAGAGGAGGGAAATTTCTGATTCCATGAGATGGTACTTAGTCCTCTATCTAGCCTTTTGGAGGTAGGATTCCTAAGTCGAGAGTTACACCAAGTGAATAAATTGCCAACAGTGTTAATTTCCTGAATTCCCGAGGTGCTTATCCAAGTATTAAAATCTCTAATACTTCCCAGGTTGGGAGAGCTAGGGCCTCTATATTCTGAAAGGGAAGTAATAGTATTAAAATCTCCTATGAAAATAGTATCCCTCTGATTAATTGCTGCTAAGTCTCTCCATAATGTCTTTCTACCATCCCTATTCCTAAGAGCATATATGAAAACAGCTTCCATATGAAGAATTATGGTTCCATGAGATATAAGCACATGCAGATACTGCTCATGAGATGAGAGAAGGGTTACTGAAAAAGAATTAGACCACATCAGCCATATTTTTCCATTATACAGGGTCAAGCCATCAGCAAATTTAAGTATATCCATATAGGAATGAAATTTAGTGTTATCATGCATTGGTTCAATGATGCATAAGAATTGAATCTTTTTAATCCTGACTAGGTTCATTAGTCTCAGCATTGATGTTTCCATACCCCTGATATTCCACACTAAGAAATTTAGTGAAAGAGAACCTATCATTGTTCACTAGACTTATGACTTTTAGTTGATGATCTAAGCATCATTCTATTGATTTGACTGAAGTGGAAACAAATCATTAAGTCTCTCTCGCACACACACAAGAGCACAATATGAGGTCGTTTGGTATGCGTACCATACACGGTGATTATAAATTCTGCGTATTTTAGGATTGGTAGAACTGTTTGGTTGACGGAAAGTAGTAAATACATGGGAAGTTGTAATTCGGAGGAAATTAAATTTCCCACATAACGTGGGAAATATGTTACCGAGTACCTCCTCGGTCGAATGCAATTCTGCGATGCTTTTGTGTGATATTACACTTTTATCCTAACTATGGCGCATAAAACGTTATGGTTTCCCTCCTTCACGCGGCAATTTTTTACAAAATCGTTAGATTCCAAAGAAACAAATGAAGTCAACCAAACAACATGCAGAAAATTAATTCATAGGAAATATAGAATCCGCATGTGCAACCAAACACGATTTGTGTATATCCTAGAAATTTGATCACGGAAACAACTTCCCATGAAATACAAATTATCGCAGAATTGAATTGCCACATGAACCAAACGACCCCTATGTATACAATTAATAGTAAAAAGCTAAAAATGGTTCATTATATTTTAACTTAAATTTCTTTAAAATATTTTTCCTAAAAGTATTTTTTAAACTAATTAAAATATACGGAGTATGACCTGTGCTCAGTTAGGTACCCCCGAGTCTCCACTACAAAAAATATACACACGCACGAAGGATAGTACAAAGTAAACTCTTTACTCGAAATAAATAATAATTTTAGTAATGAATATTTTATTTGGAAAGCGGGAAGATACGGGAGCTCCAGTGTCTACGTCAATATATATTCGGGGGTAAAGAAGGCATGTATTTATTAAAATGTTGAAAAAAAATACTTTTATAATCCTACCTAGTTGACATAAGTGTCAATATAACGTTTCAATATTTGAAAGTACCAATATGACCCTATATAGTTATTGAAAGTGTCAATATAATCCTATAAGTTTTAACGATGTGCTGATATAACCCTACAAACATTAGGAATGTGCAAATATAACCCAATAAGATTGCATAATGTGCAGATATAACCCTACCTAATTTCAACGAACTATGGCGGTCCGGCAAACTATGAGGGTAAAATTGTCCACCTAATTTCAGAGTTAGGCCAAAGGGTATTTTGGACAATTTACATAGAGTCAGCGCTGGAAAATTGAGGTCAATGCCGGAAATAGGGTCTGGGGATTATATTGACACTTTCATTAACTAGTTAGGGTTATATTTGCACTAAAAATTATCATAGGGTTATATTGGCACTTACTCAAATAGATAGGGTTATATTGACACTTATCCCTAAAATGTTTTAATATACATTTCAAAAGTCTTGAACAATTAGAAAATATTGTATTGTATGTGTATGTGTGGGGCGAATAAGATTCTGACACGTGTTCTGCAAATTCCACATAATTTGTTTCCACTTACACATATAACATTGGCTATTCTATTAAATTTACTGCCCATCAATACAGTAATCAAGTGAATCCACTCATAATAGAGATTACCCGGTTGGAAAAAGAATTAACGTTCCACAAAAAATCAACTCCGCTCAAAATAGATAATGTAGAGTATAAATGATGAAAATTTTTCATAAACTTTCCACTCAAATTAGAGTAATTACGTAGAGTTTAAATGAATGTTATCCAGTACTTTTTTTTTGAGTGCTTATTTAACTGCAAACAGGAATCTGCAGTGACATATTTTGTGACTGCACAAAGTAAAACCTTAACGCAAATACGTAGCAATAGGAATTTGTACCTATTTTATTTCAATTTTAGAGAGTGTTATAAATTTCTCCCATCCATAAGTAGTGGGTGCTTTTGTTTAGAGAAAATGAATATGTAATGACATGAATCGTATGAGTATACGGTAGTGAATTTACCGTGAATACCGTAAATTTTCTTTTACATGTTTAGTAAAAGAGTTTGTTTCTTGAAAGACGGTCTTTCCATGAGCAATGAAACGATCAAGGTTTAAAGTGCAAATTAGAAGAAATGAAAATAAAATCTTTGGGATTGCATGGATCGAGTTTTAAACTTTATAACTACTACACGTTGCATAATAAATTTTTGATATTGTAACTAAAACCTTTTACCTTTTATTATTCTAATAAACCCACCTTTGCATAAGTTTATGAAAATGCGATATTTTCCAATAATTTGCATTAGTAAAACTAATTGAATTTTGGCCGAAGAATTTCAGAAAATTAACCCTTTACCCCTTCATGATATTTTATGTAGTGATATTTTATGGTCCCGCATTTACGTTCCGTGTAAGTTGAAAATGATCGTCTTTGCAACATTATTTAACGTATCTTGGTTTCCCGTCAGTAAGTTAATATATCAAACTGTAATTATTAGGAAAGTGTGTGATAATTTAAAATATATAATCACAACTTGCTCGTTTTAGTTTGAAAATAAAAGTAGAATCACTAATATAATAGGCAACAATGATTACATGAATGATTAATTCGACTGAGACTTGCTATAGCCAGCTAAAGAGAAAAACCATGCTCCATCTGGTCCACTAATTATGACTTCTTTAAATTAGCACTTAATTTTTTGAAAAAAGAAAAGAGTGGTGGATGTTTAATTAAAAGTGTAAAAGGTAAAATAGGTGAATAAAAATAACCTAAAATTTGCTAAAAAGGGAATAAGGCAAAATAAAAAACCATCCATTTATGGAAATATGACCATAATTAGTGGACCAGAGGGAGTATACATATTGGATCGTTATATCGTGTATTTTGCTTGATTACGCCATGTATTTATACAATTTAGTATATAATATATATTTTTAATTTAAGTTAATTAATTAAAATATATTTAATTTAATATTAAATTATATTTATTATTTACCATCACCTCCGCCGCCACCGTCCGCCACCTCTGCCGCCGCCGCCTCCACTGCCATCGTCCGCCACTGCCACCTTCGCCGCCGTCCGCCGCCGGTCTTCTTCTCCTCTTCTTCTCCGGCCCGTTCTTCTTCTCCGGCATTCTTCTCCGGTCTTCTTCTCCTCTTCTTCTCCGGCCTTCTTCTCCTCTTGTTCTTCTCTTCTTCTCCGGCCTTCTCCTCCTCTTCTTCTCCGGCTTGTTCTTCTTCTTCTCTGGCAGCCCCCGCTCTCCTCTCCTTCTCCGGCTCCGGCTCTCCTCTTCTTCACTCGGCCGCGTTCTTTTCTCCCTGTTCTCCTCTTCTTCTCCCGGTTCTCCTCTTCTTCTCCCGTTCTCTTCTCCCTCTCCGGCTCTCCTCTTCTTCTCCCGTTCTCTTTTTCTCCCGGCTCTCCTCTTCTTCTCCCGTTCTCTTTTTCTCCCGGCTCTCCTCTTCTTCTCCCATTCTTTTCTTCCTCTCATGCTCTCCTCTTCTTCTCCTGGCTCTCCAACTTCGTCAATGGTGGCAATGGTGGCGGTGGTCCGGCAGTGGTGGCAATGGTGGCGGTGGTGGTGGCAATGGTGGCGGTGGTTCGGCGAAAGCGGCGGTGGTGGCGGTGGTCCGTCGGTGGAGGTGGTCTGGCGCCGGCAGTGGCAGTGGTCCGGAGGGAATATCAATTTTTATTTTGTTTTTTATTTTTGTTTTATTTTAAAAAAATTAAATTTAGTATCATACATATATATATATATATATGTATTATGGCGTAAACTGGTAAAATACAGGACGTGATATAATAATACCCTATAAATATAAATAAACAACAAGAAAATTTATATATTTACAAGTTAGTTGGAGTCTTCTCCTGCAGAAACAACCACCGTACGTACAAATTATAAATTTACATTACGCGTAAAAGTTGTTGGAAATATATTGATTATATCATACGGAAAATCAAATAACAAAATTGAACGAACAATTAATATATGCAAGAATAATAATTTTTATTAATTATTCAAGCATACAATCGAAAAGCTTAAATTACAAATAATCAAAGCATAAATCAAGTAATCACAAATTGATGGAGTCACGAGTAACACTCGCTGCCCTTGAAACGAATGAGTCCCGCCGTGGACATCGTTCCCTAGGATAAAACCATCGAAGGTAACAATTAACACGTAAGAGTTACCTCGGATTCACGCAAGGCCCGAAGGACTATCACCTTGACAGAGCATCAACTGGAAACTTCGAGAAAGACAGACAGAAGACTCAAGTTTAGAATATGGAGGAACTTGAGAAATGGTGTGTA
This sequence comes from Rubia yunnanensis, assembly GCA_037428765.1. Taxonomy (NCBI): domain Eukaryota; kingdom Viridiplantae; phylum Streptophyta; class Magnoliopsida; order Gentianales; family Rubiaceae; genus Rubia; species Rubia yunnanensis. Next base: position 77,465,330 of record CM075071.1, on the reverse strand, counting down.
TTTTCAGACTGACTTAGAGGCTCTATTTATACTGCTCTAAGAGACCCTAATCATGGAAACATGATATTCTGATTTTCTGTAATTAGAGAAGAATATTCTCCAATCACCAACTCACCAAATCCGAGACATTCCACGAATACTCGAATAAAATTTGCTGGAAATAGAAGAAATATTGGCACAAATATTCTTCATCGTATTAAATATGGTAAACCGCATATTTATTTAAGACAAGATATCTCACAAAATATGGAAGTATTTTGTTCTTATCTCTTAAGAATTACACACAAGCAATTCCATATATACTATGCGGTTGGGCCTTCCAGAGACTTCCATGCGGTCCATACGCATTTTGGACAGTCCAGAGAAAATTACCCAGGGTAATTTTCGCCTATTTTTTCCTCTTTCAAGAGTGATATTTAAAACATTCATATCTCATTCACCCTTGATCCGTTTTGAGAGTTTAAATAGTCAATTTTATAGTACTCGCGGAGGAGAACCCAAAAATGACATCCACCGACCCAAAATCCATTTGGGTCCCACTCAAACGAAGCCCAAAAAGTTGACGAATTTCAACCTTTAACCATCATTTTCCAACAATCCCCCACATGAATAGATATTGATGTAGGAATCAGAACAATCACATCAGACACGGAGTTTGACTTGGTGATAGATTCATTTCGACGGCATAGATGCTGCATAGGATAAGTAGGTGTCACCCTTTGAACTTTCCCTTGAGAGAGTACACTTAGCCCACTGGTTAGGAAGTAGACGCGATGTCCTTGAACTTCCCCAACCGCTTGTGTGAACGACAATGCACTTCCCACAGACATCTTTCCTAGCCCTTGCGCTTTCCTCGGTTGTGTCCATTAATCAGGCCATGGCACACGCCTAGTTCTGTAAGGTTTCTAAAGAATTGCGTCCCAACAATTCCCTTTCGAAGCGGCCACACTTCTCGCTTACATAGGTGATTCTTGGTGTAAGAGCAGTTCCGTAAACTATTGCGCTCTTTCGAGTACTACATACTCGATGCCTTGAATCATTAAAAGCAACCTAATGCTTAACCTCCATTCACATCACTGTTTCTTCATCATAGGAATGCGACAGGAGGTATGAAACCCCCACAGTGATCGCGATGGGTCTTTGCAGTTTAGTTGTCCCTTTGAACCTAGATCTTGGGATCTCCAGTCACATAGGTTGGGTGTCCACGTACGTAACCCACCATTTATTAGACTTAGTCATATTCCTTTCGATGAGTTCTCAACTAACTCTCGATTCAATTTCTTCGTCAAGAAATCGATTGAATCCTTTCGTCAAAGAATTACAACTCTTATCATATTGACCTTACGTAGTCAACATCGATAATTCTCGTAGAGAGTAGTCATCCAATGGTAAAGTGTCTTTGTCGAGACACACCATCATCGATATGGCTTTAAGCTACAAGCTTTACGCTACACCAATGCGCATAAAAGTGCTTTGGTCATCCTAGGGTATATATTTCCCACTTTTTTTCCAACACGATGGACTTAGATTCCTCTATGAATCTAGCAAGAGATAACCATTTCTCTACACAACTCAAGCCATATCCACGAGTCTCACACACAGCTAGTTTCCAGTGATCTTTTCTAGATTACTCGTGTATCATCTTACTATCCATTGTAAGAATTGTCTAATGTGCACTTTAATAAGTACAACAGACTATCAATGACTCTTGAGTTCTCTTCTTAAGAGACACCTCACCTTTACAAAAAGGTAACTCATAATGTTTAGAGTCATTCCATTGAATACGACATATCTCCTAGAGACTCAATCCTCGTATCAATTTTACTATCAATGAGAAAACCATCAATTCAAAGACATAAATGACATGATCATTTTTCGTGTCCCTTAGCATATCTGCCTTCATCAAACTCATTGATTCAATATCATTGGCTACAACAATTAGTTTGGTCACATGATGGATCATTTAGGAGCATTGAGCTTATCATTTTTGCTCCATTCAGATTTTAATATCTAAATCTCCAAATAACCATTTAGGTCCATTAGATGTACTTCTAGCTTTCACAAAGCTTTGATAGCAAATACCATCACCCTTGGACTCATTCTCACGTCTAGAGAACACCCATCAAGTACACAAATATACTTACTAATTGTTCAAATCTACTAGTACTCTAGTGATTTGCACTCATGGTAGATCAATCTCTCTATTGATCACCACTTTCCACAAAAATTATTTCATGGAATCTCGTTTCCTTCGTTGGTTTATCCCTGATCCTTAATGATTTCATCTATTGACTCTTAAGTCCATTTAAGATAAATCAAGATCTTTAACAGAAACTTCCACAAAATACACTTTCCATCAAGATATATTTCTAGTTTCTGCATAATATTTCTTGTGAATTTCAAGAAATTGATAGCACTTCAACATTGTGCATATCTAGTAAAGATACTGTTTAAGTATTCCTTTTACTACATTCGCAATATGCCAACCCACACATTCGAAAGAACTTTTAGGATGGCTCTATGAGGAGCTTTATTTTCCTCCTTCTTGGGGTATCTTATTTAAAAGATCGCCAGCCAACTTAAAGACTCCCCCACAACGCTTGATCATTTCTAGCAATGATCTTGCAAATGTCTACATTGTGAATCACATTTCCCAAAGGATTCTATGTATTCACATCATGGTCACAGATAACCTCATATGTTTTCTATGCATCACGTAAGTGGTTTCGTTAATATACAAACCCAACTTACTAAAAGTACGTGTGTTCAATAATGAATCAAACACTAGGTTCTTACCCATAAAATTTCTTTAGGGTTTGATCCTTTCAACAATCAAAACACCTTCATGTATTGATCTTTTATCGTGAAAGTCTCTCTTATTCCTTCAACTCCCTTGGAATTAGAGATAACTAAACTTTCCGATCTCAATTAATCGTTCTTCCTCGCATGACCAATACCACAACCGATGCCGTATCAATCAATCGAGGATTCGATTAACTCTCACTAGGGCGCAGTGTGAGTTTACCAACTCCACACAATTTCATGCCCATTTTAAAGCCAAGCTTCAGTACAACTGTACTTTACTTTCAGACTACTCAAATCAAACTTGAGTGTCTTTATGCTCGAAACACATTCAAGTCCATTGCTCAACTCAAGTTTGAGTGCACTGCTCGACTTGATTTCGAGTTTACCCTTTTGGTTCGAGTTAAAGTCCTCCCGACTTGATCAACTTGATTCAAATCTCTCGTGGTTACTTTTTCACTTCAAGTACCTATCAAAATTCATATCGTCGTTGAATTTTTAGGTTTTCGTCTACCCCCCACATTGGGCTGGTTTTATTAAACATCCCCACACATGTTAAGTTTCTCAAAAACTCGTGTCTTGGGGTTCCTAGACCAAATGTCTTAGGATTACTCATCTCAGAATTCTAAGGCTTTCCAACCAAAAATCTAGAGAATTGACCAAATGTCTCGGGATCCCATATCTCATGATTCTTAGATTTTTCAACCATAAATCAAGAGATTTGACCAAAAGTCTCGGGATTCCCATTCTCAGGATACTTAGTTTTCTCAACCAAATTCTTGAGATTTTCCCCTCAATTCTTTGATTACAAATAATCAAAGGTTTTTAGCATAGTCATGATAACTCATGCTTTAGGGTTTATACCATGGTTCACAAGAACCAATACCCTAGACATAGTCGTAAACTAATGTCTTCATGTTCACATTTTTCAGGTCATACAAAATAACCAGAATATGTTGAACTTCGAGCTCATATGCTCTATCTGTGCAATCTAACAATTGTCACTCGTGAGCCATATGCTCGTAAGCGATCAATCGAGATAGCCAATTATCGGGACAAGCCTTGTCAAACCTTTCATTGCATCAAAAGGGCACTTTCCCAAACAATTAATATAATTATAGCATATAAAGCATAACACAATTTTAGACACAACATAGATCTAAAATTTTTGTATATGCAGCTAAATCAAGTCCCTAAATGAACGAGAACACATCATGGATCAAATAACCAAATGCCACATACTTCATTCATGCACGAATATATTTCACTCTTGCCGAGAGATGTCATGTTTAAGTGCAAATGAAGTTTACCAATTTTTCGCATGCGATTCTCAGACCAAGCATATAAAAGTCATGAATCACTAGCAGCACATTCTCACACAAATATGGTTTAAACCTTTAACCAACATGAGCAGCCCACACAACCAAATTATTATACCTTGCAAAATAGGTATTTCTACATTTGATCAAGTATTTAAGAAAATACTCTAACATTTCAAGGGCTTCGGAAATTAAACATGTCTCATAATTTCCAAACATATGTACTGCTTTCATGTAATTGAATAATAATGTCTGATCTCATATTCTAAACTCATGGCATTTTTTTTCCCGTAAATTTAATCCAATCTTTCATGCAAAGAATCAAATATGATTTCTTACCATACCAACATTTAATCTCATAAGCATGAATATCATGGAATTAACATATTTCCATAATTACGCCATACATGCTCAATTCATTTTCCCACATAATTAAGGGATTAATATAACCAAATCCATTTACTATCAAATTCGATAGCCTTAGTGTACTGGACATATATGTGCACATATTATTCACACAACTCTCTTTGTAACAAAATCATGTTCACGTCCAGATTCACGCAAATGGTTATCAAATATAATTCAAGCAATATATGTATATATAGCATATGCCATGATTCACTTTAATTAACGTGTATACTAACCGTAGTTTGCAAAACCATGGTTACAACTCTCGACTCTTTCAGGTCGTCAAGCAAATCCTGTTGTATCTCCATGCCTAGTTTTCCTTCCAATAGATACAATCGTGTATACTCGGATTCACCAATGCGTACATACAAAAGATTTCCATCGTTAAATATATGTACAAATCTCAAATATCGTAGCATAATATTTTAAATAATTATACATTCAAATTGCTCAATATGATTTTGTTGTAAATAACCAAAACCATTAGCATGCATATTTACGCAATTAGCATGCGTATTAATCATTCCGAGCATATCAATATTTATGCAGACATGCACCTCAATTTCCAGCATGCAATCAGATTCTCACAATTATAGCATGCCATCCTTTTTATTTACGGAAAACATGTTTCCGCATGCATATGCACAAATATTGCATGCCATGCTTTTTATTTACGGAAAATAAAACCTGTCAACATGCAATGCAATCCGTATGCAATATACTAACCTTATGCATATTACGCATGCATCTTATTAACCAAATCAATATAAGTCAACAAATTTCATTCGTTTCAAGACTGTTGGAAATATATTGATTATATCATACGGAAAATCAAATAACAAAATTGAACGAACAATTAATATATGCAAGAATAATAATTTTTATTAATTATTCAAGCATACAATCGAAAAGCTTAAATTACAAATAATCAAAGCATAAATCAAGTAATCACAAATTGATGGAGTCACGAGTAACACTCGCTGCCCTTGAAACGAATGAGTCCCGCCGTGGACATCGTTCCCTAGGATAAAACCATCGAAGGTAACAATTAACACGTAAGAGTTACCTCGGATTCACGCAAGGCCCGAAGGACTATCACCTTGACAGAGCATCAACTGGAAACTTCGAGAAAGACAGACAGAAGACTCAAGTTTAGAATATGGAGGAACTTGAGAAATGGTGTGTATTTTCAGACTGACTTAGAGGCTCTATTTATACTGCTCTAAGAGACCCTAATCATGGAAACATGATATTCTGATTTTCTGTAATTAGAGAAGAATATTCTCCAATCACCAACTCACCAAATCCGAGACATTCCACGAATACTCGAATAAAATTTGCTGGAAATAGAAGAAATATTGGCACAAATATTCTTCATCGTATTAAATATGGTAAACCGCATATTTATTTAAGACAAGATATCTCACAAAATATGGAAGTATTTTGTTCTTATCTCTTAAGAATTACACACAAGCAATTCCATATATACTATGCGGTTGGGCCTTCCAGAGACTTCCATGCGGTCCATACGCATTTTGGACAGTCCAGAGAAAATTACCCAGGGTAATTTTCGCCTATTTTTTCCTCTTTCAAGAGTGATATTTAAAACATTCATATCTCATTCACCCTTGATCCGTTTTGAGAGTTTAAATAGTCAATTTTATAGTACTCGCGGAGGAGAACCCAAAAATGACATCCACCGACCCAAAATCCATTTGGGTCCCACTCAAACGAAGCCCAAAAAGTTGACGAATTTCAACCTTTAACCATCATTTTCCAACAAAAGTTGTCATTTCGCATTCCCTCAAAAAATTAAAATTTTAAGATTCATTTTTTAAATGATTGGAGTTGTTGCTGTAAAAGTGTTAATTCGGAATCATCCATGCTGATTGTAGTAACACATATTAGGTTAAAAGACGGTGTTAAATTGCAACGATTATTGTCTGCATTTTTTTAAGCCGTGCGTGTGGTAAATCTCAACTTGTATCGTATCGTCGACAACATCTAAACGACTCAAGAACACATCTCAATTCAGATCTCGCACGGATTGAGAAAACATTCTTCTGAATCACAAAGGATTTTGGGATTGAATAAGAAAAGACATTTCCCCCCTCAAAATATTAATGAAAGTTGAACTTAACTGTTTGACTAAACAGAAGTTGCACAATTTAACATTTTTGTTAGTTCATGATCAAGGGTGTTCAAAAATAAAATAAGGGGTCAAAGATAAACGATGACAGTAGTTTAGAGGACACTGAAATCACATGTCCTTTAATATAAAATATGTGATAGGGACCATGGGGTACATATAAATTTTTGAAGCAACAAAGCCAAAAAAACAAGCGTCCCCTAATCCTATAAATGCAGACGTAGAGCAAAGCATGGAAATACCACAAATCAGTTGAGCCTTATGGAGGCCAATAAGCACCAACTAAGCTCTTCTAAGTGTCATACTCTTTCTCGTTTTACCAAATGCTTAGCCATGCCCAATACCTCGCCAGCCTCGAGACGGGCCGGATCATCACCGGAAAGTGATGTCAGTGGCGGTGGTGGTGGTGGTCGGGACGAGGAAAACCAGAAGATGGAGATTTCTTTGCCGGAAAATGCTTCCCAGAAGAGTTACGGTGGTTGGAAGGCCATGCCGTTTGTCTTAGGTACTGTCACTAATTTTACACAAACATGATAACATGTCGTTTTCCTCTACACTTGCATTAACGTGTTTCTAACATTAAACAATCAACCACACAATATCTTAAATTAATGGTGGTTTTTCTTCTTCTTCTTCTTAATTTTTTTTGGGATTAATTTTGAAGAGTTTGAACCAAAATTTTGATTGCATGGTTGCTGTTTGTGGCGTTTGAAATTGTTACAGTAAAAAGAAGCAATGATTGCTTGATCATGTTGTTGTGATTAGTACGCTGTTCTTTTTTGTGGCCGTTTCTTTGTGCTGTACATGGATTGCGAATGACAAGAAATTTTTTGGGCTCAAATATTGAAAAAAAATGAAAGCATAATTTAATTAATGAGCTAATTTTTAAATAAGTTTCATCTTTCAAAAATCACAAAATAATTCAGTTTTAAATTTAATTTCTACTCCTTCCATCCAAAAAAAAAAAACGAGTCTAGACTAAAATAAACTTATAAATCAGATTGATCTAGTTTGTAAGGTTTTTTCAGTTCAATGATTGAGATTTTTCGGTTAAAAAGGTGGTATTATTTTTTAAATAAAAACATTTTGTGTGGTGTTGGTATTACGCTTTTCAGATTTTTCAAAAAGGTCTAATTGTATATTTGATAATTTCTTTAATATTCAACTCCTGAAGTTGAGTACCCTTTTTCAAAACTGTTTAATTGAGAAATTAATTAATATTTTAAGTTAATTTCCACAGGAAATGAAACATGCGAGAGGCTGGCAAACATAGGATTACTCTCAAACTTTAACGTTTTTCTACTAACGGTGTTTAACCTGGACCAAGTGAGCGCAACCAATGTCTCCAACATATGGGGCGGCGTCACCAACTTTCTGCCGCTGGTCGGCGCCTACTTCTCCGACGCCATCGTTGGAAGATACACCACCATTGCTTTCTCCTCCATAGTTGCTTTGATGGTACATTTTCCGATCAAACTCATCCCTTCTATTCTATCAAACATTACTAAACCTTCTATTCTATTAAACATTACTAAGCGTGTTCCAATACCATAAAATGAAACTTTTTCTAAAAAAATAAGACACTCGATCAAACTAATCTGTTGATAGTGTCGTATATATTATTTTACTTCATCAGTTAATATTATAGCAAGTGATATTAACACCTTAACTTAACTAATTATCGACACTGTTACAGATCAGATTTCAATCATTCTGGTTCTGTCCTACTATTGATTTCACAGCTCAAATGTTGTTTCAACACTTGTCATCTAGTTATCCCCACCTTCGAAATCTTCATGCATCTTCGGAGGCATTAATGTGGTCTTGGAATTTACAGGATATAGCACCAACCAATTATAAAGTTTACCCAAATCACTGTATGCGAGTGCGGAGCGCACAATATCTACCATGATAAGTCACTGTGTATGCAATCTATAATTCAGCCGTTCTATGAGCATGAAAATAATTAATTTTATATAAAGTGGAACGTGGGCTTTTAAAAAGGTTACAAACTCAAATTTGACAATTTTCATTGTTTTTATAAATATCATTAGATGATCGTAGATTTTTGACATAAGTTGAATAAAAAAAAAATATTGATAGTGATGAAAATAATTGATAAAATATTCAAGAAACTCTTTTTGAAAATTTTATTAAAGATGTATACTTTTCAATAATAGAATTTCTTTCGAAAAGAATAGTGTTAGTGTACGTAAAAAAATTGTATAAACACTAGTTAAAGATGGGTCTTTTCGTTTTTTTTCTCTCTACATGTATATCTTTGGAACATTTGTCATTTTTGCTTCTTATGTTTTGATATATACAAATTTATCCTTTTATAGATTGGTTATTATGATGTATCAAACAGATTTATAATAAGATAAGATATTCTGTCTACGTTTTTTATGTCTATTAATCGACGTAATTTCATCAACTAAATTAAATAAACAAAACGATATTACTTCGTACTTTTACTTTGTCAATAACCGATGAGTATAAAGAATTTCAAATGAGACATTGATCAAAAGACAAAATTCGTAAATTTTCCAAATAAGAACAAACTAAACTACTCCCTCCGTTTCTTTAATAGTGACACACTTTTTAATTTAGAATATTTTTTTTATATTGTCACTTTCTATTTATGGCAAATTTAATATTACTACATCCATTCATTTTATTTTTTTTCTTCTTTCAATTCAATTTCATCTATTCATTTAGCATCTCTTAAATTCTAACACAAAAAATAATGTGTCACTATGAGGGACACAGAGGAAGTACTTCTAGAAGATATAGAAATCCACTAACCAATCAGCATGTTCCTGGTATGCAAAAGGTTGCCCTTACTCTACCATAAAATCCTATAACCAATCACTCACTGCCAAAAAAATCTTTTAGTAGTCACACTTGTTTGGAAAACTAGTGATAGTTAAAGTCACCGCTAAAATTAGTACTCCCTCCGTCCCACCTAATTCTGTATAAATTGATTTTCGTCAGTTAACTTAAAAAAAATTGATTATTAATATTTACAATTGTGTGTAAATACAGGCTATAAAAAGTTGATATTGTAAAAATTCATGCCATTACGAATCTAACAAGATCAAATATGACAATATCCTAACTTATTTATCGATTCAATGTGAGGTCAAAGTTAAGCAATTTTGACTAAATGAATAGTTAAATTACAGAAATGACTGGGACAGAGAGAGTAATGCCGTTTGTAAAAGTGCCTCTCTTCAGCATGTTAAAATATAGTAATGCGTTATATTTTCGTGACAAGTTGATATGTAGAAATTTCAATAAATTTTGTGACATGAATTGATGTAGTAGTTTGGTTTAGTGATATATAATTGTATTAGTAAAATTTTGTGACCCCTATAGGGGAAGTAAATTTCGTGACAATTCTCCACATGTCACAAAAAATGCACCACTGCAGAACTTTTTTTTTAAGTGACTCGTCTCTTAGCTAATTTCAGAGACTCAATATACAATTTCTCTCTCTCATTTTAATCGGCACATCTTTTATAAACACTAGTAACATCATTAAATATTATTAAATTTATCGTACTGTATATTCTACTAGAAATTATTTTTTAGAAATTATTTTTATAAAATTTAAAATGTGTACTAGTCTGAACTAGTATAAATTATTATGTTGTTAACATGAGTGCGTCTCTTGAAAGACGGTCTTTCCATAAGTCATGGAAAGACCAAGGTTTAAAGTATAAATTAGAAGAAATTAAGATAAAATTTTCGGGTTGCATGAACCGGGTTATAAATTTTATAACTACTACATGTTGCATACTAAAATTTTAATGTTGCAACTAAGACCTTTTACCTTTTATTATTCGAATTAAACCCCGTCTTTCCATAAGCTTATGGAAAGACCGTCTTTCCGAAGACTTTGCCTGTTAACATACTCTATCCTAACTAAAACATTGAATTGCGTGAATTAATACAGGGAATGGTCACAATGACATTAATACCCTGGCTCCCGAAGCTACACCCGCCGCCATGCCCTACCCAGAAGTCGTGCATTGGTCCAACGACTTCTCAGATGGGGTTCTTGGCGTTGAGTCTAGCGTTTCTGTCCATCGGATCCGCCGGAATCCGGCCGTGCAGCATCCCGTTCGGCGTCGACCAGTTTGACGCCGCCACAGACGAAGGCAGGAAAGGGATCAACAGCTTCTTCAACTGGTATATATGGTTGCAAATTTTTGTTTCGTAAATTTGAGTTAAGTGTAAAAATGATTCTAGATCAGGTTCCTCCGTAGTGTTGAAATAATCTTGATTTTTTTGAGAGTACCATAATGACACTGGACTTGAGTTTCTTTATACGTGTCAAAATAACCTTGAATTTTTAAAAAATACTAAAATGACCCTGGAGTCGTCAAAATACCAAAATGCCTTGTGGGTCTTGGCATTAGTTTTGGTATAAGTAAACATAATGGTGACATTTGACCAATACTAATGGTTGTTTCAGCATTAAAAGACTAATATAAACTAAGGTCCTGTCCAGTTGAGCTTGTTTGGTGTTGAATTTAATTTATTAGTGTTGAATTTAGTTTATTGGTGTTGAATTTAGTTTATTGGTGCTGAATTTAGTTTATTGGTGCTGAATTTAGTTTATTGGTGCTGATTTAAATTTTTTGGTATATTTTTTCAAAAAATTAAAAGAATGACTTCCAATATGATATTGTACTCATAACATATTCTATTTTTAGAGTTACTACTCAATCAGTAGTAACTGTTGAGAAGCCAAATAAATATTTATTAATTTTTTTCTTTTCATGTGAGTTTATTGGTCATGAATTTAATTTATTTGTGCTAAATTTAATTTATTGATGTTAATTTTAGTTTATTAGTGATGAATTTAGTTTATTGGTGCTGAAATTAAACCCAACTGGACAGGATCTAAGTCTAATGTCACACTTTGAAAGTGTTTTAGGTGCTAAAAATGCTAAATTAGCCCTATTGCAACACTTTTACAAGTATTATTTTAAGTAATGCTGCATTAGATCGAACACAATACTTTTCAAAGTTTAGGTAGCAACATTTTTCAAAGGTTTAAGTGATATTTTATAAACTAGAAACATTTTAATAAGTGTTGATAGAAAAGTGTTACAATACCTCTCTAATTTGTAATAGTGACACATTCCAAAAAAAAAAAAAAAAACTCATATTACTTTTGAGTTTTACTCTATTAATTTCCATTCATCCCATAATTGTTTTAATCACATAACATTCACTGGAACCCACTCAAAATAAAATTTATATTCAAACAGGTATTACACCAGCTTCACCGTGGTGCTCATCATATGTATGACCGTGACGGTTTACATACAAACGTACGTGAGTTGGGTGATAGGGTTTGGTGTCCCCACGCTGCTTATGGTGTGTGCCATTTTTGTCTTCTTTATGGGCACCAACATGTACGTTCACGTGAAGCCGGAGGGGAGTATATTTTCCGGCATTGCTCAGGCGATTGTCGCGGCTTGCAAGAAACGGAAACTTAGGGTTCCGGAGGAAACTGGAGAAATGGTTTTGGATCGGGTTTACTATGATCCGGCACAGAGTAAAGGGTCGGTGTCGAAAAAGTTACTCCTCACTAATAAATACAGGTAACTAATTTCATTTGTCTCCCTCTATTTCAATACGATTTTCTCAGTATATTTTTACATTCATGTTCATGTGAAGAATTTTAGTATATAGGTAAAGAATCGGTAGAAAGTTATCAAGTGTAAACACCTATTGTCAAACATCTACGTGAAATGATATGTCGAGTAAAAATCTGATAGTCTTTTCTTTCATTTGACATTAGGTAATTTTTATTGATCTCGAACCTACACATCTTATAAATTTTCTTGAAACTTAATTTTGCCTAATAATCAATGAAAGATAATTTTAACGGAACGGAGAAAGTATAAATTAATTAATAAAAAAAAGAGTCCTGTGACTTTCTTCCTTACATCCCATGTTCTCATCACTATACATATACCTTACATTTCTATTTCAACTTAAATATGACTTTCTTTGAACAAGAGAGAGCGTGCAATATATGGAGTACATATGATTCACGTGAACAATTAATTACGTTACACGGCACGTAAATTTATTGACAGGCAATAATTGTTCCCGTTTTGCAATTATTCAAAGTAATTAGTATCAATGGTGATACACATAAAGAATTTACTATGAAATGCTAAGTATTAAACACTCATACTGCTTTTATTAGTGAAATAATTAATACTGAATTTTGACTGATATATAAATTTTTTAAGATAATATACAAACTATCAAATTACAGTAAATATATTTTTGCCAGGTTCTTAAATAAAGCAGCGATGATACAAGAAGGCGATCTCCGGGAAGACGGAACAAGAACTAACAAATGGAACTTAAGCAGCATTCAAACAATCGAAGAAATCAAGCTAATCCTAAACATAGTTCCGACATGGGCCTCCGGCATAATCTGCTTCTTAGCCATCGGCCAACAATCCACCTTCACCGTCTACCAAGCCCTGAAAATGAACCGCCGCCTTGGGACCCACTTCGAAATTCCGGCAGGATCCATCGGCGTCGTCTCCATGGTCACCATTGGAATCTGGTTGCCTATCTATGACAGGTGATAGAATGTAAAATCCATAAATAATTGTAATCGTGTGTATTAATATATAGTGAGTACAAAAGATAAACATTAGAAAGCAGAAAAAAACATGAGACAAGATATATACAAAACCAATGAGAATCAGTATTCATTTCTTGTCAGGATTATAATTAATTTACATTTCTATCATCAGGATCATCGTACCATGGCTGAGGAGGAAGACGAAGATCGAAGGCGGCATCACCCTCCTTCAGCGCATCGGAATCGGCCTCGTCTTCTCCATCCTCGCCATGGTCGCCGCAGCGGTGGTGGAGCCCATGCGGCGGTCCTCCGCCACCGCGCACGGCAGCGCCACTGGCGTGGCGCCGTTGTCCGTGTTCTGGCTGGCGCCGCAGCTGATCCTCATGGGCTTCGCCGAGGCGTTCAACATCATCGGACAGATCGAGTTGTACAACAAGGAGTTCCCGGAGAGCATGCTGAGTCTGGCGAACTCGCTGTTCGGAATCACCGCCGCCGGAGCGAACTACCTGAGCGCGGTCCTGGTCAACGTGATCCACCACACCACGGCGGCGCGTGCGCATCCAGATTGGTTGACCAAGGATCTTAACGAAGGGCGGTTGGAGTACTACTACTATCTCATCGCCGTTATGGGGGTTTTAAACTTGGCGTATTTTCTGTATGTGGCGCCAAAGTATAAGTACAAGAGTCGGGTTCGGGTCGATGAGGATTACGATGAGAAACCCAATTTTAGCATCGAGTTGAGTGGGGCAAATAAGTAATTGTATGGATTAGTACATGTAACGGTAATATATATGTATCTTGAAATTAGTTAATGATTTTATATACTACCTCCGTCCCAACCGAATCTGCACACTTTTTGGTCAACTTTCTCAAGACATGTTTGACCATAATTTTCAACTAGACACCAATATCATCATGTGAGATATTGCTGGATTCCCTGCATGATATATTTTCTAAATATCAAATTTTAACATACCGTTAATATACGTAACTAAAGTTATCGTTGGTCAAACATGACCTGACAAACCTGACCAAAAAGTGTGCACATCCAACTAACACAGAGTAATAGTACAAGTAGAAGTCACGCAGTGGCGGATTTAGACAAGGGGTTGAAAATTGCCAACGCAGATGAAAGAAATAAGGATAGATCAGTTGCGTGAGAAATGAAATAGTGCACTCGAAAGAAATTTGGTACTTCCTTCATTCCAAGTCTATTTGCACTACAATCATTATCACGATGTTTGATAGATGTTGAGCCCAATAAGGGCATTGGACTGTAGATGTGGCGGCCCAATTAGGAAATTATTTAATACTCTAGAGTAATTACCGTATTCGTGAGTAATTAAGAGTGATAATTATGGAAGACGTTATTTATGACATAAAGTAAAAATACAAGGTACCCATTTATTCATGATTCATTATGTCTTAATCATATTGGACTCTTGGACTGACTTAAGCATCAGAGAGTTAGACCCCTAGAACCCACATGGACACTTTTATTGCAGATTGGTTTGAGAGGAGCTCAAGCCCAAAAACTGGTCGGTTGTTCGAGACGTATCAAGTGGCACCGACTGTGGGGACGATTAAGCAAAATCAAGGGTTTTGAGGGTTTATGTCCACAGTTATTCGAAAGAATGAAAGGTTAAGGTTGATAGGCACGGGGGCTGGGTCTCCGCAAAGGTCAAGAACGGAGGATTTAGGGGTAGGAAACGAAGCCCGTGTCGAGGATATGCATGGCTAACCTTCAAACGTCAGGAACCGAGTCGCGTGCAGAGCCTGTTACGGTGGTAGACCACGAAGGGGGCAAACTTCAGTAGCGTTCATCGCAAATACCCTGGAACCAATCCAAGACGATGCGCCGGGGTCCTCAAGGAGATTGGAGATGATGGGGGATTAGGAACAGAGAAACCATGATCCCTTGCTCGAGGGGGCAGCTGATCCGAGGGACGGAAGGTTTACGGATGTTTCGGGAGATTTGTACATGGACACCTATGGCCAACACATGCAAGGAAATCGGAATGAGGGGAGAGAAACCCCAAACCAAGATGTAAAGCGGACAACTCAAGTCGTGGTTGCAGTAGGTTATCGAGTTACCCCTCCTCCGAGGGATGACAGGGTCACACACGGAGTACTGCCACCCTCACCTGTAGGAATAACTATGGGATGGGCCTCTCAGCCCGTAATAGCCTACCCTTATCCCGCATATGCTGGAGAGCCATTGCAAGCTAGGCCTCAGCCTTCCATTCCAGGTTACTCTCAGGGCCCTAGTATATTCTTTACCTATATTAGCCCCATCTGTTCGTGCCCTCAACCTTCCCGGGCTAGGGACAACATATGGAATGATGGCTTCTTCTGCAATGCAAGGATATGAAAGTATGGGAATTCAAGGAATGATGATTAGTCAGGGGCCTCGTGAAATGCAATGATATGGAAGTATGCAAGGATATGGAAGTCAAGGGCCTTACAATCTCAACCACCACAACCACCACCATACCCGGGTTTTATACAGCATTGAGCAAACCATGGTTACGGGGAAACTCAACCTTCTTATCTACCACAGGTGGAGGGTCACGACAGGGGGCTGAACCTGACAGGGGGCAACAGGAACCCTTCTCGGATGCAATAAAATTGTTTTAAAAAAAGTTGGATAGGTTGATCGGGCTCTTAGGCCAAGCTGCAGGGTCTCCTTCCAGCTTGGTGATTACGGGGGTTCGATGACCAATAGAAGTGAAACCTTCGGAAGGGCTTCTCACGTACAATGGTGAGATTGACCCTCGAGAATTCATCCAAACGTTCCTGGGCTTGATGAGTTCGAGGGATTTCGATGAGAAGTTGACATATAAGCTGGTAGGAAACTACTTGCGAGAAAGGCACATGAGTGGTTCAATAAGTTTCCAAGAGGCTCATTCTGATCGTACCGAGACTTCAGTGGAGCATTGTTGAGCCAGTATATGCAGAAGAAGAAGTTCACAAAAACTCTATTAGTACTCTATAAGATGAAGCAAAGAACATGGGAGAGCACAGAGGCTTTCTATCATTGGTATGTGGACGATAGCTTAGGAGTGATAGAAACAACGGAGAATGAAGTGATTTAGGGGTACCTACTGGGGATGCAGGACCTGGAACTATACAAGAAGCTGAGTACTAATACCCCTAAGACTTTGCAAAATCTACAGGAGGTTGTAGAGAAATACTCAAGGGTTGAGGAAGCAACCAGAAAGAAAAGAGATAGCCTTACAGAGAAAGAGGAAAGAAATGTAGAACTTTGAGGAAAAAGGGCAGTCAAACCCATAAGAACACCATTCAAGAGGAACGCTCCATTGCCACCAACACTCGGAGGGAGAACTCCAGCAAATATCTTAAGTATACATAGAGTGTTGTTCCAATCACCATCACCATTGCAATAACTCGGTGGTGGCCCGGAAAGCAACAAATCGATATTGTGATCATCACAAAATTATGGCCATGACACTAATGATTGCATGAAATTGGATGGAGATTGATAGGTGTGAGCGGGAAGGACGATTTCGAGGGCAAGGACACAAGAACCAGGCTGCTCCTTCGAGGCCTCGAATGAACCAATGGCAACCTTATAGAAGGACCAATCAAAACAATTGGGCTAGAGGGGATAGAAGGCCTCGAGAGCAGGCGGTTCGAAAAAGGGGGCAAGAAGGAAGGCATAATAGGCCTCAGAAACAACATGGGGGCAATCAAGATAACCAAAATAGGGAAAACCCACATGTTTAAAGAGTGATTAATGTCATAATTGCATGGTGGGAGAGAGATCTTTGAATGATGTGATAAAAGCAGAGGCTCGAAGGGTCTATGCAGAAGAACCCAGCCACAAGAGGTTTTGAACGGACGAGACAATCACTTTCTCGGAAGCGGATGCAGGGCCAGACCAGGCACCTCATGCGGACCCTATGGTAATTTCAGCCATTATTGGAACATCTTTGATAAGAAGAGTATTCATTGATGACAGAAGTAGGGTAGAAGTGATGTTTGCTGAGTGATTTGATCAGTTGGATATAGGGCACAACTTGAAAAAGTCAACTTCCCCTTTATCTAGATTCGCGGGAAACCCGATATTCCCCTTAGGAGAGATAACCATGTTTGTTCACGTAGCGGATGTTTGTTCAACTTGAATAAATGCTGCCCAAAGACAGTTACATGTTGCCACCAATCGACATGTTGGTGGAAGCCATTACTAGATATTATATTCTGGCCTTCTTTAATGCGCATAAAGGGCATCACCAAATACTCATGGCAGAAGAAGACAAGGAAGAAATATCGTTTATTACATATGTGGGCATATACTATTATAAGAATATGTCATTTAGGTTAAAAAATGTTGCGGCTACTTACTAGAGGTTGGTTGATAAGCTGTTCAGGGGACATATAGGGAAGAATATGGAGATTCATGTGGATGATATGATTGTCAAAAGCAGAAGTCATTGAGAATTCTTAAAAGACATGGAAGAAACATTTGGCAGGCTTTGAGGGACTAACTTAAAGTTGAACCCGTCTAAATGTGTTATTGGGGTGGGAGCAGGGTAGTACGAAACATTGATTACCCTTACGCATTGAACTTCGCATTCAAAGCAACTAAAAATGAGGCTGAGTACGAAGCATTGATCACAGGACTGCGCGTGGCAAGGGAGCTGTAGGTGGAGGAATTGGAGGTTTTAAGTGACTCTCAAATCGTGGTTCAACAGGTGAATGGAAAATACGAGGCCAGAGAGCGTAACCTGCAAAGATACCTTGAGGTAGTGAAAAACCTATTGAAAGCTTTTAAATCTTACACTTTAACCCATGTCCCAAGGAAAGCAATCATGAAGCAGATGCTCTAAGCAAGCTCGTTTCTTTGGATTTGGGAACCCAATCCCAGAAGAAATTACTCATGGAAACTTTGAAGAAACGAAGTTTTGAAGAACTTGTAGTTATGGCGGTGGAAGCGAAAGACTCCTGGATGACACCGTTTGTGGCATATCTTCGAGAGGGTGTCCTACCGGAAAACGAAGTGGATGCCAGAAAGGTAAGGTTTAAAGCTCCAATGTATGTGTTACAGGAAGGAGTGCTATACATAAGGGGTCATTTGCAACCGTTGCTTCGGTGCATTAACCCTCATGAAGCTGATAATCTCATAAGGGAAGTCCATGAGGGAGTATGCGACAGCCACCAAGGAGCCAGATACGTGGCAAGGAGGCTTATTCAAGCAGGATTTTACTAGCTGACAATGTTCGATGATGTGAATCAATACATTCTGGCTTGCCACCAGTGTCAGAGACATGCCCTCATAACACATATCCCCCAGGAGGAGATGAGAAACATATATAGTTCATGGCCATTTGATAAATGGGGAATCGACCTAGTAGGTCCTTTTCCAGAAGCGCCAGGAAAATTCAGGTACCTAATAGTGGCCATTGACTATTTCACAAAGTGGGTGGAGGACGAGCCTCTGACAAACATAAGGGGAAAGACGGTTATTTCCTTTTAATGTAAGAATATCGTATGTCTTTTAGGAATCCCAAGGACAATCATCACGAATTACAGAACACAGTTTGCTCAAGATCCCTTCAAGAAGTGGTGTGAGAAGTACTAGATTAAGCAAAAGGTGCCATCAGTTTACCACCCCAAGCTAATGGGCAAGTGGAAGTGACTAACAGGACGATAGTAAATGGTATACGAGCACGGATCGAGGGAGCAAGAGGTAATTGGATATGGGAATTACCTAATGTGTTGTGGGCATATCAAACAGCTGAGTCTTCCACTACTGGTGAAATGCCTTATAGCCTAGTATATGGCTTGGAGGCGGTGATCCCTGCGGAGATAGGTGTTCCTAGCCAAAGGATGATGTCTGCTGCAAATGAGATAAGTAATCAGAAGAACCGATGTCTAGGTTTGGACATGGTGGAAGAAAAGAGAGAGCTAGCTTCTTTACACGAGGCTAAAGTCAAAGAACAGGTCAGAAGGTACCATGATAATAGGGTAAAGAAGGTGTTGTTTACCTGGGGAGACTTGGTAATGAGAAAAATGAAGAAAGCATAAAGGAACCCAAAGGGAAGTTAGCTGCAAATTGGGAAGGATCCCACAGGGTGATCGAATCGTGACCGGGAGGAAGCTAAGTCCTCGAAGAGATGAATCGGATTCAAGTACCAAGGAGGTGGAACATCATCAACCTGAGAATGTACTACCATCTATGACGAGTGGTTTACTCTTAAGCGGCACTTTAGATGATGTTCAAGTGGTTTTCTCTTAAGAGACACTCTAGATGATGTTTGAGTGGTTTTCTCTTAAGCGTACTCTAAATGATGTTCGAGTGGTTTGCTCTTAAGTGGCACTCTAGATAATATTTCCAGCTACGGCTAATGTTCGAGTGGGTTTCTCTTAAGCGGCACTCTAGGAAATGCTTCCAGCCAGGGTTGAGTTTGAGTGGTATGCTTTTAAGCAGCACTCGTGGGCTACTTATGTAATCTTGAAATCATGAACTGGTGGACAAAATTGGTAAGATGTAGGTGGAAACATCGAACCTGGGTAAAACACTTTTGTCTTTAAACTTCTTAATTCCTTCTTATTGGAGGTGTTCATAATATCTTTATGCAAGAAAGTTGCCCGTCGCACTAATATTCAGGACGTAAAATTTTCGAAGAAGTATACGCACGTGCAACTCAAATCCTGTTATAATTTTCAAAAGATCATTTACGCTAACAATAATGGGTTGAGAAACCCGACTTGCATTTTCTAAGAGCGAGAATTAAACAGGCCTCAACTTCTTCAGTAAATAGAAGTACATTTTCGGTGCCAAACGGTACATAAATTCATTCATTTAAATAGGAAGAAACCCCTCCCGAAACAAATATTCGGTGGAAGGAGCTAGCCACTTCACCTTTGCTTCTAGATGTTTGAGTTCTTCCAACATGATACCAGTGGTTCTTCAAATATCCTTCAATTAATCTTCCACGGGATACCCAGAAGGATCCAAAGGAGCAATAGTCTTACCCATAAGAACACCATTCGAGAGGAATACTCCATTGCCACCAACACTCGGAGGGAGAACTCCAGCACATGTCTTAAGTATACATAGAGTGTTATTCCGATAACCCTCACCTTTGCAAAGTTTTCATAACTCGGTGGTGGCCCGGAGAGCAACAAATCGATATTGTGATCATCACAAATATTATGGCCATGACACAAATGATTGCATACAGTTGGATGGAGATTGATAGGTGTGAGTGGGAAGAACGATTTCAAGGGTAAGGACACAAGAACCAGGCTGCTTCTTCGAGGCCTCGAATGAACCAATGGCAACCTTATAGAAGGAACAATCAAAACAATGGGGGTAGAAGAGATAGAAGGCCTCGAGAGCAGGCGGTTGGAGAAAGGGGGTAAGAAGGAAGGCATGATAGACCTCAGGAGCAACATGTGGGCAATCAAGATAACCAAAACAGGGAAAACCCACATATTTAAAGAGTGATTAATGTCATAATTGCATGGTGGGAGAGAGATCTTTGAATGACGTGATAAAAGAAGAGGCTCGAAGGGTCCCTGCGGAAGAACCCAGCCACAAGAGGTTTTGAACGGATGAGACAGTCACTTTCTCGAAAGCGGATGCAGGGCCAGACCAGGCACCTCATGCGGACCCTATGGTAATTTCAGCCATTATTGGAACATCTTTGATAAGAAGAGTATTCATTGATGACATAAGTGGGGTAGAAGTGATGTTTGCTGAGTGATTTGATCAGTTGGATATAGGGCGCGACAACTTGAAAAGTCGACTTCCCCTTTATCCGAATTCATGGGAAACTCGATATTCCCCCTAGGAGAGATAACTATGTTTGTTCACGTAGCGGATGGTGACAAAGGAGTGACTATCAGGTGTAACTCTGCTGTCGTGGATGCCCTTTCCCCTTACAATGTGATTTTAGGAAGGCCATGGATGTGTCAGGCTTGAGCGGTCTAGTCACTCTATCACCTTATGATGAAGTTCCTGACTGAAAAGGGAGTGCCATCCATTCAAGGAGATCAGATTGTGGCTTGAAAATTTAACCTTACTGCGGTACGAGAAGCGAAAAGGCAAAGAGGTGTAGCAACGGTGCATGTAGATGTGGGATTAACCGATACAATACAGATGCCTGTTCGAGAAATGGGATCAGTAGCTATGGGGAAGCTAATTCTCAAAGACATTAAGGAAAGATTGAAAGACTTATTGGGAGAATATGGGGACGTATTCTCGAAGGATACTTCTAATCTAACAGGAGTACCTTCGAGTCTTGCACTGCACATGCTAAACATTGACCCCTCGATAAAGCCAATGAAGCAGAAGAGAAGGGTGTTTGCTCTCGAAGCAATTAAAGAAGAGATGGAGAAGTTGTTGAAGGCAGATGTCATCGAGGAGGTTTTCTACCCCGAATGGATTACTAACCCAGTTATGGTTCCAAAGTATGATCAGGCCTGGAGAATGTGTATAGACTTCGCTTATTTGAATAAATGCTGCCCCAAAGACAGTTACACATTGCCACCAATCGACATGCCGGGGGAATCCATCACTAGATATCATATTCTGGCCTTCTTTAATGCGCATAAAGAGTATCACCAAATACTCATGGCAGAAGAAGACAAGGAAAAAACATCGTTTATTACAGATGTGAGCATATACTATTATAAGAAGATTCCGTTTGGGTTAAAAAATGTTGAGGCTACTTACCAGAGGTTGGTTGATAAGCTGTTCAGGGGATAGATAGGGAAGAATATGGAGATTTATGTGGGTGATGTGATTGTCAAAAGCAGAAGTCATTGAGAATTCTTAAAAGACATGGAAGAAACATTTGGCAGGCTTCGAGAGACTAACTTGAAAATGAGAATGGCAAAATGGTTACAAATCAGGAAGGTATTGAAGAGGAAATCACAGGTTTCTATGAGAAGTTGGTAGACACATCAGAAAGGAGATAAAAAGGTAGTGGATATAAGAGTGATCGGAAGTGGAACAATTTTGAGCAATGAAGCAAGGAGAACTCTAGTAGCTGAGGTGACTATCCAGGAAGTCTGGGAAGCATTGAGAGGAATTGGAGATTTAAAAGCACCAGGTTGCGATGGTGTGAAAGTGAAGTTCTTCAAGGTTATGTGGGGGTGTAATTGAAGATGATATTATGAAGTCTGTGGATGAGTTTTTTGTTAGGGGTAAAATGTACAAAGCTGTAAACTGTAGTTTGGTTACATTAATCTCTAAACACCCATCTGCGAGAAAGGCTAAGGCGCTGAGACAGATTTCCCGTTGCTCTACGTTGTACAAACTGATCTCCATAATCCTGATCAGCATCTTAAGTAGAGTAATAACTGAAACAGTGTAAGAGAATCAAGCAGTGTTTGTACCGAGCAGAAGTATTCATGATCACATTATGATTTCATATGAGCTAATCCAAGGGTATAGCCAGAAAAAGGGAATTCTAAGATGCACCATACAAATGGACATCCAGAAAGCTTACGCCACAGTCAACTGGGAGGCACTTGAGGAGATTCTTAAGGGAATGGGACTACCTGATAGGTATGTACAATGGGTTATGTTGTGTGTTTCAACAGTGTCATATAAGTATGTGGTGAATGGGAACCCTTCTAAAAATGTCAAGGCTAAAAGATGGATAAGGAAAAGGGACCCATTATCCCCGCTGCTTTTTGTCATTGTGATGGAGTATATGACCCGATGTGTCCAAAATGTGGGAAGAGAACAGGGGTAAAAATTTCATCTGAAATATGACTTGTTGCAGCTGAGAAGTCTCACATTTGCGGATAATAACTATTATTCTCTTAAGGTGAAACTGACTCTGTGGAGACCTTGATGAAAGGTTATAAAAAATTTGAACTAGCAACTGGGCATACAGTGAGTCCAAGCAAGTGTAAAGATTATTTTAGTGTGGTGGAGGATGAGCACAAGAAAATGATACTTGAAGTAACAAGTTTTGAGGAGGGTATGCTGATTTTTCATTATTTGGGTGTGCTTCTTGCAAGCAGAAAACTTACAGTGTATATGTGCAAGCCACTAGTGGATAAAATTGTAGCCAGAATAAGGATTTGGAGTGCAAAAATATTAAGCTATGCAGGGAGGCTACAATTGGTACAAAGTGTTCTATTTTCAATCACTAACTAATGATTACAAGTATTTCCCCTGCCTAAAGTTGTACTTAAGCATATTGAGACATTGTGTCGTTCCTTACTGTGGAGTGGGGGTGAAGTGATCACTAGGAAATCTCCAGTGGCATGGTCAAAAATATGTGAGCCAAAGAAAACTGGGGGGCTTAATGTTATTTCTCTACCTAAATGGAACCTGGCATGCTTAAGTAAAAAATTGTGGAATTTATGCCGGAAGATAGATAGATTATGGATTCTGTGGATTCATGCTTTCTACATTAGAGGGAATGATGTGATGAATGTGAATTTCCCAACCTCTGGCTCTTGGATGGTTAAGAGCATAGCAAAGTGCAGATATGAGGTGTAGGGTTTGGAGGAATGGAGGAAGCAGATTGATCAATGCAGGTTTAGCATAAGAATGGTCTATGATTGGCTGAGAGGAGAGCATGCACAAGTGGTCTGGGGAAAGCTGATGGCAGGTAACTCCGCTAGGACGCGAGCTAAGTTCATCTTATGGCTCAGTTGTCACATAAAACTTGCAACGAGGGAACGACTCAGAATGTTTGGCATGTGCACAAATGTGAAATGCTTATTTTGTGATGAAGAGGAATCTATACAACACCTATTTTTTGGAAGCAGAGAGACCCGAAGCATATGAAGAGAGGTTCTAAGATGGCTGCAGATGGGTAGAATTCTGGGGGAATGGAATGCAGAGATGGAGTGGTTGATCATTCTATGTAGAGGCAAGAGTCGAAAGGCAAAAATGTTGAAGATTGCAATAGCTGAATCATTGTATGAAATATGGTGTCGGCGGAATGAGAAATGCTTTAATTATAGCACTAAAGAGATAGATATACTTAAATGTATTCTTGAATGTATAGTGAGTAGAACTTGGAGGAACCCAGAGCTGAAAGGAAAGTGTGCTAGTCTTATGGTTGAGTATGAATAGGTGGTAGGAGTTTTGGTAAACTGGATGGATGTACAAAGTTTTGGAGATGGTAATGAAAGTTTATGTTCCAAAAAATAGTATTTAAATTAGGCAAAGTCTTGAGGAAGACTGTCTTTCCATAGACTTATGGAAAGATGAGGTTTGATTAGAATAATAAAAGGTAAAAGGTCTTAGTTGCAATATTAAAAATTTATTATGCAACATGTAATAGTTATAAAGTTTAGACTAAATAGTTTTTTTAGTCCCTTACATATTCTGCAATGCCTTCTATTGGTCCCCAAGGCTAATACCGCAGTTGTTCAGCAACTAACATACTGAAATTGATTTTTTTGGTCCCCAGAGGCGGTTTTCATGTTAACTGGAATAATTTTTCGGCATAGTCGGGGGTATTTTTTATAATTTCACTGATTAAAAAAATATGAAAATAAAATTTAGCTTATAAATATAACCGTGCGCATAAAGCCACGAGCGCAAAAAAATTTGGTTTTACAACGCGCGTGTCTTCTTCCTCTTCTGTGCGTGCTTCTCACGTGCGACGCTCCTCCTCTAGCGTTATTCTGCTTCTTCCGTCGGCGCAGGGCTTTGCTTCACTTCGTGACTCCGCCGCTTTTCTGTCTTAGCCTTCCCCTAATCTTCAATTTCTAGCGGTCAGTGGATCTCCTACCTACGTTGTTCTGATGTGGTGGCGAGGGTTTTGGGGTGATGGCTAGAGATGGGGGTCGACGGAGAGGCTGGAGATGGGGGTGATGGCGTGGGTGTCCTCGTCGAAGCAGAGGATGTCAACGTGGTTGTTGAGGTCGGTGGTGGGAGATGATGAAGCTCCTGACGGCGCCGGTGGTGGGAGACGGAGGAGATGACGAGGGCGTTGATTAGGTAGTCTGATTTGTAGGTGACGGAGGAGAGGTTGAAGCTCCCGACAGAGGATATCGCACTTCCACGGCGGCACCGGCGACTTCGCGTCAGGCAGCGGCAGAGGACACTTGGGGAAGACATTTGATTTTCTTTCTTTTTTGATTTTTTTAAACTAGGGGTATAATGGTTATTTTACATATTTTAACAAATTTTACCGTTGACTTTACCTGAAAACCGCCTCTGGGTACAAAAAAAATTAATTTCAGTATGTTAATTGCTGAACAAACGCGGTATTGACTTTGGGGACCAAAATAAGGTATCGCAGAATATGTAATGGACCAAAAAACTAGTCTAAAGTTTATAACCCGATTTATGTATCCCAAAATTTTATTTTCATTTCTTCTAATTTGCATTGTAAACTTTGATCTTTCCATGACTTCTGGAAAGATCGTCTTTCCAGAGATGGACTCTTTAAGTTAATATATTATTAAAATTTAAAAATACAGTATTTAAGTTTTAAAAAAATTCAGGATAACTTAGTAACTTTTAAAAATAGTTCCGTTATTGAGACACTTTTTGTTTTAAAAAAATCTTGTGTTTGACTGCAACAAATATGCACACGATTTTCAGAGTCATAAAATTTTAGAAGAAAAAGCTGATTGAGAGATGATAGTGAACATTTTCCCTTTTCCAGTCTTACATTATTTCATCATTGAAAAGCGCTCAGGTTCAGTACCAGATTAACGAATAACCTTTAATTAATAAAATCATAAGGAAAAACGATGTTAATTTACTATATACACTAAGAGAGAGCCGATTAACACAAGTTAAACTCCAAAGGTATATACCGTATATTGAGCAAACATTTCTTGAGTTCTTGATTTTAACATGCATGAAATTTAAAAATTGGATGCAGTTGTGGTTGTTGGCAAATTTGGACATGAGGGTGGAGGACGCAATCGTAGAATACGTCCTCAATGTGGCATTTTTTTCTGACTATTTAGAGGACGCATTCTTAGAATGCGTCCTCAGTGTGGCATTTTTTTCTGATTATTTGGAGGACGCATTTTTGGAATGCGTCCTCAATTATGTACTTTTTTTCGCTGGAAAAATAGAGGACGCATTCTAGTTATGTACTTTTTCCTCAGTTACGAATGCATCCTCTATTTAGTGTTTTTTTATTTTACTTAATATTTGGTCTATTTATTTTATTCCAAAAAAATTGTAATTCCCGAAAACTGATTACTGGAAAATTTTTTTATTCCAGGTAATTTATCTCAGTTTGGTCATATTTTTTTATTGCATGATTAAATTTTTGGTCCAGAAAAATTATTATTTATTCCCAGAAATTTCAGGGGAAAAAAGTTTGGAAAAATTAAAATAACATCTTTTTTGCGAAAAACTCCGCAACTCGTACATGTTTCGTTAGAGGACGCGTCTTGAATTTTTAAAAATCGTGTCCTGAATTCAACAAAAGCGTATTTTTTAAAATGAGTCGTGAATTAAAGTAATAAATTATTCTTGAAGAATGCAACAATGTATACTTTATTATTTTTCATATACTTGTTTTCGGTGAAGATTGTGCATAAGTAGACTTGTGTTTGTTTGATGATATTTTTAAAATTAGTGTAACGATAAATTATGATCGTGTGATTTGCAATTTTTTTTAAATAGTCTTGAATATAGGTGTAGGAATGAATTATTACATAGTTAGAATGAATAGAAAATAGCAGAAATGTACAATATCCGTACAATACATATGACACGTAATGCAAATGAGTGCTGAATGACATGTAATGTCCTAATGACGACCTCTGCAAAGCTTTCCACCCGTTCTACATAGAGGAGGACGTATGGTCCTGGATGTCTGTCGTGGAACAGCCATCTCAGTAGGTACATGTACTTCCTCACGTGGAGCTCCTTCTGGTATTTCCTCCATTTTGTCTCCTGCCTCCTCATTCTAATCATAATGGGCATGTGGAACACTACTTGTATCTAATGGAGCGGTAGGCGATATACATGCATAACTAGCTGTGGGAGTGACATATGCAGTGAAAACAGCTGTAGTCGTGTCATGCTGGGAGGCTCCCCAGTGTGATGGTCCGGCATGACTAGCAGTGGGAGTACGATATGCAGTGAAATCTTGATGTAGTCATGTTATAATATGAGGGTCCAACATGTGATGATCCGCCAATCGCTGGACTCGATTGTGTGGGTTCAACATGTGATGGTCCGCCAATCGCTGGACTCGATTGTGTGGGTCCAGGTTGTGATGAACCAATGTGTTCTATATGGCCCCAAGCACGCGGCCTCCGACCTCCCTGTCGACCAGGTGGAGCCAGATGGTGGCTTCTCATGTCAGTATATCTCACACCAGGGGGAGGCTCCTCACAGTGCACAAAATGCTGATAATACTGCAGTCTAGAGGGCTGATGCGCATATTGTAGACTACGTGTGACAACACCATGCATTCCCCTGATAACATCCGCGAAATGTGGGGGACATTCATCCAAATTAATATCCGACATGATGCACAACTCGGTCATTGCCTGCAACTACATAAATGAGATAAATATGTTAGATATATAATTTTGAGGAAATCCAAATTATTATTTCTTAACAATATTAGAAATTTAGAAAATACCATGTACTCCGTAGTTGCACCGTCTCCATGGAAACCCTCTGTAGTTGTTAGAGGCCGTCCTGGCTGATTAATCATGGTCACCGTCTTGCGAAAGTACCACACCATGTATTCACGACTGGGTATGTATGGATCCGCACACCCAAGTGTGTTTACATGTTGATTGGATCGATGTTCCCAAGCATCGAGATATCTTCTCAATTTGACACGCCAATCTATGTCAGACCTTCCTCGACGGTCTATAGTATGAAGCAGTTTATACTCATCCCTACTGACCAACTGGGTGGGTATTGGTTGGATTAGGCCGAACTGCCCGAGAACACAATATGCATGATGATACTCTACGACATGCCAGCAAATGAGGTCAACGCAAAGTAGCCAATTGTTGCTACCATCTGTACAATAGCACAGGGAGTTGTCCCACGACATCCTCCGTGTATGGCTGCCAAATAAACTGAAACAACATGCAGGTGTTGCAGTTAGGTAACTAAAACCATTTTTCCCACGAGGTCAAAAAATCATAATCCGAATTGGCCTATACCTGATTGTCATTGAGAGATGTGAGGTGATCGCGGTACACTTTCAAAACATGCATCGGTGATTGTGATAAATCGTACCGGGCTCTCCACCTATGAGGAACAGAGTGATTTATATTAGCCATTTGTTGGAATTGCCTATGGTTTAAAAAGAGTGTCTCTTGACTAATTCGACACGTACTGGGACCCAAGAGCACTCATCGTCACTGTTACTGGTAGAGCACCGGTAGGTCGGATAGATGGTATGCGCTCCCATGCCCACAACTGCCAATAAATATAATTAAATGTAATATAAAGTAATATTATGGACATTATGTACAAAAGACTAGATTGACCAACAATTTTACCTGTAGCAAGACAAGTGGCCCAGCTATGGATTTAACTTGTGGGATTGCAGCGTCCCATAAGCACCGGTACAAGTGTGCCAGAATGGCACTCCCCCAACTGTACTGATGTGCTGCACCTAGATCCATCAGTACCGACAAGTAGAGCAACGGGATAAGGTGGCCAGACGTGTCTGACATGAGCATTCCCCCAACCAACAGTAGAATGAAAACCCTAGCCCGCTGTTGACATTGTACCTCAGTGGGATCAGTGGGGAACAAACTGTGCAATAAGTTTCCCAACCAGCTGGCCCTAATACGACTCCCTCTGATAGAACTGGGGTCTGGTGTAGCACCCAGGCAGTCTGTGCTCAGTCTCTGCCAGTCCTCTATACGCCTACCAGTGTCTACACCTGTGACTTGTATGCCATCGATTGGAAGACCCCACGGGATCCCTACATCCTGCAAAGTGACCGTAGTCTCCCCCATCGATAGGTGAAATATGTGCGTCTCTGGTCGCTAACGCTCCACTAGGGAAGTGATAAGGGAATGGTCAATGTGTATTGGTGCGGAATCCAGGAGTCTCTGAAATCCTGCTTCACGCATATACCGCATAACTCGTACATGCATTCGATCGATCCAACATGCCCCATCGCATCGCCTCACTTGCATTGCCCCATCCTCTAAATGTCCGTTGTACAATGCACGAGCACGGTGCTCCTGATGGAGGTACAACAAATCCTCCTCAATGGGTCCTGGATGATACATTGTTCGTCCATGTTAACAATTACCAGCACATGTCAAAATTAATTGTTGAAGAATAGCACAGATAAAAGTAATACTACATAATGTGATACATATTTCTCAAATAAAAGTAATACTACATCATGTGAACATATTCCAGCCCATAAAAGTAATACTACATAATGTGATACATATTTCTCAAATACAAGTAATACTACATCATGTGATACATATTCTAGCATATCCCACGAACACCACACTACGAACAGAACACTAAGCACGACCTCTCCTACGGATGCCTCTGGATTCACCTGGCACCCGCTCATCCATCTGATTCCTTATCCTTCTCTCCGCAAATTGACCACGCCTCCTATTGCGAAACTTTTCAGCATCAGGAATCAACCTCCAACTGGCACATTGCCAAAGTGATGGATCTCGTACAGGCATGAAACCCTGACTATATTGTTGCACATAGGTGGTCGTGTGATACACCCTGTCACATAGACTAGCAGGATCGTCACACCTATGCCGACAGATGACCAAGGCATGGGAACAAGGAAAACAGAAAATTTGCCATTCACGACAAGTACATTCCCTTCTCCGGTATTTAACTGTGTACTGTCTTTCACTAATGCTCCCATCAATGTTCCTTGTCACAACTCTATAAGACTGCGACGCATGACCAAACAAGGTGACGATATGTCTCTGAGCTCATGTGTCTTGCTTCTGAAACTTTTTCCAATTCCTCTTAGGAAACACGGACCTAGACAAACGAACAAGAATTTAGAATCCAAAAACTGGTCTGTGAACACATAAAGAACTGTAATGAATAAGGAAAGTACCTCCAATTCGTGGCGTCCATTACCCTTTGGGCAAACATTTCAACTGCTCGCTCGAACGTCGCTTTGACACACGCTGTTATCGGGAGATGACGTGCGCGCCGTAAACAGTTGTTGAAACTCTCTGACAAATTCGTTGTGAGAATTCCCCAACATCGATCACCCTCATCAAACGCAAGGCACCACTTACTGCTATCTTGCTGTACCAACCAAGCCCAAGCAGATGGATCTATACTCTCCAGCTCCTCTTTGTACTCCCTCCACTTGCTCTCTCGTATGGCACCACCAAGCTGCCAAATCAGAGTCTTCATAACCGCATTCTTGAACCTCCCGCCATCAGTAGTAAGTTGGACTGAAAATGCCGCAGGCAAAATCGGTGGTATCCAGCTGGCTCCATCCACTCCTCCGTATGTTTCATTGCATTTATAATTCCATCATGCCTATCTGATATGATACAGATTGGCTTGCTATCACCACCAACAACGTAAAGACGCAGTCTCCGCATGAACCAGTTCCAACTTTCATTCGTTTCGGCATCAACAATTGCGTAAGCAAGGGAGAGTATGTAGTTATTTGCATCGTGCGTCACGACAACTAGCATTGTGGCCTTATATGCACCTCTCAAATGAGTGTCATCCACACTAATGACTGGCCCGCAGTGGCAAAATGCTTTAATTGCCTGACCAAATGCCCATAACACAAATTTAAATTCCCTACACCCGTGCCTGTGTATTCTGTCAGGTACGTCAGCCCAATCAACAACCGTGCTCAGATTAACCCTGACAAGCTCATCCATATACATTGGCAGCTATTCAAATGATTCCTCCCAAGTTCCGAATACCATGTCCATTGCCTTATGTCGAACATACCATGCCCTATTGTAGGAAAGGGTGACATTGAACTCCGTCTTGACTTGAGCTTGTACATTTTTCACTGTGTATGAAGGGTTTACATCCATGTGGTGGCGAATTGAACGGGCAATCATCACCGACGTCAGATTAATGTTACTTGTAGATCGACCAGCACCAACACACCCATGGCTACTTGCCCATCTGGTGATCTCCCACATGCCATGCAAAGCCATTTTGGTAGCTCTAGCAACCCAAAGACAATTACCAGTTCCTTCGACAACGTCCTTGCATTTCGCATACCATGTGCGTGACCTGCTCTCCACGACTTTGTGTTCCCTATTCATCATGGAACTCCACCTAGAAATAGCTTCAACCAATTCCAGCTTTGTCTGGAATCACATACCCAACTCCACTTCACTAGTCTCTTGAACATAAGTAGAAAGTCTGGTACCAAAATGAGTTGGGTCATAGCTATCCTCATCAGGGCACCAATAATCCCTATAGTAGGCATGTGTATCAGGATTTGCCAGAATATGAAACGATTGGATACATTGTTCGTGCACACCATTTGTTCATCGTCGTCCCCAGGATTCGAATCTATTGATAAGAAACGATCATCCTCACTTTCACCCTAAAGTTCAGCTTCCTCACCATCGTCTTCGCTACCAACATGCCGAACAACATGGTCGCCAATGTCACCCACATAATCATCATCGAAGACATTCAGCTCGTCATGGTCCATACTATACATACCATCACCTGTGGATGGCTAAGCACAATCCACGTGAACATACGCACCAGGTTGGCTGGACTCACCAATTTCAAAACCTCGGCGATGAACACGTGGTGGTAAACTTGGTACAGTGGTAAAGTTCTGCATGCCGCTCAACAACATGAACGTGCTTGGCCGTGCCCCGTCATTATTGTTTGTCAACTTTTCCGTAACAATTTAAAAATCTGCTGAGGACAACGACAATCGATCAACAATGTTGAAGAAGAACGCGGTTGACTCATCATCTTCCACATTATAACACCGATAGTATACGGCCAAACCAATCAGTTCAGGACATCGGTAATATATTTTCAACATATACCCCTCACTTGCAATGCCAAGTCTTGTGACGATTAAATCAACTAACTCGGAGTGGTTCAACCTCCTCTCGAGAGTCATGTTTTACTCCGGTATTGGAGGATCATAATACACACCCACAGTCAAATCAAACTTAATCTGACCCCCTCTGTGCATACACACCGTCAAAAATATCGTACAACTGCATTATACAAATACATAACTTTTAATTCCTTTTCATTCGACATTCCTCAAATATGTGCTCCACTCGGCCACAATAATAAAACTATTACTACAAACTTAATACATTAATCAGTAAACAATTCACATAATTACTTCATATAGTCATGCATCAACATTAAACGCTATCATAGCATCGGACCAAACATAATCATTCAAACTACACACAATCATATTAACAAAATAATTTCAGGTTCTCCACAAATTATAATTCAACAACAAATTTTCTAGGACAACTCACACATAATCGTTGAACACATTCGTAAAATCATGTAAGGTTCAATTAGCTTCACGAAAATGAAAAATTGACTGGGCGGGTGTCTGAGACTCACGAACAAGTTGACCAAAGCGGCGGTCAACGGCGGAAAATTCTGAGCTCTTCAACGACAGACGTGTTTGACAACAACCAAAAAACCAATATAAATATCACCAAAAACAACATACAACATAAGAAAATAGAAAATTGGAGGAGTATGAAAAACAACCAACCTTGCTTGAAGTAGGCGGAGATGGACGCAGAATTGCGCAGAGGTCGGGAAGGAGGCGGAGATTGGCTCAGAATGTCGGAGAACTAGCGGCGCAAAGGCGGAGGAGAATGGCGGTGAAGGCTCGGGAAGGAAGAAGAATGGCGGAATGGAGGCAAAAGGAAGAAGAAGATGAAGATCCAAACGGGTTCTGGGCATTTTAACACAGATTGGAGGACGCATTCACTGAATGCTTCCTCGCCACGTGGCAATGTGGCCTCCACCAGCGCGGAAATTCATAAACCAAAATTTTAAAAAAGAAAAGAAAAGAAAAGGAGAGGACGCATTAAGCATCTGCGTCCTCAAAAAAAGTCAACAAAAACATATTCTGTATGTTGGAGAACGCATTTGCAGAATGTGTTCTCCGTATTTGCTGCTGTTTTTGGCTACTGTAGCCACAAAAAGTGGGAAACAAACCCACTAGCTTAACAGCTTCTGCGTTTTTTCTCTTAAATCCTTGCAAAACTTAACTACCAAAACAGTCGAGAAACCAAAGGAACAGTCTACCAAATCATAATATCAATACAAGCACGCTATCAAACTTCACATTAGTAACTATATGAATTCATAAATCTTCAAATTAAAGGTAGAGGCCTTACTGTATAGAATGGCGATCCATCACTCGTTTTCACCAATATCCACGTAGCTGCTTTCAGCTTCAGACTCACTCGTCGTTCCATTCGACTGCTCAAAACTGCCAGTCTCAAAATCATAGGCTTCACTTTCTCCTGCTCGATTTTCAGGTACCATGTTTGTCGAGAGGGAATCCTCTGCAATAAGCCCCTCGAGCGTCGCAGCACGTTTCAGAGGATGGCTCAGCAACTCTTTCGGAATCTCTGGAGCAGAGTTCCGCCCAGAAGCTGCAGTCTGATTGGACCGCAGCCCCAGAAAATGCATCCCTCCACCAAACTTACTTCCTGCCAGTTCATAATAACAAAACATCTTACAACTTCATCGAACTACAAAATTCAAACATCAAACTCCTACAGCTAATAAATTATGTGCTACGATACAGATAACAACAACTGCAGTCCTGTAACTGCAAATTCACTGAATTATGATTGTATTCGATGAAAACAATGCGTAAATCAAGCAGTATTAGTAGGAAATGGTAATGCGGAGAGTGATCTGAGAGTGCAGTGACGATCCAGTTACCTGATCGGAGATGGCGGAGTAGATGGGGGAATTGAAAGCTGCGCTATGAATTTCCAGCCGCCGGGGAGTGCTTGCGCCGGCGATGACGTAAGATCGACGGTTGCGGATGCGGTGGCGCCTGGATCTGCGAGTAATCGAAAAAGGGGCGGTGGCGGTGTTATTTTTATCTCTCGATCATGGGGGATAGGGGTAGGGGTGGTGGGACCCAGCAAGAGAGCTCAATTTGATGTACAGTAGCAGTAAAGTTTTGTGCCAAAATTTGAGTTTTTTTAGAAATGTTTCACACTTTATTAAAGACCAAGTTGCCTCATATAAAGGGGGTGAAGTTTTCCTATGTCTCACACAAAAGTTGGATGAGACTCTCACATGACTCACACGAAGGTGAGGCTCCACACCTAACACGATGCATACGGAGACTTAAACCCCCATAATAATGGGGTTCCAGGAGAAAGGTGAGAGTCAAACCTGGGGGGACACATTGCCCTGACCATTGGGCTATCCCAAGTGATTAAAATTTGAGTTGATTCTCAAATCTCAAATTGCTTTGGTTTTTGTCCTCGATAAATTTATATTTTAAGGCAAGATTTTATTTAATTTGTTAAACTTTGCCGTTTTTGTTATTTAAATTGTTAAACTTTGCCGTTTTTGTTATTTAAATTGTTCATGAGCGTGAAGAATATATTATTTTTTATTTTTTATTTTGACTTTCATTGAATTTAATCGTACTGTTTTGTTGCATATGTATATAGATTCACATAAATATAAGCATTAAGGCTCTTCTTGGTGGAGAGGGGAAACATCATTGACATCAAATGTAGAACAAGCGAGAGGAACTATACTTCTGTATTAATATAGAGCTGCATGACTTCACTGTTGAGCTGCTCATGAATTTGTTGTCTAGGTATGAAAACTTCTAATACTAAATTTTAGGTATATGGAAAGCCGGAAACTTCATGCTTCACATCGAGTTACCTTTGCAATATATTGAAAATGAGCACGTTCCCCAAGTTGTGTGGACGTATATTGCACTTGTCCCTCGTTTGTCAGTTCATGCTCCCATGCGTATTCCAACACCAACACTTAGTAATTACATCCAGTTTTGAGCAGATTTTTCCACTTTATGATGGCTGAAAATGATCTTTTTGATTGAGGAATTTTTTGGGCTGAAAAGAGCATACATGTATATTTATATTTTTAAGCTTAGAACCCTTAGGACCTTACCTCGTTTTTATTTCCCCTAGCATCGTTACAACCTTGAATAAAGACCTTTCTGATTTGCATTGAATGATTTGAGTATTGTCATGTGAAATTCATATATTGAGTGACTGTCCCTTACATCTAGAGCGAATGTGTGAAACGTGAGAAATGTTAGATGCTTGTCTGATTTTGACTAAGTTGGGGGCTGGTTTGCATTAATTTGAGAATGAGTTTACCAATGTCATTTGAAGGGTGTGAGAGTGTCAAGTGTTTTATACATGAGCCTTTTGTTATTAGTAAGGTAAAGTTTGGTTATGGATCAAGAAATTAAGGATTGGTATGCTGAGTTTGATTGCTTGTTCTTTTTGTTATTTGTCTTTTGAGTCCTTCTTAGAGTCAGTTGGGGATACTGGAAACTTTGTGATAAACAACAGGATTTCATACTCATTTCATACTTGAGGGCAAGCATGACTTAAGTGTGAGGATATTTGATGTGTGTTAATTTTGTTGCTTATTTTATTGGGATTAACTGTGATTTTACATGATTAATGTGCAATTTAAATGTTTCATTTGTAACAGATCATAGTTTCGGGCTCAAGAAGAATTTAGAGGAGAGTAAGGAGTATTGAGCAATTATGGCGAATGAAGCAGTTAAAGCAGAGCAGAATTGTAGCAATTATTTTGGAGCAGATTGGACTGATATTTGTGGAGATAGCCTTGAAGATATTTGGAGATAATTTGGAGATTTGATTTTATCTCTTTAAATCAGAATTCAAATTTGGAAAGAAATTTATTTTATTTGGAAGAGCCCAATATAAACATGATTTTTGGTAATTGCTGCGTATATATATTACGCACAAGACATGCGGGTGTCTCTTTTTTTTTTGAATATATTTTGGATGCTACTTCACATAGAGTGAGATTGGTTTTGTTTTGTTGTATTAGGCAGAAAATATTTTGCAAGTTTTTATTTGGTTGAAGAAAATTGTTATCTTAGTTTTGGTTTATTAGGCACCAGAAAAGAAAGCTCCGTCTTTCTCCTTGGCTTTGTTAGACTAGGCGGAGACATTTTTTGGTTCATACGCAGAAGCAATACATCAACAATTATTTGATTTCAATTGTTTCGACGCCAGTATTAAAAAACAAGTTGTTATTTCTTGTTATTTGAGCATGTTTTATTTTTATATTAGTTATTTATTTAGTTTAATTATTATGAGTAGCTAATTCATATATCGGCAAAAAATAAATAATAAATGTTAGTTTATAAATTGCGAGGCCTAATTACATTATATTTAATTCTTGCATGTTCTCGATTGTTCTTGGTTAAATTTTATTTCTAATATGTTTAGGCCTGATTAACTTAAATATTTTTAGAATACTGCTATCTAATTTCCGCCAATACGTAATTGTTGGATGAGATTAGTAAGTAGCACAGTCTTGTGAAAAACGGCTAACTAGCTGAGACTGTAATAGCAAGATAGGGAATAATTAAGTGTGCGTTGCTATTTGCTTTTACTTTGGTAATTGCTATATCGGGTTCTTTTAATACTTAATGCTATCAAAATGTGTTCTGGTTTAGCGAATACTTTCTGGGAACATTTTGGTAAGGAAAACAGTTAATTAATTATAATTAGTTGACTGTCGATAAAGTAAGAAAGAATTGGGGGGTTAAGCGTACCTACTTCCCTATAACCGGTAGATGTGTAGGAATTGATTCATTATTGCGCCTATGATCGATATTAACTAGCATGAGTTATTCTTAGCCAATATCATTCATTTATATATTTATTTCTCATATTTTTAAAGTCGTCATTTGCATTTTAGAATTAGTAAAATCAATATATTTGAGGCGTGGTGGCATCACCGAAAAAAGTCTTCAAAATTTAGTAGGAAAAATAATTATTGATTATTGCTTTGCTCCTCGTGGGATCGACCCTGCTTATCATTGTACTAATTAGCATTAATCTGAATTTGCAGGTTACTTGGTGAGTGAAATGGCGCTCACCAAAGCATCAAACACTTTTCTTAAAACATCAATCCATATAATAGAAACATCACATGGCAGTATATGTATGTCTGTCTTTGAATCAAAATTCCAAGATTTGTTACCCATGCTTGAACTGAGCATTTAGTTTTATCAATGAGCATAATGAAATCACTCATTTTGTTTATATGATGATAGTTCTAGCAGCCAATATTCAATAACAATTGACATCAGATACACAAGTATCAGTCACTTTCATTAACACATCAATCTCTATATCAGTAACATCACATAATAGTTTATTGTGGTTAACTTGATACAGATCTACAACATTATTTTCACATACTGGTACAGAGCGTTAATTTTGAACATTAAAACACTCTGTTATTCACAAGCTTTTTGAGCTGAAAGATCAGTCCGCATCAAAATATTCACAAGCTTTATGAGGTTAAACATTCGCAAGCAGATTAAATCAAGTTTTATATGATGATTTCGGTTTTTCATACTCACCTTTTACAGATTTTTTTTTTCAATTTCATTGATTGTGTCGTTCACCACAGTAAATTGTTGTTCATTGTTCAAAAGGCTTGTTGATGAAGCTTCGGTTTTGCTATCATCTTCTTCGCACATCAACTGATGTTCCGATCTGCAAAATAAATGAAATTTTATATAATCTGATTGTACAATGTTCAACAAACTGATTTGATTATGTAGTTTGAATCACAAACCTGATTTCTTGTTGATCGTCGTTGTTCATTATTAATCGCAGAAGTTGTTGAATTGATCTTTGAAGGTTTGGGATCAATGGATTGCAATGGTTGACATCGATTGAAATTGTGAGAATGTTTTGGAAGCGTGTTTTTGTGTTATGCGTGTTCATCAAACCCGTGTTTCTTCTCAGAATTCTTTTCATATATTCGGTATTTGCAGGTTAGTCCCCCTATTTTTTGCGCGTTTTAAATGGGCACCGAAAATAAGCCAGGACCCCAAAATATTTTTTGCCTTTTACCTTAAATTATTGTAAGTCCCTGGTCTTACGGTAAGACGGTCTCGCAGGAGACGGACTCTATAATTTTAATATTTAAAATAAATTTTGGAACGATTTGAATTGAAAAGAGTTGAAAGTAGTTCAGTTGAATTTATCGAAAATGAACTGAGTTTATTGGAGTTGAGGTGAGTGGATATGAGTTTATTGAAATTGAGCTGAATTGAGCTAAGAAAAATTTATTGTAACTAAAATAAATTGGACGGACGGAGTAAGCTCTATTTGGCAAAGATGTGCTTATAATCAAAGTTGACTAACTTTGAAAGCAAAGAGATACTCACTTCTGTTTTTCCTCAAAAAATAATTTCTTCTTCAAAATAGTTTGTTTTTCATCACTTTATCAAATACTATTAAAGAGTAATTTACTCGTAAACTAATAGATTAAAAGCTCTGCAAAACAGATCGATAGACAGTGTCACCTGCTTTTAATAGCCGTTGTCCACCAAAGGCGTGTGGAATATGGAGGACGATGGAGAAACTGTGCGGCGATTGCATTATGCTTTTCCAGATACTTCCTTCAATAAACAAGAATAGATCCGAAACAATCAAAGGCCAGCGCAAAATTGAGCAGGACATCTTGTTTTAGTTTTGGACAGTGATGAGGATCTTAGTCAGAGTTAACGTGGATGGACCCCATTTCCTATTTTTGTTTCTTCACTTTTATATCATGATCTCCGTGTCTCTATTATTGTAACGTTATTTTTGGGTGTTGGAATTTACTTTCGGGTGTTAAAATTTGGAATACGGAAAATGAAAGGTAGAAAAATAAAATAAGTGAATGTAACCGCTCTAAATTCGTCATAATGACTTTATGAAAAACCTTTCAAACCAGAAAGTATACTCTCCCTGTCATATTTCAAGTTGCACACTTTGACTTTTGAGAATTTCGTATAAAAAAACATGTACAAAAACAATTGTTTATAGGAAATCTCAAATATTGACCAAATTAATAGTCTGTGGTACAAAATATTGACTAGTTAAAAAAAAAAAACACAGCGACACAGCTTCTTGACATATAAGAAAGTGTTAAGATATTTCTACGTATTTACATGTCACTAATCCGTACTGCTACACCAACTTGTGTTATAGTTTTACGAATCCATTTAAAAGTATTATAAAAAGTAATTATACCCCAAATTGTTACTATTATTTTTATTCCGCGTATATTAAAAGCATTTGGTAAGGCGTTATAATTATTTTGTGACACTTATATCAGAGATACTTTTGCAAAATGTTACAATTACTTTTTGATACACATACTAGGAGTATAATTATGTTTATGACACTCAAAGTTGGAGTAGCATGTAAATTGTGTAACATGAGTTTATGCATAGACATTACTTAGTGACATGTGAAGGATTTCAAAAAGAATAAGTTTAGTGACATATGAAGGTGCAGAAACCATTGTGACACTTCCTTAATTGTCACAAAAATGTGTCACTGTGTAGAATTGTTTTTACTATGAATCCCGACGTAAAATTACAGAAGTTTGGCAAGTACACAAAATAAACTAAAATTAGCATGCTAGTAAACTAGCTATATAACAACATAAAGATTTTAAAAAAAACATATTATTATGAAGAAGATGAAAACTTTAATAATTCTTGTTGTTAATGGCGCAATTTATGTTTCATGTTTTAAACTAAGATGTTCATGAAATTGATTTATGAATGAATTCTTGTTATTAACTACGTTATAAGCATGGCATTCTAGATTGGGCAGAATGAAAGAGACGAGGGAGTTTACAATGTTGTTAGTGCGCTAGGAAGATAGGGCAGTTTAGCAATTGTGCCCATATTTTATTTTGTTTCTGTCTCTAAATCCAGACAGCGTTACTTAGGATATTTCTATACAACACTTGCACCTACAATTTTAATAGAGATATAGTTGATTTAGAATTAAAATAAGAAAGGAATATCCGTTTTTATTGATTTTGTATATATCTTGTTCCATATTTATTAATGTCTTGTACATCCTTTGCACTCACTATATATATCAATACACACAACTACAATCATTTATGAGTTTTACATTCTATCATGGTATCTCTAAAATTCCTGATATTTTCTCTCTCTCTCTCTCCCTAAAAAATTTTCTGTTCTTTTCAATTTTTTTGGTGTTGTCTTGTTCCTTGCACTAACGTTGAGGCAGACGCCAACTGCCAATTATAAGCTTGCTGTGTGATTGGTCTGTTCTATATCTGTGTTAGTTTTGCGGATTGTTCTTTGTTTTTTCATTAAAAGAAATCAACTTCCATTCCCTGCTCGTCATCTTTGCCGGCCGCCGCCCACCGCTATCGATCGTCGCTCTTAGTCACCGCGGATCACCACCGCAGGTCTCCGGTAATAGCTTTTCGTCGCTCGCCTGCTCCGCCGTTCGTCTGCTCTAATAGATACTGCCGCAGGTCTCACCTCCTCCACCAGTTTGTTGGCAACCACTCTGTTGCCACCGCGTCTTCACGATCAAATTCAGCTCCTAGCCACTGCAGAAGATTCGTCTCAGGCTCTTCCCCAATGCCTTTCCCTTCTCCGACGTCCATTCTCAGCTCTAGCACACATAGAGCTCCCCAGATTCACGCGCCCGCCAACACCTTTTTATTAGAGCCTGTAAACACGCACCCATAGACACAGATGCAGCTTCACTCTCTTGCGCATGTGTAAATACATGCCCATAGACACAGACGCAACCTCACTCTCTTGCGCGCGTGTAGACACGCATCTGCCTTTGCCTTGCACTGCTGGTGCGCTTAGCGCGCTCCTCCTCTGCATATTTTTTTTGGTTTGTTCATATTATTACTATTATGGCTCTTCTTGACCAGCTACGATGTCAATGGTGTTATGTTCTGGGCCATGTTGATTCTTTTTGCTCTAAGTTACAAGGTGAATGGTACCAATGTCAATGGTGTAAGAAATTTGGTCACTTTGCCTCGACGTGTCCTCACTTGGTCTCTCGGGTCCTTCTCCCGGCTCTTTACCACATACTCACTGGATAGTTGATTCCCGCACGACCAACCACATGACTTCTTCTCAGTCCGCTCTTGATCGCGTGACTCCTTATTCTGGTAACAATCGTGTTATTGTTGGTAATGGTTCTACTCCTAACATTACCCATGTTCCTTTGGTTCATTATTATTGTCTGATGTTTTGGTAGTTTCGCAAATTACTAAAAATTTGTTGTCTATTAGCAAGTTGACTCGGGATATAAATGTTGTTATTTGTTTTGATGATTCTTCTTTCACTATTTCGAACAAGTTTACTAGAGATGTTGTTGGCAAAGGTCATCGTGATCGTGACTTACATGTTTTGGATTATGGTGGTGCTGCTTTATCTGATTTTGTTGCATCGAGTGCTTCTAAAGCATCTTTTGAACTTTGGCATAGTAGATTGGGTCATGTGCCTCACAATATCATTTCGTCATTGAACAAGTCTAGATGTTTGTCAGCTACTAGTTTGGTGCCTAAGCCTCTTTATGTCCCACTTGTGAGATGGCTAAAGACAAGCGTCTTTCTTTTACTGATAATTTAAAACGCGCACCACACATACTTGATTTGGTTCATTGTGATCTTTGGGGACCTTCACCTGTTGTCTCTTGAGCTGGCTACTCCTATTATGTTATTTTTGTTGATGATTTTTCTCGGTTTACTTGGTTACATCCTTACGACGGAAGTATGATTTTGTAGAGGCTTACGTGCATTTTGAAGCTTTTGTTGAGAACCAGTTTTCTACCACCATTAAAGTATTTCAGGGTGATGGTGGAACCAAATTTCTGAATCATCGCATGCGATCACATTTTACGTCTAAGGGCATTCATCCTCAACTTTCTTGCCCTTACACTCCAGAGCAAAATGGTTGTGCAGAGCAGAAGCATCGTCACATCACTGAGACAGGATTTCCGATGTTCTTTCATTCCGGCCTTCATCATTCATTTTGGTATAATGCTTTCTCTACAACAGTCTACATCATTAATAGGCTGCCAACGCCAGTCCGTCTTTGCTCTCTGTTATTTTTGGTACGACTCCAAACTACTCCAATCTTCATCCATTTTACTGTCAAATTTTTCCGTATTTACGCCCTTATGCTACATATAAATTGGCACCTCGGAGTATGTCATGTGTATTTTTGGGTTATAGTTCGCAGTACAAGAATTATCGATGTCTTGATCCTCTCACGAAAAAAGGAGTACATCACTCGCCATGCTCGGTTTGATGAGTCATTTTTTCCTACTACCCGTATTAGCACTGTTACAGATTTATCATCACTGAATGTTTATGATTTTTTGGAGCCTTCGTCTTTATCAGAGGTTTTTGAGCCATCTTCTTCAGCACAATCACCCACTATTTTGGAAATTTTAAAATTTCTAACTGTACAGGAAGCTCAGGGTTCTTGAAAAAATGGCATTTCTTTACCACAGGGTGACTAGCAGCATGATCGATGACAAACATCATCACCAACAATGCAGATGCCGCTGCCATCAACTCACGCGCTAGCCACCTCGGCCTCGCGTGTGCTCCACATGCCTCACCACATGCCATCGGCGGCTTCTTTGACAGTCTTGGCCAACACTGCTCCTCTAGTATCACCATCACCGCCGTCCACCTTGGGAACCATGCTCGATGCCTCAATGTTTGTGCTATCCTCTGGATCATTTCCTTTGCTGATTGAAGTTCCCTCTTCCCGGCATCCAATGAATACTTGTTTGCACACTAGTTCTCTACGGCACAAGGATTTTTCTGATTATGATATTTCTGGTTTACTGAGTGTTTTATTTTCTAAGACCAAGTCCCGGGGTCATCGCTCGCCTGTCAAGGATCCTGAATGGGTTGCTGCTATGGGCTCAGAGATGGATGCCTTACGCACTCAACAGACATGGGAGTTAGTTCCTCGTCCTTCAAATGCAAATGTTGTTGGTTCAAATGGGTTTACCATGTGAAGTATAAATCCGATGGATCTCTTGACCGTCACAGAGCAAGGTTAGCTGCTCACAATTGTGTGGCTTTGATTATGATCATATATTTAATCTAGTGGTGAAGGCTTCTACTATTCATATTTTTTTTATCTATTGTTGTTCATCGCAATTGGCTATTGTGACAGCTTGATGTCAAAAATGCATTTTTAAATGGCATTCTTGACTCTCTGGTTTACATGGAGCAACCTGTTGGATACAAACACCCAATGCGGCCTGATTATGTTTGTCGCCCACGCAAGTCCATTTATGGTTTGAAACAAGCTCCTCATGCTTGGTTTCAACGTTTTAGTTCTTTTTTTATTGGTTTGGGCTTTGTATGCAGTTCCTCCGATACCTCCTTATTTGTTTTCTCATAGGGTCCTCTTTGCTTTATTTGTTGGTTTATGTTGATGACATTATTCTTACCGATAATGATGGGCGTCTCATTCGGAAGTTTATTGATCGTGATAATCAAGAATTTAAGATTACTGATCTTGGCACTCTATAATATTTTTTGGGTTTGGTAGTTGTTTGTACTTTCGATGGCTTATTCCTTGGTCATGCCATATATGCCAAGGACATTTTACTGCGAGTTGGCATGCAAGATTCTGAGCCAATTGCCATCCCATTTGTGGTTTTTTCGCTATTGTCAATCTTTTCCGGTAAGCCGCTCGAAAACCCCACTCTTTATCGA
The DNA here is from genome assembly GCA_037428765.1 of Rubia yunnanensis. Taxonomy (NCBI): domain Eukaryota; kingdom Viridiplantae; phylum Streptophyta; class Magnoliopsida; order Gentianales; family Rubiaceae; genus Rubia; species Rubia yunnanensis. The sequence goes on along the minus strand of CM075071.1, from coordinate 77,421,318 downwards.
TCTTTGGTTGGTACACTACAATATTTTTCGATTAAACGACCCAACTTTTCCTATGCCATGGATACGGCCAGTCAGTACATGAAGGCTCCTGCTGATGACCACTACTAGGCTGTCACTCAGATTTTGCGCTATGTGCGTGGTACACTCCAATATTCATCCATTTTACCAAATTCATCCATTTTACCAAATCTGGGTTACTCTGATGCTAATTGGGATCGTTGTATAGGGACTCATAGGTTTACATATGGTTATACCATTTTCCTTGGTGGCAACCTGGTTTCATGGAGTGCTAAGAAATAGCCTACAGTTTCTCGTTATAGTTATGAATAAGAGTACTGTGCTATGGCTAATACTGCTGCGGAGCTAGCTTGGTTAATGAATCTTCTTTGGGATTTACGTGTGATGATGCATCCCCACCTGTGTTGCTATGTCATAATAATAGTGCTCTCTTCCTGGCTCAGAATCCAGTTTCTCATAAGAGAGCCAAGCACATTGATATTCACTATCATTTTGTGCATGAGATGGTGTCTTCTGGCAAACTCAGGGTTGCTCATGTTTTTACAGACTTGCTTCTTGCTGACATCTTTATAAAGGGTTTTCCCCGTCCTCAGTTTGAGTTTCTATATTCCAAGCTTTGCGTTTCGACCAGTCTTATGCTTTGCTTGAGGGGGTGGGGTAATAGAGATATAGTTGATTTAGAATCAGGATAAGAAAGTAGTACTTTTTCTGATTGGTTTTGTATATATCATGTTCCATATTTGTTTATGTCTTGTATACCCTTTGTACTCACTATATATATCAATACACATAACCACAATCATTTGTGAGTTTTACATTCTATCAATTTTAAATTTGATAAATTAAAAATAAAAGGTACACTCTACACATAATTTTGTTTTAGATAGTCTAAATTTTTTGCAGAATTTTTTCCCGTACTTGTTCCTTATTCTTCTCTACATCTCGTACATGACCTTTATCCCGATTCTTTCTCGGGAAAAAGGAAATGTGAAGAGGAATGAAAAAAAACACATAAATATTTCCGTCTAAAGTTTACACTATTTCATAGAAGATGACCTCTATACACTAAACTTACATAAAACTATTGCACCATTTTAAATTGTAGTTTTAGATTTAAATATTAAATAATATAAATTGAACACATAGTAAACCATATTTCAAAAGTAAAATAAAAATATTAATAAAAGGCATAATAAGTATTTGAGTTAGGGATCATATTTACTTGTTGGGAACTGTGGGAGAAAAACACACAATAACAGTGCAATTCATGCAGCCATGAAGCACGGACTCGGCCGGCCACGGTAAAAGGTGGCATTTCCGGCGACTGAGTGGAGTAGTTCGATGTAGGCAGAAGATGCAGAGACTACCGATCAACAGGAACAGGAGGATTCAGAGAATGAAGAGCTTATAGGAGTTAAAATGGAGGAGGAATTCGTTAGGATGTAGAGGTAAACACTGTGAGAACTCCCTCTGTAGATAGAACTGAGATTATACTTGATGATACTAAGGAGAAGCGGCGGAATGATGTAATTACTGGTAATAGGGAGAAATTAAACGGTATGAAATTGGGTATGTACCCCCTACGATTGTGTATGGAGAATTGTCTGTTGAAATCAAACTCGATAATGTGAAAAAAGAGTATGAGTATTGGGAGAATGCCCTAATTTTGTATGTATTTGGGGAAAACTTAACTATGGTTGTTGTGAGGAGATTCATGAGCAACTATTGGGCATTTATGGCAATGCCATAATTACTGTATAATGAGGAAGGATATTTAGTAGTCAGGTTCCGATTGAAAGAAGATAGGGATACAGTGATGAGGAAGGTTACACTATCTACGACATGGAAATGTATTTGCAAGCCCAATTTCTCCCTAAAAATGATATGGTTAGAGTTTTTCCTATTTGGGTAAAGTTCCATGTCTTACCAGTTCATCTGTGGGGGTCAACCAGTCTTGGGAAAATTAGAAGTATAGTTGGAAATCCTCTGTTTACCAACAAATGCACAGCTAACAAATTGCGGATCTCTTTTGCTAGAATCTTGGTGGAAGTTGATATCTCTGTGAAAATTTTTGAGATGATCAACATCAAAGACGTGGATGACAGTATAATTAAGCAGAAGATTGAGGTAGAGGGCAAGCCTATGATCTGTGAAATATGTCATGCGGGTGGCCATGTTTGTAAGGAAAAAAAGAGAGGGTAATTCAGAAATGGCAACCAAAAAACAAAGGTGCTCATGTGGTGATAGTAGAGAAACAAAAGGAAGATAAGCAGGAAAACGTGGTGCAGCCAGATGCTCAAAAGGCTGAGTGGACTACTATAACAAAAAAATAGAGGGAAACATATATGTATAGTGGTTGTGACAGGGGTTACAAGGGGAGAGGATATTTCTGGGGAAAGTTCAGCTTTACCGTCAGCAGTTGGATTAACTCTGGAGGAGAGTGTGGCTTTGTCCCATGATTATTTAGTGGAATTTGAGAGGGTTGAATAAAATATCAAATTAGGTTGAGATTAACTCTCGTCTCAAGGGCATGGATGTTATGCTTGATGTACTTTTAGGAATGCGAGTCAAAGAAAAAAATGCAAAAAAGTAAGGAAAATGCTAGGGGAGAAATGGGATGTCATTGATTATTATGACATAAATCAGAATGGAAGGATATGGGTGCTCTGGGATAGAAGCATAATTAAAGTGCAGAAAGTCTTGGCTACAGATCAGATGGTATTGTATTTGGTTAAGGATGTGTAGGGAGTTGTGCTATTCTGGCTTACTGCAGTTTACGCTAGGAATCACCTAAGGCAGAGGAAACAACTGTGGAGGAGTATTGAACAATCCCGAAGTAAGGTTTAGGGGGCATGGATCTTAATCGGGGATTATAACAATGCACTTAAACCAAAAGACAGGGTTGGAGGGAATGAAATCCAAGCTAGCAAAGTGGTTGATCTGGAGAATATGATGAGTATTACAGACCCGAGTGAGGTAAAAAGTAGTGGAGACTATTACACATGGTCTAATAGACACACAGAAGGGGTCATATATTCGAGAATCGATATAGCTTTGGCCAACAAGGATTAGTTTTTAAAATTCCCAGATGTGGTTGTTGAAAACTTGGAACTAGGAGTCTCAGATCACGCGATGCTGAGAGTTAAACTGGGAGATCAGAGAAGGAGTATACATAAGCAGTTCAAATTTATGAACTGCCTCTTAGAGCAGGAAGAGGTGAAACAAACTGTACAAGAGAGCTAGAATAAGCCAATTATGGGCAGACCAATGTTTACAATTTGGAGGAAATTACTGAGATTGCAAAGGGACTTATGGAGATTCACGAAGCAAGTTAGGGGCACAAAAATTAAACTGGAGAAAGCTAGAAGTGAATTAGTTAAAGCACGGTAGAATCTCTTGGACCAGAGAATGGAGAAGCAGTGGATAGAAAAGGTTATAAACTATATTGCAGAGGTGCAGAAATGGGGAAATTTAGATGAAATGGTGGCTAAGCAGAGATCGAAAGATAAATGGATGAAGCTGGGAGATGGGAACAACGCAAATTTTTATGCTTCCGTGAGAGCAAGAAATAGAGCGGTGGGACTGTTAAAACAGTAAAAAGAGAATGGCAAAATGGTTACAGATCGAGAAGGTATTGAAGAAGAAATCACAGGTTTCTGTGAAATGTTGGTAGACACATCAGAAAGGAGAGAAAAAGTAGTGGATATAAGAGTAATCAGAAGTGGAACAATTATGAGCAATGAAGCAAGGAGAACTCTAGTAGCTAAGGTGACTATCCAGGAAGTGTGGGAAGCGTTGAAAGGAATTGGAGATTTAAAAGCACCAGGTTGCGATGGTTTCACAGTGAAGGTCTTCAATGTTATGTGGGGTGTAATTGAAGATGATATTATGAAGGCCGTGGAGGAGTTTTTTGTTAGGGGTAAAATGTACAAAGTTGTAAACTGCAGTTTGGTTACATTAATCCCTAAACACCCAGCTGCGAGGAAGGTTAAGGAGCTGAGACCGATTTCCTGTTGATCTACGTTGTCCAAACTGATCTCCAAAATCCTGATAAGCAGACTGAGTAATAACTGAAATAGTGCAAGAGAATCAAGCAGTGTTTGTACCGGGAAAAAGTATTCATGATCAAATAATGATTGCATATGAGCTAATCCGAGGGTATAGCCAGAAAAAGGGTAGTCCAAGCTGCATCATACAAATGGACATCCAGAAAGCTTACGACATAGTCAACTGGGAGGCACTTGAGGAGATTCTTAAGGGAATGGGAATACCTGACAGGTATGTGCAATGGGTTATGTTGTGTGTTTCAACAGTGTCATATAAGTATGTGGTGAATGAGAACCCTTCTAAAACTGTCAAGGCTAAAAGAGGGCTAAGGAAGGGGGCCCATTATCACCGTTGCTTTTTGTCATATTTATGGAGTATATGACCCGATGTGTCCAAAATGTGGGAAGAGAACATGGGTATAAATTTCATCTGAAATGTGACTTGTTGCAGCTGAGAAGTCTCACATATGCGGATGATAACTTATTATTCTCTAAAGGTGAATATGATTTTGTGGAGGCCTTGATGAAAGGTTATAGGAAATTTGAACTAGCAACTGAGCATACAGTGAGTCCAAGCAAGTGTAAAGTTTATTTTGGTGTGGTGGAGGATGAGCACAAGAAAATGATACTTGAAGTAACAGGTTTTAAGGAGGGTATGCTGCCTTTTCGTTATTTGGGTGTGCCTCTTGCAAGCAGAAAACTTACAGTGTATATGTGCAAGCCACTAGTGGATAAAATTGCAGCCAGAATCAGGATTTGGAGTGCCAAACTATTAAGCTATGCAGGGAGGCTACAGTTGGTACAACATGTTCTATTTTCAATCACTAACTAATGGTTACATGTATTTCCCCTTCCTAAAGTTGTACTTAAGCATATTGAGACATTGTGTCATTCCTTATTGTGGAGTGGGGGTGAAGAGATCACGAGAAAATCTCCGGTAGCATGGTCGAAAATATGCGAGCCAAAGAAAATTAGGGGGCTTAATGTTATTTCTCTACCTTAATGAAACCTGGCATGTTTAAGTAAAAAATTGTGGAATTTATGCCAGAAGACAGATAGATTGTGGATTATGTGGATTCATGCTTTCTACATTAGAGGGAACGATGTGATGAATGTGAATTTCCCAGCCTCTAGCTCTTGGATGGTTAAGAGCATAACAAAGTGCAGATTTAAGGTGCCGGGTTTGGAGGAATGGAGGAAGTAGATTGATCCATGCAAGTTTAGCACAAGAATGATCTATGATGTGCTGAGATGAGAGCATACACAAGTGGTCTGGGGAAAGCTGATGGCAGGTAACTCAGCTAGGACGCGAGCTAAGTTCATCTTATGGCTCAATTGTCACATAAAACTTGCAACGAGGGATCGACTCAGAATGTTTGGCATGTGCACAGATGTGAAATGCTTATTCTGTGTTGAAGAGGAATCCATACAACACCTGTTTTTTGGACGCAAAGAGGCCCGAAGCATATGGAGGGAGGTTCTAAGATGGCTGCAGATGGGTAGAATACCGGGGGGAATGGAATGCATAGATATAGTGGTTGATCAGTCTATGCAGAGGCAAGGGTCGAAAGGCAAAAATGTTGAAGATTGCAATAGCTGAATCATTGTATTATATATGCTGCTGGCGGAATGAGAAATGCTTTAATTATAGCACTAGAGAGATAGATATACTTAAACGTATTCTTGAATGTATAGTGAGTAGAAGTTGGAGGAACCCAAAGCTGAAAGGAAAGTGTGCTAGGCTTATGGTTGAGTATGAATAGGTGGTAGGAGTTTTAGTAAACTGGATGGATGTACAGAGTTTTGGAGATGGTAATGAAAGTTTATTATGTTCCAAAAAAAAGTATTTAAGTTAGGCAAAGTCTTGGGAAAGACCGTCGTTCCATAAGCTTATGGAATGAAGAGGTTTGATTAGAATAATAAAAGGTAAAAGGTCTTAGTTGCAATATTAAAATTTATTTTGCAACATGTAGTAGTTATAAAGGTTAGACTAATTTTTTTAGTCCCTTACAGATTCTGCAATACCTTCTTTTGGTCCCCAAGGCTAAAACCACGTTTGTTCAACAACTAAGATACTGAAATTGATTTTTTTGGTCCCCGGAGGCGGTTTTCAGGTTAACTAGAATGGTTTTTCGGTATAGTCGGGGGTATTTTGTAATTTCACTGATTAAAAATATCTGAAAAATAAAATTTAGCTTATAAATATAATCGTGCGCGTTAAGCCACGCACGCAAAAAAAATTGGCTTTACAACGAGCGTGAAGCCACACGTGTCTTCTTCATCTGCCGCACGTGTTTCTCACGTGTGACGCTCCTCCTCCTGTGTCATTCTGCTTCTTCTGTCGGCGCAGGGCTTCGCTTCACTTCGTGAATCCACCGCTTCCCTGTCTCACCCTTCTCGTAATCTTCAATTTCTAGCGGTCGGCGGGTCTCCTACCTACGTAGTTCTGATGCGGCGACGAGGGTTTCGGGGGTGATGGCTAGAGATGGGGGTGACAGAGAGGCTGGAGATGGGGGTAATGGCGTGGGTGTCCTCATTGAAGCAGAGGATGTCAATGCGGTTGTTGAGGTCAGTGGTGGGAGTTGATGAAGCTCCTGCGAAGGAGAGGATGAAGCTCCCGCGAAGGAGAGGATGAAGCTCCTGACGGCGTCGGTGGTGGGAGACGGAGGAGATGGCGATTGGTCGATGGGTAGGTGGATTTGTAGGTGACAAAGGAGAGGATGGAACTCCCAACAGAGGATAGCGCACTTCCACGACGGTTCCAGCGACTTCGCGTCAGGCAGCGGTGGAGGAGACCTGGGGAAGACATATGATTTTCTTTCTTTTGTGGTTTTTTAAACTAGGAGTATAATGATCATTTTATATATTTTATCTAATTTTACCATTGACTTTACCTGAAAACCGCCTCTGGGTACAAAAAAAATCAATTTCAGTATGTTAATTGCTGAACAAATGCAGTATTAGCCTTGGGGACCAAAATAAGGTATTGCGGAATATATAATGGACCAAAAAAATAAGTTAGTCTAAAGTTTATAACCCGATTTATGCATCCCAAAAATTTTATTTTTATTTCTTCTAATTTGCACTTTAAACTTTGATCTTTCCATAGTCATGGAAAGACCGTCTTTCCAGAAATGAGGTCCTTAATAAATATATTATTAAAATTAAAAAAATGTAGTATTTAAATTTTAAAAAAGTGCGGCATAACTCAGTAACTTTTAAAAATAGTTCCGTTATTGAGACACTTTTTGTTTTAAAAAATTCTTGTGTTTGACTGCAACAAATATGCACACTATTTTCACAGTCATCAAATTTTAGAAGAAAAAGCTGATTGAGAGATGATGGTAAACATTTTCCCTTTTCCAGTCTTACATTATTTCATCATAGAAAAGCGCTCAGGTTCAGTACCAGATTAACGAATAACCTTTAATTAATAAAATCATAAGGAAAAACGATGTTAATTTACAATATACACTAAGAGAGAGCCGATTAACACAAGTTTAACTCCAAAGGTATATTGAGCAAACACTTCTTTAAAAAGTGGGAAACAAACCCTCCACCTCTTGCGTTTATCTCTTTCCTCAAAACCGTAGTTTTCAAATCTTCTTTCTTGTTATGAGAAAGGTAGGTTAATATCAATACCTTGGTTTGGATTTTTTTTTTTAAGTATTTATGTTCTTAAACAAATGTTGTATTCATACGTTAGTATTTATTTGAATATGTTTGGTTAGATTAGTGTGTTCGTAATGATTTATCATTTTGATTGATCGGGTAGATGTAAGTTCACGACCTTGTTAAACATGTGGCGTATTTATAAATGTGTTTAAGTGTTTCGTTTGGTAGTTCTAGTTATTGGATTCATGAGTTTTCTCTCTTTAACTCATTGACAATTTGTACATACAAATTTATATATTTTTAGTATTAAAAATAATCTAGATCTTGGGAGAACATGATAGACCGATGCATGAGGTGCATTCCACTAATAATCAGTTTATGTGACTTGGGTGATAACTATCCCTATGTCCTAGCTCAATTAGTAGAATTTGACCTTTTCATATTCTCCAAAACAATTCTTGACCATTAATACCTTTAACAATGTTTTTTTTTTTTTTTGGAAATGATTAACTTTCACTACCAAAACTGCTCATATAACTTTACAAGATTTGTTCATACTCCCTTACTCTCCTATCATAAACTGTACACATTTTGCTTTCAACTTGGGTTTCATCCAAGCCCTATAAACAATGCAATCTATAATGCTTTCCTCCAAATTCTGCTCACCTGTTTTACCTCCAAAAATTTGCTCGTTTCTGCATTTCATATGGCTTGGATTGTTTCTGCTGCTGCCAGTTTAATGAAATGTGCTCTCCAGCTTTTAGCCTTGATGCTTTGTACAATCCATTCCATTTCTTTCTCCCATCTTCCAGGCTCTCTCAAAATTTGCATCCAACTTAGCACTCCTTTCCATACCGCATTTGATTTTTCACACTCAAAGAACAAGTGTTGGATGGTTTCATTTTCTCCACAGAAGTAACATTTATCTTCCACTGCAAACCCAAACCTCCCGAGTCTATCCTTTGCTGGAAATTTTCGATGGCAGCGCATCCATAGTGTAAACCTTGCTCTCAGCCGAGCTTGATTATCAATGTGCACTTTATGCCATGATGTTGGTTTCTCCTCTCCTCTGAAAGCATCATATATTTTCCTCACTTTGAATTTGTTCTTTCCCAGTTGCTCTAACCATTATTCCATGTCCCTAACTCTCCTTCTGCACTTCCCTATCTTCTTCATCATTCATGAACATGAACTAGGGAAAACCACATCCATTACCTGTGGATCTCCAATAAAGTATTCATGGATCCATTTGATCCACAAGCTGTCAGACTTCCTACAGAGATTCCATAAGGTTTAACCAGGTTTGCTTCATTCCAGTCTTGTAGAGCAATGATATTATGTCCTCCTTGCTTCCTCTTGTCACAGATTTTCTCACATGCTACTGGTGATTTCCTGGTAATTATGTCCCCTCCACTCATTAGAAAAAACCGGCACAAAGCTTCTAGGTTTTTTAGCACAGTCTTAGGAATAGGAAAAATTTGCATCCAATAATTCACCATAGCAACGAGAACACTTTTAATCAGCTGAAGTTGGCCTACACAGCTGAGTAATCTTGAACTCCAGTGTTTTAGTCTTTCTGTCCTCATCTCAATTAAAGGCTTACAAGTCTGTATTGTCAACCTTCTGCTATACAGTGGAACCCTAAGGTATTTAAATGGTAACTCTCCCCCCACAAAGCCCAACAGTCTCAAAATTTCTCTCTTTTGCTCATTATCAGTGCTGCCAAAGCATACTTTACTTTTACTCTAGTTTACTCTCATACCAGTTGAGCTGGTGAACTTAAAGAAAGCTCCCATTAATGTCTGGGATGATTTTTCTTTTCCTTTTGACAACAGTAAGTCATCAGCAAATGTAAGATTCTTTAGTTTTAATCATTCACACTTTGCATGATACTCAAAGTCGGAATTCCCATCTAGCTCTGAAAGACATCTGTATAGATAATCCATCACAATAACAAATAATAGGGGAGAGCAGGGGTCCCCTTGCCTCAAGACCCTTTTAGCTTGAATGATCCTTGTTGGAGTACCATTTACCACATACTAATAAGATACAGCAGTGACACAAGTCATGATCCAAGATAGAAATATACCTGTTATTCTAGATTCCTTCAAAATAGCCTCTAAAGCTGTCCATTTCACAGTGTCATAGGCCTTGTGTAGATCAATCTGAAACAGACATCTTTCGCCTCCATCTTTTCTATTGTATCCCCTAATCAGTTCATAATCCAGTTTAATATGATCATACATATTTCTCCCTGGGACAAAAGTAGTCTGACTTTCATGTGCTATCTCAGTTATCACTCTATTCAACCTAGTGGTTAAAACTTTTGAGATGATTTTGTAAAGGGTTGTACAACATGAAATAGGTCTCAGTTCAATTACCTTTCTTGCTGCCTGATGTTTTTGTATAAGTGTAACAAGAGAGTTATTTACAGCCCTATAGTCTTCCATTGTCAAATAAATCATCTACTGCTACAATCACATCTTGCTTCACAATTCTCCAATTTGCTTTGAAAATTTTGGCACTATATTCATCAATGAATGGAGCTTTTTGGCACCTATACCTTTTAAAGCCTCCCATATCTCCTTCTCTATCACTTTATTGATCAGTTTCAGCTTCCCTTCTGTGCTCAGAGTTCTCCCTGATCTTATAACTTGTACACCCACTGCCCTTAAACTTTCTGCCTTTCCAAAACCGGCACAAGTGGGTAGGCAGAGAATACCTAGGGGCGCGAGACAACTCTCTCTAAGGAACTCAGAAAAATAGCCCCGTAACTTCGGGAGAAGGGGTGCCTCTCACAAAGGGGGTCGCAGTGACCAGGCCCGGGCGACTGTTTACCAAAAATACAGGTCTCCGCAAAGTCGTAAGACCATGTCTGGGGGCTGACGCCTGCCCAGTGCTGGAAGGTCAGGATAGTTGGTGACCCAGTTCTTCATAGAAATTCAGTATCTTTTTCTCCATATCTTCTTGATTGGTTAACTGTACCCCATCATCTCTTTCAAGCTTCTTAATACTTGCCATACTAATTTTTCATTTTCACTAAAGCATGAAAATAAGATTTTTACCAACCCCCGGTCGTAACCAATTAATCTTTGTCTTATGTCTTGCTATTTTCTCATCCATTTCACTCCACCTTATAACTTCTTCAGTGCATTGATCACTTTGCATATCTTCTCCTTATCCATTCTCTGATGTTTAAGCTCATTATGTGCCTCATATAAGTCTTCTCATACTACCTCTAAATTCTTTTTAACCCCTGATATTCTCCTTGTATAAGTGCTCAGCTTATATTTCAATCTGTGTAACTTCTTCCAGACTACAAATATGGGTTTCCCCTCCAACTTTCCTGCCCAACTCCTCTCTATCACTCCCATAACTTTCTTATCCTCTAATAAGCTGTTTAAAAATTTGAACTACTTTTTCCTCTTCTGCCTTTTCTCCAAGACTTCAACCTTAACATTAGGGAATTTCTAGAACCATTCCAAGTTCCCAATTGCCCTATCTATCATGGAGTATATAATGCCATTAACTTGTTTGTTTGTCCAAGTAAAGAAGTCACCAACACTGTCACACTCAAACAAGTCTGTTGCATCCATTATCTCCTCCAAATCCACATATTCTATAGCTTGAACCTCATTCCCCCCAATTCTATCATTTATGGACAGTACATTATTAACGTCCCCCATCACAAGCCATGGATCCCCTGTTGTTTTGTTCTGAAAACTCCTTATAGTCTTTCATAACCTTTTCCTGTCCTTCAGCTGATTTAGAGCATACATTGTTGTGAACCAATATAGCAATTTATCATCATCCTCAAAGACTCCCACATGCATCATTTGATCACTATAATTCATCAGTTTCAACTGCACTTTAGATTCATCCCATAGTATCCAAATTCTTCCATTTGGATGTGCACTATAGTTATCCATGACACTCCATTTCTTCCCCAACTTACCCCTCACTTGTTCAATTTTTTTACTCTAGTTTCAATTAAGGCTGCCACTTCAATATCCACAATATTTGGTTCTTTTATTAAGCCCCCTCACGTTCCAAGTTACTATCATGGTACTTTTCCATAAGGGTCAGACAGATCCTTCCAAATCTCCTGTCCCTTAGAAACAGTTCCACTAGTTTCAGCAACCATCTCATCCCTGCTATCATGCTCACCACTATCAGTAACTTTCCTTTTCCCTTTTCTCTTAAACTGCACCATTTCCCACTTTTTCACCATCTGTTCTCCACTTCCAGATTCTTCACTAACTTCCTGCAATGTATTCCCTGATACCCCAATGTCCACATTCTAAGCTCCTTCATTCTTGGTCAGCCTTATTACCTCCTTGTTTTACTTTCCATTTCTGAACCAACCTTTTTCAGGTACTGCTTCTCTACATTTGTGCTCTCCCAGTTGGCATTTTTCACATAAAAGTGGTTTCCATTCCAGTTCAACCTTCTGTTTAAATCTATTACCCTCATTATCTCTGATGTTAATGCTTTTTGAAATTCTCTATGATATATCAACCTCTATCAACAATCTAGCATATGAAACTCTTAGCTTATTTGTTATACATTTATCAGTGATCAAAGGTTTGCCTAAAACACTGCCTATCTTACTTAGGCTTTTCACTCCCTAGAGATACAGAGGAAGTTGAGGAAATTTGTACCAAATAGGCATCGTTCTAACCATATCCTCTTTTAATTAAAAGTTCCGCTTCCACTCCTGAAGAAACATAGCCCTATTATATATGGTATACTGTCCTTTTCTTAACACATCATCCCTATCACCCCTAGATTTGAATTTCATGATGAAATACCCATCCTCATTGTAAAACAGATCTGGCAGAGCTACAAAGTTCCAATACTGAATCATAAATCACTTAACAACATTCATTGAGAAGTCTCCATCCAAAATATACATAATCAGGGCATTTTTCTAGAATTTTAACTCCGATTCAACATCATTTTCCTCAATTTCCACTTCAATTTCGCCATCAACAATCATAGGAGACACATATTCACTTTTTAAACCATTCGAATGAACCCGATCCCTAGAAGTTATATCAACCCACATTTTTCGATCCCTATCCATACCATTCTGAGGGTTTACCTCAGGCTCCACAATTTGAATCAGCCCTGGGAAATCCACTTCAATTTTTTGCCCAGTCTCCATCTGTTTCACCAAATCTTCTTTCTCCTGACTAGCAGCTGCGCTAGTTCCTCACTCACAGTGCTGCTCCATTTCGGTGATTGCATGGTCACCTTTCTCTTCGACCTACCCCGCTTTCGTTTCATGGTCGCAGCGGTTACACCTTTACTATGTGTAAATCGCCCGCATAGCCAATCTTTTTATTTTTAATAAAAGTTTATTTAATAGCGCATATTTAAAAAAGATAAAAATTAATATTATAAAACTAGATGTTAACTTGATTCTAATGATATCTCACATAATAATATATTATCTTATATATTAATTGGAATTCACTTTTCTAATTAACAAAGTTTGACTAAATGAATAGTGATCGTTGCATAATATTTCCGGGGATACTAATACAATTTTATATAATCTCAAATTAACATATACATTAAAGAAAAAAAGTACTTTTATAACTCTGCCTAGTTGACATAAGTGTCAATACAACCTTTCAATATTTGAAAGTACCAATATAACCATATCTAGTCAGTGAAAGTGCCAGTATAGCCCTCTCTGGCAACTTTTAGCCGGAATTTAATAAAATTACATGTTTGCCCTTCTAGAAAAAATATAATACAAAAAATAGGAAATGACGTTATTACCTTTAGACTCGCCGCCGGTTATATCAGACGTTATAAAAACTGGTCGGGTTAAATCAGCACATTCCTAAAATTTATAGGGTTATACCAGCACATTAGTAAAAAAATGTAGGGTCATATCAGCACATATTATAGAATATAGGAGTTTTAATGATATTTTATTTATTTTGTTGTGTTTAGTTTGGATTGATGATTGGATGACTTTTGGTATTGTGTGTGATTGTTCTTTTTTTGTGTTTTTCAACCTAGAATTTTTTATGTTGATAAGTTTTGAAATGAGGATATAATAATGATAATAACGGGTTCACTCAAAAGTTAAGCACTCAAACACGCACTCAAACACGCACTCAAACACGCATTCAAACACGCACTCAAGTACTTATTGTGCCACTTCACTTTCATTGATATCAATATTTTGAACAAAATTTGGGAGGAAATTTCAAAAGTAAAAATCCAAGATATGGTGAAGACTTCTGCCCATATATTCACTCGTTTTTAATCGACGAGTAAGTGCGAACGAAGTGACATGTAAAAATGTCGTACTATTAGAATGGTCAAATTTTCAAATTCATTTAAATATACAATTCTTGATGCTCCTATCTACATGGAGCAATCTTTAAATTTTATAGTTTCTCTTTGCCTTGATTATAGTTGTGGCCTTAATGTCATTTATGGCCTCAAGCATACCATTCCGGTTTGATTTTAGTTGGTCTCAATTAGTGTTATAATTGTAGAAGATTCATGTTTGACGCAGTAATATTGAAGTGTGATACGCTTATCGGTATTTTAGAAACACAATGATATTTAAGTATAAATGGATTCGAGTAGTTGTGAACTCGGGATATTAAAACAAATTTGGTGGTGTGGAGTGCACACTTGTAAAAATTATCTACGAGCTTACATTTTTGGGATAAGTATTAAAACTGTGTTGGTTAGACTAACCTGTCTTATCATTGTGTGAAAATATGCATCATTCTAGATACCTCCGTGTTTATTTATAATTCTCACGAAGGTGGTGTGTAGTGTCTAATTCCTTAACTGAAAGGATGAGGATGAATTAAGGATGGTGTACTGGATGCAGTGTTGGCAGCATGCTTAACTTACTGCATTGTCCTAGAAGGAGGAAATGTTGTATTAGAATTTGTCGTAAGAATTCGGATAGCTACATTGTTTGGTGTAGAACGATGAAGTGTTGTGTCTTTTCACAACATTTGTTTCATATAAATACATTCGTACACATGCATGGTGTTAGATGTGGAAGAACACATAACATACAACAGTACACAAAACACAACAGATTGAAACACAAAACACAAAGAGAAACTCTCGGAATTTCTTAGACATACGTAGCAACCAAAAACACAAGTACTCAAAAGTGCTCTTCTGATTCAAGCCTAGAACAGGAGTGATTCTCGATTATTTTATCATCAAAGGGAATTCGTGTAACCCAAGACTGTAATAGGGTAAAATTACTCTTGAAGGAAAGCATGTTCAACGTGACTCATATCGATATCCAAGAGATTTTATACCACAATCATCCAAGCGTGATTTAAAGTTCCATTGGAGTGCAGTATTACAGCCATCTACCCCCAACAATCTTAAAGAGTAATTTTTGAACTCACTGAATGACAAGTTGGGTGGTTCGACCATGAAAGATTGTGTACGAAGGGCACATGCGGTGCAACATATGCAGATGCGCATGCATGGATGGATTCGGTGGTGCGAAGAAGCTTATGTTTGGTTTGGATCTAATCCATTTAACATGACTTTTGGATTCACATGAAATACAGTTTGATCCCTACAAAGGTTAGAATCAATTTATATATGCTTATAACTTGATCTATGATTGATGTATGTCTACATTGTGAAAATATATACATACACGTGAAATCCATTTTACTGATAATTTGGATGAATTATCCTTTTTTAAATTGAATAATAAGGATGTGAATGTTTTTTATGAAATAATTGCATGATAATAATATTTTAAAGACATGGCATGAAAATATTATAGTTGCAGTAAAAAGTTGCAGATTTAATTTCATATTTGGTTGTAAAATTGTGTTGTAAGAGTACTTTTGTTTTTGATTAGTATGAAGCCATATAATTATGAAATACATGTGTAAGTCTTTTACCAATGTGTATTGGAAAGAACTGAATAATTTCTTCGATTGTCACGAAACGAAATTAATTACTAAAGTACTAAAATCCGGTAGACGTTGCATGGTATGGATGGTTTTTTGGTGTGAGAAAACACATGCTTTTATATGCACTCAAATTAATAATAATTTAATTTATGTGCATGAACTATACATTTAAGTATATATAGACACCGAGTTGATGAGTGCTCGATCTTAATATGTGAATTTAATCCAATGAATTTTGACACAATGCGTGAAGATTGATATTCGTATAGTACTGCATGCATATAGAGTGTTGCCATGAAGATTTTTTGATTGAAGTAATCAATCATTGTAGTGTCTATGGGATGATTTATATAGTCCAATTTAATCAAATCAATTGTCTGATTACACATCATTAGTTTTATCTAAATAAATTGGATAATTGCAAAAAGTAAGTTCACTAATCCATGGACTTTAGAAATCAGATAATATAAATGGTTTTATACTTGACATGAAATGGTGTTGGCTTCAGTGAAAGTTAGAATTTGCTTTTCCACATTTGTTAATTATGATATCATTTTGGGAAAGTGGTTTGGAGTTTTAACATTGATATTGAATGTTAAAAATTTTATTTTGTTGGATAGATAAATTGGAAAGGCCAAGACTTGTGTGTATGATGTTGAGATTGGTCAAAATATTATAAGAGATTGAGTGATTAACTATGATAATTTCAAAATAGTAAATATATTTTTGGTTATTGGTGTATAACCTGAAGAAAGTACATGGGTTTTGATTCTATGAATCATGTCGATAAAAGCACGAGTTGGAACAACTCTGTAAGAATGAAGAACTATTAGTTCTTCGTAATAGAATGATGATTTTGAGAAAATATAATTCTGTTGAAGTATAAAAGATTTGTGAAATATGTGATCCTAGAAGAGTTTGGTTTTTTAACCATACTTGAATTAGGAGTGTTCAATATCCTCTTAATTCAAAGAATGGAAATTTTAATTGATAAACTCTTCTAATTGTGGAGAATATTTGTGGAGAAGAAGAATCAAGAGACATAAAAGAGATAACTACTATTAATTATAAGTTTTAATTTGAATTTTGAGGAATAAGGTGCATGGTGATATGCCTTATTTGTACAATATCTATGAAAGAGAAATATTGTTTATGCATGTACGGTTGATGTTTGAATGTTAAATGTTCTTGTAAATGCATGGAACAAAAAATCTAAGATTGTATGATGAAAGAAATGGTTATGTAAACTAGTGGTAAAGAGGCAGAATGGTTACGTAATTCGGTGTTTGAAATTCTGTTGTGGCCTAAGCCGGTAGATGGCTAAGGCTTATAGTGAAGTGTTTACTGGAAAATTTAAACACTTGGGTGTTAGGCATAGCGTGAATCGTGAGTTAATAACACGTGTGTCATTTTATGATTTTGTAAGATATCAACACAATCTAGCGGTACACTTGACGAAGTGACTAGTTAGGGACTTGATAAACAAGTCGGTGATTAGGATGGGTTTAAAGCCTATTTAAATCTTTGATAATGGGATATCCAATTTCGCTCTGATACGACATTAGAGTAAAATTCAACGTGGAAGGCCTATTGTTTGAGATTGAAACATATGATTTCATATCCCGAAGGTAATATGTTTGGACCTGCATGGAAGTTAGGTTGAAGTTTTAACTTCTTAATGGATCCTTTGACAAAGTACATTTGCAGGTGTACAATTAAAGAGATTCACCTATATGAAGTGTGAAGTGTAGCCGATTCAATAAGCCCAAGCTTGACTTTGTATGCACTCATGAATGGATAGGGACATATGGCTTGTATAGTGCCGGTTAAGCTTTTGAGTTGTATTTGAACTTATGTGTGGATTATCTTCAAGTGTTCAAATGGGTTGAAGGGTTTAATCTTTAGAGACACCCCGATTATCGAATATTTGGAATGTGTAGTTCACTAAGGTGAAAATTCAATCTTCAAGATATTTTTATTTATGCACTTGTTTGGTTTGGTTGTTGGATTTTTCAAATCAAGGATAATACTTAATTGGGGGAGAATAGTTGGTATTTTATGAAACACAATGATATTTAAATATAATTAAACGGTACCCAATAAATTCAAAATAATTTGTTTGGTCCCCAAACCCAATTTTTGGCATTTTTTCTGGTTTCCGACGCACGTGCCGGGCACATGACTTTTATTACGGTAAGGCCAGGGGTAACTTAGTAATTTAGTAACTTTTCTTCATCAGCCATTATACCCTGAAGCTTTCTCCCCGTCGCCATCTCCACTGTCGCTGGTCGTTGCCATTGACAAAATCATCGTCGGTCGTTTTATCACCGTCGCCAGCTGGAGGTCCCTTTCTTCCCCAATCTATTGCTCCTCGATTTGCTCTCCTCCGATTTCCCCAATCTGACCCATCATCCTCCAATTTGCAACCGATTTGCTCTTCTCCAATAACCCGCCGGAGCTGAGCTGAAGGCTTTGCCGACTGAAGCTACGCTGCTGAGCTGATTGTTGTGTCCTCATCAGAGTGTTGCACAGTCTGTCGGGCGTTGAGTTGAAGCAATCCCTCTAAGCTAGTCAATGCGGTGGTCCTCCGCCGCCGCCGCCAGAGGCCCTTTGCTCATCACCATTGGCCTTAAGATAGCTCAAAGTTCCTCGCAAGCTCAACCCTTTAGATCGATGTAGCCTTTCATTGTCTCTCGATCGAGCCGATGCCCTCACCGAGTCCACTGAGTTAACTCATTGAGTTCATTGAGTTAACTCGTTGAGCCCACTGAGTTAACTCGCTGAGCCAGCGTTGCTTTCGAGCTAGTCGCTGACAGCGTTACCTTCGAGATGTGCCTTTTGCCCAGTGCCTCTAAAATTAGAAGTGGCAAAATATATGTCCCTTCGAGATGTGCCTTCGAAAAGTAGATGTGCCTCCGAGATGTGCCTTCCGCCCAGTGCCTCAAAAAGCTCCGCCATTGGCTTCTTAGAGCTCCATCATGGGCCTCTCGAGTTCAAACCCTGCCGCCGGAGCCTCTTTTGAACAGGACACACCGGAGCCTCCTTCGAACTCACTGTCGATTGCCCTTCGAATCCACCGCTGCCTTCAAGTCCACCACTTGTAGTTGGTATCTCTCGAGCCCAAGGGTTGCCCCTTCGAAATCCCGACGGTGCTAATCAAAATCCGCTGGTGGTGCCCTTATGAATTGACCGGTAGTTTGTGATGGTTTCGAAAGGGCACCAATGGTGGTACCTTCAAAATAGCCACCGATAGTGGTGGGTTTGAATTGCCAGTGGTGGCCTCCAAAATTCGGTGGGGGTTGCTTCGGCTTGCCGCTGGTGGCAGTCTTAAAAAATTGCCGGTTGTGGAGTTTCGAATCTGGTGACTTCGAATCGGCCTCTGGTGAAGAAAGCCATGACACCACCACCTAGGGTGAAGTAAAAAGGAGTAAATGTACTTAATTTTTAAAATTATTAAATTACCCCTAGCCTTACCGGGAAAAAAGTTACGTGCCCAGCATGTGCGTCGGAAAACTAGAAAACAGGCCAAAATTGGGCTTGGGACCAAACAATTTGTTTTAAATTTGTTGGGTACCGTCTGAGGGTTGATTTGCAAATGAGGACCAAAACATGGTATACGATACTTTGTAGGGGACCAAAAAATCAATTTAGTCTAAATACATGCGTACACATGCATGGTGTTAGAAGTGGAAGAACATATAATAAACAACAGTACACGTACGCAATAGCCTGAAACACAAAATACAAAGAGAAATTCTCAGAATTTCTTAGACATATGTAGCAACCAAAAACACAGGTACTCAAAAGTACTCTTCTGATTCAAGCCTAGAACAGGAGGGTTTCTCAATTGTTTTATCCTCAAAGGAAATTCGTGTAACCCAAGGTTGTAATAGGGTCGAATTACTCTTGAAGGAAAGCGTGTTCAACGCGACTCATATCGATATCCAAGAGATTTTATACCACAATCATCCAAGCGTGATTTCAATTTCCATTGGAATGCAGTATTACAACCATCTACCTCTAACAACGCTCATCTCTGCCAACTGGTCATGATTTTTGCGAAAACAAGTTAATATCTCCAAGGACGGTGATACACTTTTTATTGGATCTTTAATCTGTAATAGTACAAACGATCAATCTAGTTGATATGTAATTTAGATATCCTTGTAATATATTAATTATTACTAGTTAGATTTAATGTCAATTTCACTTATTGTAATCGTTGTTGGACGTCAGTATCTTTTAAATAATTTTTATTTATTTCTTCTGATTGGGTTGAGACTATTCATGGTTCTTGAAGAAATGGAAGTTATGATTCCTATGGGGAAAAAAGAACTCAACATCCATAAGTTTTAGGACGCACATTGCCGATTATGATTGTGGTGTCAGTGCAGTTGGGGCCCTACGAGCAAGGGTTATCGCCTTTTGAGACGCACATTGCTATTTGGAAAGAAAATTAGACCATATCCAAAAGTGGAAACTTGTGTAGTTATTGAAGAGCTAATTTGCAGTTTTAATCCCCCAAACTTGCAAAAATGGACCTAATATTTTGAAAGACGTTCTTTCCGTATGTCATGGAAAGATCAAGATTTGAAGTGCAAATTAAAAGAAATGAAGATAAAATTTTTGGATTGCATGAATCGGGTTATAAACTTTAAAATTATTACGCGTTGCATAATAAATTTTTAATATTACAACTAAGACATTTTACCTTTTATTATTATAATTAAACTCCATCTTTCCATAAGCCTAAGGAAAGACAGTCTTTCCCAAGACTTTTCCGAGCCCGTCTCTTGAAAGACGGTCTTTCCATAACCCATAGACCGAGGTTTAAAGTGAAAATTAGAATAAATGAAGATAAATTTTTTGGATTGCATGAATCGGCAAAATTTTGGGAAAGACCGTCTTCCATAGACTTATGGAAAGACAAGGTTTAATTAGAATAGTAAAAAGGTAAAATATTTTAGTTGCAATATTAAAAATTTATTATGCAACATGTAGTAGTTATAAAGTTTATGACCCAATTAACGCAACGCAGAAATTTTATTTTCGTTTCTTTTAATTTACACTTTAAACGTTGATATTTCCATTATTTATGGAAATGCCGTCTTTCAAGAGACGGACTCATATTTTTTAGTGCCGAATATTATATCCTCCGATTGGCGTCGATTTTTGAAGATTGATCTATAGGTATTCATTCTTCTCAATCTGGAACCTAGAACTCCCTTTTATTTTTCAAGTTTTTATTCTTTAATTATTCTAAAATGTATAATTGTTATAATATGAACCACAAAAAATTGAGAATAATTGCTGTCACATATGCTCTAGTTGATGCTTAGCATCCTTATCTCAACAATAATTCCCCTCCTCGATCGGGTCGGCTTCTATGAATTTTGTTACGATTTTTTATCAAAAAAAAAAAAGTCCATAATTGCATTGGACTTATTTTGAATACTTTGAATTGATTAATTTATATTGAAAAAAGTTATGTGGTCTAACATTTAGACCAAATTTTCATTAGTTTGTATGTATATACAATGAACCAAAATTTGTGCGTTTAATTTTCTTTTTAAAGAAAAAAAATGAACGATCCATAATTTTTTTTTACATCATTAACTCTCTGTCGCGCACACACAAGAGCATAATATGTATACTATCAATAGTAAAAGCCTAAAAATGGTTCACTATATTTGAACTTAAATTTCTTTAAAATATTTTTCCTAAAAGTATTTTTTAAACTAATTAAAATATACGGAGTATGACCTGTGCTCAGTTAGGTACCCCGAGTCTCCACTACAAAAAATATACACACGCACGAAGGATGGTCCAAAGTAAATTCTTTACTCGAAATAAATAATAATTTTAGTAATGAATATTTTATTTGGAAAGCGGAAGATGCGGGAGCTCCAGCGTCCACGTCAATATATTCGGGGGTAAAGAAGGCATGTATTTATTAAAACTTTTTAATATACATTTCAAAAGCCTTGAACAATTAGAAAATGTTGTATTGTATGTGTATGTGTATGCGTGGGGCGAAAAAGATTCTGACACGTGTTCTGTAAATTCCACATAATATGATTACTTTCCCTCTTACACATATAACATTTGCTAATCTATTTAATTTTCTGCCCATCAAGTGAATCCACTCATAATAGAGATTACCCGGTTGGGAAAAAAATTAACGTTCCAAAAAAAAAATCGACTCCGCTCAAAATAGATCATGTAGAGTATAAATGAAGATAATTTTCCATAAACTTTCCACTCAAATTAGAGTAATTACGTAGAGTGTAAATGAATGTTATCTAGTAAAAAAAAAATTGAGTGCATATTTAACTGCAAATAGGAATCTGTAGTGACATATTTTGTGACTGCACAACGTAAAAACTTAACGAAAATACGTACCAATAGGAATTTGCACCTATTTTATTTCAAGTTTAGATGGTTTGGAGAGTGTTATAAATTTCTCTCATCCATAAGTAGTGGGTGCTTTTGTTTAGAGAAAAGGAATATGAAGTGACATGAATCGTATGAGTATACGGTAGTGATTTAACCGTGAATACCGTAAATTTTCTTTTACATGTTTAGTAAAAGAGTTTGTCTCTTGAAAGACGGTCTTTTCATGAGCAATGAAAAGATCAAGGTTTAAAGTGCAAATTAGAAGAAATGAAGATATGGATCGAGTTTTAAATTTTATAACTTTACAAATTTACATTACGCGTAAAAGTTGTCATTTTGCATTCCCTTAAAAACTTACAATTTTAAGATCCATTTTTTAAATGATTGGAGTTGTTGCCGTAAAAGTGTTAATTCGGAATCATCCGTGCTGATTGTAGTAACACATATTAGGTTAAAAGACGGTGTTAAATTGCAACGATTATTGTCTGCATTTTGTTAAGCTGTGCGTGTGGCGCGTGGTAAATCTCAACCCGTGTCGCATCGTCGACACATCGCAATTCAAATCTCACACGGCTTGATAAAACATTCTTCTGAATCACAAAGGATTTTGGGATTGAATAGGAAAAGATATTTTTCCCCTCAACATATTAATGAAAGCTGAACTTAACCGTTTGACTAAACGAAAGTGGCACGGCTTAATATTTTTGTTAGTTCATGGGCAAGAGTGTTCAAAAATAAAATGAAGGGTCAAAGGTAAACGATAACGGTAGTTAGATACCACTGAAATCACATTCCCTTTAAAATAAAATATGTAATAGGGTACATATAAATTTTGGAATAATTCTCTCTTTTGTGTTCCCATATGAATTCAACGCACACAATACATCATGCTTATGCACACAGTACATCATGCTTATATTGTCCCATTACCCAACCACAACCCAACCACAACCCAACCATAACCCCACAAAGCCAAAAAAACCAAACGTCCCCTTGACCCCTAACCTTATAAATGCAGACGTAGAGCAAATTATGGAAATACCACAAATCAGTTGAGCCTTATGGAGGCCAATAAGCACCGACTAAGCTCTTCTAAGGGTCATATTCTCTCTCGTTTTACCAAATGCTTAGCCACGCCCAATACCTCGCCAGCCCCGAGACGGGCTGGATCATCACCAGAAAGTGATGTCAGTGATGGTGGTGGTGGTGGTCGGGACGAGGAAAACCAGAAGATGGAGTTTTCTTCGCCGGAAAATGCTTCCCGGAAGAGGTACGGTGGTTGGAAGGTCATGCCATTTGTGTTAGGTACTGTCACTAATTTTACACAAACATGATAACATGTCGTTTTCCACTACACTTGCATTAACATGCTTTTAACATTAAACAATCAACCACGCAATATCTTAAATTAATGGTGGTTTTTCTTCTTCTTCTTCAATTTTTTTTATTTTGGATTAATTTTGAAGAGTTTGAACCAAAATTTTGATTGCATGGTTGCTGTTTGTGACGTTTGAAATTGATACAGTAAAAAGAAGCAATAATTGCTTGATCATGTTGTTGTGATTCGTACACTGTTCTTTTTTGTGGCTATTTCTTTGTGTTGTACATGGATTGCGAATGACTAGAGATTTTTTGGGCCAAATTTTGAAAAAATGAAAGCATAATTTAATTAATGAGCTAATTTTTAAATAAGTGTCATCTTTCAAAAATCATAAAATAATTCAGTTTTAAATTTAATTTCTACTCCTTCCATCCAAACGAAAAAAACGAGTGTAGACTAAAATAATCTTATAAATCAGATTGATCTAGTTTGTAAGGTTTTTTTAGTTCAACCATTGAGATTTTTCGGTAAAAAAAGGTGGTATTATTTTTTAACTAAAAACATTTTGAGCGGTGGTTGGTATTACGCTTTTCAAAATTTTCAAATAGGTCTAATTGTATATTTGATTATTTCTTTAATGTTCAACTCCTGAAGTTGAGTACAGTACACTTTTTCAAAACTGTTTAATTGAGAAATTAATTAATATTTTTGGTTAATTTCCACAGGAAATGAAACATGCGAGAGGCTGGCAAACATAGGATTACTCTCAAACTTTAACGTTTTTCTACTAACTGTGTTTAACCTGGACCAAGTGGGCGCAACCAATGTCTCCAACATATGGGGCGGCGTCACCAACTTTCTGCCGCTGGTTGGCGCGTACTTCTCCGACGCCGTCGTTGGAAGATACACCACCATTGCTTTCTCCTCCATAGTTGCTTTGATGGTATGTTTTCCGATCAAACTCATCCCTTCTATTCTATCAAATATTACTAAACTTTCTATTCTATCAAACATTACTAAACGTGTTTCAGTACCATAAAATGAAACTCTTTCTAAAAATATAAGACACTCGATCAAACTAATTTGTTGACAGTGTCGTATATATTATTTTACTTCATCAGTTAATATTATAGCAAGTGATATTAACACCTTAACTTAACTAATCATCGGCACTGTTACAGCTCAGATTTCAATCATTCTGCTCTTACTATTGATTTCACTGCTCAAATGTTGTTTCAACACTTGTCATCTAGTTATCCTCACCTTCGAAATCTTCATGTATCTTCGGAGGCACTTATGTGGTCTTAGAATTTACAAGATAAAGCACTAACCAATTATAAAGTTTACCCAAATCACTGCATGAGAGTGGGGACTGCACAATATATACCATGATAAGTCACTGTGTATGGAATCTATGATTCAGCCGTTCTATGAACATCAAAATAATTAATTTATATAAAGTGGAACGTCGGCTTTTAAAAAGGTTATCTACAGTCAAATACAAACTCAAATTTGATAATTTTCATTATTTTTATAAATATCATTAGATGATCGTAGATTTTTGACATAAGTTGAATAAAAAAACATTTATTGATAGTGATGAAAATAATTGATAAAGTATTCAAGAAACTCTTTTTTGAAAAATTTATTTAAGATATATACTTTTCATATGTTGGAGCGAGAGTAAAAAACAATAATACTCCCTCTGTCCCAGCTCAAATTGCAAGAAATCTTTTTCACGCTTATCAAGAAGCTTGTCTAACCGTTAATATGTTTAACTACGTATAACAACGATAAACAAAAAGTTACTTTTGGGAAACTACTTGTTTCGACGAATCCAACCATATAACATATGATAATATTATTGTTTATATATCTATTCAAATATGTGGTCAAAGTTGGACAGTGAATAGTGACATAAAGTGAAGTGTGCAGTTTGAGCTGGGACGGAAGGAGTAGTATTTTTTCCGGAAAGAATAGTGTAGGTGTACAATGGGTCCTTTCGTTTTTTTTCTCTCTACAGGTATATCTTTGGAACATTTGTCATTTTTGCTGGTAGAAAATAAGGGTAATAATCTGTGTTTGTATTCAGGAATTCAAGATACATTATATAGTGGTACAGAATACCTATACAAACTAGGAAAAGGTAATAGAATATAATTACAGTTACAAGTAATATTGCAAGAAAATTCTAATTCCTTAACACTCCTCCTCAAGTTGGAGCATGGGGATCGAAAATGCCCAACTTGTCAAGTAATGAATGAAACTGATTACGTCTAAGAGCCTTAGTGAACAAGTCTGCAGGTTGGTCTGTCGTATGAATATGGTGAGTAACAATAGCGCCAGATTGAACAAGATCTCGGACAAATGGCAATTGACTTCAATGTGTTTGGTACGTTCATGAAAAACTGGATTGGTCGCTATATGAAGAGCAGATTGACTGTCACAAAACAACTGCATAGGAGAGGATTGCGAAACCCCCAAATCTTTCAGTTAAGACCGAAGCCATAACAACTCACAGCAGGTAACAGCCATGGCACGATACTCTGCCTCAGCGGAAGAACGAGAAACAGTAGGTTGCTTCTTAGTCTTCCAAGAAACCGGAGAATCACCAATCATCACAAAATAACCAGAAAGAGAACATCGAGTAATTGGACATGCAACCCAATCAGAATCACAATAAGCACTCAATTGTAACGTACTACGAGAAGAGAGAAATAAACCTTGACCAGGATAACTCTTCAAGTAGTGCAACACACGAACATCAGCTTGCTAGTGAGGAACACAAGGGGACTTCATGAATTGCGCAAGAGTGTGGACTGAATAACTCAATTCAGGACGAGTAATAGTCAAGTAGATCAGGCGCCCAACCAGTCGTCGATACTGCTCCGGGTCATGATAGGCTTGACCTTCAACACGTGCCAAATGATGTTGTTGCTCCATCGAAAAGTCAGTCGGCTTAGAGGCAGATAAACCGGTATCCGATAAAATGTCCTAAGCATATTTCCTTTGCAAAAGGAACATCCCCTCCGGTCTTCTAGCAATCTCTATGCCTAAAAAATACTTAAGTAGACCAAGATCCTTCATATGGAAACAAGAACCTTAGTATTTATTGAACTCAGAGATGAGCGAAGAAGAACTACCAGCAATAACCAAATCATCCACGTAAACCAGAACATGTAAAGAAACTGATCCACGAGAAAAGACAAACAACGAGTAATCGGCTTTACTCTGAACAAATCCAAATGCTCGTAAAGCCTGAGCCAGTTTAGCAAACCAATTTCTAGGAGCCTGACGAAGACCATAAGAGATTTCTGAAGGCGACAGACCTGACCAGGCGGTACAGCGTAGCCAGGTGGAGGATGCATGAACACTTCCTCATGCAAATCACCATGCCACGACGCCATTATGAACATCCATCTGATGCAGTTCCCAACCATGAATAACTGTAACGGAAAGGAACAAGCGAACATAACTCATTTTCGCAACCGGAGCAAAAGTCTTAGTGTAATCAATTCCTTCAACCTGGTGATTCCTAAGAACCACTAGGAGCGCCTTCTGACGTTCAATAGTACCATCTGACCGAAACTTTGTCCGGTAGACCCATTTGCACCCAATCGGCTTCTTATGCACAAGCAAATGAGCTAAAGTCCATGTTTGATTGCGCTCCAGCACAGTAATTTCCTCAGCCATAGCATCTCACCAATGAGAATGACAGGAAGCCACGGAGTAAGTAGTGGGATTTGCACTAGATGTTACAGCACCCAAAAATCTAGAATGCATACTAGAAAAATTATCACAATTTACATAATAAGTAAGGGGATAGAGAACACCTAAGGAAAGTGACGACGCATGAGGGAACGTAGTCGAAGGGGGGGTCTTCAGTAGTAAGAGCACAAGCATAATCATCGCAATCGTAATCTGCCAAATAAGAAGGCGGATGATAAGATCGAACACTCTGTCTGGTAGGTGGCAACTCAGCAGCGGAATCATCCGGGACCAGAGAAACCAATAAAGCAGAAATCGAAGAAGAAAGATCGGCGGCAGTCGGATGACCGACGGCGAATGGTGGTGGTGCACCAGTGGCGGAAGACGGCAATTGACCGGTGGTGGACGGGGGTGACTGGCTGGCGGCGGACGGTGCCGACGAGCCATCGGCGAATGGCGGCAACTTACCGTCGATGGACAGTGGTGACTGACCGGCAGTAGAATTTGACAACCGATCGGCAGCGGTTGATGGTGACGGGTCGGTGGCGAACGACAGGGACAAATTGGCAGCAGCTGACCGCCGGTGGACGACGGGATACCAACCGCAACTGGCGGCAAAGGTTCGGTAGCGGATGGCGGAATAAAAATTTCTAGCGGCTCTGACGGCAAGGAGGAAACCGGCGGTGAGGAGGATGTGCCACCGGATTCGTTGGCAGAAGTTGGAGTAGCTGAAAATGGGAACTGGTCTTCAAAGAAATCAGCATCCCCACTGGTAAAGATCACACGGGTTTCCAAGTCATAAAGGCGATAGCCTTTCTTTCCGGTAGGATAACCAATAAACAGACACCCCCGACTTCGTGGAGCAAACTTGTCATGATGTCTGGGAACATGAGCAGCAAAACACAAGAATCCAAAAACTCTTAATGATGAGTAATTGGGAGCTTGCCCATAGAGTAACTCAAAGGGAGTACGACCATTGAGATGCTGTGTCGGTGTTCGGTTAATCAAGTAAGCAGCAGTAAGAACACATTCTCCCCAAAACTCAATAGGAAGACTGGCTTGGAATCGTTAAGCACGCGCCACATTGAGTAAATGGTGATGCTTTCTTTCAACCCGACCATTCTGTTATGGTGTGTCAACCATAGATGTCTCAAAGATGATCCCAGATGCAGCAAAATGAGATCGCAAAGGCAGAAATTTAGTCTCATTATCAGCCCAAACACAGGTCATACTAACTGGTTCGGCCCCACTGGTTCTTCACTAAGGCACTAAATTCTAAAAATCTAGAGGCTACTTCAGACTTAGCGACTAATAAATAAACCCAAACAGCTCGGGAATAATCATCGACTATTGTCAAAAAATAAAATGCACCAATAGATGATGGAGTTCGATAAGGTCCTCAAACATCACAATGTACTAATTCAAATAATGCAGTAGCATTTGTAGAACCCAATGAAAAACTACGTCTAGTCTGTTTAGCTCTATAACATATAGAGCAAGATATAGTAGTATGAGTTGTGCTAAAATCAAGAGTAGGAATAGAAGACAACATCGTAGATGATGGATGACAAAAATGTTGATGCCATAAATCAGATGAAGAAACCGAAGCAACTGTCGGAATAGACTGCAGGATATGAGGACGAATGCGAGTATCCAACAGACGAAACCAATAAACCCCCCCCCCCCCCCTTTTCTGTTCACCCACGTCAATCACAATCCCCGTACTGATTTTCTGTAAAATGCAATAATTTTCAGTAAACAAGACTAGACATTTTAAGGCAGATAACAATCTATAGCATGATAATAAATTGTATCGCAAAGTAGGTATGTATAGCATATAAGTAAGGGTGACATCACCAAAACAAATAGACCCATATTGTCTAGCAGACGACACAGATCCATCAGGCAGTATAACATTCACAGTATTGGTAGCAGTAGTAATATCAGTAAGTGAACCTTTGTCACCAGTCATGTGATATGAGGCTCCCGATTCAAGAATCCAGGGTAAAGTAGACTTACCTGACCCATTGTCAGATAACGAATAAAACTGATTAAATAAATGTATGGTCGTACTCCATTGGTCGTCAGACGGAGCGGGACCAAAATCAGATCGTGTAGGGAAGCCAGAGGAGGCGGCCGCCGCAAACCCTTGCGGCGACGTCACTACGCCGGCGAAAAGAGCCATAACACAAATGACAAGTACAATTAAAGTAAAGGAAGAAAACAAAATTTGTTGAACCAAAGCCAAAAGAAGCAAAGGTGTGTGCCTCTTGTGTGGCGCGTGAAGGACACGCACTTGGAAGAGAGGAACGCGCGTCGGGTGCACCCCGCGAGTGGACTCACGCACTTTTGGAAGGTCGCGCACGTGAATCTTACTCGCGCCTCTTTCTCTCTGAAGCTGACACCGGACGGAGTAGATGCCACCGGACGGAGCTGACAGCAGAGTAGATCGGTCGGAGCAGTAGCGGGCCAGACTGAGTCGGGAACGGGCCGATCGGAGCGGGAGCGTGCCGGACGAAGCCGGAGCGGGAGAAAAATGTCGGAGCAGGAGAAAGCCGGAGCAGAGCAGATCGAGACGGAGCCAAAGCGGGAGAAAGTCGGAGCGGAGCGAATCGGGACGGATCGGGACGGAGGCAGCCGAACGACATCGGTGGTGAGCAGGGTTGCGGAGCGAAGCGGATTTTTTTTTTGGTAAGGTAGTCCGGATCGACGGTGCGTGGAAGTCACGCACGGAAGATGGTGGAAATTTAGGACGGTATTTTAAGGTCTTAGGTTTCAAGATTTTAGGCTCTGATACCATGTAGAAAATAAGGGTAATAATCTGTTTGAATTCATGAATTCATGATACATTATATAGTGGTACAAAATACCTATACAAACTAAGAAAAGGTGATAGAATATAATTACAGTTACAAGTAATATTGCAAGAATATTTTAATTTCTTTAAGATTGCCTCTTATGTTCTGATATATACAAATTTATCCTTTTATAGATTGGTTATTATGATGTATCAAACAAATTTATAATAAGATAAGATATTCTGTCTACGTTTTCTCTGTCTATTAATAGACGAAATTTCATCAACTAATTTTTTTTTTTTTTGAAATTTCATCAACTAAATTAAATAAACAAAACGATGTTGCTTCGTAATTTTACTTTGTCAATAACTGATGAGTATAAAGAATTTCAAATGAGACATTGATCAAAAGACAAAATTCGTAATTTTCCAAATAAGAACAAATTAAACTACTCCCTCCTTTTCTTTTCTTTAATAAGCACACTTTCCAAATAAGCACACTCCCTCCGTTCCTTTAATAATAACACACTTTCTAATTTGAAATATTTCTTTTATATTATCACTTTTTATATATGGCAAGTTTAAGGTTATTATATCCACTCATTTTATTTTTTCTTCTTTCAATTCAATTTCTTCTACACTTTTATCATCTTCTAAATTCTAACACAAAAAGTAATGTGTCACTGTCAGAGAAATAGAGGAAGTACTTCTAGAAGATATAGAAATCCACTAACCAATCAGCATGTTCCTGGTATGCAAAAAGTTGTCTTCATAAAATTCTATAACCAATCACTCGCTGCCAAAAAAATCTTTTAGTAGTGACACTTGTTTTGGAATACTAGTGATAGTTAAAGGCACCGCTAAAATTAGTAATGACGTTTGTAAAAGTGCCTTTCTTCATAATGTTACTAAAATATAGTAACGCATTATATTTTTGTGACACGTTGATATGTAAAATTGTCAATAAATTGTGACATTAATTGATGTACTAGTTTGGTTTAGTGGCATATACTTGTGTCAGTAAAATTTAGTGACGCCTCTAGAGGAAGTAACTTTCGTGACACTTCTCCACTTGTCACAAAAAATACATCACTGCTGAACTTCTTTTTTAAGTGACTTGTCTCTTGGCTAAGTTTAGAGACTCAATATACAATTTCTCTATCTCATTTTAATCAGCACATCTTTTATAAATACTAGTAACATCATTAAATATTTTTAAATTTATTGTACTGTATATTCTCCTAGAAATTATTTTTTATAAATTATTTTTATAAATTTTAAAATGTGTACTAGTCTGACTAGTACAAAATAACTGCATGCATGATGCAAGCTATTATGTTGTTAACATACTCTATCATAACTAAAACCTTGAATTAATACAGGGAATGGTGACAATGACATTAATACCCTGGCTCCCGAAGCTACACCCGCCGCCATGCCCTACCCAGAAGTCGTGCATCGGTCCAACGACTTCTCAGATGGGGTTCTTGAGTCTGAGTCTAGCGTTTCTGTCCATCGGATCCGCCGGAATCCGGCCGTGCAGCATCCCGTTCGGCGTCGACCAGTTCGATGCCGCCACAGACGAAGGCAGGATGGGGATCAACAGCTTCTTCAACTGGTACATATGGTTGCAAATTTTTGTTTCGTAAATTTAAATATTGGTTTGAGTTAAGTGCAAAAATGATTCTAGACCAGGTTCCTTCATAGTGTTGAAATAATCTCGAGTTTTTTGAGAGTGTCATAATGACACTGGACATGAGTTTCTTTATACGTGTTAAAATAACTCCGAATTTTTTTAAAGTGCTAAAATGACTCTGGGTCGTCGAAAGTACCAAAATGCCTTGTGGGTCTTGGCATTAGTTTTGGTATCAACTAAACATAATGGTGACATTTGACCGATACTAAGGGTTGTTTCAACATTAAAAGAATTCTATAAACTAAGGCCATATCCAGTTGAGCTTATTTGGTGTTGAATTTAATTTATTAGTGTTGAATTTAGATTATTAGTGTTGAATTTAGTTTATTGGTGCTGAATTATTTTTTTTTGTAGTTTATTTTTTCAAAAGTTTAAAAGAATTACTTCCAAAATGATGTTGTACTCATAACATATTCTGATCTTAGACTTACTACTCAATCAGTAACTGTTGAGAAGCCAAATAAATATTTATTTATTAATTTTTTTTCTTTTCATGTGAGTTTATTGGTCCTGAATTTAATTTATTTGTGCAGAATTCAATTTATTGATGCTGATTTTAGTTTATTAGTGCTGAATTTAGTTTATTGATGCTGAAATGTGCTGAAATTAAACCCAACTGGACAGGGCCAAAGTCTAATGTAACACTTTGAAAGTGTTTTAGGTGATAAAAATGCTAAGTTAGCCCTATTGCAACACTTTTACAAGTATTATTTTAAGTAATGCTGCATTAGATCGAACACAGCACTTTTCAAGGTTTAGTTAGCACCATTTTTCAAAGGTTTAAGTGACATTTTATAAACTATTGAAACATTTTTAATAAGTGTTACTAGAAAAGTATTACCTGTATTAATTTTCATTCATACCATAATTATTTTAATCACATAACATTAACTAGAACCCACTCAAAATAAGCTTTATTTTCAAACAGGTATTACACCAGCTTCACCGTGGTGCTCATCATATGTATGACCGTGACGGTTTACATACAAACGTACGTGAGTTGGGTGATAGGGTTTGGTGTCCCCACGCTGCTTATGGTGTGTGCCATTTTTGTCTTCTTTATGGGCACCAACATGTACGTTCACGTGAAGCCGGAGGGGAGTATATTTTCCGGCATTGCTCAGGCGATTGTCGCGGCTTGCAAGAAACGGAAACTTAGGGTTCCGGAGGAAACTGGAGAAATGGTTTTGGATCGGGTTTACTATGATCCGGCACAGAGTAAAGAGTCGGTGTCGAAAAAGTTATCCCGCACTAATAAATACAGGTAACTAATTTCGTTTGCTCCCTCTGTTCCAATACGATTTTCTTAGTATATTTTTTACATTCATGTTTATGCGGAGAATTTTAGTATATAGGTAAAGAATCGGTAGAAAGTTATCAAGTGTAAACATCTATTGTCAAACATCTACGTGAAATGATATGTCGAGTAAAGACCTGGTAGTCTTTTCTTTCATTTGACATTAGGTAATTTTTATTGATCTCGCACCTATACATCTTATAAATTTTCTTTAAACTTAATTTTGACTAAAAAGCAATGAAAGATAATTTTAACGGAACGGAGAAAGTATAAATTAATTAATAAAAAAAAGAGTCCTGTAACTTACTTCCTCACATCCCATGTTCTGATCGCTATACACGTACCTTACATTTCTATTTCAATTGAAATATGACTTTCTTTGAACAAGAGAGAGCGTGCAATATCTGGAGTATATATATATTTTTTTTTGATGAAAACACCTTAATAGGTGAGGGAGTTATGTATTGGGATCCCCAAACCCTATGGAATGGTTACAGTTTGTACAAGAAGTTTGTCCATATCGAGGAACATAAGGCAACGTAGTTGCCTCCAAAAGTCCTAAACTATAGGAGATTTCTAACTATCAGTGCAGACCTCCATGTGAGAGTAGCATGAAAGGTGAAGTAAAGTTGCGATCTAAAGGAGAGAATCTCCACCCCCTGTGTGAATTCCCTCCCTTAGCCAGGCCACTTTACTAAAATTAGTACTATACAATTAGACAGTAATTGTTGAGAATAGCAAAATCATAGATCAGTTGAGGAGACATCATTGAAGCCCTTCTTTGTGCTTGCCACAAAATCCTGAGTGTCCTCTATATATCGCAGCTATAGACAAATTTGATCACAGTACCATCCAACATATGCCAAATACACCTGCATAGTAGAGAACCATATTAGCAGTATCAACCCTAAGCAAGGTTATAAGTGTACTCTAACTTGAGGTATGTGTGCCCTATCTAGAGCAATCAGTCCCTTAATATGTTCGGAATTGAGTCAGGCTGCAGACATATTAAGTGACAGATGTGATGCTTTGCCACAGCATTAGCTACCAAGTTCCCTTCCCTAAAAACATGCTGAAGTTGAGCACTACCCAATAATTCATGAATTTTGTATTCCAAATCAAAGAGGTGCCAGTTTGCTGTATAAGGATTGTTTATCATGTTCACTGCCGACCAGCAATCAGTTTCATAATAACACCTATTGCTCAAATCAGGAAATTTTTCAATAGCTAACAGGATAGCCATCATTTCTGCCTCAAGGGGAGATCCAGCCACAATGGAAACAGATGCTAAATCAATCATTTTACCCAAATTATCACAAACTAGCATACCAACTGCAGCTTTATCAGGATACCAAGAGGCATCAACATTAATTTTAAAATATCCAAAAGGTGGTTTTTCCCAAAAAACAGGAACTATATTAGGCTTTGGTGGAGGCCTACACAAGGGTATCCAATTACTTAAGGAAGAGTCCATATCAGAATGTGAGAAGTAAGGCCTTGGTGTATTCAGAAAAGCAAGTTTGATCAAATCATGAATTTCATTAGAAATTGTTACAGAGGAAAAAGGTTTATTATCGTATAAAAACCTATTTCTAGCTTTCCAAAGTGACCAGCATGTAATAGAAGGTATGATTTTGCATACAAAATGTTTCCAACCACTCAAATCCTTAGTATCCCAGAAAGTAAAAATTCTTTGTATAAGGGATTGATCAGGCTGTAGATGAAAATGTACCAATGAAGCAATGTTACTCCAGACAGCCTGAGCTATATCACATGTAGTAAAGAAGTGTTGAATTGAGTCAGTGTTAAAGTAGGCAGGGCACTTAGAGGCTAAACTGAATCCTATGGTAATGAGAACTTCATCAAAGGGAAGAAGAGATTGTAATATTTTCCATGTGAAAATAGAAATCTTCTTTTGCAAAGCCTTGTTCCAAATGAACTTACATGCCGGGAAATTACCTGATTGTGAAGTGAGAGCCCTGTATGTTGATTTTGATGTGAAATTACCTGATGTCTCGACCTTCCAAATTAATCTATCCTCTCTGTCCGGAACCAGCACAGAATCCATGGATGATAACTGAATTGTGTTCTGCAAAAGAATTGATAGAAAAAATTCTTCTCCATGTTACAGATTTTCTATGTGACAGAGGCAGAGACCAAATTAATTTTGACCACAGAGTATTCCCTAGTTGGCTTTTCCACCAAAGCTTAGCTGAACATGTATCAATAATGGCTTTGACAGACCTAACTCCAAGGCCATTAAATTCAACAGGGATGGAGAGATCAGACCATTTTTTCCAGATTTTATTATTCTTTCCATTTGATTCCCCCCAAAAGAATCTAGATAATTTTTTCTCAAAGGATTTAATTATTATTTTAGGAGGGTTTGTAACTGCCCATAAGTGTTGAGGTAAGGAATATAGGCAGTGTTTAATTAGAATTAGCTTACCCCCAGCACTTAACCACTTATTTTTCCAACTTTGTAATTTAGAGTCCAGGATAGTCATTAAAGGTTGGAAATACCTCTTTAAGGTTCTTCCCCTAAATATGGGACAACCAAGATACTTAAATGGAAAGGAGCCTCTTTTCATCTTTAGAATGGACTTTACCTGGTTGTTTTTCAGAACTGAAGCCCTGTTACTAAGGTAGATTTCTGACTTATCAAAATTGAATTTCTGTCCTGAAGTCACCTCAAATACATCTAAAAAAGCTTTCAATCTTATGAGGTTTAATTTAGATGCTTGCATGAATATCACAGTATCATCTGCATACATTAAATGGGACACAGCAGGGATAGAAGCAGGCAAATAAAAATGAGTGAGCCTATTGTTAGAATAAATGTAATTTAAACTTCTTGAAAAAGCTTCACTGAAAATATTAAAGAGAAAAGGAGATAGTGGATCACCTTGTTTGATACCTCTAGAAGCTCTAAAGAATCCAACTGGATTCCCATTAATCAATACTGAAAAATGTGCATGTGATAAGTTACTCATAACAGCAGTTAAAAAATTTCCATCAAAGCCAAATTTGACTAATATTTTCCTAAGAAACTGCCAGTTTACTCTATCAAAGGCTTTCATTAAATCCAATTTAATGAAGTATATATGATGCACGTGAACAATTAATTACGTTACACGACACGTAAATTTATTGACAGGCAATAATTGTTCCCGTTTTGCAATTATTCAAAGTAATTAGTACCAGTTAATGGTGATATACATAAAGAATTTACTGTGAAATGCTAAGTATTAAACACTTATACCGCTTTTATTATTGAAACAATTAATACTGAATTTTGACTGATATATAATTTTTTAACCTAACATACAAACAATCAAATTACATATAAATATCTTAAATTATGTATATTTTTTTTGCCAGGTTCTTAAATAAAGCAGCGATGATACAAGAAGGCGATCTCCGGGAAGACGGAACAAGAACTAACAAATGGAACTTAAGCAGCATTCAAACAATCGAAGAAATCAAGCTAATCCTAAACATAGTGCCGATATGGGCCTCCGGCATAATCTGCCTCTTAGCCATCGGCCAACAATCCACCTTCACCGTCTACCAAGCCCTGAAAATGAACCGCCGCCTCGGGACCCACTTCGAAATTCCGGCAGGATCCCTCAGCATCGTCTCCATGGTCACCATCGGAATCTGGTTGCCTATCTACGACAGGTGATAGAATGTAAAACGCACAAATAATTATGATAGTTTATACTTTATATTAATATGTAGTGAGTACAAATGATAAATCATACAAAATAGAAAAATATGAAACAAGATATATACAAAATCAATGAGAAACGGTATTCATTTATTGTCACGATTATAATTAATTTACATTTCTATCAACAGGTTCATCGTACCATGGCTGAGGAAGAAGACGAAGATCGAAGGCGGCATCACCCTCCTCCAGCGCATCGGAATTGGCCTCGTCTTCTCCATCCTCGCCATGGTCGCCGCGGCGCTGGTGGAGCCCATGCGGCGGTCCTCCGCCACCGCGCACGGCAGCGCCACTGGCGTGGCGCCGCTGTCCGTGTTCTGGCTGGCGCCACAGCTGATCCTCATGGGCTTCGCCGAGGCGTTCAGCGCCCTCGGACAGATCGAGCTGTACAACAAGGAGTTCCCGGAGAGCATGCTGAGTCTGGCGAACTCGGTGTTCGGAATCACCGCCGCCGGAGCGAACTACCTGAGCGCGGTCCTGGTCAACGTGATCCACCACACCACGGCGGCGCGTGCGCATCCAGATTGGTTGACCAAGGATCCTAACGAAGGGAGGTTGGAGTACTACTACTATCTCATCGCCGTTATGGGGGTTTTCAACTTGGCGTATTTTCTGTATGTGGCGCCAAAGTATAAGTACAAGAGTCGGGTTCGGGTCGGTGAGGATTACGATGAGAAACCCATTTTAGCATCGAGTTGAGTGTGGCAAATAAGTAATTGTATGGATTAGTACATGTAACAGTAATACTTGTTCTGGTCCTCTAATTATGTCTTTCTTTTCTTGTTGAGATGGTTTTTTTTATTTTGGTCCCTTCTTCTTTTGGTAAATATTAGGTTATTTTCATCCACACATCTTACTTTTTATACTCCCAATTCAATCTCCACCTCTCCTTTCTCTTTTAAAAAAATTTGTGTCATTTTCATGAGGCCATATATAGTGGACCAGGGGGAATATATATGTATCTTGAAATTAGTGAATGATTTTATATAGTACAATTCTACAAGTAGAAGTCACTACAGTGGCGGATTTAGAAATGGGTTGAAAATTGCCAACGTAGATGAAAGAAATAAGGATAGATCAGTTGCGTGAGATATGAAATAGTGCACTCGAAAAAATTTTGTACCTCCTTCGTTCCAAGTCTATTTGTACTACAATCATTATTACGATGTTTGATAGAGGTTGAGCCCAATAAGGGCATTGGACTGTAGATGTGACGGCCCAATTAGGACATTATTTAATATTCTAGAGTAATTACCGTATTCGTGAGTAATTAAGAGTGATAATTAAGGAAGACGTTATTTATGACACAAAGTATAAATACAAGGTACGCATTTATTCATTATGTCTTAATCATATTGGACTCTTGGACTGACTTAAGCATCAGAGAGTTAGACCCCTAGAACCCACAGGGACAGTTTTATTGCAGATTGGTTTGAGAGGAGCTCAAACCCCAAAACTGGTCGGTCGTTCGAGACGTATCAAGTGGCACCGACTGTGGGGTCAACTGAGCAAAATCAAGGGTTTTGAGGGTTTATGTCCACGGTTATTCGAAGGAGTGAAAGGTTAAGGTTGATAGGTACGGGGGATGGGTCTCTGCAAAGGTCAAGAACGGAGGATTTGGGGGCAGGAAACGAAGCCCGTGTCGAGGATATGCATGGCTAACCTTCAAACGTCATGAACTGAGTCGCGTGCAGAGCCTGTTACGGTGGTAGACCACGAAGGGGGAAAACTTCAGTATCATTCATCGTAAATACCCTGGAACCAATCCAGGACGATGTGTCGGGGTCCTCAAGGAGATTGGAGAGGATGGGGGATTAGGAACAGAGAAACCATGATCCCTTGCTCGAGGGGGCAGCTAACCCGATGGACGAAAGGCTTACGGATGTTTCGGGAGATTTTTATATGGACGCCTATGGCTAGCACATGCAAGGAAATCAGAATGAGGGGAGAGAAACCCCAAACCAAGATGTAGAGCGGACAACTCAGGTCCTGGTTGAGGCAGGTTATCGAGTTACCCCTCCTCCGAGAGATGACAGGGTCACGTACGGAGGACTGCCGCCCTCACCTGTAGGAATAACTATGGGATGGGCCTCTCAACCCGTAATAGCCTACCCTTATCCCACATATGCTGGAGCGTCATTGCAAGTTGGGCCTCAGCCTTCCATTCCAGGTTACTCTCAAGGCTCTAGTATATTCTTTACCTCCATTAGCTCCATCTGTTCGTGCCCTCAACCTGCCAGGGCCAGGGACGACATATGGAATGATGGCTTCTTCTACAATGCAATATGAAAGTATGGTAATTCAAGGAATGATGATTAGTTAGGGCCCTTCGTGAAATGCAAGGATATGGAAGTATGCAAGGATATGGAAGTCAGGGGCCTTACAATCTCTATGGCCAACCACCACAACCACCACCATACCCAGGTTTTATACAGCCTTGGGCAAACCCTAGTTACGGGGAAACTCAACCTTCTTATCTACCACAGGTGAGGGGTCACGATAGGGGGCTGCACCTGACAGGGGGCAACAGGATCCCTCCTCGGATGCAAGCAAATTGTTTAAAAAAATGAGTTGGATAGGTTGATCGGGATCTTGGGCCAAGATGCAGGGTCTCCTTTCAGCTTGGTTATTACGGGGGTTCGATGACCAATAGAAGTGAAAACTTCGGAAGGGCTTCCCACGTACAGTGGTGAGACTGACCCTCGAGAATTCATCCAGACGTTCCTAGGCTGGATGAGTTCGAGGGATTTCGATGAGAAGTTGACATGTAAGCTGGTAGGAAGCTACCTGCGAGAAAGGCACAAGAGTGGTTCAATAAGTTTCCAAGAGGCTCGTTTCGATCGTACCGAGACTCCAGTGGAGCATTGTTGAGCCAGTATATGCAGAAGAAGAAGTTCACAAAAACTCTATTAGAACTCTATAAGATGAAGCAAAGGACATGGGAGAGCATAGAGGCTTTCTATCATTGGTATGTGGACGATAGCTTAGGAGTGATAGAAACAACAGAGAATGAAGTGATTGAGGGGTACCTGCTAGGGATGCAGGACCTGGAATTATACAAGAAGCTGAGTACTAATACCCCTAAGACTTTGAAAAATCTACAGGAGGTTGTAGAGCAATACTCGAGGGTAGGGGAAGCAACCAGAAAGAAAAAAGATAGCCTTACAGAGAATGCAAAACAACTTAGAGAGAAAAGGCCAGTCAAACCCATAAGAGCACCATTCGAGAGAAACGCTCCATTCCCACCAACACTCGGAGGGAGAACTCCAGCACATATCTTAAGTGTACATAGAGTCTTGTTCTGATCACCCTCACCTTTGCAAAGTTTTCATAACTCGGTGGTGGCCCAGAGAGCAACAAATCGATATTGTGATCATCACAAATATTATGGCCATGACACAAATGATTGCATGCAGTTGGATTGAGATTGATAGGTGTGAGCGGGAAGGACGATTTCGAGGGCAAGGACACAAGAACCAGGCTGCTCCTTCGAGGCCTCGAACGAACCAATGGAAACCTTATGGAAGGAACAATCAAAACAATGGGGGTAGAGGAGATAGAAGGCCTTGAGAGCAGGCGGTTCGAGAAAGGGGGCAAGAAGGAAGGCAGGATAGACCTCAAGAGCAACATGGGGGCAATCAAGATAACCAAAACAGGGAAAACCCACATGTTTAAAGAGCGATTAATGTCATAATTTCATGGTGGGAGAGAGATCTTTGAATGATGTGATAAAAGCAGAGGCTCGAAGGGTCCCTGCAGAAGAACCCAGCCACAAAATGGACGAGACAGTCACTTTCTCGGAAGCAGATGCAGTGCCAGACCAGACACCTTATGCGGACCCTATGGTAATTTCAGCCATTATTGGAACATCTTTGATAAGAAGTATTCATTGATGACAGAAGTGGGGTATAAGTGATGTTTGCTGAGTGATTTAATCAGTTGGATATAGGGCGCGACAACTTGAAAAAGTCAACTTCCCCTTTATCCGGATTCATGGGAAACCTAATATTCCCCGTAGAAGAGATAACCATGTTTGTTCACGTAGCGGATGGTGACAAAGGGGTGACTATCAGGTGTAACTTCGCTGTCGTGAATGCCATTTCCCCTTACAATGTGATTTTAGGAAGGCCATGGATGTGCCAGGCTTAAGCGGTCTGGTCACCCTATCACCTTATGATGAAGTTCCCGACTGAAAAGGGAGTGTCATCCATTCAAGGATATCAGATTGTGGCTTGAAAATGTAACCTTACTGCGGTACAAGAAGCAAAAAGGCAAAGAGATGTAGCAACGGTGCATGCAGATGTGGAATTAGCAGATATAATACAGATGCCTATTCGAGAAATGGGATCAGTAGCTATAAGGAAGCTAATTCTCAAAGACATTAAGGAAAGATTGAAAGACTATTGGGAGAATATGGGGACGTATTCTCGTGGGATACTTTTAATCTAACAGGAGTACCTTCGAGTCTTGCACTGCACATGCTGAACATTGACCTCTCGATAAAGCCAGTGAAGCAGAAGAGAAGGGTGTTTGCCCCCAAAAGAGCTGAAGCAATTAAAGAAGAGGTGGAGAAGTTGTTGAAGGCTGATTTCATCGAGGAGGTGTTCTACCCCAAATGGATTGCTAACCCAGTTGTGGTTCCAAAGCATGATCGGGCCTAGAGAATGTGTATAGACTTCACTAATTTGAATAAATGCTGCCCCAAAGACAGTTACACGTTGCCACCAATCGACATGTTGGTGGAAGCCATCACTAGATATCATATTCTGGCCTTCTTTGGCGCGAACCAAATACTCATAGAAGAAGAAGACATGGAAAAAACATCGTTTATTACAGATGTGGGCATATACTATTATAAGAAGATGTCGTTTGGGTTAAAAAATGTTGCGACTACTTATCAGAGGTTGGTTGATAAGCTGTTCAAGGGACAGATAGGGAAGAATATGGAGATTTATGTGGATGATATGATTGTCAAAAGCATAATTCATTGAGAATTCTTTAAAGACATGGAAGAAACATTTGGCAGGCTTCAAGGGACTAACTTGAAGTTGAACCCGTCTAAATGTGTTATTGGTGTAGGAGCAGGGTAGTACGAAGCATTAATTACCCTTACGCGTTGAACTTTGCATTCAAAGAAACTAAAAATGAGGCTGAGTACGAAGCATTGATCACAGGACTGCGTCTGGCAAGGGAGCTGCGGGTGGAGGAATTGGAGGTTTTGAGTAACTCTCAAATTGTGGTTCAACAGGTGAATGGGGAATACGAGGCCAGAGAGCTTAACCTGCAAAGATACCTTAAGGTAGTGAAAAACCTATTGAAAGCTTTTAAATCTTACACTTTAACCCATATCCTGAGGGAAAGCAATCATGAAGCAGATGCTCTAAGCAAGCTCACTTCTTTGGATTTGGGAACCCAATCCCAGAAGCAATTACTCATGGAAACTTTGAACAAACTAAGTTTTGAAGATCTTGTAGTTATGGCGGTGGAAGCGGAAGACTCCTGGATAACACCGTTTGTGGCATATCTTCGAGAGGGTGTCCTACCGGAAAATGAAGTGGATGCCAGAAAGGTAAGGTTGAAAGCTCCAATGTATGTGTTACAGGAAGGAGTGTTATACAGAAGGGGTTATTTGCAACCGTTGCTTCGATGCATTAACCCCCATGAAGCTGATTATCTCATAAGGGAAGTCCATAAGGGAGTATGCGACAGCCACTAAGGAGCCAGATCTGTGGCAATGAGGCTTATTCGAGCAGGATTTTACTAGTCGGCAATGTTCGATAATGTGAATCAATACATTCAGGCTTGCCACCAGTGTCAGAGACATGCTCCCATAACACATATCCCCCAGGAGGAGATGAGAAACATATATAGTTCATGGCCATTTGATAAATGGGGGATCCACTGGTAGGTTCTTTTCCAGAAGCGCCAGGAAAATTCAGGTACCTAATAGTGGCCATTGACTATTTCACAAAATGGGTCGAGGCCGAGCCCTTGACAAACATAAGGAGAAAGACGGTTATTTCCTTTTAATGTAAGAATATCGTATGTCATTTTGGAATCCCAAGGATGATCATCACGAATAACATAACACAGTTTGCTCATGATCCCTTCAAGAAGTGGTGTGCAGAGTACCAGATTAAGCAAAAGGTGACATCAGTTTACCACCCCAAGCTAATGGGCAAGTGGAAGTGACTAGCATGACGATAGTAAATGGTATACGAGCACGGCTCGAGGGAGCAAGAGGTAATTGGATATGGGAATTACCTAAGGTGTTGTGGGCATATCAAACAGCTGAGTCTTCCACTACTGGTGAAACACCTTATAGCCTAGTATATGGCTCGGAGGCGGTGATCCCTGTGGAGATAGGTGTTTCTAGCCAAAGGATGATGGCCGCTGCATATGAGATAAGTAATCAAAAGAACCGATGTCTGGATTGGACATGGTTGAAGAAAACAGAGAGCTAGCTTCTTTACATGAGGCCAAAGTCAAAGAACAGGTCAGAAGGTACCATGATAAGAGGGTAAAGAAGGTGTCATTTACCCCGGGTGACTTGGTAATCAGAAAAATGAGAAAAGCATAAAGGAACTCGAAGTGAAGTTAGCTGCAAATTGGGAAGGACCCTACAGGGTGATCGAATCATACCCGAGAGGAAGCTAAGTCCTCGAAGAGATGAATGGGATTCGAATACCAAGGAGGTGGAACATCACCAACCTGAGAATGTACTACCATCTATGACGAGTGGTTTGCTCTTAAGCGGCACTCTAGATGATGTTCAAGTGGTTTTCTCTTAAGCGACACTCTAGATGATGTTTGAGTGGTTTTCTATTAAGCGGTACTCTAGATGATGTTCGAGTGGTTTTCTCTTAAGCGGCACTCTAGATGACGTTCGAGTGGTTTGCTCTTTAGCGACACTCTAGATAATATTTCCAGCTACGGCTAATGTTCGAGTGGGTTGCTCTTAAGCGGAACTCTAGGAAATGCCTCCAACTAGGGCTGAGTTCAAGTGGTATGCTTTTAAGCGGCACTCGTGGGCTACTTATGTAATCTTGAAATCATGAACTGGTGGACAAAATTGGCAAAATGTAGGTGGAAACACCAAACCTGGGTAAAACACTTTTGTCTTTAAAATTTTTAATTCCTTCTTATTGAAGGTGTTCATAATATCTTTATGCAACAAAGTTGCGCGTCGCACAAATATTCAGGACGTAAAATTTTTGAAGAAGTATACGCACGTGCAACTCAAATCCTGTTATAATATTTAAAAGATCATTAAAGCTAACAATAGTGGGTTGAGAAACCCGAATTTCATTTTCTAAGAGCGAGAATTAAACAGGCCTCAACTTCTTCAGTAAATAGAAGTACATTTTCGGTGTCAAACGGTACATAAATTCATTCATTTAAATAGGAGGAAACCCCTCCCGAAACAAATATTCGGTGGAAGGAGCTAGCCACTTCACCTTTGCCTCTAGATGTTTGAGTTCTTCCAGCATGATGCCAGTGGCTCTCCAAATATCCTTCAATTGTTCTTCCACGGGATACTCAGAAGGATCCAGAGGAGCAATAGTCTTACCTGCTTTTCGTGGGGGGTCGAATGGGCCCTTCGAGGAAGACCCAACACTCTTACGACGTTTGGTGGAAGATCCCTTGGTAGCTTTGCTCGAGGG
Source organism: Rubia yunnanensis (assembly GCA_037428765.1). Taxonomy (NCBI): domain Eukaryota; kingdom Viridiplantae; phylum Streptophyta; class Magnoliopsida; order Gentianales; family Rubiaceae; genus Rubia; species Rubia yunnanensis. The sequence goes on along the minus strand of CM075071.1, from coordinate 77,377,096 downwards.
TGCCAGATGCTTTTCAGCCTCTTTAATAGAAGATTTTTGTGACCGAGGAGCAGAACGATAACTCAAGGGGGTAAATCCCTTTACCTTAAATTCCACCAACCAATCAAGAATAAGGTCAAAGGCATTTTTCTAGCTAGGGGTTCCATTCTCATTAACGTTGACTTCCTCCATCCAGTATCAAGCGGCTTTGAGTAGAAATTTTGGAAGATGATCATTTCCAATTAAATATGAGGAAGGGATGTCGTGAGAAAGCATGTGGGCACGGATGCTTACTTCGTGGGTAGCAATTATATCTTCAAAATCGGTAATGAGCTCCTCGACTATTTTGGCCTGCACCTTCCAGGCCTCGATCTCCCCCGTGAGTCGTGTATTCTTAGATAAGAGAGATTCTACCAAAGAACCATCCCCAGTCAGGGTGTTCCTCACTGGGGGCTCGCTTGAAGAGAGGGGATCTTCGCTAGCTATCTTCCAATCGTACAGTTCCTCTTCAAGACTGGTAATTTTGCTCTGAGCCACTAGTGTTGCTTGGAAATTTACTCCCTTTAGGCCACTAACCTATCCCATACAATAAATTAGACGCCCTTCCACTACTAGAAGCCTAATTGCATTAGCAACGCATGACTTCAGAGAACCAAATTTTAGATATATTTGACACATTAGCTCTTCAAAGCTTTTATCTGTGGGATTTCGATCTTCGACCACCTCTAAAGGATATGTACCATTAAATGCTTTGACAAAGGTTGGATGGTCTTTGGACTGCCACAACTTTATCTCAGCTTCGAGCTGATTAAGCTTGTCCTCAAAGATTCCTTCTCTTGGTTACAAATAGATAAATCCCGTGTAGCTTTCAATAGTTGTTTGTGTGTCTCACTCAATTCTTTTTTAGTTCTCGAAAGCTCCTTACAAGCGCCTTCTAACACTCTTTTCAATAAGTTAAACTACGAAAAAAGAACAAAGGTGAAATTAATAGATAAGTCATAAAAATTCCAAAAATTATTCTTATATATTGAAGTTTCAAAAGTTACAAAATGAGGCCCTAATTGGCTGAGTTACAATGAAGAACGACCTTCAAGGTGGATGTGATCATTCCTACCATTCGAGCATCCGCTGAGTTCTGCTCGAGGGATGCGTATGTGGCCTTAAGTAGGGAGATCGCTTGAATCCCCTCAGTAATGAAGAACTGCTCCTTGGACTTAATGAAATCCATCAAGGCAAATCAAAGGCCATCGTTCTTGATCGCCTTGTCCCATTTTCCATCCAGAGTAGCCTCGAGTTTTGGCTTGACCAGCTCGTCCACCTGCTTAGCGAGTTCTTCGGACAGGGAGGCATCAGTTAAGGTTTCAAGAATTCCTCAGCTAGTTTGCTGCAACCGAGATGCTTGGCCACCTCGAAGAGGTCCACAAACAATTGAATCAGCTCGGAGCTATTCAATAGTTTGCTTGTAAATGCCTCGAGCATCTAAACCTGCTCGGTTGGGTCCTTAGCGACCTGAACCCTCTTCTCGAGGGTATCTCTCTCTAGCGTCAACTGACACTTCTCGGCTTCAAAATTAGCCATCTTCTGCCTCTCCTCTTCCAAGGTTTTCTGGCCCTCCTCGAGCGCCTTGTTCTTCTCTTCGAGCAGCCTCTTCAACTCCAAAATCTCAGCATATCTCTGGCCTAACTTCTCTTGGAATGAACCATGGCCAGAAGTACAGGTGTGGGCAAAGGCAACCATCTATAGAGTGGCCTCACGGAAAAGTTGGGAGACCTGGCAAAATAGTTAAACTTAGATCAATGCTAGAAAAAAGCATACTAAAATATTTTTTCAAAGGAACAGATGAAAACCTGGGGGTTAGAGACCATGCTCACAAGATGATGCTCATCTAGAGTCAGAACGCTGGATATGGACACCGCATCACTCGAAGAGGGTGTCAGAGATGTCGATTGTTGATGGGCATTGTCACCATCACTGCACGTGCTCCTATTAATGGTGGTTGAGGGGCGTTACCAATGTTTCCACCATCTGCCCCCATCCTCTGGCGAACATTCATGGTGTAGGGGGGTGGCCATCAGCCACGGTCAAAATAGGCCTTCCACCACCAACTGGAGGTGTGGAAGCCTGATTCGAGAGGGTAGGGGTCCCTTTAGGAGGACTGTGGCCCTACTTCAAGTGTGGCTTCTTGTTCCTTAAGCCACTAGCAAGAACCACTGAAAACAGGGGAAAAAGGGAAGAGAAGAACAACATCAGAAAAAGGCAAGTGCAAGGGCACAAAAGACAGGAGAAATTGAATTATATTAAGCCACCTTCAGAGGCTTCCGAATGCCTAAAACCACTAACGAGGATCTCGAGGGGAGGGCCTTTTTTGGGGACCTCATGTTCTCTTCTCCTCTTCTTGATATTCTTCTGAAGTACTTTATACACATACTCCTCATAGATTTCAAGAGTAAATACAAAGCCGTCAATCCTGGGGTTAGGATTATTGAAGTGGCTGTAGTCAAGGGAGCTGGACAATGGCTTTTACTTATCCCTCTTGAGGGTGTCCAGACAAATATACTCCCATGGTTTAGGAGACTCAACTAGCACATCCCAGTTCCACTGGGGGACTCGATACCTCCTGCCGTCAAACAAAATCCCCTTCTTCCAACTTCTCCAGTCACCTGAATTACCAGGAACAACAAAAACCTTGTGAATGTCTCCCGGCTGGTAAATGTGATGATCATATCGGTGGATCGCCCACTATAAGACACAAAGTACGAGTGAAACAGCTTATACCTTGGCTTGATACTGAACTCATCACATCGTGTCAAGAACATCATAATAATTATCAAGACATTGGGATGAACTTGTGCAAGGCTCACCTGGAATTGCTTAAGAAGTTTGGAAAAGAGAGGCGGAAAGGGAAAGGTGAGCCCGCAGCAAAGATGTCTATGGGAAATGGCCAATCTTCCTTCGGGAAGGTTATGAGGGGTATCTTCTTCTTGAAAGGGTTGAAAATCAGCATATGGAGCTATTCGTTGGCCAAGAGGGATCGAGTCCAAAATCTTTGAGATAACCTTCCCTACTGTCGGGGCAGGGGCTTCTTCCAAGAAACCCTCAACCTTATCCCTCAAGATATCTTCTTGTTCTTCTTCTGAGAGGATTTAGCTCTAAAAGATGCCTTTAGTGCTTTCGAGGGCGCTTCCTCCTCCTCGAGGGACGTCCTCTCTCTCAAATGAGATGCATTCTCCTCCTCCTCTATGGCTTTGAGGGACACTTCCTCACTTTTCGGAGATGCATTTACCTCTCCTAGGGCCTCGAGTTCTAGATTCGGGGGAGGGTAGAAGCCAATTTTTCCACTGGTAGGGGACCTCCTTATTTAAGGCTTGCCCATGCCTGGTGGCCAATTCTCAACGATCTCTCGAGGAGGCATATCAGTTACTGGAAAAACCCTTCCTTCCCCAGGACTGTTAGTAATATGGCCAAACACACCTCCTCCGACATCAGAATCACATTGGGATTCTTTTGAATGAGTGCATTACATAGCCCTCTATAACGTACTAACCTCCGCCCACCTACCCTAATCTCACCGGGAAATCTCTCGGAGGCGGAACCCTCACCAGAATGGGGCATGATTGTAAGGTGAAGAAAGAAAAGGAGTAGAATAAGGAGAGAAAGGAAGTTACTTACTGATTTTCAAGGAAAGACGATGAAAATTAGAACACTCAAGAGAGAAAGGGAAAAAGAGTGCTTGTGAGAAGTTACTACAAATGAGTAAAAATGAAAGAAGGAAGAGAGGATAAGGGATAATAATGGGGGTTGAAACATCGGAATAATTAATAACTGTCTTGGAACTATAAAAAGTTGCAGAAATACTCAATTGCTTTTTTGCCTTCTGACAACACGCCGCTTGGGGGACAGTGACACGCACAGTTGTATAGTACGAACGAGCCTTTTGAAATCCTAGCGCTGAGAAGTGGTTAGAAAACCACATTCCCTCCCTTGAAAGCAGGAGCAACAAAGTACAAGGTCTGTTTCGAGTTTTCAGAGTCCTCAAACTGTCCCATGCACTCGAGGTCTCCCAAGGTCTTGCTTTTCTGGGGGCTCTTGATAGAGGTTGAGCCCAAGAAGGGCATTGGGTTGTAGATGTGGCGGCCCAATTAGGACACTATTTAATACTCTAGAGTAATTACCGTATTCGTGAGTAATTAAGGGCGATAATTATGGAAGACGTTATTTATGACACAGACTATAAATACAAGGTACGCATTTATCCATGATTCATTCTGTCTTAATCATATTGGACTCTTGGATTGACTTAAGCATCAGAGAGATGACCATTGGAACCCCCAATGATAGTTTTATTGTAGGTTGGTTCGAGAGGAGCTCAAGCCCAAGAACTGGTCGGTCTTTCGAGACACATCAATGTTTAAGAAACATGTTTGGCCATTAATATGTATACATACGTATAAAAACGATAAATAAAAAGTTGATATTCAAAAACTAATTGTTACGAAAAATTCAATAATATAATATACGATGATATTGTTATCATATATCTATTCAAATATGCTATCAAACCTTTGATAGAGAGCGGTGTTTAAAAAGAAGAATGATAGAAAATAATGTTGAAAAATAAGATATAAGACGGAGGGAGTGCATAACTCTATATTTATTTAGTCGCATTCAAACTCGTTTTTTGTTTGAAGCCACTTTAAAATTGGAAAAAGACAAGATTGCTCCAATGCGAATAGACATTGATGCAAAAATCAAAATACTTTTACTACGTTGTTGCATGTAACTTGTAATCATGGATTTAGACAAAGTGCACTAGTCCACTTTCCTACCAAAGTCAATGAAAATTTACTCCACTTTAATTTTTATAAATAAACGTCAATGTATATTGGATCGCCTGTTTAGTGGGTTAATCGATGATAAACTTTGCACTAAATTGAGCCAATTAGCTTTCGTGGGGAAGTTGTTGACGACTAGGCTAGCTAACAAAAGACGTGAGCGATGGTTTTCACCGGCGATTGAAATCTCTTTGTGAAATTGTGAGGCTTATTTTGAAATTTGGCCAAACTCTCACGGTTTTCATATTGAATCTAATATTAAAAGATTTCATACTAATGTGATGAGATCGTCATTAATATAGTGATCAATTATTCTCTCTATTTACAATGTGTGACTAGATTTATACACACCTAACAATCTTCTTCTTTTAAGGCGATCAAACGGCTCGCCCCTAGCCGACCCCAGCCGCCCCGGCCGCACCGACACTACAGCCATAACCGGAGAGGTAAATCACAGCACTCCCGTAGCCAAGGACATGGCCCTCGACTGTACTTGGTGCGCACAAGGGATCTCTCCTACAGGAGAAACTCCCACACTACCGCTGCCGAGAATCGAACTCGTGATCCAAACAGCGTAGACCATACCCCTAACCACTTGGACGATCGTGCGGGTGTTCTTCCTCTTTGAAGGAATACATAATGGTTTATTTCATCATTACTAACCATCTTGAACTACAATTACATCTGTGGAACACACCACCTAATAATCACCTTCAACGGATATTGGAACAAGAACACAACTGAGAGTCTCTGCACTAGTACAGGCACACGCCCATTTGAATAGAATGGGCTAAAAGCTCAAAAGTATTACAGAATTCTACCAAACAATATTTCGCTACATCATGTTACTAGAAACAATAATGTTGTACTCGTCTAATATTCATTTTCTTCTTTATTTTTCTCCAAATATGTAGATAACAAAAATTATAGTACATGAT